>OZ035995.1:5228000-5877500 GCA_964035005.1 Erebia palarica
ATTGTTACAGCGGCTGATTATGTAATGTTATATTATAAGTACATATATATAATTTCAAATATTTGTGAGATGGTGATAATAAAAAAAAAGCGGAGTTTATTGCGGGCTCTTCTCAAACCAGGGCACGTTTGGAACCCTCGTAGCTTTAGTTTTAAGATATCGTAGTTAATTATCACCATCACGTCTTATGCTCTGTAAGCATGACGTTCAGGTGTACTTTGTAGGTACATATTTTGAATAAATATGTTTTGAGTTTGAGATTGAGTTCAATAATTTCTGTACAAAAAGTAATGATATCCCATCAAAAACATAAATGTAAAATGAGAGCCAAGTTCAAAATTGTGATATATATGCCTTGGTTGTTGACTTCAGCGACAAAAGAAGTGAGATCTAAATGGGTGCCAAGTTCAATGGTCAGTCCTGCAATTTATATATCCCATCAAAAACATAAATGTGAAATGAGAGCCAAATTCAAAATTGTGATATATATGCCTTGGTTGTTGACTTCAGCGATAAAAGAAGTGAGATCTAAATGGGTGCCAAGTTCAATGGTCAGTCCTGAAATTTATTTATAACAACATATAATATTTTATAACAACTTAAAATATCATTTCTTCTTATAACTTAGTATAAAATGTTGAAGACTAAGGCTTTGGCTTGGCTAGTTTCCATATACGAATTATTATTAAGTAGGTACCTAAAAGTACAGTTTCTACCAGCAAGCCAAATTTTCGGAAGAATAAAATAAGAACTTACAGCTTTACAACTTGTGAACGCTATAATTCGTATATGAAAACTAGCCAAGCCAAAGCCTTAGTCTTCAACATTTTATACTAAGTTATAAGAAGAAATTATATTTTAAGTTGTTATAAAATATTATATGTTGTTATAAATAAATTTCAGGACTGACCATTGAACTTGGCACCCATTTAGATCTCACTTCTTTTATCGCTGAAGTCAACAACCAAGGCATATATATCACAATTTTGAATTTGGCTCTCATTTCACATTTATGTTTTTGATGGGATATATAAATTGCAGGACTGACCATTGAACTTGGCACCCATTTAGATCTCACTTCTTTTGTCGCTGAAGTCAACAACCAAGGCATATATATCACAATTTTGAACTTGGCTCTCATTTTACATTTATGTTTTTGATGGGATTACATTTACTCAAGCAATGTTTATAAATACGAGTGTTAGAGACAAAGTTACATGCAAAATTAATTTAAAGTTTTGGTTTTTTAATTCCACTACAAGTAAGCCCTTGACTGCGATTTCGTCTGATAGAAAGTGATGATGCAGTATAAGATGGTACCGGGCTGTTAGGGGTATGGCAGTTATATTAAAACCATACCCTTAGGGACCTAGTCGGTTTCTACACGGCATCGTATCAAAACGCTAAATCGCTTGGCGGTACGTCTTTGCCGGTAGGGTGCTAACTAGCCACGGCCGAAGCCTCCTATCGGGCTAGGCCAGAGAGAAAATTCAGAAATTTCACCCTGCCGGGAATCGAACCCAATTTCCAGTTTCTTATTATCTATATACTTATACGATTGAAGCTATAGGTCCGTTAATACGCCATTGTCAGTCAGTAAATCCTTTTACTTACATGTAAAGATAATAATTAAACACAATAATCATCTAAAATGCGCATTAGCCCCGCAGTTTAGCCTCGTTCATGGCACCATACCGTGAAGATACATTATCACTGCCTATTATCTGATTAGATCAAAAAGTAATAACCTCTTTCGTGGGGGAGGCGACGTACGTAACGTTATCTCTAACTAACGTTAATTGCCACAGTACCAGACCTCTGGGTCTCAAGTAATTTTGATTTCGCATGCGTAGAATTGACGTCAATTTTATATTTCGGTTCTGTTATATGCTTCGCGGTTTAACATAGCCTATTTTTATCTAAATCAACGTATCACAGTATGCTTTGGAACTGTAAGATTTTTCTATTCATTGGGACAATGGTTTGCGCATGCATATGTCACCGTAAATTTGCAAAAACCGTCAGATTGCAATCTAACGATTTTTATCTCGATAGATTGTAAACTGTCGACAGATTGTGAACCGTTCAATGTTCTGAGTGTAAATATTGAAATATTCATTGTATTTACGTTTTCCTGTCTGAATTACAATCTACCGAAAAATAATGCGTTAAAATGTAATTCAACAGTTTACAATCTCGCTAGGTATATGATAATCTAACGGTTTTCACAATCTTACGGTGAGACATACAAATATTAAAAGACCAACTTCATACTTGCAGGCACCGCTCAAGGTTCCGTGCTTGGGCCATTGCATTTTATAGCTTATGTTAATAATATGAATAAAATATTTAACCATTGTATAAGCTACCAGTATGCTGATGATACATGCATGCTTGTTGCAGCTAAGGATGTCAATCAAGCCGCACAGCAGCTTCAGGAAGATTTTAATAGTTAAAATAAATGGTGCCATGACAGCGGTTTAATCTTAAATTCTCAAAAAACTAAATTAGTCCACATACATTCTCCAAATTTAAGTTCAAACAGCATATTTACACATAAAATCATTGCCCATAGTCATAAGTGTTTACATCAACCTCAATTTCATTGTAACTGCACTACTATTGAAGTAGTTACATCACATACATATTTAGGCTTAGTAATAGATCATAAATTCAACTGGCACGAACACATAAAGCATGTGTGTGACAAGCTTAGAGCTTTTTTGGCAAATATGTTTATAATTCGAAAACGTTTAAATTACAAAGTAAAAATTATGCTTTATAACGCTCTTGCCGATTCTATTATAACTTATGGACTAAGCAGTTACGGACGAACAGACAAAACGCACTTACAGTATATATATCAATTACAACTTAGGATCTTAAAAGCCATTGTGCCTTTAAATATTAAAATTCAAGCCAAAACAAATGAAAATTTTATATTTAAACATTGCAAGGTAATCAATATTCATGATAAGGTCAAATATCAGCTTCTAAAAGAACAATTCTTTAACTTAGATATACAAAATATAGTTTCACATAAAATTCATACTCGTAAAGTATCTCAACAAAAGTTAATAACCGTGTCAGCTAAGAACAAATATGGTGAGCGCACTAGCGCATACATGATCCCTCGCTTAATAAATAGTCTTGATAGTAGTTTTAGAATCAAATTGACGAAGAATAATTTAAAACATAACTTAAAATCGTATTTCTTAACCAAATTGTATGTAGTTTTCTTTTGTTTTAAGTTTTTGTCATGTATTTATAATAATTTGCTAGCTTTAAGTATTTTAAAACGCTGATAATATGTTGACGGAAGAGCACGCAATTTAAACCTACGTGGTTTTTCGCAGTGCTACCCAACAAAATTGTATCGATTTTTATTTTGATAATTAAAAAAAAAAAAAAATTATTTTATATTAAGAGCTAAGTTTATCCTCAATTGTTGAAATACAAATAATAATATTTTTTAAACAGTGTTTATTGAATAACTTAGCTAGCACAGAAAAATACATGCAGTGAGATGACATTGATGTTTATAGCCGAGCCAACTATACGGCTGGAATACCTACATCCCTGTACGTATCACAGAGTACATTATAAATACTGGTATAGAGTTGCTACTCGACTTTCCATGTACAGCGACATCTATCGGGAAGTTGTCCAACTAAAATATGTATATATTTAACCATAGCACAATGCTATTGTACTATATATTACAAAGTGTATTGTATAATAATTTATCTTAATTAATACAAGATCACCTAATTCTGCAACTATAGAATTATGTGACCTTGTAATAATTAAGATAAATTATTATACGATAAACACAAACTGTAAAGATGTTCAGATGTTAGTAAATGAAACGCATGTTGATTATTTTCTCTTATATTCTCAATTACAAAAAACATACATAAAGTATAACAATTATTCCACAGTTTCATGTTTTTCACATCGTACACACTTAATAGACACCCTATTGATATAGTTTCACATTGAAAGGAATTTATCAAAAAATAATAATTTTGTCCACCCGGCATCCGGCATGCCAGAAAACGTCAATGTCAATGTCGAATTTCAAACTTTAAAATGGCGGCTGTCCACGTTTGGAAATTAAAACACAAATGTTTCATTAAACTTCTAACTCATTCCACTAAACTAAATTTATAACAGATAAAACTTTATAAATTATCTAAGATAACTCATATTCTGCTCAAAATAAAAAGTTTTATGTATTATTAGCTTTGTGTTTATATAAATGGCAAAATCATTAATTTATCTTAAACATAAGCTTCTGAACGAACACTTAGTTCAGCGCCATCACAGACCCTGATCACAGTATACATACTTTCAGTACAAGATAAGCGCCATGAGCGCCATCCTTTAGGGAGTTGTGGAACTAACATCCCCATACAACAGAAAAATGTTCTAAGTGCAAAGGCCCTGGTACGTATTCACTCCTAAGCATATAGTGAAAGTTCGTTCTGCCGATTTATGCCAAAGTGAATAATTCTTCGCCCTGTGACTGTAATTGCTCTGCCTAGACGTCCAACGATTATACGAAGTATCTCATTAGTTTGTGGCGCAACTAATCAACGCTGTCTTCTTCTTAGCGTGGAGCTCAACGTGTTTAGCTAATTCTACGAAATATAATATGCAATCCATGAGAGTAAAGGTGTCGAAACATTTAATTATTTAAAGAATTTAATTAACAGTTTTTTACTATGCCATTGCCTATTGTTCCCAATTTATATTATTACAAAATAAGTTTAAAGCTTATATACCTACTTATTAGACATTCTTTTAGTTAACGAATAACGATCACGCTTACGTTGCATTATTATTTACTAGATTAGATGGTGTTCGCGATTTCTTCCACATAGATTGAGATAGATTAAGCTTGTTGATTCCCGCGAGGACTCTTTACTTGTCCGGGATAATAAGTCGCTTTGTGTAAATTTGGTACAGAGATAGGTTCCATCCCTTCCCCGGGATACAACCAAACTCTGTACCAAATTTTGTCACAGCCGGTTGAAAAGATGGGCTGTGAAAGCGTAGCAGATAGGTAGATAGACACACTTACACATCTATAATATCAGTATGTATATCGATAATATGGATCTATAGTCTTTTACAAAGAGTCAAATCCTAGGTGAGTGACAAACTCGGCAACATGACGCGATGGGACCGACGCGATGAGTATGAAACAGAAGCTGACCCTTCACGTGGTCTACGTTGTCGTGTAGATACGTCTGTCGTTTTCTATGGCGTCGTATCGCGTCGCGTAGCTTTCGTCGCTCAGTTGTACAACGGGTCACCCGCTGTCCCAAAGCGGCGACGCGACGGTATCATACCGTAGCTGACCCTTGACGTGGCCTACGTTGTCGCGTAGATACGACTCGTCATTTTCTATGGCGCCGTATCGCGTCGCGTAGCTTTCGTCGCTCATCTAGTATAACGGGTAAAAGCGTAAGGTGTCGCGTTAAACACGCTACTATGGCGATTTCTGTATGACCAAGCCTTAAATTAAACCACAAAATATCAGACATTCGAGAATTCAACAAACCTATACTTAAATATATACAAAACAGATTTATGAATCTAGATTTTAACCTCCCCGGAAACCTAGTTACAACAATTACCAAATACAACTTAAAACTGGCTAGGCATAGTGGCTAGGACACCTAAGTACAGGTATCAAAATACTGCGTAAATGTATACCTAAACTAGACTAACGCAATAGGCAATTTCTCAATAGAGGATAATGAACCCTAATTTGTTACCGGTTTGGCCTAAAATTGCGTAAACCACACACAATGAGTGATACATTAGATCGATACAACAAGATCACGTATTATTTTCGACTCTACAGCCACAACACAGAGTAGACTATCCCTTAGTCAAATCGTATTTGATACAGATTTAATAAGCTAGATACAACGGAATAACTACTTTATATATAACGCAGTAAAGTACAAGATTTCAATATAAAGTGGTTGCTGTTATACAGGTCAGTATTATGACCAGAGAAACGTGACCTGTTGTTTTATATGTGGATTGTACCTTATGCATTGTCTCACGAATATATTATATATGTCACCGTTAAATTGCAAAACCCCTTAGATTGTAATCTAACTAGCGAAATTGTAAACTGTCGACAGATTACAATTTGACGCATTATTTTTCGATATATTGTAATCTGTTAGGTAGGTATATTAACCCGATAAAACCTACTACCTGATTATTTATGTCGAACCCTAACCTAACCTACAAGAGACAAGAAAACCTAAATAAAATGAATATTTAAAAAATTTACACTCAGAACATTGAACGGTTCACAATCTGTCGACAGTTTACAATTTCACTAGTTAGATTACAATCGAACGGTTTTTGCAATCTTACGGTGACATATATACGATTGGTTGTTACATTAGCTTTTGATGAGATTGAGGCTTTAAGCTGAAACTATACTAGCCTGGCTGGCATGTGGACTATTTTTTTTATTCCACTACAAGTCAGCCCATGACTACGATTTCACCTCATGGTAAGTGACGATGCAGTAAATCGTAGCGGGCTAACCTGTCAGGGGTAACCAGTACACCGGCAAGCTAAATCGCTTGGCGGTACGTCTTTGCGGGTACGGTGGTATCTAGCCACGGCAGTAGCCTCCCACCAGGCCAGACCAGAGACAATGGACCCTGCCAGGAATCGAACCCGGAACCTCAGTGCTAGAAAAACCCTCGAGGTTGGCCTTATTTGGTTTGGTTTGCGGAGTCCGAATAACATTATAGATAGATACAATAATAATAAATGGGTGAGCGTGTGTTTTAGTTTTTTTTAAACAGCTACAACTTATTTTCAAACAAACACCCAAATACCACTTTGCATGAATATAACTCGAAGAAAAATGCGCTTTTATATACAAACTCTTCCTAATCTATCTTTCGTGGTTCTGAGACTCTCAACAATCGTAAAATAGGTAAGTATTTATTTACCAAACACTAATTACTCTAGTAAACTGAGCAAAAAACCAAAAGGACATTGACCAAATTCGCCTAAGAATCAACATACGTTTGAAATATGCAGTAATTCTTAGCTTATTTTATAGCCTTTATTCCAAATATTAGAATTTAACGGACACTTCAAATTAATAAATAAATAAATAAATGGGTATTAAATTGATTACTATACGTTTCCGTCTCTGTATTATTAACCACAGATCAATAACTTACAGGTTAAAACAATATACAATACCACCGCTTGAGCGCTAGATCCGTATCGTAAGGAACAAGAGAAAAGCTGCTTAAAGTGCTAAGTGCACTAGTATTCTGAACCTCGCAACGCCATCTATTGAAAGTAGAATAATTTAATATTTTAACGACATCTGTGAAGTTCTTGATGAACTATGACGATACCTGCATCCTTATTAATAGCGCCATCTGTAATGTTTTTGATGAACTACGACGAATATTATCTTATCTACACACTGTTTACAGCTCTATTACAAATGGATAAAGATGATATTTATTTGTTCAAGCAGATTGATCGTGAATGCTGAAATAACCTCAAAATTGAAAATATTTTTGGTAATAAGTAATTTCTTAGCAAGTGTCCGTAGTTTTAATCTGCTCTCAAGTATAAAAAGGTATTCATTTGAACCCAGCAATCAATGTTTTATGACGGTTGGTTCTTAGGCGAACTTTGTACGGAACAATGTCCTTTCCCAACCGAAAATAGAACCCACGACCTCATAGGTACAAGCAAGGCACCACACAGCTGGGATCGAGAGTTCGTCAAGTTAAAAGACTTTCAAAATAAATATCCATACAGTGAATTACAAAGGTCATAGAATTCTTTTTCATTTTTCATCATTTAAAGTCCAAAACTGAGGGACTCTGATGAGGATGATGACTGATGATGCAGTCTAAGATGGTAGCGGGCTAACCTGCTAGGGGCATGGCAGTTATATTAAACCCATACCCTTATTCGGTTTCTACAAGGCATCGTACCGGAACGCTAAATCGCTTGGCGGCACGTCTTTGCTGGTAGGGTGGTAACTAGCCACGGCCTAAGCCTCCCACCAGGCCAGACCAGGTAAAATTCAGAAATTATAAATTCCCAAATTGACACTGCCGGGGATCGAACCTGGGACCACCGTAAGTTAAGACAACAGCTCTCAACACTGTACCACGGAGGTCGTCATACTTCATTACTCCGGACCCATTTCCATTAATCACATAATGGTAGGAGTTTTCTTGGCATAATAATGCGGTGGGTTCCCACATCCATCCGAATACGACTCGACTAAGAGTATTAAATTTTTAGTTTTCTGTAACGGTGATATTATAAGATGTTAGTGATAATTAGTGATAATAACCGGGAACGACGGCTTAATGTGCTCTCCGAGGCACGGAGGAAGCGAAAAGCCCAAATTTGAACTTCCAAGTTCTGTCACCCATCCAGTTGCCGACTTGGATCAATATTGCTTAACAATTGCAATCGACTGATATGCGTTGTCACAACTAGGCCACTCGTCCGTCAAATACTACGTCCGTACGTCACTATAGGCTATCACCACATTATTGTAAAAGTAATGAGATGCATAGACAATATTAACGAATCCACTATCATCGTTCCGTTAAAAGAAACATACAGATTTTTATTAAGTAGTAAGGTACATAATTATATACCTACAAAAACTACACAAACACACAAACTTTATACTAGACATAGTTTTATTTTTCGTGACCCAAAAAACCAATAACGCGTGAATACCGTGAAATATATACTACACATTCATTACCCTTTCAATATATTAATGAAATTAACATAAATATAAATTAATTAAAATTGTATGTATATTTTGCTATTGAGGTAACGCAATGCGCGCGCGTTGAAGTCTTTTACTTAACGATTCTCTTTACTATAGCGAACGCTAGCGGCTTAGGTCCCATAAAAAATTCAAAAATCAGCCTAATTTATTATCTCAATTTTAAAGGGAATTTCTGTGCAAATTAATTTTTATTTTTATATATTTTATTAATTTAACACTTACTAACAGATTACTTAGGTATCAGATTCTGTTTAACACAGTCTTAAGGAGTTTCTATCACCAGCTCCCTTACAGTAACTAGCAACGGCCGAAGCCACCTACCAGATGATTCGAAAAATCGACGTATAATCTGTAGTCCAAAAGGCTCATTTGATATTAAGGTGAATGACATCCGAGAAGTCTCGGAGCCTGTTTGATGGGATGTGATCACACCGTATCTAATCCGCGCAGCGCCTATAATTGCATCCGGCGACCTGAATTCCTATAAATATTGGCTACATTGATAAATTAACTTTAGAATTAAACAGATATTTTTTTTTAAATTAAATATGATCGAACTCGAGACCTTTCTCATCACTACGCCATGGTCATCAAACCAACCAAAGAGCGCTTTAGAACGAAAAAAACATACGCGGAGAAATTAGAACCTACTTATTGACAGTCGGTTAAAAATAGGAACTCTTTAATAAGCAACATGCAAGAAACATCAAACTTCAATATTTTTTATTCAAATAAACAATAAACAAGTGCGTTTGAATGGTCGAGTGAATCTATCACCGAGAACTACCGGCAAAATCTCGGTGGTTGCTTTCTTCAATCAAAACTTACAGTCATTATAAGGAACTGCATAGCTGTTCCATGCATAGCTGGAGCGAGTCAAATCCATGCTCTTTTGTCGTTTACATAATCTTCAACAGCTTTTTAATGGAGCACACTTTTAATTGACTGTTTAAACTTGTGTAAAGGCAAGTCTAAAATGGATTGTTAAAAAAAGAAAAATGTTATGTGTATAGAAACTGTCTGAAAATATGAGCTACTTTAAAATATAACTTTAAGTATATTTTGGTTTTAAATTTCTGCCGTTCGAATGAACACTTGCGCTAATATAAAATTGCCAGTTACTCAAGTGAGCTTAATAGTAGTTTACTTAAAATTTTGCAATTCGTAAAAATTTAGCAATTTTATAATATTAAGTTCCTAATCCAATCTGATAATTTCATGAACAATTATAAATAAATACTTGATGATGCCTGCGACCTTATCCGCGTGTATTGAGGCATTTTTATTTCCACGAGAACTTTTTAATTTCTCGGGATAAAAATAGCCTATGTCCTTCCCCTGGATACAATTTAACCTTGAACAAATTTTCATCAAAATCGGTTGAATAGCCATGACAGCGTAGCAGACAGATAGATGTATGTAAGACATACACACTTTCTCATTTATAATATAAATATGGACTACGTCATTTTATTCGACAGAGCCGATCTCCTAAACGGGGTCGCAGGTTCGATGCCCGGACATGCACCTGTTACTTTTCGGAATTAGGTAAATGCGTTTTAGAAATTAAATATGACTTACTTCAAACGGTGAAGGAAAACACCGTGAGAAACCCTGCGAGTGCTTCATAATGTTTTCGAACGCGTGTCTGCCAATTCGCACTTGACTAGCATGGTGGACTATAGCCAAACTATTATTCAGAAAGGAGCTTTTTTTTGTGAGATAGACTTGCGCTTGACGATCATGCTTATTGCAGTATGATGAGGTCTAGGTTGGAACGCGCCTGCCTAGAAGATGCCTATTCACTCTTGCCTTGAAGGCACTTAAGTTAGGAAACGTGTGCACTTTAGACACTTGAGACTTGCTTTGCTGAATTGCTTACCTATCATACCGTGATACTTATCGCTAAGACACTTTTAATTTGAGAGGCGACTCTTGCCGAGTAATGAGTTGGAAACGGCAAAGGAATACATCGTGAGGAAATCCGCATGATTTAGTTCTGGATATTGTCCTATAGGCGGGATCGTACCGGAACGCTAAATACTAGGTTTAAATGATTATTACTTATCTAGTATGCTATAGAATATTTAAATCTTTTGGTTTATAGGTATATATCGATCGATCGATGAGATCGCTTTTAGTGATAAGACCGGCCTTGCGCACGTTTTTTTTTGTTTTCTTTTCTATGTCTTGTGTAGCAATAAAGAGTTTATCTATATATCTATGACATGTCTTTACAGGTAAGAACTCATTAGTCGAGACCATAATTTTAAGTTATGCATAAACTCTACGCATACAAAGAGTAAAAACCACTTAATAGCATTCAAATTAATTCTCCGAGAAGAAATATTATACTTTCATGAGCACATCAATATTGATGTTACGTTATTACTTAATAGATATAACAGTAATTCCGATTACTACGCCGAGTTAAAAAACGTTTACATTAAACAATAAGTTTTTTAGGAGTCCTTGTCCTTTATTTGGCTGTCCAGACTTGGACCTTTGTCTGTCTTATTTTTAATTAAAAGAAAAGTAGAAATGTCTATGACTATGTGGAGCCCGAAATTCGAATTTCGAACACGTAGCTGTCAAAACCAGACTTCCTGCACCCTTCCCGCCCTTGACAGCGGCCGCTTACTTTTTTCAAACCGTTCCGTTTCGCGCCAAGCAAGCGGTGAGTATAAAAGAGGTTGGCGACCAAGCAACACCAATCAGTAGCCCACGAGCAGTCTAACAGAAGTGCACGATGAGATTTCTGGTCAGTTAACCCATAATCATAGTTTAATAGTTGACTTAACCATAGTTAACTGTACCATGGTTGTGTAATTGTGAAGTGTTGTGGAGCGATAAAGCTCGGCCCCGCCCCAGTTGAAACAAAGCTAGTGTTTTGTGGCATATAATTGATTGTGTAAACCTAGCATTAGACCTAACATTTTCTGGAACGGGATACTACTTAGGTCCTAGTGATTTGGATTGAGTTCTTTGTTCCAATACCTATCTCTCTCTGCGTCGTATTCCTTCGTCGTGAGGGTCGTGACCCCTTTTCATTAATCACATAACAGCAGAGATTTTCTTGGGATAATAATGCGGTGGCTTTTCAGGTCCTTCCGCATCAAATTCCTATACCTACTTTCAATACCTATATTTGGCTATTGACCACGGATCACTAAATTCCGAAATCAAATACATATTTGGATTGCACCGTGATCTGTTTAAATTTCCTCTTATTGCAGCCACATTCCATAAAATCCATGCTATTCAATCCCAAAATTCCAAATATTAAAAAAACACACAGCTACGAGATTTTTTCATTGTCTTGTCATGTTAATGATATTTGCTCGTGAACTGCTGAATATTTTGGACCCATTTGTTTTAATAATTGCGGTTTGATCGTCTTTGCTCCCAATAATAAAAAAATACCAGATGGGCTGTCCCAGATCACCAATGACCTATATTCAATCCATCTTTGGCCTAATACTTTCTCACGAATTAAAAATATCTTATGTCATTTATGATTTCGTAGTTCCAATAGTAGTTTTTTCCCACTTCTTATTTCACCATGATTAACTTATTCCAATTTCTTTTACCAAACTTTTGGACCTTTACAGCTTATTCCTGTCTTAACAAGAAACTAACACTTTGTTAATTAAAAAAATAATGTTTTCTTTGGGCATTTACAAGTTTAAAAATTAAGTTTAGTTAATTTGTTATGTGAACCTAGTCCATTTCTGACTTCTTTATAAAGATTTTCTGACCTCATATTTAATGACCTACCTATTCCAACTTCTGTAACCCAAAGACAAGACCGTCACGTCCCATTTATTTATCTAAGCAGCCTCGCATAATCCATCTGTCTTCCTTTTTAATCCAAAACCATTGTATTATTCTAGCCTTCATACATATCAAGGAGCTTGTCTTCTTCTTTCTCTTTTCTTTTACAGACAGATGTGATTTATTTTCTTCTTTCTTTCTAATTTCTGTTTTTTTACAGATTGTAGCCGCCGCCGTCCTCGCCTGCGCCGCAGCAGTACCATCCGGTGCTCTGCTGGCCGGAGCCTACTCCCACGGTCTTGCCGGACTCGGCCATGGTGGTCTCGCCCTCGGCCACGGTGGTCTCGCCCTCGGCCACGGTGGTCTGGCCGTAGCTGGCCACGCCGTCGCTCCCACCATCCCCCCTGGCGACATCCAGGGTGCTGCCATTGATGCTCACGTAACCGCTTCCGACCACGTCCGCGCCTCAGTCGACGCTGCCCGTGAATGGCAAGACCAAGCCGCTGAACTCCACGGCCGTGCCGCCAACGCTGCGGAAGATCACGCCTGGCAATCAGTGAACGCTGCCCAGACCGCCCAAGCTCAGATCGACGGCGCTGCCGCTGGTGTCGCCCCCGTTGTAGCCCGCCAACTGGCTGGTCACGGTGCTTACGCCGCTGGCCCCGTCGGTTATGCTGCCGGTTTGGGTCATGGCGTTGGTCTCGCCGCCGGTCACGGTGTCGGTCTCGCCGCCGGTCACGGTCTCGGTCTCGCCGCCGGTCACGGTCTCGGTCTCGCCGCCGGTCACGGAGCCTGGGCCGCCCCTGGTCTCGTCGCTGGAGGATCCCACTCAGTCGCCACCTCATCCCTGTCCCAGACCCACCCAGCGCCCGTCGTCCACGCCCCAGTAGCCTACGCCTCACATGGCGCCTACGGCCACGGACTCGCGCACGGATGGTAAAAACTGTGATAGGAATAGGCCAAAAATCTCTTCGTAATACTCAATATCTATAATAAATGTTCGGAATGTAATTTATATTGTGCTAATGATGAAAAAAAATGTACAGATGCAATAGAGGCGAGGATGTGTGTGAATAAAAGGAGGTAACTTATAAAATCTGCTCTTGTTTCCTTTCTTTTCTATCTCTTCTAGTAATATTTATCTGTTTTTCTCTTATGAAACTCTTTGGTTTATATATCTTTAGAAGATCTTGGGTTAGTTGGTTAAATCTCAGGTCAGAAACCCACACAATATACTGACCTAGTACAAGTTAAACCAGTTTTGTTCAAGTGTTTTATTAATGAACTAGATCACGATCGCGACATCTTCCGCATGGATGCATATTTTTTTTTATCCCATTTAATTTTGCGGCAGTAAATGTATAAATTAAAAAAACACAAGCACTTTTAATATTACGCATTTATAATATTTGTAGTGCCACAGTTAATTTCGATACTTATCAATATATTCAAACATCTCCTAGCTTTTAAAATCCTCTTAACAGTTATAGAGCTACACATATTTGGCAAGAAACACAGCTAATCTTGTAATAAAGAAGTATTTTTTTTCTATATTTTACATTATAAATGACCTAATGTAAATGTTGCGTCATTGAATGCACGAATTTCCCACATAAGCATGGTTCTCAGACCATTAGAATGTCACAATACAAACATAAACCGCATATAACTACTGTGTAATGTCAACTTGGCATTTAAGTACGCCTTATCTCTTATAATAAAAACGTAGAAAAGTCCTGGGGGCTTATACTATAATAACTTAAAGCAGTATTTTTTTAATATTGTTCACGCTCTTGTTTCAAAATCAATCCTTATTTTAGGATCGTACGTCTATGAAAATTCAATTTTAAAATAATACTGCTTTGCTGACTCACTGACTCATCAATGCTCGGCCTAAACCCTTTGATCTAGAATGCAGAAGTTTTTAACAGAGGTTAACTTTATAACGTAGACAAAGAATAGTGCGAGATTTATCGAAATACTGGCGACAAGCGGCCAGTCATTACATAAAAGGAAATACTAATTAGTGAATGACACATAAACCCACAGCCCAATTGGTACTTTGCAAAAAGGGTTCTCTCAATAGCACAGGATCAGGCTAGAAAGGATTTGCAGTAACTTATTTCGTGCGAAATTGGGATGAGTCAACTAGTAATATTAACTAATTATTGTTATAAACAATTTCATACCGGGGATTATATGTGGGATAAAGTTTAGTATGCATTTTAGGTATGCTATAAGTTACAATTTCATCCATTCATCCATTAAACAAGGCACTCAAAAAGCCTATGCTCGCTTGGATGCAGACAAACTGATGGATGGATGGAACAATTTCATGCCGGTGATTACATCTATATCTATAGTAATATTATAACGAGGTAAAGTTTGTGAGTTTGTGAGGTTGTAAGGGGTAATCTCTGGATCTTCTGAAGCGATTTTGAAAACACTGGTACCAATAGAAATCCACATTATATGTGAGTGTCATAGGCTATATATTAACCCGAAAAATTAAGGGGTTCCCGTGGGAATTTAAAAAACTTATTACGTCGCGGGCATCTGCTAGTGTGGGATAAAAGTTAAAGGCTGTCATAGGTATTTGAGCTTAAAGTTCAAAAAAAGTATGTCCATCAGATTTTTTTTAGAAATCCAACCCCTTACTAGTTAAAGAAGGAGATTAATTCGCATATATTCCGCCAAAGCAGACAAATCTGGTATAACGTGTAGCTTGAAGGTGTAACTTGCGATATTTTATAGCCATTCGCACCGCCACAAAAGCACACCACACAAATCTTCGAAATTACTCTCAACGTACTTTTCAGTTCGACATTCGAGCATCCTCACGAGATGTTGACTCGACAATGCACGATTGTAAAGACCCTTACTAGTTTTCAAAAATTAACTTCGAGCGAAGCCTAATAACAGTAGTAGAGTACGGGCTAATAAAAAAAAAGTTAATGCACCAGCATATTACCGAAGCGGAAACGGTAGAGAACCTTGACTGAGTTCGCTTAATTAAAATAATAAAATTAGATCGTATGATTCCGACATTATAAAAACCTTTTTTTGTGGAGCAATTTGTACGTGTAAAGATTTATCGTGCAATATTAAGGACGGCTACACATTGAGTTTTGTATCCACTAAAGGCAAAACAATACACCCATACGACAACTGTTCACATTAAATGAAATTAGAAAACAGATCTTTGAAAATGATTTTTTGAAGTGAAACGTCTTTAGAATCGTTGTGATTAGTGAATTAGATGAAACGAAAAAGCGACTCCAAGAAGAGTCAAACATAAATAGGATTTAGCCTGCGAGAGAATGAGAATACAAGTTACATTTATCTCATTATCTAGTAGGTTACTTTTCTGAAGTTTCACTTCTGTCGTATGTGAATTGCACACACACACACACACACACTTTCTTGGTTTTATTTATAATTGGAAATTGCGTCTGTCTGTCTGCTTTGTTTTCACAGTCCATCTGTTCAATTGATTCAGAAGAACAAGAAAAATATTGTCTTTGACCAGTTTTCTAGAAAGAACTTTGACGCATCCCTACTAACATATTGCCAGCGCTTTTAAATAGACTTATCAATAGGTGAGGAAATAGAAGGAAATCTTAGATATAGATAGGTAGGTCTATTTTTTATTATCAGCGTAACAAAGGATTTGGTCCTAATGCCACAAGTCACGTAGATGTTACAGTCAAAACTCTTATGTGGTTAAAATCAGTGATTAAACGAACTTACAAAGTGAAGTTCAATCATCACAATTATATTAGTCGATTCATTCGAAGATCTAACTATTTTATCTGAAAAAATCAGCCAAAAGCACTCATGTTTTTTTATGGTTCAGCAAAATTAATTTTGACTGAAATCCCGGTAAAAACTTTTAATCATTATAAATAAACATTAATTTCACCATTAATCGTGAAAAAAGCGGACTTAATTGTTGAAGATTAAGTAAATGATAACAGAGCATGGATTTTACTCGCTCCAGCAACGGGACTGCACTTACATATTAATCTACAGTTTTTCTGGAAAGGAACAACATTTCGAAATATATGATATATAGATAGATAATATATATCATATATTATCATATATTTGTATACATCATACTAGAGGGAGAGAGACACAGACTAAAGCTTTTGTCACGTACACTATTTCCAGTCCAGCGTTTTAGCCTGCCATAAAGAACTTACGTTCTAAAATATTTGAATTAAAATTATACTAGATGATGACCGCAAATTCGTTCGCGTGGATAAGTTTTTTCAATTCCTGCGGGAAATCCTTAAATATCCGAAATAAAAAGTATTGCCTAGGTCCTGCCCCGGGATACAACCTATCCCTGTACCAAATTTCATCAAAATAGGGTTAAACAGGTGGGCTGTGAAAACATAGCAGACAGACAGACACACTTTGGCATTTATAATAATATTATGGGTAATATGGATTTTACAGCCAAAAGTACTTTAGACTGGTTTTTGCAGTAAATAAGTAGCTTTGATCGCATAATACTTCTGACTGTAACATAGATAATAATATATATCTAGGTGATATAGATAATATATAATTAGCGTACCAAGGTCTCGGCTATATGTAGAGCTTTTTCTCCGTAACCTTGGTTATAATAAAGTTCCCACCGTAGTTTAAACAAGATAATTGAACTGGTTTACCTTATTTTAAACCGTGGCAGCCCAGTGGTTAAAACCTCAACCTCGAGGTTTGAATCCCGGGCCGAAAATCTATACTTCTATACTAATATTAAAAATGCGAAAGTTTGGATGGATGTACAGATGGATGTTTGTAACTCAGTCACGCCAGAACGGCTGAACGGATCTGGATGAAAGGAAATGACCAGCGGAACTATGGGAGCTTGCCTATAGATCAAAAATCAGTCTGCAAAAATGATTTCTTTATTGTTGTAATTTTTATAATTTATAGTTTTCAGATAAAAAGTTTCAGGAGTCTGAAGACGACCGGGGCTTTTAAATTAAAAAACATTTACTCAACATCCAAAAACTACAGCTATAGTTATAATTATTTTTTTAATAGTTATTTATACAAGTTTTATTATTATAATTACTATTAATTTTATAATCTGTGAGTAATAATAATTGTAGAATGGAGTAAAAGAAGTATACAATAAAGTTATTTATTTATTATATGCTGTACCGTTATACGACAAAAATTTTGTTTTATAAGTTGTTATATATACTTCTAGTACTTCTATCTTTAAGGGAATGTATGCCTTATTTATTAATCTATACCTACCACTTTTAAACAGGAATCAGTAATCAAAAATATTACTATGTTATAAAAATAAGTATTCATATAATAATAGCTACTACTTTATTTTCCTACCTTTTTATTCTGCCTTTTAACAGTTTATATTATATTTTTCTATGCCAGTGACGTTTGCAAAAAGGTGGCCACTGAAAATCAGCGTTGGGGCACCTGGTACCTCCGATGTGCGGCCATTATAGTGGTTTCGTGTCTGAGAGGCTCGGAGTTCCAACACAAGCTGAGTGGCTTACCTGTTTGTTGCACTGCTGTTCAATACAGTGATTTTGCATATAAGTGTTTAAGTTTAAGTTAATTTTTTTTTCAGAAGTGCTCAAATAAAGGTTTTTCTTTCTTTATTTCTTGAAGGCTCTAAAAACTGAGAAAATAAATAACAAATGTTTCACCAAATACCTGCTTTCCCAGACTAGATGCCGCCAGTTGTTGTGCTAGCCACATTTCTCAGGAAAATAATTAAGCTTTGCATTATTTTCGTAAAAAAGGAAATTCTGCACACTGTCCCGAATCGGAGGGCAGTTACTGGTTATGTCATTTGGCACAGAGATAGATTATTGTCTGGAAAACACAGCTAAGTTTTATCCCGGAAAATTAAATAGTTCCCGCGGGAACCAAAAACCCTCAAAAAGTCACGGACATCAGTTAATAATTTACATTTGACATAGGCATCATTATCACACCTATTACCAAATTGACTGTGCCGGGGATCAAACCGACGACTTCATAATACCACAGCGCTCACCACTGCACTAGGGAGGTCATTAAACAAACAGTTTGTTAAAGTCACAGTAAAATAGTAGCTTAGGAGATAAGATGGCTTCGCTACAACAATTACGTTCAATGCTAGAGTCGATCAATCATAGTGTTGCGCATGTTGGTATTATTTCTCTATTAGGCAGTTTCGACATGTGGCGGACACAGTTCGAACGCAGCCATCTTTGAAATTGCTATCTGATAGGTTATTGTAAAAAGAAACTTCGGGAACTTACCTATCCGTGGAACGACTTTTCACCATGTCAGAAATGAAATGAAATTATTTATTTCATGTAGGACCATTTGTACCACTTATGAAATGTCATGACTCACGGGTTCCGAAAGAAGATTCTACTGAAAAGAACCCGCAAGAAACTCAGCAGTTGTTTTATTTATAAAAAAAGGATGTTACAATATGTAGCACATATAACACAATAAATGTGTAATGTAACAAGAATTAAATTAATTTCTATTCTATTCTACTTGACCTTACCACAATAAGGATCTCATTAACATTTAATTTTAAATTTTATCCTACTTAATAATATGTTTGTTTGTCCATTAATCAAGCAGCAATGCGAACGGAATTTCTTCCCGGAAACCCCGTTCCCATGGTATTTTTGCAAATCCTTAATCCAGGCGAACTCCATGGTGATCTTATGAGGGGAGGTCCTGCGCCTGCCCCGCTATTGTCCATGTGAGTGGCTATCAAAAAAAGAAAGCCACTGACATATATATAGCAAACCTCAATTGGATAAAAAATTTAAGCTAGTGGCTTTCGTTTTTGATAGCCACTGAGTTAGAGAACAGAGGCCCAATTGTCTAAGCAAATAGTAATCATTTGACAGCTTAAAACATATTACTCGAACAGTTTAAGAAGTTCGTACACGCTTTTTGACGTGCATGCATATAATTTTCAATTCCTTACACAGGACGAATTATACGTTTGACAAACGATTAAGATTTCCTTACACAATCGGAGGGCAGGGCTGCTAGCCTCGACTTCCGATAAGCACAAGTTTCAAATTTAATAAACAAATTGCGCGCTGAATAGAACTTCCTTCATTTTTGAAGTCGGTCACGAGTTGAATGCAGTCGAGGCCTGAGGTGACACATAGATAATCTCTGCATTCAACTCGTGCGGGAACTACATCGTTTGTATTATACGAATCAAGCAAGCCTATAATATCAACTCCTGACATTACTATCAGTGCAATATCGTACAGGCTGCGGTTTGCCGCAACAATATCTTGTCATTTGATATTTGAGATATCTATTTCAGCAACAATCTCCATGTACATACCTACCCTACTGGGTAGGCAGGTAGATGGAGATTGTCCGCGCGCCTAATACGCGCCTGCGCGTATTGGCCCTTGTTCAAAACTGCTATAAATCCACAGCACGCTACGGACTATCCCTTATATGTAAAATTCTCGTGTCACAATGTTAGTTACCATACTCCTCCGAAACGGCTGGACTAATTTTGATGAAATTTTATAAGCATATTCAGTAGGTCTGAGAATCGGCTACTATCTATTTTTCATACCACTAAAACACCTCAATCCACGCGGACGGGCATCAGCTAGTAAACTTTTCAGCATGCTTTTAAATACGCTATGTTATAACGCGCTTGTTATAAGAAAGCGTGTGGACAGTCGGCAGGCGCGTTATGTCTTGCAGCACGCTAAATTTCGTTACACGCAAAGATAACGTTCACTCACAACAGCGCGTTACGCGAGATTAACCAATCGGCCAGTATGGCAGCGCGCTACCGGCAGGCGGGCGCTGCTGTAAGTGCTACGAGGCGCCGCGCGTGATCGCGTGATATTCATAGCGCCGTAGCGTCATGGCGGCTCCTCACATAGCGCGCTATGATATTGCGCTACGTATTATATTAACCACCTCTACTTCTAAGTAAACTATTTTGCTGGCTGTAACACAAATTTGCTCAACTTAATGGCCAGGCCCTATGATTTTATAATATTAGTAGTTCGCCCCTATGATAACTTATAGAATAGACCAACCAATAGACGTACAATAATATAGAATAAATTTTTTCACGTTTTGTTATATTTTACGATCTTTTTATATTTGATTAATTTAATTCTGCCCGAAACAGCGACACTTGTAAAAATTGCCTCATTCTCTCGTAGGCTGAGGCAAATATTACTTGCGTTCTATCTCCTTATGAGCCAATTATAACTTGTATTCTAACTCATTATCTCGCAGGCTAAATCCTATTATCAGTATTTTTGTCACTTTTTCGTTTCATCGAATTTTCAAATCACAACGATTCTAAAGAAGTTTCATTTCAAAAACATTAGAGTTTGGGGATGGATACTGTGTGCTCTTTGTCCTTTCCAGTCATAATTCATGCGGTTTCGACAGCGTGAATTCAGGATTTTCAAAATTCTGTGTAAACTCTGATTTTTCGAGATAAAAAATAGCCTATACCACTTTCCAGGTCTTTAATCCTCGATCTTTAACCATACGAAACAAATCACGTCAATCCATTGCTCCACTGCGGCGTGATTGACAAAGTAACAAACTAACACACTTTAGCATTTATCAGCCATTAGTGTTTCGTGGGAGTAGTTTAAAAAGAAACAGAAACCCAAAGTTTTCATTTTTGGTTCATGATTTCAGAAACTGGCATTAAGATTGCCTGCCATAGTTATTGCTCACAAGTAAACGGTAGGCGTGGAGTGAATTAAATCTAATAAAAATAATTGGGTATTTGACAACTAAACTAGCGGCACGCTATGATGGCCGGTTTGACGTTTGTCCGCTCATGAAGTTCCGTATTAATTGATAACGACTTTGAAGGAAATAATTGTATTACTTTATTGACGATAGTGATGTGCAGAGATTCATAAATTTTATCGAATGTAGTTTTAGGTTTAGGACTCAAAATTTATTTATTAAATTGATTTCTTAAATGTATACAAGTGTAGAAAAATCAGTTTGCACCATTTAAGGGGTGAATGTACTTGTGAATATGAACAATTTTCACTATGTGGACAAACCTCTGAAATCGCAAAAAAATATCAATAAATTTTTAAAAATGGAATCTAATACGATCGTCACATAGGATCGCTGGCTAGCACAACTACTACCTCCGGCAAACTCGCGTCAATGCTCAATGCAAAACAAAGCAGTTTCGAATTGACGTTGCTTCGAAAAGTATAAACTGTCAGTGCAATGCGATTGTGATATAGTTTTGACCTGGCTTTGGATTTCAAATATTGATACTGCATTACTGTTGACCCTTGCTCGTTAATTTGGACTCTGTTCAAGCCCTTTGTTGTGGATTTCGTCGATATGACCGAACGTACGCAGAGAACTGTTCTAAATAGTCAGACACGCGAGTTCGTAATACGCCTTCGTAACTATTTCGATCGTGAAGCTCAAAATGGAGGGCCAATTTTACCTATAACGTCAGTGGTTGAACGCGTAGCTGATGCGCTTAATATTGGACAACGAACTGTTAGACGGATAACTAAAAAAAAATATGGCGAGACTGGCACAGAAGAAAATAAACTTCACACACCAAAAAAGAGAAAACGAGCAAAACCAGTCGTAGGCATCGATAGCTTTGATGCCGATGCTATCCGAAGACATGTTTACGGCTACTATTTACAGAAGGAGTATCCAACAAGAAAAAAGTTGGTGCATTCACTGAAGGAAGCTGGATTATTCTTCGGTGGGGAAAGTTCTTTAACGAAGATTTTGAAGACCATTGGATTTCGATACAAAAAATGTAACAAACGCAAAATATTGATGGAAAGATTTGATATAGCGATGGCAAGGTATACTTTTTTACGGCAAGTGAAAGAAATCAAAAATTGGCAAAATGTTGTGTTCTTGGATGAAACATGGCTTAATGCTAACCATACTGTAGGCCGTTCTTGGAACGATGACACAGCAGCATCTACTTCCAAAGTTCCTGTAGGAAAAGGATCGCGACTTATAATTTGTCACGCCGGAACCATCAACGGGTTTGTCGAAGGTTCTCTCATGGCTTTTGCGTCAAAAACCACTGGAGACTATCATGAAGACATGAATGGAGAAAAGTTTACCTCAATGTTGTGTAGCCTCCCTGAACCATCTATTATAATTATGGACAACGCCCCATACCACTCGATGCAAATTGACAAGCCACCTGCCCAATCCCAAAAGAAAGCTGATATCGTCGCATGGCTTCGTAAAAATGGCGTAGATGCAAACATGAATATGTTAAAAGCGGAATTAGTACGTCTTTTAAAAGAAAACAAACCAACCAAGGGCTCAAATTACATATAATTGGACGAATCTGATTAATTATGGCCTTTTGTGGCACCTTTTTTGGTATCTTTTGTATTCATATGTTTCTTGTGTGCATATAAAGTATGTATATTCATTTTCGTTCAAATATTCAGTTCGTTCAAATAAATTAAATAAACATATACATTTTTGTTTTATTAAACCTATTTAATCAGGTACAAAAACAAAACTTAATTGTTTTTTGTTCGAGAATAAATTGACATTCCACATCACTATTGTAATGTGTCAAACCGGCCATCATAGCGTGCCGCTAGTTTAGTCAAATCAGCAACTTTTTTTCAAACGACACGTATGTTTAGTAGGGGATTTTGTATGAAATATTGAATAGTGACGTCATCAAAGTTCGACGCACTTTTGTACTTTAATCGATAGTTTTAAATAGTTACTCAACATAAAACTAACAGGGGACGTGGATATTACGGGATACTTTTGGGAGATGCTCTATTTAATAATCACAAAAAAATAATTTATTTGAATAGTTGTCACATACCCAATTCAACATCCATACTCCATATATTAATATTATAACTATACAGTTTATTACAGTAGAAGTATTATTAACTATACCTACAGTTTGAGGGAGCGCTACTGTACAAAATTTGGAAAAAAAAACATTTTCTAGATAGGTACCTACACTTTAGTATTAGGATTAGTTTGTAAGATGGTAGTTTCTAAGGTCACCTATACAGTACTTCATATGTTTAAGAATAGTTTATAAAACTTTTGGTTATTTTTTTGGGAAAATAGATCTCTCTTAAACCTAAAAAAAAAATGCGGAAGCGTGTCCGCTTTTCTATCTGACTGTCTGCTACGTTTTAACAACCAATCTTTTCAAATCTCGATTAAATTTGGTATAGTGATAAGTTGCACATCCCGGCAGTTTATACGAAATACATAGTTGTGACGTCATCAATTTTCAACACACTTCGTTAATAGATAGTCTAAAATGATTATCAAACTTAAAAAGTTAAAAATAACAGAAGATGTGTATTTTATGTCTTTTGGAAGACCCTCTATTTAATAATCAGTAAGAAATAATTTCTATTTCACATAGGCATCGTCCCTATTAAAATCTTTCAATCTTTGGTACGAACCAAAGATTCTTTCTATCTACCATTGAGCAATTGGGTATCTATATCATACGGAGGAAAAAACTGTCACAGCACTTAAAGTTACATGATAAAATTTTTGAAATAGTTAAATATCAAATCTAAGGAAGTTAAACATGTTTCGCTCATAAACTTTTTGTCAAAATAAAACAAAAAATATTCACACTTAACCATTGAAATGTAAGAATTACAGGTAAAAAGTGTACTACATTTTCTTGTTTTCTCATAGCATTACAAGAACCTACCAAGTTCTTTTGTACATGCTTTTACAAGAAATTTTTTAAGAATATATTTATTTAGTAATTTAAAAACGTATTCAGGTAAAAATAAAAATAACGAAACCTGCGCACCTCGAAATCAACATACCTAGCTACGATCATTAGATTTCAACGCGTTCGAAGCTCCTATTAATGAATTTTCTGTTGATAGTTTTTCTTTGTGTAAATCATAATAATTCTCATCAGAAAAACTACACTGTATTAAAAAAAATATATTAGAAATACTATTTTACGAATTTCGTCAGTGTAATTTGAACTTGCAACTTCTTGCTTAGGACACAGCTTTGCCCCACTGAGCTTCTGAGATCTACTTCGAAGTATTCAAAATATTTAACACTAACTAAAATAACATTAAGGTACAACAGACAGGTTAGTGGATCACGTTAACACGACTCTTAGGGAGATGTCCAATTGGGGTGACACAAACCTACTCGAGTTCAACGTCACCAAAACACAAGCGTGTTTATTTACCGCAAAGAGGAGCCCCTTCACCTGGGCTCCATCTTTCAGTGGTACATCCGTACCGATTAGTGATCACATTGAGCTCTTGGGAATTGCCATCTCTCCCAACCTCAATTTCGGGAAATGTATAGGATCAAAGGCCAAAACAGCTGCCAAAAAACTTGGTATCCTGAACAAAGGGAAGCGGTACTTCACGCCAGAACAGCGAACTCGATACATTAGACTCAATAGATCGCCGTGCCCGAAGAATAAATAATTGGCGATCAATCACTTACACAGGCGAAATTGCTCAGTGTACAACACCGACGCAATCTCGCCTGCTTATCGGTCTTTTATCGGATATACCATAGGGAGTGTACTCTGGAACTTCATAACCTTGTTTCTTTTTCTCCGTTCTACCACAGAACAGCGAGAAACCGTGAGCGTTGGCACCCTTACGTGGTTGACATCCAATTTGGTCGCACGAAGCGTTTTTGCTCGACGTTTCTGATACGAACCGCTAGGGTGTGGAACACCCTCCTAGCGCACGTGTTTCCTGCCATTATAAAGCCATGCTTAAGTTATACTTAAGTACCTTCAAGGCTATTCACTAATAGGCATCTTCTAGGCAAGCGCGTTCCAACCTAGACCTTATCAATGCTTTGCACTAAGCATGATTGTCGTCAAGCGCAAGCCTATCACGCAATAAAAAAATAAAATAAAATAAAAAAAGACGCTTTTTTGTTACGTCCGAATTTTTCCCGCCGAAAGAACTGCTTTAAAAAATAATATTTTTCCATCTATGATAATGTAGATAGCTTAGCCCATTTTTATATGTGCACTTTATGGAAAAAAACACAGCAGCATACTATAATATTATAAATGCGAAAGTGTATCGGTCTGTCTGTCCGCTACGCTTTCACGGCCCACCTGTTCAACCGTTTTTGATGAAATTTGGTGCAGGGATAGTTTGTTTCCCGGGGAAGGACATAGGCTACTTTTTATCCTGGACAATTGAAGAGTTTCCGCGGAAATCGAAATAAATAAGTCCACGCGAACGAAGTCGCGGGCATTATCCAGTCAATGATAATGTTTCGACATAAATCACGTGATTATCATACCCAACACGTCGGAAATAAAAACAAGATTCACTCTCGCCCGAACTTGACCTCGTTACGCGCCGGTCGGTGACCCACGCCTCGGATGCTCTGTGACGTAGAATGTTTACACTATTTGATTAGCGATCGCGATTACCTTACGTCATATAGGTTTGATAAGACGTAATCGCGATCGCTTTGACGATCGATTGATAAGTTCCGAAAAAACGGCACCAATCTCATTGTTACAATCGCAATTGTTGTGATTGTCTCTTCATTTATGGTATTACTAGCTAATGCCCGCGACTGCATAATCTAGCCCCGTGACAAATTTCATCCAAATCCGTTCAACCGTTCTGGTGTGATCCAAACTTTGGCATTTATAATATTAGTATAGATAATCAGGCACTTACAACATTCATTCCACTAATTACTAAAAAAACATCGTTAAAAAAGAAAGAAAACCATAATTAGTGACGCGACGCGACGTTAGCACACTGGTGTATTTCGAATGTGGTAGTTATACCACTGACGTAAAAGCGTCAACATTCGCTACTGCATTTGAAAAGCATCGATGTGCTAAAGGCATTATACAGGTTTCCTAGCGCAGCAGTAACAAAAGCTCTGTTTTTAAATGATGTATAGACTAATTAAGTGTTATATTAATGAAAAACTTTGAATTGATACATAAAACTTTATTGTATTACTTTTGATAACTGTGCATCATGTAGATTGGATGTTTTTGATTTAATAAATTATTAAATGATTATGCTTGTGACGTAGGGTCGGAGGGACGTCAATTTTTCTTGACCACATGCGAAACATATCGGTGTGATCTCGTATTCCTCATTGCTGACTCGTGATCCCTTTCCATTAATCACATAATGGCAGGGGTTTTCACAGGGCAATAATGCGGTGAGTTCCCAGGTCATTCCGCTTACGACTCGGCTAAGAGTACTATTTCAACTCTTAGGTTTCACCGAGGCACGGAGGAAACGAAAAGGCGAAAATTCAGTCACCCATCCAGTTACGGACTTGGGACAATAATGCTTAATAATCGCAATCGACTGACATGCATCGTTGGATCTAGGCCACTCATCCCTCGGAGTGATATCGGTGTGACAATGTGTTATATTTTTGACATAGAATCGTCGACGTTTCGCTACCACATTCCAAATGCATCGACATGATAAAGGCACCTTTGGCTATTACCTTTACCTTTTTACCTTTGACTTAAAAGACGACGACGTTTAATTACCACATATTGAAACCCGCATCGGCAGTTAATGCTTTTGACGTAGAGCCGTCAACGTTTCGCTATCGCGTACGAATGCGTTTGTGCGCTTAAGACGTAAACGACGAGACTGTCTCATGTTGGCGAGGTATGCTCGGAATCCAGATGACATTCTCGAAATCTATAACAGACGCAAAAAATACCCCGATCCTATGGCATTTGGATATTCGCTCATGTACAGTAGGTTTTTCATATTTATCTTAAATGTTGAGGGCATAAAATAAGCGATTAGGACCGCTCGGAGCGAATTTGTAGAACTCACGTTGGAGTATGGTAGAGTTGTTGAGATGAATTGAGTATACTGATTAGTAGATTTGAATACCCCTTGACATTTGAGAATAATTATTAATAGATTTTATTAGAAATAATTTAAATCAAGAATACCTAAATGGAATCCTGAAATACACATGAAACTTTGAAAGAAGTAACATCAACACTAATTTTCTAGTAATTTTCTTCGAATGTTTTCTTTATCAAAAACTACCAAAGATATGCCTAAAATATTACAGATATTTACTTCTACAGTCATTGTAAAAATTTAAGAATGTGCGGGACCGAGAGAATCTTAGGCTACTCTGGCTCAGAATATGTAAGGGTAATGACTACTTTAACCCTTTATCTTTATCCAATATCTATCTTCCTGCGAACAAAATATTATTTATTTACTTACTTACCGCACCGACTCAATATATAACCTGCCCCGCTATGCTCCACTCACCATAATCGCTAACTCCGTGGCCGCAATCGAAATATACACCTAACATACCGACGTATTTACGTATCAAGTACGTACATGGGTAATACCAATACATAATTTCTTTTAAAGGTTACTTGATATTTTCCGTATGGTGTATACGACAATAAAATTCTGTGAACTTTTATATTACTTCCGCACTATGACATATTCCCTATACATAAAAAATTACAAAGTTCTATAATAGTTGCCCCAAAATTAAAATATGCAACTTTAAAAACAGCTTCTCGCGTGATTAGAGCAAAACTTCGAATCGACACAGAGATGATGATAGTTGTTTGCTAATACTATATTATAAAGATTTCTATGTATATAGTTTCAGCGTGATGCCGCTGAAACAGATAGACACAAAATAAAAATAAAAAATGTACAGGAATTTACCATTTATTATAAAAGATAGAAGCTTATATCTTCTTGACGCTCAAAACATGAAAAATGTACTAACTTTGAAAAATATATTTTAAACTATATGTAGTATAATGTAATTGAACTCAGCTAGCAATAATTGTTATTATCAGGGAGCTTACTACCATCGCTTAAATCAGCGTTTTTTTATGCTCTTGTTTCCTTATTTCCTTATTTTAGGGATGTCAAGATACGCCAAACAAAACTGCAATATTAAAATAATACTACTTTAAACGATGGTAGTAAGACCCCTGGCGCCAAAACCGCGACGTCACGCGGATTACCAATAAAATACTTTAATTCAAGATGGCGCAAACCAATGTCTCAAAAAGCACGCACTTCCTGCCCTCAGCCCTCAGGGTATTAACTCTTAGTCCAAGAGCTGCCGAAGAAATCGGCAGGAGTTTTGTAATACTATATTCTATGCGCCGCCGCGCCGCCCGGAGCGAGAGCCGCGTACACTCGATATCACTTAAAGCGCACACTTTATGCGACTGCTGTCTACCTCTGTTCCATTAAACTGTGGTCTGACAATTTTTTCTCAAATTATATATAATTATTATTAAGCAGTAAATGAATGTAAAGCCATTACGAAACCCTTGCACCGACATCGTTACGGCGACAACTTACGTGGCGTGCTGAAGCGTTCCACAACTTTCTCACGTTTTTTGTACCATTAACTAGTTTAAGTCTAGTTTTCAATTATTACAAAATAGTTGTAAAGCCTTTCGCAATTTTACATACATCTCATATTTTGTATACTGTAGTTACCCACAATTTGGCAAAATAAAATATTTAATTATCATTATCAAAGCGCACCGCCACGCCGGCCGCCAGGTGTTCCTCTACCTGACCTTGCGAGGAGTTGCTAATTCATGTGCACCCTCAATACTCATATATTGAACTATAGTCCATTACAAAACTCTTGCCGATTTCTGTCGCCAGCTCTCCGACTAATAAACTTTTTATTTTATTACGTTTATGTTAACGAACTCGCCCAGCGATTATCCTGTTCTATATGCTATGTGAATGGAATATAAAAACAGATCTTCGTAGGATGAAACAATCAGTATACATCGATAATCCCAAGATGAGAGTTCTGGTTAGTTTCACCTCACTAATTTTATTTTTTAAGAATTTACAATAATTATTTGTGATTTTTAAAGTGAAAAGTTTTACTATTGTGATGATCGCCGTCGCGTGATATATCTTAATCACAGACCAATAACATCTAAATGGGTTTGGATTCGTAAACTTAGTTTTAAAAGTGTATTCATAAATCTTCCAATTCCATGATAGGCAAAGATCAAAAGTCATACAGCCTCCGAAATTACGTCTACTTGGATTTTGTCTGTGATGAATGTGTAGCATATTTTTGTCTTTAGTTTGTATATGCTGTTCTCCTTTGTTTCTTTATTAAAATTGTTTAAATGGAAAGGTATAAAAATTAAGCTATATCGTGGGTTTGACACGCCTCTGCCTCGTTGGTCTAGTGGTTAGCATGTTCGACTGCGGCCGACATGGTCCCGGATTCAAGTCCCGGGTCGGGCCCATAATTAAGTATTGGGTTTTTGTGACTAGAAATTCTCAGTACTAGCCTGGAGTTAGAAAGTTGACAGTGTGTAACCCCCGTGCCACGGAGAGCATGTTTAGCCGTCGGTCCCGGTTATTATAACTAACATTGGAGCAGCGTGTTGGGGTCTAAGCTCTTAATCCCGCTCTCCTAGGAGAGTGGAGGCCTGTGCCCAGCAGTGGGACGTTAATGGGCTGTAGTGGTGGGTTTGACACATATCTCTCGCTGCGCTAGCACATCTATTGTCAATAATGTAAACGAACTGACCCAATATCAAACTGTCCTGTAACCTGTTCTATTAATTATGCTATGTAAATGGAAAAATATAAAACCAGATTATCGTCAGATGAGATAATCAGTAGACATTGACAATCCGAAGATGAGAGTACTGGTTAGTGTCACCTCACTAGTTATAGTTTAAAAGAGTTTCTTTTTTCAAAAATTCAACTGTTTTTATTTAAATAAGCTTTTACAAGTGCTTTTGGATCGCCAAGTGAATTTACCACTGGTAATTTCTGGTAACTGGTTCTTCAACTTGCCATTGTTTATTATTATCAAGTATTAATGGTGTTTTAGAGTGGATATGTTTTAATTTGATTGTGATGATAACACATAGTTTTTAACACATTTCACAATCCAAACAGATGTACTGTTTGGATTCGAAAACTAATGTCGTATTAAACTATAACGAGTTGAGGTTTTGAATGTGTCACCATGCATTAGCTCTGAATTCAACTCGTGCACGAACTGTACATAGCCTAATCTGATTTAGTTTAGGCAGTGTTGTTTATAGCCGTACCCCTAACAAGTTAGCCCGCTACTAAGACTGCATCATCTAACAGTCAACAGCTAACTTGAAGTGGAAAAAAAATTAAGTGATGCTATCGCTTTTTGATACGTTTATAATTAGGTTAATATAAGAAAGACAGGTATAGAATTCAACGGCTTTGTGCAAGTGGGCCTTAGTTTCAAAGGTTTAATTATTGATACGCGATAGCCAAAGATCGAAAGTAATACAGCCTGTTGATATTTCTGTAACAGTGAAAATTTGTGTAAAGCTTTTTCAATGATGAGTGTTTTTTTTAAATCAAAGAATAGGCGTGCGCTTGACGACAATCATACAAAGCAATGATGAGGTCTAGGTTGGAGCGCGCTTGCCTAGAAGATGCCCATTCTTTCTTGCCTTGAAGTTACTTAGTTGAGTAAGGTGTGTGAGTTTGAGTTTTCAACCGACTTCTAAATTGGGAAGTTCCCAATTCAATGCATATTTTATTTGACGGTGTTATAGGAACTTAGGAAGTGTTGTTGTTTTGTAGCCTATGTGCCATAGTCCTCTTAAAGCGGCGATATTGGCTGTTGGACACATATCAAGTAAAAAAAATTGAGTTATAGAAAACTAGAAATAGAACACATTTTAACATACATGTATATTAATTGCTAAAAATGCAGAGCAATTGAAACAAATGAAGATTCAAAAATTTTTTTATTCGGAAATATTGCATAAAATCCATAGTGTAGGTAGGTAAAGTTTAAATGCGCAGATTACGAAAAAATAGAGCAAACAAAATTCTTTGTCTCGATTCAGCGATTTTACGAAATAAATATACGTATTTGAAGTTATTATTAAAATCAGTTAAAATGTGGATACACACGGCCCAAACGAACGTATGATCAAACCACGAACAGCAAAAGCTAAGCGTTAAAAATGCTAATTTAAAAGTTTAAATAAAATGTATACTTCTATACTAATATTAATTATAAATGCGAAAGTTTGGATGGATGTCTGGATGTGTGGATGTCGGGATGTATGGATGTCTGGATGTATGGATGTCTGGATGTATGGATGTCTGGATGTATGGATGTCTGGATGTATGGATGTCTGGATGTTTGTTACTCAATCACGCCACAATGGCTGAACGGATCTGGCTGAAATTTGGCACAGAGATAGATTATAGTCTGGAATAGCACATAGGCTACTTTTGGAAAAGTCCGGAAAATTAAAGAGTTCCCGCGGGAACCAAAAAACCTCAAACCACACAGACGAAGTCACGGGCATTCGCGGGCGAAGTCTATCCATATTTCTGTATATCACATTTAGTATAATGATACGTTGTATCCCAGAAAATGACAGATTAGGATATTGTTATCCAGGGAAAATATAAATTCCAACAGGTTTTTTCATGACACAGATGGACAGACAGGCACATTTTCACATTCGTAGTATTATATTAATTATGTTAATAATACTCAATTACGAGTAATTATGTTTATTATGTATGTACATAATATAATATAACCTTCATAACAGCATACCGATATTATAATTACTAATATATTTATCAGCTATTTCAACTATATTAGTTTTATTAAAACCTACTTTGAAAAGAGCCATTTATCATACATCTGCATAGCATTTGAATAATACTAGTATGATATAAAATCTCATTACTTGACTAGGTACGAAAATATTTTTTTTGTAGTTTAACAGGCAGAACTGAAAGCGCTTCTTTTAACTTTAATATTAATCTATGATTGAGTTAGTCAAATTCAAATATTTTTATTCAAATAAACTTATACATAAACTTATACACAACAAGTCTTTTTGAATCGTCACATGAATTTATCGCCAGTTCGCCATTCCTACCGAAAAGCAGCAAAAAACTCGTCAGTTGATCTTTTTTAAAAAGTTTAACAATAAAATCAAATGTTAACATGTTTAGGACTAATTTTATACATATTAAATGTTTTATTTGATGTACAAATAAAATATGAAAGAAAAATAAATCAAACATATAAAGTATAGGTATGTAAACGCAGTCCCACGCAAAAAAAAAATGCAACCTTAATCTTAAGTTTTGGCTAACACTATTTTTCGTTATATTTTTGGACTATAGACACTATTAATTTTTATGGGTGAACTCTAAGTCTGTGTGTATCGCAGTTTTATTTGCAAACGGGTCCGACCTTCAGTCCGCATACCGACATTATAATCTCTTTAACAGAAACCCGACCGAGCGTTTTTACTATGTTGGGCGGACAATGAAATGTAAATACAAGACTGTTTGTTTGTACAGTAAAACTAAGTAAAGTAACAAAGTATCAGACGGGTATAATGCCCTTATAGACATAGCTACAAAGTTGAAAGTAAAACTAATCTTTCTTTTTGTAAGTAAAATTTCTTTACGCACGCTTGACTTGGGGAGTAAGCTGGTGAATGCGTGAAGAGAGCGTTACGAAAAGTGTGATCGGACGAGGCGAACGGAATTTGAGAGTTAAGTAAGATATAAGTTAGTGAAGATATAAAGAGAGAGAGAGTTACGTTTTGTATATTACTGCAGGGGCAAGAGAGAGAGTTGCGAGCACACATTTTCTTTCTCTCATAGCCAGTTGCGTTTCGTATATCGAAGACACTGCAGTGCAGGTCTATTGTCTGTATCACACTGTAGGAGCAAGAGAGAGAAGTGCGCGCATACATTTTCATTTCTCTTCCTCTCATAGCCAGCGCATGGAGATGGAGCTAAAGAAGTTTTATTTATTGTGAGATAGGCTTGCGCTTGACGACAATCATGCTTAGTGCAAAGCAATGATGAGGTCTAGGTTGGAACGCGCTTGCCTAGAAGATGCCTATTCATTCTTGCCTTAAAGGCACGAGAAATCATACCGTGAAAGGTTAATCGTACGTAAAGTAACTGGAAGAATACAAAAAAAAAAAACATATCACATTTAAAACCCTTTTGTTCTCTGTCTTCTCTTTGCTCTGCACATAAGTGTAGCAGCACCACATCAGTTGCTATTAATCTGCCAGCAACTTCTAGGAAGACCTTACCAGCTTAAGTTACTTCTTAGATATCCACTTAATCATCATAATCTTATTATTGTATACGATTAGGTTACAATGCAACAAATATATTCCTAAATGACGCTAATCACTACCTTTTTATAATATCTGTAGCTAGATTTTAATGTCATGTACCTGTTCTGAGGGTCTTACCACACTTGAATCATATCATATTATAAATGCAAAAGTGTGTTTGTTTGTTGGTTTGTCCTTCAATCACGCCGCTACAGAACAAAGTATCGTCGTGATTTTTTGCATGCGTATAGCAATGATATTATAAATATATTTGGCGTATAGTTGAGAACCTGGAGAGTAACATATAGTCCCAGAAAATTCCCGCGTGAATAAATAACCATCCATCTGGTTGATGGATGAAGTCGCGATACTAAGAAGATTGATATTGATTTGCTGGTTTGATTAATTCAATTTAATTTGAATTAAGGATTTAATATAACTGCCGTATCCCTAACAGGTTAGGCCACTATCATCTTAGACTGCATCATCACTTACCAATCATCAGGTGAGATCGCAGTCAAGTTTTTAAATTCCACTACAAGGTAGCCCACCTTGTAGTGGAATTTAAAAAAGCGATCGAATTGCCCATAATTGTAGTTAAGTGTGCTAGAGCCTTAATAACAATAAACCAGTTCAGCAGAAATAGCTAACTTTTAATTTAGATCAGTCTAGAACCTATTAAAGACTTGATATTATGTAAAATAATGTCAACATAAATAAGAATTAATCATACATTATAATAAGTTTTCTGCTACTTGCATACGCATACTTGTATAACTACTTTATGTGTGGAAGTCTTTTTTATCCGACAACGGCAAATTCAAAGTTTTAGCAGTCTATTTATGCATGCTGGCTGGCTCAGTAGAATACTTTCCGAATCAGAGGTAGTTTTGACGTAACTTAAGTGATACAAGTTGTCCTACGTGAAATAAATAAATCATTTATGAATCTGTGTGTGTGTCTGCAGGTATATTTTTTCAACCGTAGCGCCGAAACTACTGAGCCGATTTGGATGAATGATGTGTCAATCGATTCGTTAATGTGGCCCGCGTGACATTGACTAAATTTTACATGAACGAAATCGATGTGACGGTATTGGCACCCAAAAAAGTGTACGCATCTGAATTTTTTTTCGTAGTCAGGTCACAGATTTAATAAATACATATCTACATATCTACACAACCACAACGTCCCACGGTTGGGCTCAGGCCTTAGACCTGTGGTCGGCCAACTTATTAGCCAAAGAGCCAAATATGAACATTACAACAATTTCAAAAAAAAATGGTAGCCAAATCTGCTTATTTAGTAAACTTTTATTACACTAAATAAGTAGTACACTAAATAAAACTAAATTTCATGCTTAAAATATATTTATTAATGCGAACAATGTGCTTGCATCTCCTTGGAAAGTTTGAGTAAGTCAGGTTGCTATGTTGTTGTTTTTAATTTTAGGCATGATTCCAAGTTCTCATCAATAAGACGACTTCTCAGTTTACTCTTTATAATGTTCATGCTTGAAAGAGATTGTTCGCATATATATGTAGAACCGAAAAAGGAAAGAACAGTAAACGCCGCACTTAAGGTGTCAAAGAGCCACATGCAGCTCTGGAGCCGCACTTTGCGGACCACTGGCTTAAACCCACCACGCTGCTCCTATGCGGGTTGGCGATTTTTAACGACTATTATCATGTTAGTGATAATAATCGGGACCGACGGCTTAACGTGCTCTCCGAGGCACGGGGGTGAAACAACGCCAACTTCCTAACTCCGGGCTAGTACCTACTGAGATTTTCGAGTGAGAAAAACCTAATACAAGTAGTATGACTGCCTCGTTGGTCTAGTGGTTAGCATGTTTGGCTGCGGCCGACGAGGTCCCGGGTTCGAGTCCTGGGTCGGGCTAATTAAGTATTCGGTTTTTCTGACAAGAAATTCTCAATACCAGCCCGGATTAGGAAGGTAGCGGTGCCTCGGAGAGCACGTTAAGCCGTCGGGTCCCGGTTATTATTACTAACATGATAATAGTCGTTAAAGCCCGCCATCCCGCATTGGAGCAGCGTGGTGAGTCTAAGCTCTAATTCCCTCTCTCCTATGCAGTGAATCTCCTATCCCAGCAGTGGGATGTTAATGGTCTGTAGTGGTCGTGGATACCATCATCTGTTCATTTTCCACCATGTTTTAAAGTTGTCAATATTTTATTTGCAGATCATTACCGCCCTCCTCGCCTGCGCGTCAGCGGCGCCGTCTGTCCTAAACTTCATACCCTATACGGCTTTCCCGCTCGCACCGGCTGTGTCACCGTACGCAGCCCTCTCTGTCGCACCCGTGGGGGTAGCGCCAGTGGTTGTACCGGAAGTGCCAGCCGGTGACATCCAAGCCGCTGCCATAGATGCCCAGGTAACTAATGGGGTATTTGCCAACTAGTCAAATCAGCAACTTTTTTTAAACGTCATATCGTGTGCTTAGTATGTGACTTTGTATGAAATATTGAATTGTGACGTCATCAAAGACGCACTTTTTAATTTATTCGATAGTTTAAAATAGTTATTATTCAACATAAAACTAACAGGGGACTTGGATATTACGCCTTTGGGAGATCCTCTATTTAATAATCACTCAAAAAATATTTATTTGATTAGTTGTCCAATACACAATTGCCAACATTAAAAAATCCACCGCCGTATTACGTAAAAACATTTGCTAAAATCGCCTAGAATTGGTTACTAGCCCTTGCCCGCGGCTTCGCTCTCGTTAAACTCGATTTTCATACAAATTCCAAACCCCGATTTTACCCCTTCTGGGGTTGAATTTTCAAAATTCATTTCTAAGTGGATGCCTACGTGATAATAGTTTGCCAAATTTTAGCCCGATCACTTCAGTGGTTTGAGCTGTGCGTTGATAGATCAGTCAGTCAGTCACTTTTTAGTATTTTATATTAAGACACTCTTCAACTACTGACCATAATCCGTTGTCGTAATAACTATACCATCAATTCGGTTAATCACAAAATTGAGAATGTAACAATGATTGATGCCGGTTTTACATAATACGGCTATCGGTATCCACCAGAGCAGAGACGACGTAACTAATACGACGTAATTAGGAAGATGTTTAAATATTAACATCGCGTTTTAGGATTTAGGATTTTAAAAATTTCGAGGAAAATCTTACTTAACTTAACTTTGATTTTTCGGGATGAAATGCATTTGTCCTTCCCCGGCATGCAACCTGTATTTCTGAACTAAATTCCATCAAAATCGGTTGAACAGATGGATATGTCATTTTGTCTCTATCATCATCATCATCATCTTTTAAGGTTTTAATTTCACTAAGAAGATAGCTAATGAAATTTTATTCCACAGGTTAAAATCGCCGACCAAGCCCAAGCCCTTGCCGACCAAGCAAGAGAACTTCAATATAAAGCGGCCGAAAACATAGACGAAGGAGTCGCTGAAGCCAATGACATAACCAAAGAGAAATCCGAAGAAGCCTTCTGGGCGGCTGAAGAGAAGAAATACCAAGAACTTAACGATGCACAGATAGCTGAAGCAAAAGCCGCTGCCGCCGCAGCTGCCGCTGCTGCTAGCGAAGCCGCAGCTGCTAACGCTGACGCCGAATCAACTGAAGAGAAAGGTGAAATGAAAAGCGAAGCAATGGAAGCTAAACCCGAAGAGCAAATGGAATTAAAAGCCGAAGAAAAGCCTATGGAAGCTGAAATGAAAGATGAGAATAAGGACGACACTGTTGAAATCAAAGCTGCAGCACCAGAGATGCCTAAAGCTGAAGATTTCTCTGCGTATGTTCAGAAACAAGCGTTCCAAGCGCCTATTGCTTTCGCTCCAGGCTTCAACTTCCAGCCATATGTCGCCCCGATATCCTACCAAACTCCTTACAGATCGTTCCCAATCGCCGCGATTCCCGAGCTGTACCAACCAGCGGCAATAGCTGTTAAACAGGCATGGTGATTTGTGAAAATTAAAGAGTCTAATAAATTGTAATTAAATTTACGTGTACTTTTCTTATTTGCATCCACAAAACTATGTTCCAGGCCTTTTCAGTTTATTTTTTAATTATCAAATCCATACTAATATTATGAAAACGAAAATGTGTCTGTCTGTCCACCTTTCTGTCTGTCTGCTACGTTTAAATGGCCTATCTTTTCAACCGATTTAGACGAAATTTGGTAACATTAAGGAGGAAGGAAATTTCTTCTTGCAGAGAAAAAACTAAATTTACTCGGTCGAAGTCGCTGACGTCTAGTTCAGTATTTTTTTTGGATATTCAACTGCTTAGGCTCTTACAGGTTAACGCAGGCTAGCTTATTTCATTTAGATGATAAACTAAACTAAACTTAAATAATCATAATAAGGTCTCCGCGATATCTTTCCGCGGTTCCCTAGTGTGGAGACCATGGGCCATACTGCCAACTCTTAAAGCCATATTGTTTCACTAGATGGCGCTGAAAACTATTGCATCGCGATAAAGACAGCTGTGTGCTGATGCTGAAATACCTTCAAGGCTCTATTTTAACTACCATTCAAACTTTCGCTATATTTTAGCTTATGCCCGCGGTTTAATCCGCTTATTTTTGGAAAGCCTCAATAGAAAGGGGTTCAATATATACTTATAAAGTGTTAGAATAAAATGTTAAGTGGGTACAACGGGACCGTTTAGGCCTTAGCGTGTCATTCCCATTACCAGTCTGCACCTCAATACTATATCGTTATTAACTGACTAGCTGATGCCCGCGACTTTGCCCTCGTGGATTGAGGTTTTTGTTCCCGTGGGAACTAAAAAGTGCCAATGTGCTAATCCGGACTAATCTATCTCTGTGTCAAACTTCATAATCTGTTCAGCCGTTCTGTCGTGATTGAGTAACAAACAACCATCCATACATCCATCCATCCATCCAAACTTTTGCATTTATAATATTAGTATAGATAAACTGATGCCCGCGACTTCGTCTGCGAGGAATAAGTGTTTTAAATTCCCATGAGTAAGTACCTACTCCTTATTTTTTCGTGATAAAAAGCAGCCTATGTCACTCTCCAGGTTCTCAACTATACCCATGGCAAAAATCTTTCCTTTCGTTTTCCTCGGAGAGCACGATAAGCCGTCGGTCCCGGTTAGTATCACTAACATGTGATAATAAGCGTTACAAAAACCTAAGAGTTTAATACTCTTAGTCGAGTCGTACGCTGAAGGATGTGAGAACCCACCGCATCATTATCCCAAGAAAACTCCTACCATAATGTGATTAATGGAAAGAAGTCATGATCCTCAGTAATGAGGAATAAGACGCAAAGAGAATAATAATAATAAATAATGTCCTTCCGACCGTATTTCGAGCTACGCGGGATATTATAGTGCACAAGTGTGTGTGCGCAAACACAGGTACACCCTCTGTTCCCTTACTCTCATAGCCCGATGAGACGGAAAATCCGATACGACCGGAGAGAGATCAGGCTCTGGACCGATGGCGTTTGCTCTTCAGAGGCACGGGAATGAAACACCGCCAACTTCCTAACTCCGGGCTTGTACCACAGAATAGGTAAGAGTACAGCTAGTACTGATATTTTCTAACGAAGCCATTGTAAATAAGGTTGTAGGTCTATTTTATTAGATTAAGGCCGCATAGCACAACACTGCCTTAACTGGATTTTGTGTTGCTGTCCTTATTACAAGGTTTTATTTTGTTTTAAAAATCCCGGTGTATGCCTGAAATTAAATTTGACCTAACTACATACTACTACAACAACAACAAAATAAATCTAAACTAAATATTATAAAGAGGAAAGATGTTTGTTCGTTTATTTGTAATCGATAAACTCAAAAACTACTCAACCGATTTTAAAAATTCTTTCACCTATAGAAAGCTACTTTATCAGCGAGTAACATAGGCTATATTTTATTTTCAAAAATATTACAGATCATTATTAAAATTGCAATAATGTGAACTAAGTCGGAAAAAAATCGTCTCTTTTGAGAGCTTACGTGGCGTGCGCTGCGTATAAGTTAAGTTACACAAAAACAATGTGGAAATGTTCCTCTCAAAAAGTTCTAGAAAAAGTCCCCAATAGCATATATCTTTTAATTATCTCTCTTTTTCAAATTTAGTCTAAACCAATGCTTTACTTGCGAAGGTGTTTTTACCGACAGTATTAATCCTTATCAAAATAAATATGTTATTCATCTCAAGTATCTAATTAAGATAAAAATTGTCCTTTACATCATGGCGGGCTGGCGGCTGTGGCGGGTGTGGTGAGGTACTCTTACAATATAACAGTAAAATGTTAAACCTGCCCACTGCCCACTGGCTATATTGGGTATAGACTATTAGGATTATTAGTGCTACCCGTGCGAAGACGGGGCAGATCGCTAGAAAAATATACAAGGAATATGGCCGGGCGATTGCCAGTTAACTAAGTAGAGTAGTAACAGTAGGAATGCTGCACAATAAAAACTACAAAGAGGTATGTCTATATTTTGAAAAAAATAACATTTTTGAAATTATTGTACTTATTATAAAACTACGAGTAGATGATACTATGACTTCGATTTTAGTTTTGCAAATTTATATGACATCTTGACGTCCCTAAAATGATTCTGAAATAAGACCGTTAACAATATTAAAATAATACTGCTTTTGTATGTTCCCTGAGATGGGCCGGCGATGGATTGAAATGACTACTTACTGCATGATCAACGTATCCAGAGCAGTCCAAAACAAACAAAAAAAAAAACTGTTATTTTGAGTGGCGCACGTCTGGAAGAGCATTGCGTTTTGCCTGAAACACTGAGTGGCACAAGTGGGAGGCCCCGGGTTCGATCCGGGAATTTAAAAATAATAAATAATAATATTAAAAAAAGTCTGAATTTTCTCTCGTCTGTACGGTTACTCCGAGTTTGATCGAATTTGAAATACGTCTCACTAAAGTGAGGTGAGAGTGAGCTCCTCCATACATCTACAGCCAGTAGCGTTACTCCGAGTTTTTACATTGCAAATTCGATTGATCGACGTGAGAGCTCACCTCGCCAAGTGTAAGCGAATATTTCCATACCATGAGTTTCTCAAACGGACACGTTTTGTCAAAGTGAGTAAACGGAGTTACTAAATCGTATGACAAAACGATCGCAACAATTGTCTCTCTCATACATTCGCAAAAAAGTGAGACAGATACATGCGGCATTTTGGCATTTTTCATTGCGTAATTTGACAGTTTTTTGGCATTTTGACACTGACAGCCTAGCGCACACTATGGTACGTTTCTTTATGGTAGAATGTCATAAAAAAGTATATATGCCAAAATCTTTATTGTCTCTAATCAAAACATTCAAAAAGCTTGGGGTTTCCAGTGTTGCCACTTTAGCGAGTTTTTTTATTATTTTAGGGAGTTAAATTTAATGTTTAGCAGCTAAAAATATTATATTGATTCCGTTCAAAATCGATATCTGAGGATCCTGGCAACTGGCCGGGAGGTGGCTAAATGACAAAACATGAAGCTGTAACCAAAATTTTTTAAGTCAGCGCCATTTTGAAATTCCTTGTTACTGTACCGATTTTTATCAGTAATCAATATCTAAATCAGTATTCGAATCAAGTTTGTAACTATCATTAATAGAATCAAATTAGTATCAATTAGTGGAGTATGTCAGTTAATAATTTTGGTAAATCATTCGAATGATTCGAATTATTTGTATAATCAAATAATTCGAATGAAATCATTCAAAGTCGCCGATCGCTAGGATAGGCTGTGTGATAGGCCCGCAGAGTTGCCAGACGTATGAGAAATCTGTCAGAAATCAGCACATTAATAAATTTATTACTCATCACTAGTTGTCATTAAATGCAAGATGCCTACGTTATGTCTTTGAATCCCCGTTATATGTATTTCTATGCAACTATTTATCCACAGGTGAACTACTGGGGAATAAAAACTCAGTGGAACTAGTATTAAGTACCCTCGAGGTACCTACCCCAACCAAATGCATACAACATTAATTATTAATAATAATAAATAATTCCAATCTGTCTCCTCAGGGGGACAGATATCTCCCGCGAACATGCAAATCGATGCTGAAAAGTGTGATTTCAAGGATATCGGACGTACGTACTACGAGGGAAAATAGCAGCCAGTACCGCCAGACCACACTTGACTGTTGCAGTCCGAGGCAGAGAGACTTGTCCTCGCAATTGTTGCCATTATAAGAAAATCATGGATGTAAGATGTAAAATGCCACAATATTTCAAAATTCATGTCTACTCTATGTCAAAGAGTCATTATTTTTATCTTAAGTCTGTGTTTTATCTATGCACGGGATCATGGTTCCCAACTTAGGGCTTTTGGCCCCAAATTTAGGGCGTAAACAAATGCGAAGGGCTTCTTTTAGGGCCCTTATAATTTTAGGGATTTTTTGGCTTCTTATATTTTTTACCTATTTTTTATTTCTTAGATCTATCATCTACTACCGATTCTTATTATTAAGAATGCGGAGTTGAATGAATAACAAGTCAAACAAAATATTGGTTGTATAATTATTATAATTTTTTGAAGTTACTTGTTCAATATTTAATTTTGTAAAAATAATGTTTATTGTAATTTTTTCTTACGATCAATAAGAAAACCGTAATTCCAAAATTAAGATTTTCATTATTAGCGAAAATTTGAATCATTCATTGTGAATCTTAATTTTGAATGTACGGTAAACAAGTGAAATTAATTTAACGAATTAAAAAATACGACTGCCCTGCTATATTATTTTCGGAGTTTACCTCCTTATGAAGCGATTTGCATGCCTTTGGAGTCTTATTCACATTTTTATTAAATGATATTTGTTTGTGAATCACTGGATATTGAACTATAATGTTATATATTTTTGGAATCTACTCATCATTTTCTAGATGATGATTATATAGTTAATCTTATTTTCGATTTTTTTTTTCAACTTTAGTCTTTAATGCGGGACCATGGTCACCCCATCAATTTTTTTAAAAATTTTACTAGCCTATGTCACCCGGAATAAGCTAGGGATTCTGACGATACCTCATTTATCAAAATCGGGTCAGGCGTATAGAAGTTATGGTGGAATATACAAACTCACATACATACATACATACATACATACATACTTACATACATACATACATACATACATGAACCCTGAAAACAATATACTCCTTTTTTCAGGCAGTCGTATAAAAAATATATTATAAAATAAATATAAATATTTTCGAGAGTTGGTAACACTGCTCGTGATATTGACCAGCATTTTTTGTCGGTATTCTGCATCAATCATTGTTACAGTATCAATTGTTGTGATTGGCTAAATTTATGGTATTCTTGCTACTTCAATGGATTTTGTCCAATAGTGGAAGAGTGTTATCCAATCAGAGGTGATTGCGATAGTTACACTTTAGCTGTGACAGATACGCGGTCGCGCTGTAGTATCTAAATAAATGTACTCTGTTTTATTTACAATTAATAATTTTAGTTTCGGCTCCTATGTAGTGGGTAGTGGTATTCGGATTCACCGGTTTAATTTGTTTTTTAATTATAATTGATTGTACATGGAGGGAAAGCGAACATAAACTGTGCCTAAAAGTAAGTAGATGCGAATGCGAAATGTAAACTGAAATAATTTTCTCGACAAATCTTTCTGTTTACCTATTATTGATATTAAATTAATATTTCATATTTATTCAAACGTGTTCGTCTATTTTTATCGCCATAATCAACTATTATTCTCTTCATTTAGATCAAGAAACAACAAATAAACATGTTAGTCGACATACGACCACCAAGCCACTGTGGTGAGTTCACAGGACTGTTAAGCAACAAAAGGGCGGACTTCCAGTTGCAAATACCTAAAGATATCTTAAAAGAGCATGGGCCAGACAGGACTGTCGAACACTGAAAGCAGGTAAGATCACGACATATTACAGTACTTAAAGTAAAGTAAACTACAATATACACAAAATAAAATGATATACAGTGGCATGCAGTTCATAAAAGTACTGCTACCCAAATGGATATAAGTCAATATGTATTTATCATCAAAACAGCTAGTAAATAGGTATTCTGACCTACTAATGCCTACTCTAGATTCAAACCCTGTGCATGCCACTGTTGATATATACTAATTTTATCCACAAGAAAGTTGCAGGCACATAATAATATTATATTTTTATTTGCAGACTTACAAAGATTTAAAAAAAGGTGCCCGCACTGAGAACACTGCAGCAGTTCGGGCACTCAGTGCAACTGGAAATGCGGAGACCCCACTGTCTCGGAAGTTAGCACCAAAGTGCTTAATGTAATTGGGCACAAGTCCTCAATAGTCTATCGGCATTGGGCCAGAATGATCATTGATTAGTTAGCCAAATGTGTCTACTCATTTTGTTTTAATATTGTGTTGTGTTTGTAAAATAAATTGAAAAGGTTGAAAAGGTAATCATACAAATATATTTTAGTTGAAATATGTATTGATTAATCTGTCTCTTTTGTTGGGCAATTGTCAGCAGCCTGGTTTGATCCACAAAAGATGCGATGAGAGGATTGTTCACTTCACTTGTTACATCAGATTTGTTATCCGTGGGCTGTTCCATTGGTATTCTGAAATATTCAAATTTAATAAATAATTAACAGATTTTTGTAAAAAAAAATGTAATATGCACAACAGACAAACTAGAGGCAGATGTATAGGATTCCAGTAAACAATTTTATGAGTATCAGTGTGTTTTTTTCCCCTTAAATTATGTAAATTAGCCCGTTAGATATTGTGGCCAATTCTGTCACAATATCTAAATTAAAATGACAGCTTTAAATCTATTGCCGGCCAATTCCACAGGGAAAATAAATATAATGTAAAAGGGATAGCAACTTAAATAGAGCTGTCATTTAAATTTAGTTATGGTGTACAACCAGTGGCGTGCAGTTCATAGAGGCACAAAAGCACTGCTTACCTATATTGAAATACATCAATGCATGTTTTTCATCATGACAGTCAATAAATAGGTATTCTAACTAATGCCTACCCTAGCTTCAAACCATGTACAACAGAATTGGCCTCAATTATTTGGTTTGCTAAAGAAAATTAATTTAAAATATCATACCTAAAAGATCGTATTGCCTGATTTACATGCAGGCATTTCAGTTCAGCTTTAAAATTGGAGTTTTAACTCTAGCTTAAAGACGAACTGATTGTGGAATCATACTGGGTATCTTGGGTTGATGTTAATGATGCGGCAGTCAACATCCACAGCCTGTAACATTTAATCATGAATTAAACACCAATAGCTCAATGGTTAATGGTTGTAAGATCTATCGCAGGTCTATTGTTGTACCTATTTCTAGCACAAGCTTTATGCTTATTTTCAGGGGAGAGGGAAGTATATGATTATAACACTATAATCCATACTAATATTATAAATGCGAAAGTGTGTGTGTCTGCTATGCTTTCACAACCCATCTACTCAACCGATTTTGATGAAATTTGGTACAGGAGTAGATTGTTTTTTTTATCCACTACAAGTTAGCCCTTGACTGCAATCTCACCTGATGGTAAGTGATGATGCACTCTAAGATGGTAGCAGGCTAACCTGTTAGGGGCATGTCAGTTATATTAAACCCATAGCCCTATTCGGTTTCTACACGGCATCGTACCGGAACGCTAAATTGCTTGGCGGCACGTCTTTGCCGGAAGGGTGGTAACTAGCCAGGGCCGAAGCCTCCCACCAGTCTACCTGTATCCTGGGGATGGACATAGGCTACTTTTTATCCTGGAAAATTAAAGAGTACCTGCGGGAATCAAAAATCTTAATCCACACAGTCGCAGGAATCATCTAGTTTTTTTTATATACATATTTCCTAACCACATTAGGATGGTTAAGTGCCTCTGTGACTTCATGCACATATTTGCTCAGTTTGCTGTCCAAGATGACAGGCCTCACAAACCATCCTCTGATAATCGCCATTGGCATAAAAAAGCAGTGCACTAAGCAGCTGTAATTTGATAGAATTATGTTTTGGGTAGGTATTTAAGTGTGTATGAACCAGTATGAACCTTTGTATTTTAGTACAAATGTAGGTAGGTAAATGCATAGCTCTACGTTTAGTAGATAAGTAGGTACGTTGCGTTGTTAATACAGCGACTTAGAGTTACTAATAAAATAAATACATAGTTCTTGGGGCTGCTACAATAAATATAACCTAAATACTATGTGGAATTAACAATACTTTCCAAATGAATTGTCATACGTACCTTCGTCTCCAGCGATACTCTTTGCGAGCCTTTGAGGTCACTGTTTTCCCTCAACATTTTGCACAAATAAATAAAAGCTCTTTTCGTGAGCCGATATAGCTGAACGAACTTTTTGTCTGAGACACTTCTTCACGTCGGTCATTCCGCAGCCCCCATTATCTTTTTCCAAGCAAAATAAAGCCTCGCAGTCATAATCGAGTCCCAATATAATAGTTTATCACTGGAATATTTTCGGTGAGTTAAGAATCCGCCAACGAATGTAAAAATGACGTCATTCTCGCATTTTGATATGTCAATCTGTGTAAAAAGTAACACTCGGAGTGCCAAAATAGCAAATGACATTACTCATAACGTATTTTTTGTACGTTTGGTGAGATAAGACTCGATCTTTCTCATCGAATTTCACTTGGAGTGGGAATGACTCGGTGACTTTTTGTTCACCATGTTGCCGCTTGGAGCGCTGTACGGTTACTCCGAGTTTGATCGAATTTGAAATACGTCTCACTAAAGTGAGGTGAGAGTGAGCTCCTCCATACATCTACAGCCAGCGCTCCAAGCGGCAACATGGTGAACAAAAAGTCACCGAGTCATTCCCACTCCAAGTGAAATTCGATGAGAAAGATCGAGTCTTATCTCACCAAACGTACAAAAAATACGTTATGAGTAATGTCATTTGCTATTTTGGCACTCCGAGTGTTACTTTTTACACAGATTGACATATCAAAATGCGAGAATGACGTCATTTTTACATTCGTTGGCGGATTCTTAACTCACCGAAAATATTCCAGTGATAAACTATTATATTGGGACTCGATTATGACTGCGAGGCTTTATTTTGCTTGGAAAAAGATAATGGGGGCTGCGGAATGACCGACGTGAAGAAGTGTCTCAGACAAAAAGTTCGTTCAGCTATATCGGCTCACGAAAAGAGCTTTTATTTATTTGTGCAAAATGTTGAGGGAAAACAGTGACCTCAAAGGCTCGCAAAGAGTATCGCTGGAGACGAAGGTACGTATGACAATTCATTTGGAAAGTATTGTTAATTCCACATAGTATTTAGGTTATATTTATTGTAGCAGCCCCAAGAACTATGTATTTATTTTATTAGTAACTCTAAGTCGCTGTATTAACAACGCAACGTACCTACTTATCTACTAAACGTAGAGCTATGCATTTACCTACCTACATTTGTACTAAAATACAAAGGTTCATACTGGTTCATACACACTTAAATACCTACCCAAAACATAATTCTATCAAATTACAGCTGCTTAGTGCACTGCTTTTTTATGCCAATGGCGATTATCAGAGGATGGTTTGTGAGGCCTGTCATCTTGGACAGCAAACTGAGCAAATATGTGCATGAAGTCACAGAGGCACTTAACCATCCTAATGTGGTTAGGAAATATGTATATAAAAAAAACTAGATGATTCCTGCGACTGTGTGGATTAAGATTTTTGATTCCCGCAGGTACTCTTTAATTTTCCAGGATAAAAAGTAGCCTATGTCCATCCCCAGGATACAGGTAGACTGGTGGGAGGCTTCGGCCCTGGCTAGTTACCACCCTTCCGGCAAAGACGTGCCGCCAAGCAATTTAGCGTTCCGGTACGATGCCGTGTAGAAACCGAATAGGGCTATGGGTTTAATATAACTGACATGCCCCTAACAGGTTAGCCTGCTACCATCTTAGAGTGCATCATCACTTACCATCAGGTGAGATTGCAGTCAAGGGCTAACTTGTAGTGGATAAAAAAAACAATCTACTCCTGTACCAAATTTCATCAAAATCGGTTGAGTAGATGGGTTGTGAAAGCATAGCAGACACACACACTTTCGCATTTATAATATTAGTATGGATTATAGTGTTATAATCATATACTTCCCTCTCCCCTGAAAATAAGCATAAAGCTTGTGCTAGAAATAGGTACAACAATAGACCTGCGATAGATCTTACAACCATTAACCATTGAGCTATTGGTGTTTAATTCATGATTAAATGTTACAGGCTGTGGATGTTGACTGCCGCATCATTAACATCAACCCAAGATACCCAGTATGATTCCACAATCAGTTCGTCTTTAAGCTAGAGTTAAAACTCCAATTTTAAAGCTGAACTGAAATGCCTGCATGTAAATCAGGCAATACGATCTTTTAGGTATGATATTTTAAATTAATTTTCTTTAGCAAACCAAATAATTGAGGCCAATTCTGTTGTACATGGTTTGAAGCTAGGGTAGGCATTAGTTAGAATACCTATTTATTGACTGTCATGATGAAAAACATGCATTGATGTATTTCAATATAGGTAAGCAGTGCTTTTGTGCCTCTATGAACTGCACGCCACTGGTTGTACACCATAACTAAATTTAAATGACAGCTCTATTTAAGTTGCTATCCCTTTTACATTATATTTATTTTCCCTGTGGAATTGGCCGGCAATAGATTTAAAGCTGTCATTTTAATTTAGATATTGTGACAGAATTGGCCACAATATCTAACGGGCTAATTTACATAATTTAAGGGGAAAAAAACACACTGATACTCATAAAATTGTTTACTGGAATCCTATACATCTGCCTCTAGTTTGTCTGTTGTGCATATTACATTTTTTTTTACAAAAATCTGTTAATTATTTATTAAATTTGAATATTTCAGAATACCAATGGAACAGCCCACGGATAACAAATCTGATGTAACAAGTGAAGTGAACAATCCTCTCATCGCATCTTTTGTGGATCAAACCAGGCTGCTGACAATTGCCCAACAAAAGAGACAGATTAATCAATACATATTTCAACTAAAATATATTTGTATGATTACCTTTTCAACCTTTTCAATTTATTTTACAAACACAACACAATATTAAAACAAAATGAGTAGACACATTTGGCTAACTAATCAATGATCATTCTGGCCCAATGCCGATAGACTATTGAGGACTTGTGCCCAATTACATTAAGCACTTTGGTGCTAACTTCCGAGACAGTGGGGTCTCCGCATTTCCAGTTGCACTGAGTGCCCGAACTGCTGCAGTGTTCTCAGTGCGGGCACCTTTTTTTAAATCTTTGTAAGTCTGCAAATAAAAATATAATATTATTATGTGCCTGCAACTTTCTTGTGGATAAAATTAGTATATATCAACAGTGGCATGCACAGGGTTTGAATCTAGAGTAGGCATTAGTAGGTCAGAATACCTATTTACTAGCTGTTTTGATGATAAATACATATTGACTTATATCCATTTGGGTAGCAGTACTTTTATGAACTGCATGCCACTGTATATCATTTTATTTTGTGTATATTGTAGTTTACTTTACTTTAAGTACTGTAATATGTCGTGATCTTACCTGCTTTCAGTGTTCGACAGTCCTGTCTGGCCCATGCTCTTTTAAGATATCTTTAGGTATTTGCAACTGGAAGTCCGCCCTTTTGTTGCTTAACAGTCCTGTGAACTCACCACAGTGGCTTGGTGGTCGTATGTCGACTAACATGTTTATTTGTTGTTTCTTGATCTAAATGAAGAGAATAATAGTTGATTATGGCGATAAAAATAGACGAACACGTTTGAATAAATATGAAATATTAATTTAATATCAATAATAGGTAAACAGAAAGATTTGTCGAGAAAATTATTTCAGTTTACATTTCGCATTCGCATCTACTTACTTTTAGGCACAGTTTATGTTCGCTTTCCCTCCATGTACAATCAATTATAATTAAAAAACAAATTAAACCGGTGAATCCGAATACCACTACCCACTACATAGGAGCCGAAACTAAAATTATTAATTGTAAATAAAACAGAGTACATTTATTTAGATACTACAGCGCGACCGCGTATCTGTCACAGCTAAAGTGTAACTATCGCAATCACCTCTGATTGGATAACACTCTTCCACTATTGGACAAAATCCATTGAAGTAGCAAGAATACCATAAATTTAGCCAATCACAACAATTGATACTGTAACAATGATTGATGCAGAATACCGACAAAAAATGCTGGTCAATATCACGAGCAGTGTTACCAACTCTCGAAAATATTTATATTTATTTTATAATATATTTTTTATACGACTGCCTGAAAAAAGGAGTATATTGTTTTCAGGGTTCATGTATGTATGTATGTATGTATGTAAGTATGTATGTATGTATGTATGTATGTATGTGAGTTTGTATATTCCACCATAACTTCTATACGCCTGACCCGATTTTGATAAATGAGGTATCGTCAGAATCCCTAGCTTATTCCGGGTGACATAGGCTAGTAAAATTTTTAAAAAAATTGATGGGGTGACCATGGTCCCGCATTAAAGACTAAAGTTGAAAAAAAAAATCGAAAATAAGATTAACTATATAATCATCATCTAGAAAATGATGAGTAGATTCCAAAAATATATAACATTATAGTTCAATATCCAGTGATTCACAAACAAATATCATTTAATAAAAATGTGAATAAGACTCCAAAGGCATGCAAATCGCTTCATAAGGAGGTAAACTCCGAAAATAATATAGCAGGGCAGTCGTATTTTTTAATTCGTTAAATTAATTTCACTTGTTTACCGTACATTCAAAATTAAGATTCACAATGAATGATTCAAATTTTCGCTAATAATGAAAATCTTAATTTTGGAATTACGGTTTTCTTATTGATCGTAAGAAAAAATTACAATAAACATTATTTTTACAAAATTAAATATTGAACAAGTAACTTCAAAAAATTATAATAATTATACAACCAATATTTTGTTTGACTTGTTATTCATTCAACTCCGCATTCTTAATAATAAGAATCGGTAGTAGATGATAGATCTAAGAAATAAAAAATAGGTAAAAAATATAAGAAGCCAAAAAATCCCTAAAATTATAAGGGCCCTAAAAGAAGCCCTTCGCATTTGTTTACGCCCTAAATTTGGGGCCAAAAGCCCTAAGTTGGGAACCATGATCCCGTGCATAGATAAAACACAGACTTAAGATAAAAATAATGACTCTTTGACATAGAGTAGACATGAATTTTGAAATATTGTGGCATTTTACATCTTACATCCATGATTTTCTTATAATGGCAACAATTGCGAGGACAAGTCTCTCTGCCTCGGACTGCAACAGTCAAGTGTGGTCTGGCGGTACTGGCTGCTATTTTCCCTCGTAGTACGTACGTCCGATATCCTTGAAATCACACTTTTCAGCATCGATTTGCATGTTCGCGGGAGATATCTGTCCCCCTGAGGAGACAGATTGGAATTATTTATTATTATTAATAATTAATGTTGTATGCATTTGGTTGGGGTAGGTACCTCGAGGGTACTTAATACTAGTTCCACTGAGTTTTTATTCCCCAGTAGTTCACCTGTGGATAAATAGTTGCATAGAAATACATATAACGGGGATTCAAAGACATAACGTAGGCATCTTGCATTTAATGACAACTAGTGATGAGTAATAAATTTATTAATGTGCTGATTTCTGACAGATTTCTCATACGTCTGGCAACTCTGCGGGCCTATCACACAGCCTATCCTAGCGATCGGCGACTTTGAATGATTTCATTCGAATTATTTGATTATACAAATAATTCGAATCATTCGAATGATTTACCAAAATTATTAACTGACATACTCCACTAATTGATACTAATTTGATTCTATTAATGATAGTTACAAACTTGATTCGAATACTGATTTAGATATTGATTACTGATAAAAATCGGTACAGTAACAAGGAATTTCAAAATGGCGCTGACTTAAAAAATTTTGGTTACAGCTTCATGTTTTGTCATTTAGCCACCTCCCGGCCAGTTGCCAGGATCCTCAGATATCGATTTTGAACGGAATCAATATAATATTTTTAGCTGCTAAACATTAAATTTAACTCCCTAAAATAATAAAAAAACTCGCTAAAGTGGCAACACTGGAAACCCCAAGCTTTTTGAATGTTTTGATTAGAGACAATAAAGATTTTGGCATATATACTTTTTTATGACATTCTACCATAAAGAAACGTACCATAGTGTGCGCTAGGCTGTCAGTGTCAAAATGCCAAAAAACTGTCAAATTACGCAATGAAAAATGCCAAAATGCCGCATGTATCTGTCTCACTTTTTTGCGAATGTATGAGAGAGACAATTGTTGCGATCGTTTTGTCATACGATTTAGTAACTCCGTTTACTCACTTTGACAAAACGTGTCCGTTTGAGAAACTCATGGTATGGAAATATTCGCTTACACTTGGCGAGGTGAGCTCTCACGTCGATCAATCGAATTTGCAATGTAAAAACTCGGAGTAACGCTACTGATCACACGGGAGGCTTCGGCCGAGAAAGATATGCCACCAAGCGATTTAGCGTTCTATGTAGGCATTTAAGTATGATTACACTAATATTATAAATGTGAAAGTGTGTTTGTTTGTTGGGTTGTCCTTCAATCACGCCGCGACGAACCAACGGGTCGACATGATTGTTTGCGTGGGTATAGTTGAGGATGTGGAGAGTAACATAGGCTGCTTTTATCCCGGAAAATTAAGGAGTTCCCGCGGGAACCAAAAAACCTCAATCCAAGCGGACGAAGTCGCGGGTATCAAGCTAGTGTTTAATGTAACTGCCATCCCTAACAGGTTAGCCGGCTACCATCTTAGACTGCACCATCACTTACCACACTTAGTCAGAACGGAGTCAAGGGCAAACTTGTAGTAGAATAAAAAAAACAAAAACAGTAAAAGACATTCATTATATTATATGACGTACGTCCCTCAAAAAGCCTTACGTTTCCTGAACCATCCCGCGTAAAGGCCATTGACATTTAACTTTTTTTATTTCATTCATGTAAACGAGTCATTCAGTATGTATTCCATTTACTACACAATATAAAAACGGTATGTACAGTGATAAAGTATTCACACATCAGTAGACATCGATTGAGACAAGATGAGACAACTGGTCAGTACATAACTTTCTAATTCTTATCTCTTCTCTTCTAAAAAATCATAATCATCATTTCAACCCATCCCCGGCTTTCCACTGAGCACGAATCTTCTCTCAGAATGAGAAGGGTTTGGCCATTGTCCATCAAGCTGGTCCAGTGCGGATTGGCAGACTTCATGCGCCTTTGAGAAAATCATGAAGAACTCTTGGCCGTTCAGGTTTCCTCACGTTTCCTTACGGTTTCCTTCACCGTTATATCAGGTGATATTTAAATTAAAACGTACATAACTTAGGGAAGTTAGAGGTGAATGACCGAGGATCGAACCCACGACCGCCCGAACAGGTGGCCGAACGTCTAAACCACTAGGCTATTACCTCTCCAACCAATACTTACCAATCCTCAATCTAAGTATATAACACAATTTAGGATACTTTTTATCCCGAAAAGGGTTTTAAGGGTTAACAAAAAAAACTTAAATCCACGCGGATGAAGTCAGGATTATCATGGAGGTTATGACAGACATAGGCTACTTTTATACCAGGAAATCAAAGAGTTACCACGGGGTTTTCAAAAAACCTAAATACCTACACGGTATTGTGTATGTGTATCAAGTATTGTGACAAAAGAAGCTTTAGTAAAACATCATAACTTTCACAAAGTATTACTACATAGTATAACACTCGTGCTTATAAATTTTGATCTTTAGTGTGTTTGTTTTAGAGTTTTTATTGTTTTGTTCATTCACAGTTGCTGACGGCCCTTTTCGCCTGCGTATCGGCAGCGCCCTCTATCCTGGCGCCATACCCGTATGCCCTACCCTTCGCATTTAATGGGAATGCACCCTTATTGAGTGCACCGACGATATCGCCTGGAGACATCGAAGCTGCTGCTTTAGATGTTCAGGTAACTTGTGAATCACATTTGGTTAATATAGAACGATCATGAACCACATTTGATTCATAGAATCATACATGTTTTTGCTTTAAATGAGCATGCACCTTTATTATCTGCACCGACGACATCGAAAAAGCTGCTTAAGATGTTCAGGTACTTTTGAACCACACGTGCCTCATAGAATAGCAAAATAGTTTCCCGTGAACCATGCGTGAAGCACGGGAGACTTTTTGGCCGTCTTATTTTACACAAACAGCACCGTTTCCATATGTTCTACTAGCGCTGCTAGATTTAATAATTGATGTATTTTATAAATTTTTCCAAAAGAGCTTCCGCCGACTGACTCAATCTTTTTAATCATTATTGTAATTTTATTTTAAAAGATCAACCGCCGAATTTCTTGCTGGCTCTTCTCGATAGGAATGGCATTCAGGACAATTGGTAGATTTACTTGACGAATCCAAAGCATTTTGAAGTAAAAGTTTATTTAATAATAATAAAAACATTTGAATTTAAATAAAACAGTGAAATCTTGCAATAGCAAGTAAAACTACGATATCTTGGGTTATTAATATTTCTGTATCGGGCCTGGCCTACCTACAGTCCCGCCATTTTTTTCAAAAGCTATGTGGTGCCATTATCAAGTAGAGTTTAACTTTGATAGCATATCTCGGAAACCTGCCGCTTTAGAATATTTTTTCTCATATAACACTTGCTTGTATTAACGACTATTGATTAATACAGGTTTTATTAGTGGCCGCAATTTCGACAAAAAAAATAGAAATAGCGGGACGGTAGATAGGCCAAATTGTTCAAACCCCTTTAGAATCCTATTTTGCAGTCAATTGAAAACTAGACATTCATTTCCACAGGTCAAGCTAGCCGATCAGGCCCGTTTCCTCAATGATGAAGCTAAAGACATAGCCGAACAATCTGTTGAAAAACAAAACCAGGAAGTCCTCAACGCCAATGATTTCGCCAAAGAAAAAGCCGAAGAAGCCTTATGGGCTGCAGAAGAGAAGAAATATCAAGCGCTGAACGAGGCACAGATCGCCGAAGCAAGGCTTGCTGGGTCGATTGCAAGCACAGTTGCTTCTGAAGTCGTCAGCACAGAAGCAAAAGCCGTAATCGAAAGTAAAACTTCTGGAGATAAAACTGAAGAAAAATTTGAAGTAAAGAGTGAAACTACTGAACCTAAACCTGAAGAGCAAACCGAAATCAAAAGTGAAGTGATGGAGGTTAAAAGCGAACAAAATACAGAAATGAAAGCCGCAGAATTGGAAAAGCCAGTGGAAGCTATGGCAGCTGAGGCTATGAAGGAAGACACTGTTGAAATTAAAGCCGTAATCCCCGATACGGCTAAACTTGACGAGGCTTTAACGGCTCACAAATCGGCTTTAGCACCTATTGCTATCGCTCCAGGCTTTAACTACCAGCCTTACCTAGCACCGACCAATAGTCAATACGCCGCCTACAGTTTTTACCCATACCAACAGTTACCGGCGTTTCCTTACCAACCGGTTAAAAATCTATGGTAATCCGTGTTAGGACGTAGATATAAAAGCTAATAAAGTGATATTATTTTGTAATACAGAATTGTTTAATTTTTTTTTTATTATCATCTCTAGCGGATATAGCTCTCGCTCCAGGTTTTAAGTACCAGCCTTACGTAGCACCGATAGATATCCTTTAGTCAATACCCCGCCTACAGTTCTTCCCGTGACCAATATTTACCGATATTTCCTTACCAACCAACTTTAGCGGTTCAAAACTTATGGTAAGTAAACTAGATAATGCCCGCAACTTCGTCCGCGTGGATTAAGATTTTTTGATACCCGCGGGAACTCTAATTTTCAGGGATAAAAAGTAGCCTATGTACTTTCCCGGGATACAACCTATCCCTGTACCAAATTCATCAAAATCGGTTGAACAGAGAGTTACGACATTTCATAATGAGTTACGACATCTCATTTCATAAGGCGCACAAGTTGTCCCACGTGAAATAAATAAATCATTTCATTTCATTTCATAGTTCCTGTGGAATTTTGAAACAAAACCTAATCCCACGCGAACGAAGCCACAGGGACTAAGGTTTTTGATTCCCATGGGAACTCTTTAATGTTCCAGGTTAAAATGTCTCCTATGTCATAAGTTAGATTCTAGGATAACCTATGTGTTTATCCAGGGTCATAAGCTATATCTATTCAAAATTTCAACTAAATTAATTAAGTCGTTGTATCGTGAATGAGTAAAAACATCCAAATAAATAAAACTTACACAAATTTATATCAGTTACACAACATAGATTGATAGATACCTAAGATATTATTGAACTAACTAACTGATGCCCGCGACTTAATTCGCGTGGAATAAGATTTCCAATTCCCACGGGAAATCCTTAATTTTACGGAATAAAAAGTAGCCTTATGCCACCCTCCAGGTAGTCTAATATACCTATGCAAAAAAATCAAGTCGATCTGTCGCTCTGTTGCGAGGTGATTGAAGGATAAGCAAACACACTTTCGCATTTATAATATCAGTATGATTTTACCTACAAGTATTTGTGGTATGCACTGTAGGCGTGGATAGACGCGCGTACGCGCACGTGCCATGGGCATTTGTAACTGTAGGTACATTGTTATCAGATTATAACATACTAGCGAATGCCCACGACTTCGTCTACGTGGTTTGAGGTTTTTAATTTCCGGGATAAAAAGTATGCCTATGTGCTATTCCAGACTATAATCTATCTCTGTGCCAAATTTCAGCCAGATCCGTTCAGCTGTTGGAGCGTGATTGAGTAATAAACATACATACATCCATAAAATCTTTCGCATTTATAATATTTCTAATTAGTAATTAGTATAGATTAGTATAGACTACCTCAATTTGCATAATGAAGAAGCTTGAAGTTTAATTCGCTATAAAACCGCCACAGAAGGCAAATATCGATATTCACCACACCACATAAACCCTCACAAATACCCTCAACGTACGTTGATTATGAACAATCGTGCGTTGTAGAGTCAACATCTGAAGATGCTCCGGTATCGGAATGAAACGTATGTTGAGGGTATTTTGGAGTGTTTGTGTGTTGTGGTGAATATCGAGGGCATCAAGTTCAAGATACGCACTGTACCACATAGATTTGCCTTCTGTGGCAGATTATAGCGAATTAAACTTGTAGTTTTTCATTGCCGTGGACTTCCGCGAAGTAACGCCTGCTTCTACCCAATAATCAATTTACATAGACGGGCCCTGTCAAACAAAGAATGTGGATTTACAATACTTTACTAACGCCATCTAATCTAAACTTTTTTCTATGAAAGGGCCCATCTAGTACATATTATATCGATGCATACTATTCCTAGCCCGTATAAGGTCGAAATCACACTACGGACAGGTCAGTATAACAGATCCGCTCGAAACTGCCACACCATATTGGATTATTAATATAGTTATTAATTCCCGGGGAACTCTTTAATTTTCAGGGATAAATTCTATGTCCTTCCCCGGGATACAACCTATCTCTGTACCGAATTTTGTCGAAATCGGTTGAAAAGATGGACCAGTGAAGCGTAGCAGACAGACAGACAGACACACTTTTGCATTTATAATATTGGCATGTATTCAATTTTATTAATTGGTTCTGCATACCACAGAGTAATAAGTAATAACGCAGTAGCGAACAAATTGATATTGTAATAGGCCTAATTGCTTGGTAAAGTCTATAAAATCGTCGAGGCCACGCGTCTAGGCAGTAATAGCTGAGTGATTAAGACGATCGGCCTCCTATTCGGATGATTGGAAGTTCAATCCTCGGGAGCGCAATTCTAAAATTAAAATATATCGCCTTTTTAGGGTTCCGTACTTCAAAAGAAAAAAAACGGAACCCTCATAGGATCACTTCGTTGTCCGTCCGTCTGTCTGTCAAGACCCTTTTTCTCAGGAACGCATGGAGGTATCAAGCTGAAATTCATATCAAAAACTCAGGTCTACTGTCCCTTGGAGCTGCGAGAAAATCAAACTTCTAAGCCAACGCAATCAAAGGATACAGTCGTCTATGCAGCAAATTTTCGACACTCGCAAGGGAATCAAAACCTACAGGGTACTTCCCGTAAACTCAGAATCTTGAAATTTGATACGAAGCAGCACAGATAAAGGAAAAAATGCAAAAAGCATACAGTTTTAGTCACATCCTAATTATAATAAAAATATTTTTAATAATTTTAAACTTACTACAGGTTTGTACGGAACCCTCGGTGTACGAGTCCGACTCGCACTTGGCCGGTTTTTTTATTATTCTACAACAAGTTAGCCCTTGACTGGGATCTCACCTGATACAGTCTAAGATGGTAGCGGGCTAACCTGTTAGGGGTACGGCAGTTACATTAAACCCGTTCCTCTAATCGGTTTCTACACGGCATCGTATCGAAACGCTAAATCGCTTGGCGGTACGTCTTTTCCGGTGTGGTAACTGTAGTAACTAGCTCGAACAATCGAACTCAGAACCTCCCACGATAAGACAACAGCGCTCACCACTGCGCCTGGGAGGTCGTAAAAATATAAAATCTACACATTCTTAGCATGCTGCATTACAAAACTATATGCCCCGGTCACCTGGTTCTGTTTGTACGTGAACAGAAAGTATAATTACATGAATCAGATTCAGAGAACGAAAGTTCATTGTTTGGCAAATTTCCTTGTACAGCTGGCTTGTTATCTATACTAATATTATAAAGAGGTAAAGTCTGTGAGTTTGTGACGTTGTAGGGGGTAATTTTGGATCTACTGAACCGATTATGAAAATACGGTATCAATAGAAAGCTACATTATTTGTGTGTCATAGGCTACATATTACCCCGAAAAATTAGTGAGTTACCGTGGAAATTTAAAAAACCTATTTCACGCGGACGAAGTCGCGGGCATCTGCTAGTGTGGAATAATATTTATATCCCGATTCTCGATGTCAATGAGGCTTATTCTGGTAAACACCTCTAAACTAAAATAACAGCATTAAAAATATTGCTAGCCCTTTCATATTACATCCTGTGGAAAGGGACAGAACTAGATTTAAAGCTCTCATTTTAGTTTTGTTTAGAGTTATACAGAATGGCCACAATATCAATGACAGAAATCAGCACTTTAAAGCATAATATTCATCGATATGTAGGTACTAGATGGGCCCTTTCATAGAAAGAAGTCGGGCGTCATAAGCCTCTCTTTGTCCCCGTCTTACCGTCATTACGGTCGCTCGGCGTGTAGATAATTTGTTATTATTAACTTATCATCGAAAGTCTTATTAGTTTGGCACTGTATCATTTTTATTTTAAGGTAAGTGTTTCAATTCACAATTAGACATTTCCAAAAAACGTTATTTAATAAATAAATAAATAAAAGCTTTATTGTATCTTATTGTTAGAATTTACACAGTTAAACACTTATCAACTAAGTCCTACGCCTAAAAAAAAGTTAAATAAAATCTAACAATATACAAAGGGAAGCAATCTCAGCATTACTGAGCATTGATAACAATGCTCAGCGCTGGTTTTCAGTTTGCTCCGGTTCTATTCGATTGTACAAAAAAAAATTGCGCAGCGCCCTCTGCCTTATATTTAATATTCCTATTTAATATTTCCGCGGAAAAATGTATGATATTTTTTTTATTAACTGGCCTTACGGCTGACCAAGTTTTCAAGCTTTCATTCAAGATGGGGCATATGTTGCAAGCAAGTTCCAGACTACATGTAGGCGTATTTTTAGTAACGCCATCGCGTTACTAAAAATACGCCTACATTCTTTGTTTGACAGGGCCCGTCTATGTAAATTGAGGTCGTTGTTAATATTACGCAAACGGATCCTTAAATTGAAAATTATTTGTTTTTAATTTAATTTTTTTTGTCCGTCTGTCTGTCTGTCTGCTACGCCCATCTGGTCAACCGATTTTGATGAAATTTGATACAGGGATATATTTTAAGACAGATTGTATCCCGCGGAATGACATAGTCTTCCGGAAAAATCAAAGAGTTCCCGTGCGAATAAAAAAACCTTAATCCACACGGACGAAGTCACGCACATCATCTAGTAACCTACCGCGAACGAAGTCGCAGGCACCCTCTAGTCCTCTAGTATTTAAAAATGATTGTGTCATTCAACCTAAACATTTTTAGTAGTAAATAATATTTCATTATCTTTTTTTTATTGCAGGAATGAATAATTACCTATCGTAATTAATTAACAAAACAACTTTTTTTTAATTTTAAACCTCTCGTATTCAAAAATAAATAACTTAATATATCCTATCACACGAGGGCATCGTGTTTAATGATAGCAAATAGTAAATATAAAATAATTACCAGCGCGTACGGAATGTACTGCACTGTTTCCATTATACATCCGTCGTCTCTCTGAATGACAAAGTTGCATGGAAGCAACCAGCCTCGGATGCAGTGACCCACAAGTCAGTGTAACTTGTAACGTAATGTACACTATGTGTTGTATAGTTTCCATAATATAACCTTTTTCTTTTTTAAGAAAAGAGCAACTGCCGAGTTTATTGCCAGCTCTTCTTAGTAGAATTCCTTTCCGAACCAGTGGTAGAGTCTTAACGTATCATAAGTGACACAAGTTGTCCTACATGAAATAAACAAATCATTTATCATTTTATCATTTATCGTCGTCATCCACATCGAAATATGTTGATTAAATAATCGGCCCCTCGAATGTGTAAGGAAATCATAATCGTTTGTTAAACGGATAATTAGACCTGTTTGAGGAGTTCACATATGCCTGCACGTCAAAAATACATGTATGAGATCCTCAAATAGTTCGAGTGATACGTTTTACGCTGTCAAATGATTACGATTTGTTTCGAAAATTCAGCCTATGATCACGTAATCTCATCGACCAATAATGATGGGAAAAATCTAGAAACTTATCGGCATTTAATAATCCCATCACTATTAGTCAAGTGGCAGATCAGATGATGTGATCAGACGTTAAAGAATAAATAAAATAGCTCATCTCTATTGGAAGTATTGGAACAGACTATAAAGGTTTCAAGCATTGCATTTTTTTAAAATTATATAGGCTAGCGCTTCGCTGCAATCAAACTTACTTGCAAGTGGTGATGCAACCTAAGCATTTGGTGAGTAACTGTAAGGACAGATTTGAGTTGGGTGTAATAAAAATAAAATAAAGTTTCAACACACCGGAATCCAAAACAAAGCACCGCCTGGTGGGAGGCTTCGGCCGTGGCTAGTTACCACCCTACTAGCAAAGGCGTGCCGCCAAGCATTTAGTGTTCCGGTACGGTGCCGTGTATGTGGGTTTAACTGCCATACTCCTAACAGGTTAACCCGCTACTATCTTAGACAGTTTCATTACTTACCATCAGGTGAGATCGCGGGATAACTTGTAGTGGATAAAAAAAAGCAATCCGACATAAAAGCCGCGACAAAACAACGGAAACAAGCGTGCAACGCACCGGGTTTATTAAAGGTCGTCCACAACGAAAATTGCTGATGAAATAAACAGAGACCGTTGCGAGGGTGGTGGGTGCGGTGCTTTACAGTGTTGCCTATAATAATGTACCAACACCACCGCCGCAAACGCTTGATGGGAGGTTTCGGCCGTGGCTAGTTACCACCCGGCAAAGACGTGCCGCCAAACGACGTACGATGCCGTGTAGAAACCGAATAGGAGCATGGGTTTAATATAACTGCTATGCCCCTAACAGGTTAGTCCGCTACCATCTTAGACTGCAACACTTACCATCATGTGAGATCGCAGTCAAGGGCTAACTTGTAGTGGATAAAAAAAAATTGTAATCTGTTAGGTATATTAACCTAGTAGAACCTAGAACCTAACCCACAAGAAAGAGACAAGAAAACGTAAATACATTGAATATTTCAAAAATTGACACTCAGAACATTGAACGGTTCACAATCTGTCGACAGTTTATAATCTATCGAGATAAAAAGCGTTAGTTTGCAATCTGACGGTTTTTGCAATTTTACGGTGACATATACATGCATAGATAAATATAGGCTCCACAATATTCATCATAATATTCTAATGAGCAAATACGCAGACGGCGCCTACTTACCGACCTAACGACAAAGTAACAAAGGCATGCTGAACGAAATGCGATAACAAGGAGGTTACTGCCATTACTTAGAGCAGTAGGTATTATTTCAAAACTTCTCAAAACGCCTCGGACTAATCTAACGAAGGACGAAGTCGTCCACTCTGAGGTTTTAGACGTCAGAATAGACAACTCCATCCGCGTGGAATAAGTTTCTTTAATTCCCTCGGGAACTCCTAAGTTTTCCGGGAAAAATAGCCTATGTCACTGTCGACGTCCTCAGTTACACCCGTGCAAAAATCACGTCGATCCGTTGCTCTGTTGCGGCGTGATTGAAGGACAAACCAACGAACAAACATTCTACATATTTATAAATATGAGGACAGTTTTATGTCACGTACCTTGACATCCCTAAAATAAAGATTATATCTATACTTCTGTATCTATACGCATAATATTATAAATGCGCAAGTATGGATGGATGGGCGGATCCTTGTTACTCAATCACACCGGAACGGCTGAACGGATTTGGGTGAAATTTGTCACAGAGATAGATTCTATTCTGGACTCTGGAATAACACACTTTTTTATCTATATTAAATTTAAGATTTCCCGCGGGAATCAAAAACCTCAATCCACGCGGACGAAGTCGCGGGCATCAGCTAGTTTATAATATCAGTATGACAGATCGTGACCAACGGTATCAACCACATTATTTCATTAAATCTAGATCTACACTTAAAAAGTATGTAAGGCAAGTCTTTTATTTATAACTTTATAAGACCACCTGCATACACGTACACGATTTCCTACTATCCTTGTCATTTGCGAAGACTTTCCATCGCTCTGCTTCCTCATACCGGTGTGTGATCGAAAACTGGTAACTAGCGAACTAATTGAACTGCAAGTGTATGATGTATTTAGTTCATTATATGAACGCCTGTTACACCGTTGCGTAACTGGATAAACGATTCTCTTACAATGAAAATTACGGAGATTTTTGAAGTGAAAACTTCTTAAGGCGCGTTGAGCACTTTTTGGTAGGCAACTTCAAATCCGCAAATCAGCAACTTTTTTCAAACGTCAAAACACGTGTTTTACCTATTATACACCACGTGTTTTACTCATACCTGAGTATGGGATTTATATGAAATTCATTAAAGTTGTTTGATATGGTTATTCAACATAAAACTATCGGGGGACGTGGATATTACGACTTTTGGGAGATCCTCTATTTAATAATCACTAAAAAATTTTTTTTTTGTATAGTAGTCAAATACCCAATTGTAGCGAATAGAGCTTCTTGTTCCTTGATTATTTGTTCTGAAAATCCACGTGGACAAAGTCGCCTACAGTACCTAGTATCGTATCCCACAACTACAGCCCATTAACGTGCCACTGCTGGGCACAGGCCTCCGCTCTCATAGGAGAAAGCCAGAACCCACCCACCACGCTACTCCGATGCGGGTTGGCGGGCTTTAACGACTATTATCATGTTAGTGATAATAACCGGGACGACGGCTTAACGTGCTCTCCGAGGCACGGGGGTGGGACCAAGTTAACTTCCTAGCTCCGGGCTAGTACTGAGAATTTCTAGCCAGAAAAACCCAAATACTTAATTATGGCCCGACCCGGGACTCGAACCCGGGACCTCGTCGGCCGCAGTCGAACATGCTAACCACTAAACCAACGAGGCAGTTAGTATCGTATATTTTACAGTAATTTTGCACGCTCTAATTTCACAGGAAACCTAACGCTAGGTCGTTCGGCGCGATACACTAGACAAGGTGATGGTGAACTGAACTCGAACTAGTTTCGTACTTAAATGGTCCAAGAACAGGCGGTTATACAAACTAAAATATACGAAAGTGTCTGTCTATTACCAGCAGGCCTATTCGCTAAATATTTGACAACAAGTTACGAACACTCTATTGTTTGTAACTCATTAGTGGTTGCTAATGCTTACGTCACATGTTTCGTATTCAGTAAAACATTTTAATGTCAACTGCATAAAATGACTATCAGATTGCTTGATAGTCACTGCTAATTTTATCGACTATAATGTGGTCAAATTAAACATACCACGTCTGAGAAATGTTGTATGAGCAAATGTCAGACTTTTTAATTTGTACGACTAATACTAGAGTTCAATAATCTGCGGAAGGTAGACATTATGATTTGCGATGTTTATGTTTTTCTCTGTGGTTTATATTTTGAAGTTTGAACGTCATTAATATTCTCAGTTTTCGTATGATTTTACCGGTGGTTTTTAATAGAAAAAAATAAAAAGGAATTACGAAAGTTTTGTCGTACCTACTGCGTTCAAAAGTAAGTATGGAAACAAATTAATAACTAGGTAAAGAATTGTGCGATTTGTGACTGTTTTGGCATAATTCCATGCTGAAGAAGTCTTTCTTCAGCATGGAATTCATATGTTGTTGTTCATATTCATATGTTTGTATTAACTTACTAAGTACTACAAACCTATTATAAAATCCCCTTTACTTTATTATGAGTAATTCAAACGCACTTCATTTTAAAATGAAGACCAGTTTCTGCCTGTGACTTCGTCCGCATGCGAAACTTTAACCATTTACGCAGTGCACGTAGTGGAAGCTCTCAAAAGGAAAAAAACCCCTCATTTTGAAACATTCTTCATTGGTGCTCCGCTCCTATTGGTCTTAGTGTGATGATATATTATAGCCTATAAGCCTTCCTCGATAAATGAGCTATCTAACACTGAAAGAATTTTTTCAAATCGGATCAGTTGTTCATGAGATTAGTCCCTTTGATTAGATCTTTGAACCCTTCAATTTGAAAGTATGTACATATGTACCTACTTTCTAGATAGAAGTCTGGCAAATTAATCCTTTTTGTTGTAAAAGATATATTCATTGCTATTTTATTTGAGAAATAGTAAATAGATTTCAATTATTATTTTGCAGGCTACTGCTTCCACATCTACAAATTTGGTGGCAACTCCAAATATTGGCGGACCTAGCCACTCCAATTTGGAGCAGTCAGAGGCAGCGGACGCCTCTCCTGTTGTTCTGGTTGTTTCTGAACTGGATCCTGCGATGCAGGAAAACGAAGTTCCTAATTAGTCTGTTCCGTTAGAGTTAATATTTTAATGCATAAGTGCCTCTTTTGTTGATTATATTGTTATTGTAATTTCTACTGCGACTAAGTATATTATATAACAGTTAAATTAATAATCAATAATAATAATGTAATGTAATGTTAATATTGTAATGTTAGAAGTAATAAATAAATAAAGCCTTTATTCAGACATTTTACATTAATTCTTAATCTTAACTATTATTTTCCTGCACTGCCTCGACAAACCCATCCATTTGATGATGGCAAAGGCCTCCTCCAACATTTTCCACAGCTCTCTGTCTCTAGCTGTTCGGGACAATATGCCACTTGCCACTACTCTGATATCGTCGACCCATCTTTGCATTGGTCTACCTCTTTTTCTCTTGAAATGACCCGTGTACCAATTCATTACCTTTTTGCTCCATTTATCTTGTCCCCTGATTGTATGCCCCGCCCACTTCCACTTAAGGCGCTTGATTGTAACTGTAACACCTTTGTTTTAGTACAACTTCTTATGTTTGTTGTTTTTATCCTATCGGACAATTTTTCACCATCATACTTCTGTTCATGGCGTTCTGACAAGATTCCATTTAAGTAAGTGTAATGCAAGCCATGTCTTCTTCTTCTTCTTCTTCTTCACGGCTGTCCTTCGACGAACGGCTGGGAGATGATCCCTGAGTTCTTCAAGAACCTGTAGGTACCCAACCTTGCTCAATCGAAAGTTCGCAATGAACTCTCTTTCTGGCAGCTCCATAGGATCGTAAAAGTCCCGCAGCCTACGCCTATGAACGCGTAAAGCTTTCTCTTTACGCAGTTCGTCAGCATGTGCAACTAAAATTGCGCGAGTCATTGTCGTTCGCTTGGCTGTTGTTTGTTTTACCTTTAATTATATAAATGGACGCTATTTCACTTCTATTACTGTTGTGAGCCTAAATTCTTTGAAACTAATTTAAATTTTCTTTATCTTACTAACTTGTTATCATTGTTGATGTTCAAAAACACTGCTCTCTACTAGTTGCTAAAGATATAGGCACTCGTCTCATTGAGTTTTCAACAATGACCTGTCATTCTGCTTAGCGAATACGAAAGTATAGTTGTCGATACGAGAATTTAAGGCAAAATGCGTTTCCAGTCGCCATCCCAACACTATGCGTGGCCATCTCACTAAAGATGTACTTTTGACGTCATTTCGATTATCAACCTCTTGTCAACTGAGTTACAGAATACAAAATTTGATTTTGACAATTTTAGATTCTAACAGACAAGCCGGTGCCCATCAAATTTTAAAAGCCACTGAGATACAGAATAGGCCGGCTGTTCTATCTATTTTGTTGTTCACGCTGCACAAGGCAACGGATCAACGAAGTTTTTTCTTACGTCTTTGCCGGTAGGGTGGTAACTAGCCAAGGCCGAAGCCTCCCACCAGACCAAATCAGGAAAATTTCAGAAAATATAAATTCCCAAATTGACCGTGCCGGGTAGCAGTTGCTCTTTTTAACTGACTTCCTACAAAGGAGGAGGTTCTCAATTCGTCGCGTATTTTTTTAATGTTACATTAAAAAGAGCAACTGCTAGTACACAGTACGTATACGTAATTTAACAAGAACTACGTGGACGTGTGAGCTGCTGAATGCGAGGCAAGTTTATTCCATGCAGTCATCAATAGAATAATAGCCGCAGCTTAACAAAGTGTGCTTTGGAGAAGTGTCTTAAAAACGCCACCAGCTCTGAAACCATTTCTTACTTTAGGCACGCGTATTGACAAAACTAACCACTAGGATATCCTAAACGGAACATTATTGAGGACTATTACGCAAACGGCCTTTCATCGAAGGTTATAGGCGTTATCCCTATGTTAAGTACCAGCGTGTGTGGCGAAATTCGGAGCTAACTGGATTTACTCTATGTTGAAAAATAAAATATGGACTTTTTAATAAACAGTGACGTCTCCGCTACTCACATATAGATAAGTTGTGTTAAACATTGTTTAGTTACTTCCACTACAGCCCATTAACGTCCCACTGCTGGGCACAGGCCTCTACTTTCATAGGAGACAGGGAGTTAGAGCTTAGACCCACCACGCTGCTCCAATGCGGGTTGGCGGCTTCAATAATAATTATGATGTAAGTGATAACAACCGGGACCGACGGCTTAACGTGCTTTCCGAGGCACGGGAGTGAAGCACCTCCAACTTCCTTACTCCTGGCTAGTACTGAGAATTTGTAGTTAGAAAAACCAACATTTAATGATTGTCCGACCCGAGACTCGAATCCGGGACCTCGTCGCCCGCAGTCTAACATACTAACCACTAGGTGAATATACCAAAGAGGCATTTACATAGTTACATAAGAACTGCTATTATGTCCAATTGGCAATATCCTTATGTATTTACTAGATGATTTCTGCGACTTCGTCCGAGTGATTTTACTTTTTTAGGGTTCCGTAGAAAGAAAACCAAAAAACCTTAATGAAGGAACTAGAAGTTAAAGTGCTTTACAATTGTGCATTGTCGAGTCAGCATCTCATGAAGATGCTCCGGAGTCGGAGTGAAACGTACTTTGAGAATAATTTGGAAGATTTGTGTGGTGTGGTGAATATTGCAAGCTACAAGTGCGGGATACACTGTACCACATAGATTTACCTATTGTTGATTTACGGATTATAGCGAATTAAACTTCTAGTTCCTTCTTTGTCATGGACTTCCGCAAAATAACGCCTGCTTCTATCAAATGACCAATATTTAAATAAAACTTTCTAAAAATCCTCATATCATTATAAGGTTTTTAGGTATTGGTTCCGTTTTTGATTAAACTCTACCGTTAACGAAATAATGTCAAAGTTTTTAGCAAATATCATAACAACGGAACTCTAATAGGCGTGTTCTGAATTCTGAACTTGATTATACATAGCTAGTATATTATTGTAAAGTTTTTTTTTTCATGTCAACCATTAAATAACATGTACAAATGAGAGAAAACCTATTAATATAGAATAAAAGACATTAATTAATACTAAAGTGTAACTGATTAATGATTTCATTACATGCTCGCCGTGTAGCTTATATTATGTCTCGCATGTGTTCAACAAAAACACGAGACATAATTTATGTACTACTAGCTGAAGCCCGCGACTTCATTCGCGTGTGATCAGTTGGTGATTGGTGGGTTTCGCATTTATAATATTATTAGATGCCCGGGACTTCGTCCGCGTTGAATAAGTTTTTTTAATTCCCACGGGTACTCTTATTTTTCCTTGATAAAAAGTAGCATATGTCAATCTCCAGATCCTCAACTATACCCGTGCTAGAATACTGTAAATTTTCATCCCCTATTGAGGATTAATCGACTAATCCTTTGAGGATGAACTTTGCCAAAAATTATAATTACGTGTAACACTTTATTTGTAACCGAAAGTCGAAATAACAATTTGCATTGGTATAAATTTGATATAGTCCGATTGAGAGATGGAATTTTAAAAATTCTGAAAATGGCAATTTCTGCCTTTTTAACGACCACCCTGGAACAGTGTTGAGCGCTATTGTCTTAACGTTGGAGGTCCGGGGTTCGATCCCCGGCAGAGTCAATTTGGGAATTTATAATTTCTGAATTATCTCTTGTTTGGCCTGGTGGCTAGTTACCAAAGACGTGCCGCCAAGCGAGTTCCGGTACGATGCCGTGCAGAAACCGATTAGGGGTATGGGTTTAATTTATCTGCAATACCCCTAACATACCTATGTTCTATACCTTCTCATAGAGATTTCATCAAACTGCTCGATTTCTTCCATACTATTTATCATCCATTTTAGACAGTGGAATTTCAATTATGGTTTTTGTAGTGCGTACTATAATATTAATATCTGGATGACCGAGCTTTGCTCGGTTCTTTTTTGGCAAATCTTGTTTTTTGGAAATTATATTTAAATAATAAATTATATTTTATTTTTAAAAATAATATATTTAAAAAAAGGGGAAAAAATAATCGGATTGGAGACTCTGGACTCGAACCAGGGTCTGACCTGAGCTATTCAGTTTCAGATTAAACATTTGAAGAACAAAGATACAAGGATTGCTCGTTTTAAGGTATTAGATACTACCGTAAATTGTAATTGCAGCGCTAGTCTGTGCGATAGATCAGTCAGTCAGGACAAGTAATTTTATATGTATTGATTACAATAATAAATTATATACGATTATTACGTTCATGCTTTATTTATGTTATTAACTTATTAGGTTACACGGCATAAGGTATGATCATATATGTTTTAGAGGTTTTGTTGGTTTTTCTTTCAATTATTATGGCTTTAACATTGAAGTACCAGGTCTATACTTTTGTTTTATAGATATACTAACTATTACTCATTACTTTGTTCGTGTAGATATCATTGCAATGCAATAGGTACATCCACTAAACATTTTTTGAACGTCAATCAATACTTAATATTATGAATGCGAAAGTGTATGTCTGCTACGCTTTCACGGCTAGTCTTTTTAACCGATTTAATATGAAATTTGGTATAGAGAATTTATTTATGTATTTCCAGAAAGTTCATACAGTTTATTTGAATTAAAACTAAGAAATAAAATAAAATCTAAATTAAAAACTAATTATATTTACAAAAAATACACGCCGTCCAAGTGATCGTTAATGGGCATGGTGCCCACAACACAGGCGCTATTACCTCGTTGAATGGCAAGGCTAAGCCGTTGGCCTAAATAAGCGCCAGCTCTTTGGTCACCAGAGGCGTGGATCAGTTTTTGGGACACAACATTTATAAAATTCTTCGTGTCCGATGACCATGGGCCCAGAGTCTCAAAAGCGAGCGCCCCAAAAACTTAGTCCTTTGTAATGGCTGAGTATTTGCGACGCTTTAGCAACTGAGCAGATTCGGCAGCAGCACCCGCCTTTAGGCACGAGCCCGATAGGTGGGACGCTGCCAACGTATCAACGCAGGTTGCATCCCACACCAGTGCACGACCCATCGACCACGGTACTTAAGTCATCCCATCCGGCCTCTTGCCGTCATCCCTGAACAAAGCGGAGTGTTCCAGTTGTGCAGGGATGGAGGCAAGATAGGTTGCATCCTGGAGAAGGGTATAGGTTATTTACCCTGGAAAATTAAGGAGTTCCTGCATGAATAGAAATTTACCCGCAAAAAGTCGTGGGCATCAGCTAGTAAAATATAAGACGTGATGGTGATAATTAATTATGGGTTCTTAAAACTAAATTCAATTTGGGAATTTATAATTACTGAATTTTCCGTGGTCTGGCCCGGTGGGAGGTTTCGGCCGTGGCTAGCCACCACCCTACCACCCTACCGGCAAGGACGTGCCGCAAAGCGATTTAGCGTTCCGGTACAATTTCGGTACGATGCCGTTTAGAAATCGATTAGGGGTATGGGTTTAATATAACTGCCATGCCCCTAACAGGTTAACCCGCTACCATCTGAGATCGCATCATCACTGGAGAGATCGCAGTCAAAGGCTAAATGGTAGTGGATAAAAAATCTATTTAGAAATTATCAAATCTCAAATTTTCTCCCATCTGGAATCGACCTGGGACCATATTTTATAAGACAGCGCTCAGTGACACTGTGCCAGGGAGGTCGTCAAATAAACAATGTAGTTCGTGGCGGTGTGAGAGGCGGCCGGGTGTCACGGTACCTTAAATGTCACGTGGTATTCCGAGACCCATTGTTTTTTTTTATTCGGTACCTTAAAGCCTTTCCTGCTCCGCCTAGCCGATCTTTGCTAAATTATTATCAGGTTACATAGAGCTAGGAAATTAATAGAAATGGCATGTTACTTCTTTAAATATATAAAAGGAGAAATAAGGTGACTGACTGACTGATCTATCAAAGCTCAAACCACTGAACGGATAGAAAGCATCCGCTATGAAAGGAATTTTGTAAATTCATTCATGAATAGGGGCTTGAAATTTCATCCTACCTCTTCACCAAATTTCATCACAATCGGTTGAAAAGTTGGGCCGGACAGACAGACAGATAGACACACTTTCGCATTTATAATATTAGTATGGATTAGTATGATAGCTTACAACACATAAAAATATTTAGATTGAGATGCGTTATGCATTCTCAGGCTCCGAATGTGGATCCTACGAATAGGAGACCAAAGTCTTTACAAGTTTGTCCGCTCTACGTTAATTTTGACGGACAATATTATATTCCAATTTAACTCTACATTTCTGTTTATTTCAATATCATATTCAATTAAAAAACTATATTCTACATAATGAGCACTATATACACATTTTTAGTGTTCGGCGAACGTAATATGTGCCAAACTTTACCACTCTAATATGAATCCATATTAATATTATAAATGCGAAAGTGTGTCTGTCTGTCTGCAACGCTTTCGAGGCACAACTGTTCAACCGATTTTGATGAAATTTGGTATAGAGGTAGGTTACATCGTGACTGCTTTTTATGCTGGAAAATTAAGGAGTCCCCTGAGAATAAAAAATATCTTTATCCACGCAGATGAAGTCGCGGGCATCAGCTAGTTAACTATATTTACAAAACCAAATACAGCTAACGAAAGTATTTCATAAACTTTCGTCAGAGTTTTGTCTGAAAATAATTTACGAGTACATACAAATACATCCTTAATCTTCCCATTGATTGTCTCATCAACGCCTAGCTCAAGCCCTTGGACCTGAAAAGCTGAAAAGTAGAGATTCGCTAGTTGTATAAGAAAAAATAGAAACATTAAATTATATTTCGGGTCCAGGTGCCATACTGCCAACGCTTAAAGCAATACTTAAGCAATATTACTCAAAATGATAGTTTAATGTCACGTACCTTGACGTTCCTAAAATAAGGATTCTTATTCTAAAACACGAGAGTCAACAATAATTAAACAATATGTATATAATATAAGAAGAAGAAGAATGTATGCACCAGCAACAGATATTTTCATAACATCAAGAGTATTCATCAGAGTTCAAATAAAAATAATAAGAAACCAATTTTTAAAAACTCACTACATATTAAAAAAAACGGTAAACCAGTCCGAAAAAAATTAAAAACCACCTTTGGCGATCCAATTAAATTCCTTTTTTAAAAAGCCCTGACACTATCATCTGTCACTCGAAAACCTGAAAACAATATTCGAATATGGATCGCCTCTATACTTTTTTAAATGCCACAAACAAAACCTGTAAGTAGGTACTTTATCGTAGCAATGATTACGGGCACTTTCAATGTACACACGACACGTATAAAAGACCTCTGCAGCACCAGGACAGCATTCAGTAGCTCTCGAGTAGTCTGACAAAGAAGTTCACGATGAGATTCCTGGTAAGACATCCTTCTTATCAGATAACGATTTTAAAAACAAATCATAGCACGGGAACCGCGACCGTGACGTAAAAAAGGACCTAATTAACAAACGCGGGAAATTCGATCTGACGAAAATAATTAAAAAAACTAATTGTTGTGATAAAAACTAAATGGGATCGTCACAAATAATAACCTAATTTTTAAAAAGGATTGGTGGCTAATGATTACTATTCTTAGTTTTTTCTTGTCATCGAAAATTAAATTATTCCATTTCATTAGAAAACTTTCAATAATTTGGTCATTTAAAAAATATGTTTCTCTGGTTATAATTGGGATGGTGTATCTATCTGTGCTTCATATAAATCCATACACTTTATATATTTCCAACCTTAAAAACCTATTTTGTCTAAATTTTCGTTAATTATGTTGCTTGATGTCGAAGTTCTAGTGTCATATCAAATAATTATATATCATGAACGATTAATTAATTTTATTAATTATAATGGCGTTAACTCCAATGTATCATTTTATTATAATCATAACGTTTCGCATAATATGCTTAATAAATAAGATAATTAATTAAACAGATAATCAAGAAATTATATTTACTATAGATGATAATATATTTGTGAGACGTGAACGCCATATGAGGACTATTTCTTAAGGCTGCGACCGAATATAGTTTGTTTAAAATATGTATACAAGGTCATATTGTCCTACTAATTATTTCATGGGTAAAGTTGAGGTGTCACATATGCTAGCCCCATCGTATTTCCAAGTTCGAAGACGTCTTTACGGGGGTAAATAATAATTATACGCGAGCTTAAGTATTATTAGGATAAACAAGTTTTTTAATATGTGTACTCAATATATTATTACCAAAAACTTATACCCTATTTACGGTAAAAACAAAACGGTAAAGTAAAGAGCCTTCATTTCGTAATACCTGAATCATAATATATGTAACATATCAACCATTTATACAGACCTCTTCATATATCACTAACTTCATACAAAACTGTTATGCTTATCAAAAATCATCTTTATAACGAACGAAATAAGTATTAAAAAGTCGTGACTGAGATAGCACAAGAGATCTTTTAAAACTGGTTTAGTTTACGCTCACTTACGCGCTTTGCATACTTGCTATTGGTGGTCAAGGTCGGTGTCAAAGAATAAAATGTAGATGCGACAATTATTTAGAAATTTGCAATTTTTTAAATAATCAGGCCCGTGAAAATTTTCTACATCTATCCATTTCGTATCAGCCCCGGAATAAACTTATAAAGTTATTAAAAAACTAGCTGATGCCGACTTTGTCGACGTGGATTTCGATCCTTTCAGCCGTTCTTGCGTGATTGAGTTACAAACATCCACCCATACATGCATCTATCCAAACTTTCGCATTTATAATATTAGTATAGATGGGACAGTATAACTAAATCCAACTAAATTAGTTTCGGCAGTGTTGTGCAAGACTGCCCTAACCTCAAAAAGTGCTAAACGAATTTAATTCAAGTTATTTTCAAAAGATATACATGAGTCATCTAGTAAACTAACATTATCGATGTGAAAATGACTGTCTTTCTGTTAGTTTTCACCGTCAATCCTCTTACATATCTTGCACGCCGGAGATGGACATATATTATTTATTTATTTATATGCTATATTTGGATAATTGAAATCCAAAAAATAACATTTCACAACAATTAACAACAGAGATTATAAAAAAAACACAATTAGAAACTCGTTTGAAAAAAATTGACATGTCATTTAAAAAAAAATTAGCCCAAAATTTGTTCAATGGGCTTTATTTGTTGAGCAAATTTTCATAGAATAAAATACAGACGTGACAATTACACGCCAAATTGAAAAAATTACAAACACAATAAAGGCAATTTAAACGTAATAATTTCATAAATGGCTTTGGTAATAGGTGTACGTGTTGGTTAGTCACGAAATTAGACACAAAAAACAACTTTTAAACTTGCTTTCCAATAAAATTAACACAAAAATCCGGAGCGTAGAACTAGTCCTACGTCAGCGACAAACGCGAATCGATGCGACGCAAAGCGACTGACCCTTCACGTGACCTACGTTGTCGCACAAGTTTGTCATTTCAATGGAGTCGTATCGCATAGCGTTGCATCGCGTCGCTTTCGTCGGATTGTAAAATGTATTGACGAGTTTACCTGTTGAAATTACTTAAAATTCTTAGTGCACCATTAGGGTTGGCAGCTTTATTCTTTGATAAATAATGCCAGCAAAGTCGCGGGCAAAAGTCAGTCATATAATGCAACTAATATGTATTCAGTATCCGTCGCGAGTTTGAAATGGATAAGTGAACACCAAATGAGGACTATTTCATAAGGTTGTGACCTAATATAGCTTCTATACAATATACAGTATACAAGGTCATATTGACCTACATAAGGGTGAAAACACACTACGGACGAAAATTGTTGACCGGAAAAAAGTTCGCGTGCACACTCCTTTAGAGAGCTGTACCTACAGACTATCGCGACAAGATGAAACGTTTGTCATACGACGCGACTGTTTCAGGCGGACGTTTTGTGTTGTCCTGTTCGTAGTGTTTGAACCCTAGGTTTAAACATTAGTTCCCAAATAAAACAGCAGTTTTGAGGAGTTTGAATTTTCGCACGTGTATACCAACCCTATGACTTCCAAAACATATGAATATAGTAATAAATTTCATAAAAATATATAAAACCGACTGACCGCATTTCACATTAAATATAGCAATCTTATTAAAAAACCTGTCGTATATCCTGACTTTATATGGTAGCAATATAATTAGAGTGCCAATGAAAACTATAGCGTCTTAAACTAGCTATAAAAATTGCTTAAAAAATTGCTGAAGATTAAAGACGACAATATAACAATCAATGATGACATTAGTACAGATAATAGAACACTTAAACCTTATACTAACTTTACTTGTTATAGATTTGAAGGTTTTTGACAATGTTTTATTCACACTGAATAATGTTGTAACTTTTATGTTGATAAGTTCTACAATAACTCTTTCACAAGGACGAAAGTTCTAAATTCCGTACTATTATTAAATTCGAAAAAAAATCTATAAGCCCTATAATATTAATAAGTAAATAAGTAATAATCAATCATCGATTACCTAACAGTGAGTACATAATTCGATAAAGACCTCATTGGTTAATTAAATTTCCAAATACGAACAAAATTGCCTGTTTAAAATTCAATCGATCATATCCCTTTATTTAAATAAAGCATATATTATAATCAAGTCTTAATCTAAGTCTAATTAAGTCGATAATGATAACATAACACTATTAACTAGATGGACTCATGTTTCCGAACCGGGAGCAACATCCTTATTTATAAGTTTTAACGGAAGGATTATTCAAAGGCGTCCTTAAGAAACCAATAATTGAATTAACTATTAGCTAAGAATTTTGACCCATTATACACCCTTAAAGTAGTCCGTTACTTCCTTTTTAGCTTGTTTTGCCTTCCTATAGAAATATGTATATTTTATTATATTCTATAGAGCACCTCCATGGCACCCTCGTGAACCCTATGGTCCTACAATTGGGAAGTCCTGGTTTCAACCCCCGACTCGGAAATTTTAAGATCATAAAATTTCTAAAACGTCGATTGTACTCCTATCAGTATAGCCTGACTCTAGCCTACTCTAATCTGCATCATTACTTCAATCGCAGGCAAGGACTAGCTTTTACATGTAATAAAAAGCAGGATTAAAAAGACGATATTATATTATACAAAATGTAACAATCGGTTCAGCTAGGTCCCCGGATATACGGAGGACAACTTAACCGTTGCTTGCAATCTCACCTGGTACTCAGAGACGATGCAGTCTAAGATGTTAACGGATAAACTTGGTAGGGGTATGGCAGTTATAATAAACTCATACAACTAGTCAATCAAAAGGTGAGGCAAACTAAATAAATTTTCTTTTTCCCCAAACAGATCGCTTTCGTTGCCATCCTCGGCTATGCTTCGGCTAGCGCCATCCACGGCCTGAACGCTGGTGATGTCCAGGCGGCCGTCATCAACGCGAATGTCGCGGCGACCGACACCGCCCGCGCCATCGGCGAAGGCCAGGCTCGCGCTGCCGAAGCCGCCATCCAATACAACACTGAGGCTGTCCGCCAGGTACATTTCCCCATCATTCCACCAACGACATTTTGATGACCTCCCTTGCGCAGTGGTGAGCGCTGTGATCTCATATGTGAGAGGTCCCGGGTTCGATCCCCGGCAGGATTTCAACCAGCCATTAAATACAAAAATATGGCTGTCCGCCAGGTACATATCCTCATCCTCATCTCAAACTATCAGTAGACCACTACTGAGCTCGGGTCTTCTCCCAGAATGAGAATGTTTTTCTTATTGCAAGATAGGCTTGCGCTTTACGACAATCATGCTTAGTGCAAAGCAATGATGAGGTCTATGTTGGAACGCGCTTGCCTAGAAGATGCCTATTCACTTTTGCCTTGAAGGTAAGAAACACGTGCGTTGGGAGGGTGTTCCACACTATAGCGGTTCGTATCAGATATGTCAATATTTTTTTTAACGATCGCTACTTAGTCTCTTTCTGCGTCGTATTTCTCATTACTGAGGGTCGTGACCCGTTTCCATTAATCACATAATGGTAGGAGTTTTCTTGGGATAATAATGCGGTGGGTTCCCACGTCCTTCCGCATACAATTCGACTAAGAGTATTTAAACTCTAAGTTTTTTGTAACAATTATTATCACATGTTAGGGATAAAAACCGGGACCGACGGGTTAACGTGCTCTCCGACGCACAGAGGAAACGAAAAGGCCAAATTTAAACTTCCAAATTCGGTCACCCATCCAGTTACCGACTTGAGTCAACGTTCCTTAACGATCGCAGTCGACCGATATGCGTTGTCGCAGCTAGGCCATTCGTCCCTAAACTTTGTACTATAAAAATATTTTTTGTTCATCCAGGTCGCTGAAAACAACCGCAACCTCCATGAGAACGCTTACTGGGGCACCGTTGCCGCCTCCCAGAACCTCGTAGCGGCTGCACAATCCCAAGCTGCCGGCATCGACGGAAGCCTGGCAGGAGCCCGCGCCGCTTTGGTTGGTGCTCCCCTTGGCTACGCCGGCGCTCAACTCGCCTACGCTGGCGCTCCCCTCGCCTACGCCGGCGCTCCCCTCGCCTACGCCGGTGCCCCCCTCGGATTAGCCGCCCACGGTGCCTACCCCTACGGAATCCGCGCTTGGTAAACCGATTACCATCTCGCCAACTACTAACTAGTCGATCTATTTAATGTTGCTAAAAATTTAACGTCAATAAATAGCTCGTCTATTTGGTGATGTCATAAATTTACATTATCAAATACAACTGTCATAGTTTATTTGATAATGTTATTTTAGAGTGATGCCTCAACCGATTTATAATCCGTTGAGGTATCCCTCGTATGACTGTTACTGATAACGGTACAAACTTGTCGGTAGGAGTCGAAACCTCAACACCAAGGATAACCGAATTTTGCTCAACGGACATTATACAAAGGTCTCATTCAGTAACTCTCTTTGTTAGTAAGTGAATCTCATGCCATCACTGCCAAAGTGCTGTAAATAAACGCAACATTTTCTTTACAAATTTCGGTTGTTAATTATCATTTCGTTTTCCACTTTTTTACGCACACCACCCGTCACCCATTTTTGTAAATAAAATGATTGTAGTAACGAAATAAACATTGTTTTAATTATTTACCACACCTTATAGATATAACTATAGTTCAATCATTAATGTAATACATAGGATCAAATATACTAGACTTTGACCCAAAGTCATTGAACCCAGTAGAAATATATCCATACTAGCGGTCGCCCGCGACTTCTCTTTTCCTATGAGATTTTCCCGGTGCAAAATGCCTACTAAAGGATATAAGTATAAAAGTATAGATAATAGCAGTATTATAATAGGGGTAAAAACATAAGAATTAGTTTAATAATATGTTATTTTGCATTTCATACACATAACACACCTAAACTGCAAAATTTTAATTTGGATTCTTCCAAATTAAAAAATCATTTCGTATTAAAGAAAAAATAATTTAAACAACCAAACATTTAACGTTTTTATGTTTCCAATTAAAAAACAGGCGTTAATCATTCTCTGCGAAAGCTAGAAAAAAATTCTTAAAATTTCATTTATTTCATTCTTAATTCAAAGTCTATAAACGTGTATTGGTAAAAATAAAAAGCATACTTGGGAAACCAAATAAAAATTTTGAAATGAATTTACTAATAGCTGGTAAGTCGATTTTGAAATTTATTTATTTATCTATCTTCCAGCTTAAATCTATCTTTACAGGTTTAACCTAATGCGATAGACTAAGACAAAAAACATATACCTATACATTACAAAAAATATTTACAATAAAACAGACTTAATTAACCACAAAAAACATACCTATCCTATGAAACTAACTCAATACAAATGTAACAGTTTTTATGAACTCGCTCAGTGAGCAGCTGAGGTGATCCCTCTGTTCAACTGCTTTAAAATCTTTCTAATCTTTCTTTTAAATCCGCTATACTTCTATAATAATATTATAAATGCGAAAGTTTGGATGGATGGATGTGATGTTTGTTACTCAATCACGCCAGTACGGCTGAACGGATCTGGATGAAATTATGGCTGAGATAAAATATAGTCTGGAATAACATAGGCTAATTTTAATCAACCAAAAAGCCTCAATCCATTTAATAAGTCTATAAAAGAAATTGACTATATACACTACGTACTACGACTACGTACGTACGTACTGTTAGTCCCAAGCACTCGGCGATTATAAAGGAAACACACGAGTACTTGAACTGTAGTTTATTCGTTGAGAAAATTTTAATATTCTCACAAAATAAATAAGATTAACTACTTAAATCACTTGTCGCGACTCGCGAAGACCTCTAGAAGGTCTTTCGGCGATATTTTGGTTAAGGGCCTTAGCTTTTATAGCTGATCCAGTCCGACAGGCAGAAACCAGGTCCATAGTTGGATAGCAATTAGGCTAATTATCAGAACGACTGGAGATTTAGAATTAATTAGCTGCTTTTATAGGCAATATATTGCTGATTAATACATTATTGTCTCGCGTCCATCTCGAATAGTAGGTCAAAATTATTCAGCAATATACGCCTTAGTAGCTAGGGATGTGAGGATTTGAGAAATAGCAGCTTGGTTCTATGATGTAGACCCGTACTGAGAAAGGATTTTCAGATGTTTCCTACCCAGATGATTTAAGTTTCTAAATTCTGTTTTTCAGAAATAGTTTACTAGAAACCAATAAACGGTTACAATATCTACCTCCTGGTTCCATCATCAAATTCGCAAAATGTAACGATAGTATTGTATCGTCGGTATTAGGTACATGCAAAGTTTCAAATCAATACCGATAAGTATTATAAGAAACTAGCTAATGCTCCCGACTTTTCACGCACGGATTGAGGTTTTTTACTTCCTGCGAACTTGGACTTTTTAATTTTCCGGGATAACCATTCTGGCGCGATGGAGTAACAAACATCCATCTATCTATCAATCCATCCATCCATCCGTCCATCCGTCCGTCCTTCCGTCCGTCATTATACTTCCTGTTTCATGAGAGATAATGACAAACAATAATAATAATGCTAACACAATATCTTATTAATAAGTAGTGGGCCCGGCAGACTTTGTCCTGCCCTGAACCTAGAACCCGATTGCAGCGTCCCCCACCGAGTCCAATTTTGAATATAAACAATAATGAGGTACCTCATTATTTATGTCGAACCCTAACCTAACCTACAAGAAAGAAACAAGAAAAGGTAAATACAATGAATATTTCAAAAATTGACACTCAGAACATTGAACGGTTCACAATCTTTCGATAGTTTAAAATTTCGCGAATTAGATTATAATCTAACGGTGACATATATATAGATAGAAGATACTAGATGACTCGGTATACTTCGCATCACCTATCCTAACGACATTAAATTTTCGAGTGGACCCGAGTCTATCGGGAGTCTAGGGACGAACATCAAACGTTTGACAGGGAAGTACCAGAGGGAATATAGATGGAATTTTTTGTGTGTGTTGGAGTGGGTCCAGGGCTGGTTTATATTCATAGTTGGACCCGGTAGGGGGCGCTGCAATCGGGTTCTAGGTTCAGGGCAGGTCAACGTCTGCCGGGCCCACTAGTTATTAATAAGATATTGTGTTAGCATTATTACTGTTTGTCATTATATCTCGTGAAATAGGAAGTATAATGACGGACGGATGAATGGACGGACGGACGGACGGACGGACGGACGGACGGATGGATTGATGGATGGACGGATGATTGTTACTCCATCACGCCATAACGGATCTGGATGAAATTTGGCACAGAGATAGATTATAAATAGATATAAAAACTATTATAAATGCGAAAGTTTGGTCATGATTTCCAATCTTCTTCTTCTTATATCTTCTATTATCTCTATTTAAGTAAAAATCAATTGTTGTTCGTTTGTCTCGCTAAAACTCGAGAACGGCTAGGCCGATTAAGCTGATTTTGATTGACTACCACCGGTTCTTTCTTTTAAATCTATAAAAACAGTTTATCCATACTATTATCATAAATGCGAAAGTGTGTCTTTCTGTCTGTCTGTCTGCTACGCTTTCACGGCCTATCTTTTCAACCGATTTGATGAAATTTGGTATGCGGATAGTTTGATTCCCGGGGAAGGACATAGGCTACTTTTTATCATGGAAAATTAAAGAGATCGCGCGGGAGTCAAAAAATCTTAATCCACGCGGACGAAGTCGCGAGAATTTTGTAGTATTACAATATACTTTTTTTACAGTCTTTTTTATCAATTTGGTACAACACACCTGGCAAGCCACACTGAAATCCAAACATTGTATAGAAGACAAACATGGAAATGAGATCTGTGAAGATACTATTAATCGGGATTCTATGAAACCAAATGATGGACTTACCCTTCATGACGTTATTAAGAAAAATGATGCCCTAAAAGACGAACTAGATGACACTCGAAGGCAAAAAGAGAAAAATAGAAAAGTACTGGTTCTTGTATCACAGACGGTATACAATAAAATGATCAAAAAAGCATTAGACAAATTTGATAAGGATAAAAACGGCTTAAAACCAAAAATTGGTCCATTTGCATTATTTGGGGCAAAAGTATTATGGGAAGTAGTAAAAGCAGTGGTAGTGAGTGTTATTGTTGATGAAGCTAAGAAACTAGTTACTAAAGAAGTTATTAGTCAAGTTACTAATCAAGTTATTAGTCAAGTTACTAATCAAGTTAATCAGATAGTACATCCTGAACGTAGTGCTGTAATAATGTAATCTGTGCTGTTTGATTGTTGTTAACTTATCACTTGTTTAGTAAAGTTAAGTGGGTAGTTGGTAAAATGTTTTTTGTTATAAATCGAAAGACCATTTATAATTTTCATAGCAAAACTATTTAAGTTTTTTTTTTCGGTATAATTTAAAAGTTATATCAAATTGAAAATAAATTGTTGAATTCAGTACCGAAAACACGCCAAATAAACCCGAGCGCGTGTGACGTCACAATGTTAATTTCTATTCATTGTGGCACACAGCTGATGTAGAGTTGACACTGTACTATCTTGAAATTGCATTAACATTATGACGTCACAAAGATGGCAACCGATCGAGGCGCATTGGTAGTCACGTGGTTCTTTTTAAAATTTTATAAATTTTTTGTTGTTTGTTATTAATTTTTTTTAATTAAGAGCTTATCGCTTTTCGAATTTGGTGTAAAGTTTTAAAATACTTACAAAGAAATCGATAATTTTTTTAAATTCAACAACCTTATTGTCCACTTACACGTCTTGCTTTTAAATTGTATTTCTTTTACAATACGTCTTAAAGACCTATCACATTATAAATATTATATTCCGCTCGCTCCAGCAATTTAGCATTACTGGAGCGAGTCAGATCCATGCACTTTTGTCGTTTACGTAATCTTCAACAGTAAAATAAGCTTTTTCGGAAGCATACTTTTAATATAATTTGTTGAACTTGTGTAAAGGCAAGTTTAAAATAGGTTGTGGAATTTTGATAAAGAATAGAATGTTCATTCCCACGAATGATCTTTCTTAAGGCAGAGCAATGGAGTCACGATGGAGTTACGTCGTTAAAGCACGAAATAAGTCTAAAATTATCAGTTCATACTTTTATTGCGAAGACACTTTGTTAATGTTCAAATACTATAGGGAACTAGTAAAAACTTTAATAGACGATGCTTTCGATGATTACATTAAACGCACTGAACAAAATATTTACAAAGATCCTGCACATTTTTGGCAATTCGTAAAAAGTCAAAAGTCGTCAAAAGCTACAAATAAGGAATTCGAATATAATGGTAAGATTATTATGGAGCCAGAGGCTGTACAAGCGTTCGCCTCTTATTTTAAATCAGTGTTTAAAGCAGATGGTTCTACTCCCTGCAATATAGTAATAAATCAGTTAAATTTAAAATCTTCCGTACGTATTGATGTTGGTGTAATCTCAGAGAAAAGTATTAAGCTAGCAATCAGAAAAATTAAATCTAACTCTTCTGCTGGTCCTGACGCTGTACCTGCTTTCATTGCTAAAGATTGTTTACACATATTAGTAGAGCCACTAAAATATTTGTTTAACCTATCTTTGAATTTAGCGACTTACCCCGATATTTGGAAAATATCTAGAGTCACTCCTATCCCAAAAGAAAGCTCTTGTAACAATATTGAAAATTTTAGACCCATCGCCGTTCTTTCTGTGTTTGCTAAGCTATTTGAAATAACAATTAACACCCAGATCAAACAGCAAACCCAGATTTACTTATCAGATTGCCAACATGGTTTTCGAACTGGACGCTCCACTTTGACTAACCTCATCAACTTTGTAGACTATGCCACAACTGTAATGGATTCTGGTTGGCAAATAGACGTGGCTTATTTTGATTTTAAAAAAGCATTCGATAGAGTAGAAACTAATGTTCTTTTACAGAAGTTATCTAACATAGGTTTCACTCCTAAACTTATAGCGTTTTTTGAAAGTTACTTTTATAACAGGCAACAATATGTACAACTAGCTGAATATAAATCTGATACCTTTACAACAACTTCAGGTGTAAGTCAAGGAAGCACCTTAGGTCCTACTCTATTTCTAATCATGATTAATGACCTACCTGAAGTAATTAAGCATGCTAAATGTCTAATGTTTGCAGACGACTTAAAATTATTTCTTCGCATAGGCAATACATCCGATACCAAATTACTTCAGCAGGACGTAGATAATGTTTTGAATTGGGCTAAAAATAATTATCTGGAATTTAATACATCTAAATGCAAAATTATAACTTTGTCTCGCAATCGTAGCATTTACGTCACTGACTATACCTTATCAGGCATAATACTGGAAAGAATGAGTCACATTCGAGATCTTGGTCTCATTATTGATGCAAAGCTAACTTTTAGTGATCATATTAATAAAATATGTAAAGAGGCGCATAAGCTTTTAGGATTTGTTTTACGGCAGGGTAACCGTTTTACGGATCCATGTGTAATGATTACACTATACAATGCGTACGTCCGCAGTAAGCTCGAGTATAATTCCGCAGTGTGGAGCCCACTTCATGCAAATTATACTCTAGCCATTGAAAAAGTGCAGCGTAAGTTTGCTCGTAATTTGTATAAGAAAGTATATGGATACTACCCATACTTATATCCTTCAGCTTTTGTATTAGGTATGTTGGGGCTAGAAACTCTAGAAACAAGGAGAAACAGAGCTATTCTGCTACACTATTACCTGTTACTCCACGGCAAAGTTGATAACCCCGACACTCTGTCTAGGTGTGCATTGGCGGTGAGGGCGCCGGATAAGGCTGTCCGATCGTGTAGGCGTTTGCCCTTTTTTTATTTGAAAGTAATGCGAACAAAATTTGCAGAAAATGCGCCAACCTTACGAGTACTTACTCTGCTTAACGATCTGATTGCTCAGCACCAACAGCTAGACGTATTTAATATTAGTTTTAATGAATTTTGTAAAATCTGTAATTCCTGACTCGGTATGCGTTTTGGCATTGCTGTAAGCATACTGAGGATATTATTTAATAAATCAATAAATCAATAAATCAATAAATAAATCAATCAATGAAGAATGTGTGTAAAACATCTATTACCTAATTTGCTGTTTTCATGGCTTTAGTTTAATAAATATATAAATGTTATTTTAAATCATATAATATGCTGATTATGAATTAAAAGAGTGTTTGGTAAAATGAGAAGGATCATAATATAATTAAGAATTAATCCATCTAAAACTGTTCCAACATTTGCTGAATAAATTTCACACATTCATAAAATATTTTTTATCCCAAAACCATTTGGGTATAGTTTTGGTAGATTTTACTCTTTTTACTTATTTTCAAATACAATACTTTTTATTTACAAAGCTTATATTATGTACTTGTATGTAGTAAGTACTATTATGCCAATCCGCATTAAAAAATCGGATAAAAATCCGCACTAAAAAGTCCGCGTGGATTGAGATTTTTTGGTTTAACCAATAAACCAATAAACGAAAACACTTTCGCATTTATAATATTAGTATGAATTCATACACTTATCACGCATAAACTGCCAGTCATTTATATTCAATCAATATAAAAAATGATTACGTATCAAAGAAATATTAATTTGAACGATCAAGCATTTTTTTTCTGTGATCAATTTTAAAAACAGAATTTAATTATTCTTTGAATAAAAAAAATTGTTAAAAATCTCATTTATTCACTTATTATTGTACCTAATTCAAAGTATATAAGTCCATTTAGATAAATCATAAAACTCAACATCGGTTTTATTAGATTTTTCCAAATAAAAACAAATAAATGAATGAAAATCAATTTACTAATAACCAGTAAGTCTCTGAGTTCTGAGACCAAAATCCATATTAAATCAAATCAATTTTTTTAATGCAAGTAGACTTTCGATTCGACAGTCGATTAAATCTACCACTGGTTCAGAATGCCGTTCCTACTATGCGTACTTACTAATATTATAAATGCGAAACTGTGTTAATGAAGGAACTAGAAGTTTAACTCTCTATAATCCGCCACAATAGGTAAATCTATGTGCTACAGTGTGTATCTTGCGATATTCATCTCACCACACAAATCTTCCAAATTATTCCCAACGTACGTTTCAATCCGACGCCGGTACATCTTCAGGAGATGTTGACTCGACGACAATGCACGATTGTAAAGTCATTACATTGTCATTGCCGTAAAACTTAAAACTTATTTACGCACGCTTGACTTGGGTCTCCCCAATGCGTGACGAGAACGTTACGAAAAGTGTGATCGGACGAGGCGAACGAAAGTTGAGAGGGAGATATAAGTTAGTGAAGATAAAAAGAGAGAGAGTTACGTTTTCTTTCTCTCATTCTCTCATAGCCAGTTCTAAGTTTTACTTCAGTCGTGTGGCCTAAAGCGCACTCGTTTTTTATTCTTAAATAAAACGTCTTGTATTGGCTCTACCACTGGTTCTTACTGTCAAATCCAAATAAACAGTTTGTATTATACTTTTCAGTCCTTTCAATCAATTTGGTACAACACATATCCACATATTGTATAAAAAGCAAACATGGAAGCAAATATGTGATGATTCGCATTAAGTTATAATATTTTTATGTATTATGTCTTTTGATTTGTGACTTCTGCCCCCTGATTGTGTAAGGAGATCGTAATCGTAATCGTTTGTCAAACGTATAATTCGACCTATTTAAGGAGTTCACACATGCCTCCACTTTCAAAAACATGTAAGATCTCTCTGTATCACAGAATATATACAACGAAATGGCTAAAAAAGCATTCGAGAAATATGTTAATGATAAATCCGACGGAAAACAAAAACTGTTTTTACCTATTAATAAAAGCGTGGTTTCAGGTAAACGAAATTAGATATTTATTCAAACCTTGTTAACAACTTGGCGGTTGGTAAAGTAATGAATCGATTTATTGAATCATAGATTAAGCCTGAAAATTTACGATGTGAACATAGACAACCTACGTTCATAGTTTACGCCACAGACTTAAGTACAAATCTGTGGTTCTCACTCCGTTTCATTCCTTTACTCACAAAACACATAAATTAATATTGCCATTAATACTTACATATACATTATCACAACGTATATCTATTTATAAATTTAATAATACTGATGGCATCTAACACTATGGAAGCATTATATGGAGCAAAGGTACTCGTATTATATAATACTATACAAAGGAAATATGTAATAAATTATAAATAATAATAATAAGAACTATTAACAACAGCGACAGCGGTTGCTATTGCTCATGTAATGACGACTTAACGAGTTTGTAAGATTGTTGTTAATTCACTTGTTTAGTAAAGTTAATTTTTCACTCACACGATCCTTATCTTTCAACTGTCATTGTTCTTACAATACGACAGCTCGTACAGTGGCTCTTACTTCACATCTCTTAAAACAATAAAGTAGCCTTTAACCACTCTTGGGCGATGAAAGTATTACCGAATAGTTCACCTTTAAAGATATGCGGTACTATTTATTGTCACACTAGTGCAGTAATATAATGCCCGCTATACAAACCGAAAGCTGCTTTTTCGATGCCACCATTTTTGTCGAAGTATTTCATAATCAAGTCGTTACAGTGACAAAACATTAAAAACACTTTTTTTTTCAAACCCTATATTGTAATACCTCTTGCTGACACATTTTCAAGATTTTATGTGTAAAAAATTAAAAATAAAAGTAATACTTCATTTGTTTTTTTTCGTTGCCTTAGTTTAATGAACTTCGCTCGGATCATAAAGTCCTGCCCCCCGATTGCAATGCGATGCAAGAAAATCGTAATCGTAAACGTTTCCTCAATCGTATGCATAACTTGAACTGTTTAAGGAGTTCATAGATGCCTGCATGTCAAAAACCAGAATATATAAACTCCATAAACAGTTCGAGTAATACGTTTTAAACTCTCAAATTAGTACGATTTTTTTAGACACTTGGATTATGAACTGACAGAACCGATTTGACTGAAATTTGAAATGGAGTTAGCTTATAACCTACCTGAATTCACAGGCTACACATACTAATATTATAAATGCAAAAGTTTGGATGGATGTTTGTTACTCAATCACGCCAGAAAGGCTGAATGGATCTGGATGAAATTTGGCACAGAGATATATTATAGTAAAAGGCTACATTTTATCTCGGACAATTATAGAGTTCCCGCGGAAATCTAAAAACGTCAGTCCACACGGACGATGTCAAGGGACATCATCTAAACTATACTAATATTATAAAGAGGTAAAGTTTGTGAGTTTGTGACGTTGTAGGGGGTAATCTTTGGATCTACTTAACCGATTTTGATAATTCTGGTACCAATAGAAAGCCTCATTATTTATGAGTGTCATAGGTTATATACTATCCCGAACAATTAGCGAGTTCCCGTGGGAACTTTAAAAACTTATTTCACCCGGACGAAGTCGCGGGCAAGTCTGCTAGTTAAATATATTCTGAAAAGTTTAATCGGATAATCAACTATTATTATGTATAGTATAGGAAATCATCAGCAAACATATGATGGAGAGAAGTAATTTCTGTGAAATTGAATCTATACTAATATTATAAATGCGATAGTTTGGATGGATGGATGGATGTTTGTAAGTCAATCACGCCCGAACGGGAAATTTGGCGCGTAGATAGATTACAGTCTGGAATAACACATAAGCTACTTTTTATTCTGGAAAATTAAAAAGTTCCCGCTGGAACCAAAAAACCTCAATCCGCCCGGACGAAGTCGCGGGCATCAGCTAGTGCACTATTGAATAATCCCAAACACGACACATTCGCTGTAGAGGCAATGAATACTGCAATGACAGACAGACAGACTAGGCGAGACAATGAGGGTTTCTTACTTAGCAACAGAACCCTTAAAAATAATTAAGTTTAATCAACAGTTACCATAAAACTCTGTAAAATGAGTATCGTGTTTAATTAAATTAATCGTAATGCTACGTATGATTAAATGAGCTGACAAACTTTCAGTTGGGTTAGTTACTTTTAAGCCACTGATTTTGTTAACGGCAAGACGTGGCTATACTAATAGAGTAAGCAATGAATTTGGTACTGAAATTAGGCAAGTATATATGTATTTTTTAATTGAAGTGAAAACTTCTTTAGCCGCGTTGAGCACTTTTTAGTAGGGGGTAAAAGTTGTGGAAACGCGTGACCGACACCGTGACCTGACCTCGCGTTGTTACGAAGACAAAAGGTCTTTTTTTTAATTGTTTTAAATATTCATTTTCATTTATATCGCCAGTCCCTACGATAGCCACTTTGTTTTTAGATTTTTTATTTACTGAAAAACAATTTGGTTTAAAGGTAAAAATCGCCATTCAGCGTGGCAATGCTACAAGCTTGATGGGTGTATCCATTTTCGTGTATCTGTCACCGTAAGATTGTAAAAACCGTTCTGAGTTTCAATTCGGGTTCGACATAAATAATCAGGTAGTAGGTTTTATCGGGTTAATATACCTAACAGATCACAATCTACCGAAAAATAATGCGTTAAATTGTAATCTTTCGACAGTTTGAAATTTCGCGAGTTATATTATAATCTAACGGTTTTTACAATCTTACGGTGACATATCCATATCCATATCCAGGTATCGTACATACATAAACGCATGAGAATGGATACACGAAATTGAGCTCTAATTCAATGAACTTATGGTTTATTTTACTTTGACGCTTATTGAACTTTAACGATTTGATCGGCACTTCTTACGTAATCGCACCTCTGCTTATTAGTCCCAAAAACTTATTTGACCCGTCGCTAGTAGATATGAAATATTAAATTTTAAAAAATCTTACAGGCATAAAAATTAGTTCCAATTTTGGCCACCGGGTCAAATAAGACTAGGACTATAGATGCCCACACGTCGAAAAGCATGTATGAACTGCCTGAACAGTTCGAGTAATACGTTTTAAGCTGTCAAATAATTACGATTTGCTTAAACAATTGGGGCTTTGGCTGGCACTTGACTTTTATTAATTTGAACCTTGCTTACAGTGTTAACAGCTTTAGCAATAAAATGTGTCATCGCATCTTCATATGACGACTACGACGATAATGGAAATCACCACTATATGGAGCAACCGCATAGATATAAAAGACCAAACTATAACGACCAAGACGATAATGGAAATTATCACTATATGCAATCGCATAAAAAACCAAACCATAAAATGAAAAAAGTGAATCTTACACACGCGGCGATGCTATTAACAATGCCGTTACAAGATTACAAAGCAATGGTGATCGGCCTGCCGAAGAAACTGCGCTTAATCAGAAATGGCCACTGGATGGGTTTCCTTTATAATAATTGAAAAAAGGTGATTGAGTTTTGATTAAATATTTAAATAAATTGTGTGAAAATGAAAAAATAAACTGTTTTTACTGACGTAAACGCAAAGATTTTATAATTGAACTAGATGGATTCCGGCGACTAGTTCCGTGAGCTTTTTAAACATCAGCTTTGATCTGGTGGGAAGCTTTGGCGTACAAATAAATCATGTAAAATTTAAAGAATACTTGTATTTTTTCTTTGTATACTGTCCAAAAATAATGATTTTATCTTTAAAGAACTAGATCTTCGCTATAAAAACCTGCATTGGTTGCTAGGAAGACATTCCTCGCTATCAATTGACAATAAAGTGTTGCTTTATAAGCAAGTATTAAGGCCTTTCTGGGCTTATGGCTGTCAGCTCTGGGGCTGCACCAAAAAGAGTAAGATACAAATTATTCAGAGGTTTCAGAACAAAGTATTAAGGAACATTGTTAACGCACCTTGGTACATCCGCAATGACAATATTCACCGGGACCTTAAAGTTGAATATGTCGACAGAATAATTGCGAAATTTACTGAAGCCCACGAACATCGGCTTCACCATCACTTTAACGTTGAGGCGATTCAGCTGCTCGACGTTACGCAGTTGACTTAAAAGAACCAAACCCTTTGAGCTAGTTCTCAATAGTGATCGGTGCTTAGTGATAAGTGAATAGTGAAAGTGTAGTGTAAGTGCTGCCCTAAAGAACATAAGAACATAGTGTCTTTAAATTGATTGAAGAAAGACTAAAATGCGTCGATGGACTGCTTCTTAGTATATAAGATAATTTATAAGTTTAGGTTAAAGTAAAATTACTCATTAATCTAATTTTAAGGCTAGATTGTAATATTAATGAGTATAGATTGTATAAACTATATACTCATATTAATGGAAAAAAATAATCTTTAAAGCAGCCCGATAACGTCTGCGTATTTTTAAAGTACAAGTGGGAAACTTACAGTGGCAACAGCTATATCAGTAAAATGCTTCATCGCACAGGGCTGGCTTTACACATGTATAATTACCGACTTCAGCGTTAATAAAAATCACCACTATACAAACCAAATGAGGCTATTACATGAAAAAACAGCGCTGAGTGTTTAAGTCTCACTTCTTTTATGGCCAAACGGAGTGAAATTTTTTTACTCAGCAATGCTATTAACATTGCTGTTGCAAGATTGCGAAGCAATGGTGATCGGCCTGTCGAGGAAACTGCGCAAAAACAGAAACGGCCACTGGTTTTCTGGTATAATAATTGATTAAATATGATTGACTTTTGATTAAATATTTAAATAAATTGTATGAGAATGAAAAAAAATATGTTTTTTTACTGAGGCTACCGTATAAAACCCTAAATATAATTTGATTGGAATACTGACAATTCCGCAAGTTTTGATTGTTTTTTTTTTTATATGTATAGCGAGCAAACGAGCAGGCGGGTCACCTGATGGTAAGTGATTACCGCCGCCCATGAACATTTGCAGCACCAGAGGAACGGCCAATGCGTTAATGTTATTGAAAAACTAGCTGATGCCGCGACTTCGTCCGTGTGGATTGAGGTTTGTTGGTCCCCGCGGGGACTCTTTAATTTTCCGGGCTAAAAAGTAGCGTCTGTGTTATTTCAGACTATAATCTATATCTGTGCCATATTTCATCCAGATCCGTTTAGCTGTTGTGGTGTATTAAGTAGTAAAGTAACAAATATGCATCCATCCATACATCGATCGATCCACGGTAGGGTCGATTTGTAAATTTATAATAGCTTAATTTTCTCCGGTCTGGTCTGATGGGAGGCTTCGGCCGTGGCTAGTTACTACCCTACCGACAAAGAGGTGCCCTCAAGCGAATAGGCGTTCCGGTACGATGCCGTGTAGCACCCGATTAGCCTTTGATTTATCTATATGTATTTATAAAAATGAATACCCTTGGTCAAGGCATCACGCGTGAACGGCTGGACAAATTTAAGTTGTGTTTGTTTGGACCCCGGGATGGTTTATATCCACAACCGGGATTGTTTATGTCAACTCTATATCACGTATATTCTCATGAATATTACATATTATTCATTTATTTATTGCAATTGGACCCGTTAGGGGGCGCTGCAATCGGGTTCGAAGTTCTGTCGGGCCCACTATATTAAGCCCATATAGTAGGGCCGTATCCCTAGCAGGTTAGCTTGCTACCATCTTAGACTGTATCATCCCTTACCATCAAATGAGATTGCAGTCATTGGCTAACTTGTAGTGAAATATAAAAATAAAAAACAGGTTTCTAGTACCAAAGGTTAGGACTGGACGTTGACGAGTCAGTCAGTGGGATAATATTTTTCACTTTATTGTATGTGATTAGAAAATTTAAATCTACACAAATTACAAATTGGACAAGCAATGTGTTAATTGAAAAAATTGAATAAAATCGTAATATGGGTAAGCGAAATTTGCATAGCATATTTTCTGGCAATGAGTAATCTACGAGTTAGTATCATTGTGCTTGGTATGTAATATAAATTCATATTTTTTTTAAAAAGGAGAACGAATGACCTTAAATTATACGAAGTTTTCTCACAAAACATGCTTAAAATTAAAAACATATTTTTTTCAACAATTTGCAATATGGATTAGATTTTCATAGCCAGATTTGAATTATTTGTAATAAAGTTAAAAAAAAAATTTCAATGCGCCTTAAAATAAAAAAAAAAATTAGTTTATGTGAATCTATTAGCATTTGAAAGTTTCAATTAAAATAGCATTTTGCCTGCTAAGCGTTCACCAGTTATTCTTACTAAACTTCCATACTCAAATCATTACAAATTGATTCACTACAGATATTTTTTTAATTAAATTTTTTGCAGCAATAATCATCTCACGGATAAACCATTTGAATTCAGAACCAGTTGAAGAGAAACAACAAATTAATCACAGTAATAATTTAACAAGAAAACATGACACATGGCAAGAGGCCGAGGCAATGAGAAAAAATAATTCAGGGGTCAGTGATAAAAGCAAATTAGGGCAAAAGGGGACACAAAATTTCTTGGGACAAGATAAAAGTGACAAGGGGATACTGAATCTAACTGCAAGTAGAAGAAAGATGTATACAGAATTCGAATTATGGCCTGAGTTGCAACACGAAAAGATACTTTTAAATGGTGGACGCTATGGTTTAAGAATACGAAAGCCGGGAAACCCAATTATATCAGATGTCTTCAACGATATCTGGGGAAAGAAAACCAAAAAACCCAAACTTGCAAAAACACCGAAACAGCCAAAGCACCTATCACAAGTGGAAGATCCAGAGAACCCAATCGATTTAGAGGAATTAAACAATTTGCAAATAAATAGGAAGAGGTTCCCGGTACAAGTATTCTGGAGAGTGATTAAACATCTCTTTAAAAAACCACCAAAAAAAATACCCAAAAAGAAACCCCGAAAATATACGAAACCATCAAAAACTAACAACAAAACAACCCAGAAACCCTCACAATCCGAATCACCAGAGATACCCTCGGAATTCCAAACACTAGATGACCCAAGTTTCACCGTGGAAATAAATGTTTATCCAGAATTTCATTTTAACATAAAGGGGAATTTAGACAGTAATGATAGTGATATTATATCAGCAATTGAAACTATTTTGAGTAATAGTGCTTGTGGACGCCTAATCAATACCATTGGTGGCAAAAAGCTTATCTTAAATTAGTCGAACAATAATTTAGACGTGTACACCGTATGGCCTCAGTGTTTTGAGTTTACTAATGTCAAATTAATAAATTACATTGTGTCTAAATTTTTAACTTATTTCTCTCTTGCCAAATTATTACTTGAAATATTCAAGGCCATATATTGTACGAATCTAAAAATTATAGTATACAGAACGCCTGGACCAACTTAATATAATTGATGGTAGGTACTACAATATATATCTGTAGTTAAAATATCCTATCCTAATAATATATTTATTTTTATCCACTACAAGTTAACCCTTGATTGCGATCTCATCTGATAATAGGTGATGATGCAGTCTAAGATGTTAAACCTGCTAGGGGCATGGCAGTTACATTAAACCCATACGCCTAATTGGTTTCTACAAAGCATCGTACCGGAAAGCCAAATTCTTTGTCAGTAAGTTGGTAACTAGCCACGGTTGAAGCCTCCCAACAGGCCAGACCAGGGAAAATTCAGAAATTATACATCCCCAATTGGGATTGAACCCGGGACCTCCGCACGTTAAGATAACAGCGCTCAACAATGCGCCAGGGAGGTGGTCAAAATTAGGATTATAGAGTTTTAAACAAACTGCAAAAAGCTATTCTAAGATTTTCTATTTTTTAGCGCAGAACCTAGGTACTGCGCTAAAAATAGAAAATGAAGACGACTAACTACCTCCTCTTAACCCAAATAATCAAAGTTATGGTGGTGAGAAATAACTTACCTATTTGTTATATTTAAATATTTTTTCTATGAAGATTTGATAATATTATTATATGATTTGTCCATTTGAGTGTAACAATAGTTTAATGTAACAATTAAATTTTTGTCAATAATTCATTTCATTTAGTATAATAATAGTGTAAAATGTTAATTAGTTATATTAATAATTCTAAATATTTTACGCCAGAAATGGCTGAATGCATGCTGATATTGTGTTCATAGCGAATAAATCAATAAAGTACCTGTACACAGGAATAAATTAATTCATAACCAAATAATTTCCCAAAAGCGGTGACTGACAGCCTAGTAGTTTAGACATTCGGCCTTTTGTTCTGGCGGTCGGTGGTTTCATCATCGGACACGCACTTCTAACTTTTCAGAGTTGTAAGCGTTTTAAGAAAATAATTTGCTATAACGGTGAAGGAAAACATCGTGAGGAAAGCTGCATTCCCAGTAGTTCTTCATAATGTTCTTAGAGGTGTGTGAAGTTCTCTAATCCTTACTTGGCCTTTCGTTCGGCTAGTTACCACCCTACCGGCAAAGACGTGCCACCACGCGATTACACGTTTCGGTACGATGCCGTATAGCCTATGATTGAGTTAATATAGTTATTATATTAAACCCATACCCCTAATCGGCCGTACTCCTATCAAACCTGTTAGGGGTACAACCAATGGTAGAGGTAACCCGCTACCATCGTTGACTGCATCATCACTTACCATCAGGTGAGATCGCAGTCAAGGGCTAGTCGAATAAAACAGAAAAAAGACAGGTTTCTATGTAATACCAAAGGCTGGACGTAGAAAAGTTGGTCAGTGAGATAGTCAATACGTTTCACTTTATTATACCTGCGTGATTAGAAAATTAAAATCTACACAAATTAAAAATTGGACAACCAATTTGTTAATTAAAAAAATTGAATAAAATCGTTATATGGGTAAGCGAAATTTACATAGCATATTTTCTGGCAATGAGTAATCCACGAGTTAGTATCATTGTGCTTGGTATGTAATATAACTTCACATTTGTTTTAAATGGAAAAATCTTTTCACAAAACATTATAAAAATTAAAAACATATTGTTTCAACAATTTGCACCAAGAACTAGATTTTCATAGCCAGATTTGAATTGTTGTAAAAAAGTAAAATAACGTTCAATGCGCTTTAAAAAAACAGTCATGCTATTTATAATGACTTTAAAGTTTAAATTAAAAATAGTATTTGTACCTGCTAAGCGTGTACCAGTTATTCTTACAAAACTAAATACGGGTTTAGTGGAACCAAAGAGTCCACATTCAAATAATTTCAAATTGATTCACTACTGATCGTTTTTTTTCAGCAATAATCATCTCATGGATAAACCATTTGAATTCAGAACGAGTTAAAGAAAAACAACAAATTAATCAGAGTTATAATAATTCAACAAGAAAACATGACAACGGACAAGAGGCCGAGGCAATAAGAAAAGATAATTCAGGGGAAAGTGGTAAAAGCAAATTGGGGCAAAAGAGGACACAAAATATCTTGGGACAAGCTAAAAGTGACAAGGGGACACTGAATCTAACTGCAAGTAGAAGAAAGAGGGATATAGAATTTGAACTATGGCCTGAGTTGCAACAGGAAAAGATGATGTTAAATGGTGAGCGCCATGGTTTAGGAAAACAAAAGCCGGAAAACCCAAATATATCAGATGTCTACAACGACGTCTTGGGAAAGAAAAACAAAAAACCCAAACTTGCGAAAACACCAAAACAGTCAAAACACCTATCACAAGTAGAAGTTCCTGAGAACCCGATCGATTTAGATGGTTTAAACAATTCGCAAATAATAATTAAGAAGAGGTTCCTGTGGAGTGCCATCAATAGTCTTTTCAAACCCAATAAAAAAAAAGTACCGAAACCACCAAAAATCACCAAAAAATCAACAAAGAAACCCTCAGAATCCCAAACACCAGAAAAACCAAATTTAATTGTGGAAATAAATATTTATCCAGAATTTCATTTCAACATAGATGGGAATTCGGACGGGAATAATAATGAAATTATATCAGCAATTGAAAAGATTTTGAGTCATAGTGCTTGTGGACGTCTACTCAATACCATTGGTGGCAAAAAGCTAATCTCAAATTAGCCGTATAATAATGTAGACAAGTACCAGCCTCAGTTTTTTGAGTTTAAAAACGTAAAATTAATAAATTACATTGTTTCTATGTTATTTATTCCGACATACTGTTTTCTCTCTTCCTAAATTATTATTTGAAATATTCAAGGCCATATATTGTATGAATCTAAAAATTATAGTATTAATTTTTCTATTAGTAGTAACTTGATGGTACTACAATATATATATTTTTAATGCGAGATGGGCTTGCGTTTGACGACAATTATGCTTGGTTTAGATTGGAACGCGCTTGCCTAGAAGATGCCTATTCACACTTCCCTTGATGTATACTTAAAATAACTATCCATCTATCTATGCAAAACACTAATTTAAGACAAGGTATTGCACTTAAAATAGAAAATTAAATAACTCCCTCAAAGTTTTGGTAGTGAGGAAAAGTGCATATATTCAGGAATTAATTAACTCATAACAAAATATTTTCCCAAAAGCGGTGACAGCCTAGTAGTTAAGACGGCTGGTCCGGGCGGTCGGTGTTTCGATCCTCGGGCACGCACTGCTAACGAGTTGTGAGCATTTTAAGCAAAACAATTGCTATGACGAAAGTGAAGGAAATCATCGTGAGGAAACCAGCATTCCTGAGAGTTCTTCATAATGTTCTCCGAGATGTGTGAAGTCTGCCAATCCGTACTTGGTCAGCGGGGTGGTCTATACATAAAGTATACGAGTCCAAAAACTTGATTCTGAGAGGATTCGTGTTCAGTAGCGGGCCGGTAATGGCCGGGTTAAAATGATGTATTATTTTCTATTGTAGTAACATTTTGAAATAACTAATCCATACTATCCATACTTCCTTACTAATATTATAAACTAGATGATGCCCGCAACTTTGTCCGCGGGAACTCCTTCATTTTCCGGGACAAATATAGATAGCGTATGTACTTCCCCGGGATACAAACTATCTCTGTACCAAATTTCATCAAAATCGGTTGAACAGGTGGGCCGTAAAAGCGTAGCAAACATATAGACAGACAGACGACACGCTTTCGCTACAGCGAAAGCGTGAAAAAAAGAACCTAAAAAAAACCTAGAAAAAGTCCTATGTCCTTCCCCGGGATACATCCCGGGGAAGGACATAGGACTTTTTATTCAGAAAAATTAAAGAGTTCACGCGGGAATCAAAAAATCTTAATCCACGCGGACGAAGTCGCGGGCATCATCTAGTCAATTATAATTTAATATGGTAATAAGAAAATTCAAATCCACACATTTGACAAATTGGACAAGCGAAGTGTTAATTGGAAAAAATTGAATAAAATCGTAAAATGCAGAAAGGAAATCATCATTGCAATTTGCACATAGCCAGCAGACAATGAGTCTTTTACGAACAAGTGCTATTATTATTCTTGGTAAGAATACCCTTTATGTTTCTTCGTATTCGCGTATAATTTACAGCTGGGTTTTTTAAAAGAATAATTATACTAAGCGAAACTATCTTATTTCTCATACAAATATTATAAATGCGAAAGTTTGGATGAATGTATGGATGTTTGTTACTCAATCACGATCTGGCTGAAATTTGGCACAGCGATAGATTATAGTCTGGAATAGCACATAGGCTACTTTTTATTCTGGAAAATTAAAGAGTTCCCGCGGGAACCAAAAAACCTCAAGCCACGCAAACGAAGGCGCGGGCATGTAGTAAATAATAAATGATAAATGATTTATTTATTTCACGTAGGACAACTTGTGTCACTTTAAGAAAAATGTTACAATAAGTAAACAATACAACGCATACTTTACGTTACAAGTATTACATTGACTTATGGGTCACTGGATGCGAGGACCACAGAACACATTATGTGTTCTGTGGCGCGAGGACGGTTGCTTCCATGCAACTTTGTCATTAATAAAATCATTGATAGTATAAAAAACTCGGCTTAAAAAATGTTGCATTCTTTAAATTTATGTAATGGCAAATCTAGAAACTCTTATAATATTATTTTCCCCTGTAACTGAACAAAAAGTGTGTCAGGAATAGCTACTTCAATAGTGCGATGGATATGGATAAGCTGAAACCGAACAACATAATAGGGATGATGCCTATATCAAAAATAAATTATTTCTAACTGATTATTAAATAGAGGGTCTTCCAAAAGAACTGAAATTCACATCCTCGGTTAGTTTTAGGTATGATAAGTATTTTAAAATATAGATTAAAGAAAAAAGTGCGTTGAAATTTTATGACGTCACAATGGTGAATTTTCATACTAGAAGTGCGAAGTTTAATAAAAAGTTGCTGATTTGATAGAGTTGTCATCATCCCTATTGATTTCAAATTGCCTCTTGACCACCCAGGTAATTTTTAAAAATGCTCTTACTTCGCTCGTGTCTCAACGTATTATAGTCTATAGTATAGTAGTTTTAGTACAATTACTACTAAAACAATTTTTATTACATTTGTCAAGCAATTACCTCATGGATAAACAATTCAAACTCGGAACCAGAAAAATTGACTTATCCACAAATAAATAATTCTTATTATGGTTTAACAAGAAATGATGGCAACGAACCGATGGCAATGGCAAAGACAAAGGATCATTTAGGGGACAATGTAAAGATAGATATGATGATGGGGCAAAATGAGCCAATAAATATCTTGGGGCAAATTAGTGACAAGGGGACACCGAATCTAACTGAGAGTAGAATAAAGAGGTATATAAAGTTCGCATATGAACCTGAATGGAGAATGAATATGGCGATGTTGTATGGTAATGAACACGATTCAATACCTGCAAAGCCAAGGATAGTATCGTCAGAGGAAGATCATAAATTTGAGGGTAAGGCATATGTAAGACCAACATTTCAAAATCGTGGAAACAAACCCAAGAAACCCCCGAAAAATGACAAAAAACAAAACTCAATACCAACAGACTTCGATGGAGTAGAAAAACTGGTAGTAAACTTACACCCTGCTTTTCATTTCAATGCCGGTGAGAAAACAGATACAAACTATAATTTTGAGGACAGCATATCGGAACTTAAAAAGCTTATGAATCATGCTGCTTGTACCTAAGGGATCATCCATAAAGTATATTTCACACTATTTTCGTGATTTTTTGACCCCTCCCCCGTGCTTGTCACAGTTGGTCACATTTGTGAAACACCCCGCTCCCTCGTGCTGTGACGGCACATTTCTTGCAATTTTACATTTAGAAACATCGAGAAAACTCGCCAAAAAAACAATTTAATCCTTAACAGATACAGGTAGAGTTGTAAGTATTTTCAAGTTTTTCGTTAATACTTTGAAATGTGACGTCACGAAATTCAGTACCCCCTCCTTCCCCTTAACATGTGACGATGGATGATCCGTAAACATGAACTCCACAAAATGGTTGGATAGATGCATTCCTCCCCTCCTCGAGCTGCCTTACCACCATAGATGTGCTACGTTGCTAAGCGACGGATGTGCGCCAAACCCACCAATATGACCGCTTCATTGTCATAGCTTACATCACTGTTAGTGATGTTAGTGTTGAAGTGGCCTAGGATATTTTCTCAGGACACATTGTTTTATTAAAATATATTTGGTAGGTTTGACACATCCGTACCCTAATACGAAAGTGAATTTGTTTCTTGGTTCGAGCTTCAATTACGCCGCAACAGAGCAACGGATCGACGTGATTTTTTGCATGTGTATAGTTGAGAACCTGGAGAGTGACATAGGCTTAAGGAGTTCTCGTGGGAATTAAAAAACTTATCCCACGCGGAAAAAGTCGCGAACATCAACTAGTCATAACTTATTATTAATTAGCTTTTACATAAATGGCAGCCCAACATACGGAAAGTACTTCATTCACTATCCCTTTCGGTGATTCGCTTGCTTAGGTAAAAGTTTCTAGAGGATTCTCTTTCTACGGTTCGTCTGCAATACTCAAGGTACTGTACAAAATTTCACCAAAATCGATAAAGCTGATAGACCCTTAAGAGGTAAAAAACAAACGAACAGACACACCTTCACATTTATAATATCAATATGGACAAGTATTTCCTTACTCGCATAGAGACAAAGAAAATCATTATTATAGAAATGTCGAAAGTTATCAACATGTTCATACCAAGGGAATTTGGTCTCTATTTATGTAGGGCGTAGAGTTTATTTCGAATCAGGTGTCTTTGGATAACTCGTTTGCTTGAATCTGGACTGCCTTGCCTTGGGAGGGCGTAGGCTCAGTGATTTTGAAAATACGGTTGAATAATTTTGTAAGCATATATTATTACTTTATTTATTACTACACTAACTATGACCCCGACCTGATGAAGACCTGACTTTGCACGAGTAGTCTTAGCTTATTATAGTACTAGCTGATGCCTGCGACTTCGCCCGTGTGGATTTATGTTTTTGGAAATCCCGCGGAAACTGTTTGATTTCCCGGGTTAGAAATAGATCATATTATATCCGTCCCAAGCATGCAAGCTATCCTGTGCCAAATTCAAGCTATCCTCGTCAAGATTGGTACAAAAGTTGAGCCGAAAGGTGAGAAACAAAGTAACATACGTAATTAGTGAAGAACCGGCAAGACGAATTTTTCAGGTAAGAAAATTGTGAGGTGGTGATAATAAAAATAAATACCCGGTTGAAGTTGATGCGCTCAAACCAGGACGCGTTTAGTTCCCTCGTCCTTTAGTTTTCAGAATGAAAGTCCTATGTTTTTGAAGTTATTAGTTTTCAATAATAAAAACCTGCATAAGCATTTTTCAGCGGGAAAATTTCATAATATCATTTCAATCTGAAATTGTTCGCGAACTAAGTCGCGGGCAATCGCTTAGTATAGATATATCTTATGACATTTAAAAAGTGTACAGTGCTACAAACTTTGAATAAGACTTTTGAATTTGTCTTTGATAAAAAATACGAATAAAACACGCTCGACGTATTTCCAGCCCGTGTGTTTACACTATATCAATTGAACGAATTATTTATGAATGTAGATCACCTTGGGGGCTAAATATACAAAACCCCCGCATGGATATAATTAAGCGGTCCATTGTAATTTTATACTTGTTTAATCGATGGACTGCTTCGTTAGTCTAGTGGTTAGCATGTTTGACTGCAACCGATGAGGTCCCGGGCATAACTCCCGGATCGGGCCATATCAAGGATTGGGTTTTCTGACGAGAAATTGTCAGAACCAGCCCGGACAGTAGGAATTGTTGGTGGTGTTTCATCCCCGTGCCTCGGAGAGCACGTTAAGCCGTCGGTCCTGCGTAGGATTTTCCATCCCATCGGTCTATGAGAGTGCACTTGTGTATGCGCACACACCTGTGCACTATAATCTCCCGCGCAGATGGCTAATATCTCTGGAGATAGACCGCCGTGGCCAAAATTCTGTCGGGAGGACATTATTACATGTAGATATAAAAACCCTATATAAAGGTAAGTTCCAGATGATGCCTGCGACTTTGTACGCGTTGATTTTTTTAATTCCCGCGGGAACTGCTTCATTTTCCGGGTTAAAAAGCATATGTCATTTTCCGGGAACGCAACATTACTCTCTACAAAATTTCATCAAAATCGGTTAAAAATATGACTGGACAGACACACTTTCGCATCCATACTAATATTATAAATGCGAAAGTGTGTCTGTCTGCTACGCTTTAATGGCCCATCTTTTCAACCGATTTTGATGAAATTTGGTTGGTTTGGAGGAAATTATTTTCTTAAACCGTAAATATTTTTGTAAAACTGTAAAAGGTACCTCATACTGATTAAAAAAAAACCTCTTAAATGAGGTCCCACTCAATGAAACCTCAATTATTTAAATCGATCCAACCGTCTAGTCTAAATACTGCTCCAAAAATATTGGTTTTCGATTGCTAGCGTCATCCATATTGGTTTTACTGTGACGTCACCCATCCAGTGTCACTCTCGCGACCAAGAGGAATCTATGGATTATTCTCTATAGATATTCTCGGATCTAGGCGATGCCGAGCATTTTTGAGATACATACGTATCCTCTTATCTGATAATTATATGTATCGTTCGGTATCTATCGATAATAGAAAAGCAGATTATATCCCAAAAACATTGCCGCGGTACAAAAAAACATAAACAAGAAAAGAAAAGAAAATCTAATTCAAAAATAAATAGAAGGAATCTAGGTTGTCTTTGGTTCACAGGGAGCTGTACACTCCATTTTTGTTTAATTTTGTATGATTAAAGGATATTTATTTATTTAAAAAAATGTCATAAATTATGGTTATTCATTCTTAGTTTGAAGGTAGTAAGGTGTAGACGACAATCATGCTTAATATTAGGGTTGTAACGGAACCTCGCCTTCGCCTCCGTAAGTGCGGAACTTTCGCAAGAAATCGAACCTCCGCATCCGCATCCGCCTGCGCCATTTTTTTACGGAGTTGTAACGGAGGTTTATTTACGTTGACTTACAATGCAAGCGTCTTACAAAGCCTCAAAACCGTTGTTCGTGAAGTATAATTTGGCTTTTCATAAGTTTGAGTACCAGTAATAGAAAGTGTGTAATGTACCCAACCTACTCGTATTTTAAATAAATACTTTTTTCTTTCTTAAATAAATCACGAATTAATATTTTTTTCCACCTCCGCCTCCAAAGCCCTTTCACTTCCGCATCCGCCTCTGCTTCCGCTAAGAACGCCTCCGTTACAACCTTACTTAATATCCAATAGATGGCATTACTAGTAGCACACGATGAACGCGAAGAGCCCAAGTCACGATTACGAAGTTTTCTTTCAATTACGCTATATATACGACACCTCAGCCATATCACCTGCTCCTGTACAATACAAACCAATGATAAGGTAAATAAATTATACCTAGCACATACCTTTAGGCTCTAAGTGCGCCCGCATCTGGTCAGCTTTGGCCTGCAACTTTGTCTGCATTGTTTCAGCGCCTTCCTTCATTTTCGCCAGGATACCTAAAGGAACAGAAAGCACGATAATTTACACTTTTTAATGGAGGAACGAATAGACTAGCTGTGATGATGCTATCAGTCTATCAGTCGATTGCGATTGTTAAGCTACATTGACCCAAGTCAGTAAATGGATGGGTGTCCGAATTCGGAGGTTGAAATTTATTTCTTATGTTCGTGACCTGAGCTTAGATATAAGATTTATTTTAACGCGCTGAGAGAACGCGCCCTTTCCATTAATCAAATAATGGTAGGAGTTTTATTGGGATAATAATGCGGTGGGTTCCCATGCCGTTCCTCATACGACTCGACTAAGAGTGTTAATTAAACTCTTGGTTTGTAACGATTATTATCAGATATTAGTGAATATAACCGGGACCGACGGATTAACGTGCTCTCCGAGGCACGGGGTTGAATCACCGCCATCATGCTGTACTTGTAGTGTAAATAACTATTTTGTTTAAATGCAGCCCATACAATATTTCTGAAGTAATTCACTTTTCTGAATTTGAATTGTGGTTGTCACGTTCCAGCACTCTTATAAATGTGTCTGTCTGACTGTATGTATGTCAATTATATATTTTAGATCCTTTTAATAGATGTAAATGTCAGTTTAAAATCTACTGAAAAATAATGCGTTAAATTGTAAGCAGTATGTTACGGTTCACAATATTTCGACTGTTCACAATCTCGCGAGATAGCTTATAATCTAACGGTATTTACAATTTTACAGTGACAATTATATACTTCTTTAATATAATTTACTTACATAATAAGTTGTTTGTTCATTCTCTTACTTTGGCCTATGTGATAATGATTTGACTTAGTTATAGTGAAATAAATATTTGTTAATATTGCCTATGTAGTTTAAAGAGGTATAAGTATTCACATCCGTTGGCTGTGACGTCACCCTGGTCACAGCTGAAAATCAGCGCCCGGAATTATGCATGCATTTATATAGTAGGCGCGCGAGTTGAATGCAGAGCTAATGTATGGTGACACATACATTAGCTCTGCATTCAACTAGCGCGCGAACTATAGGTGTGATGCACACGGCTGAGCTGTACACCCATTCTGGGTGGTGTCACAACCAAACATATTCGTATGAATACTGTATGTATGTTTGTCTGTAACACCATTGTTGAATATATGTATTTTTTTTCTTTCTTTCTTTTCGAATAGTAACACATAATACCAACCATGCTTATCCTTTTCCTTCAAAAGTCTTTCCATATCTCCAGCCTTGTCTTTTACACGGCCAAAGAAGTCTATCCGATTCGGTAAGCGTGTGTAAAATTTATTGAGTTAATTTTAAGGATAAAAGAAACGCTATACAAAGTAGAAACTACAGTCATTTAAATACAAAGGATATTTCTTTAAGTCCCACAAACTTATCTGACCCGGTGGCCAAAATTGGAACTAATTTTTATGCCTGTTAAGTTTTGAAGTGAAAACGACATGCTTGCGTTGTTACGAAGACAAACAAAGTTGTTAGTCTTAAATATAAATATACTATATTCGAAATTAAACTTTAATACCTAAGTTTTAAGGTTTATATTTTAATTTTTTTTAAGTCAAAGCTTCCTTAGGCGCGTTGAGCACTTTTTCGTAGGGGGTAAAAATTTAGATTCGCGTGACCGTGACCGACATGCTCGCGAACATATAATACTACGAAATTAACTTTAATGCCTTATTATTAAGGTTGCATTTAAATAATAAAAAAAATCGTTTTCACTTCTATCGGCAGTCCCTATGACTGCCAATTTTTTTTAAATATACGTTTTTACTTCTATCGACAGTCCCTATATGACTGTCAATTTTTCATATCTAATAGCGACGCTGACACCGGGTCAGATAAGTTTGTGGGACTTCACTTTGTTTTGTCAAGGAACCCTAAAAAGGGTAATCATATCCTCTTACCGGATATCCGTTTAGCAGCGTCAGGGCTGGCAGACTGCGTCAGGGCTGCCACCTTCATATACTCGCTTGTTATTAGACCGGCCGCCTAAGAAATTTAAAATAATTTTATATAAGCCAACATACTAATACTATCTAATATTATAAATGCGAAAGTGTGTTAGCGTCGGATTCAACGGAGCAACGGATCGATATGATTTTAGGCATGGGTATAATTGAGGACACGGAAAGTGACATAGACTACTTTTTATCCCGGAAAAATAAGGAGTTCCCACGGGAATAAAAAACGCGAACCACGTGGACGAAGTCGCGGGCATCAGCTAGTTGGGGAAATATATTGGGAATGCTTACTATGGTTCAAATGTGAACTAAAAACAAACTTTATTGGCGGAACATATATATTTCTTTAAATATATAGGCTAGCACTTGGCTGCAATCAGACTTGCTTATAAGTGGTGATGCAGCCTAAGGTGGAGCGCGAAAACGGAAGCCGGAAGGGCATTCCATATCCTAGCGGTAACCTCTTTACTAACCTCAAGACTAGCTGGACTCATGGCCGAATATTCTTCGCTGAGCAGTTCCACGATCAAGCCTTCTATATCGAAGAATAGGATGTGACTTTCTGGGTCTGTTGACAAAATTATGTCTGGTGGTATTCGAGAGAAAAGAAAATAAATAAGTCTTAAGACTTCGGCGAACGCCGCTCGCAACTTCAATTCAAGGCGCGTAGAAACATCGGCTGGTATATTGCTATCTCTATTTGGCTGAAGACATATCGGCCCCGTGCAAGCGCGATAAAAATATCATCATTCACAATTTGCTATACATATTTTGGTCTCGATTCGTAAATACCAAAAATGATGAATGAGAACCAGTTTTTTCACTTCGTGTTATTATTATGTACCTTGACAATATATGCTATGTTCCTGATTAAATTGTAAGTAAGATTCGTTGGTTTTAATATGAAATAAATAAAGAGAAAACATGTCATTTGTGTCGTAAAAATATGCAGAACGCAATGCGCTTACATTTAATTTTGGGAAAGTATTTTGAAAACATAATTATCCAGGGACCGAGACAAAAACAAGTTAAATCTAAATAATCGCATAATATGGTGGAAATATTCTCGAATTACAAATTATTTTAGTATAACATTTGTATGGGCAATTCACCCTCCGCTGGCACCTTAAGTCGTTAGATATAACATTTTTAACAAGTAATAATCTAAAAGATTAAAAGTTAAACCGACTTTACCACACTATGTGTGTACCACGATATGTGTTTAATATAAATGCCATGCTCCTAACAGGTTAGCTCCCTACCATCTTAGACTACATAATCACTTACCATCAAGTGAGATCAATGTCAAGAGCTAACTTGAAGTGTATGAAAAAGAAAACAATTTCGTTATACGTACATACACTACCATAAACTTAGGCATCCTGAAATAGAACAACTATAGTGACGTAGATAATGACGGTCACTCACCTGCAGGGTTTGAGCGGAAGCCCTGGATGGTCAGCGGAGCCCTGCGCGCTCGGGCGGGCTCGGCGAGCGGCCCGGCGTTCCCGCTCCGGTCCGCCGCCTGTAACGCGGCTAGACCGCGTTGTGTGGCCGCACGCATCGCGTTCAGATTGCGGTGACGTAGACCCCTGGTATAGAAAACATTATAGAGGTGGTTAATAAAGCACGTAGCCAAAAGCATAGCACGCTTTTTATCCATAGCACCGACAGCATGCTATCCGAGGAGCCTCTGTTGCCACGGTGGTATGACGCGCGAGCGCGCGCGGAGCTTCGTAGTTCGTTTCGTAGCACTCGTAGCGCGCGTAGCGGCGCCCGCCTGCCGGTAGCGCGCTGGCCGACCGTTAGTCTCGCGTAACGCGCTGCTGTGAGCGTACGTCATATGCTTTCATGCGTGCTATAGCATAGCATATTTAAAAGCATGCTAAAAATTTATAGGTTTTTTTAGTTCGTAGCGTGTCATGGATTTATAGCAGTTATGAACAACTCTTATGAAATTAGGATAAACTAGGCTCATTTAACAAACACGCAAACAAAGACACGCAAAGATGACGTTCACTCACAACAGCGCATTACGCGAACCTAACCATCGGCCAGCGGCAGCGCGCTACCGGCAAGCGGGCGCCGCTACAGGTGCTATGAGGAGCCGAGCGCGATCGCGTTATATTCATAAAATAACGCCGTAGCGTAATGGTGGCTCCTCCGATAGCGCGCTATCCGCGCTATGGAATAATAGCGCGCTATGATATTGCGCTACGTGTTATATTAACCACCTCTAATTGGGTCAGGTGACAGGTTGGTCAAGTTGATGGGACTAACTATAGATAAATATACAAACCTGAAGAAATGCAAAGCCGGATTGGCCAACCCCTGAAGGTCTGTGCCAGAGGTCATGGCGCCCCCCAATTCATTTTCTAAAGTCTCATCGCAGGCCGCGAGAACTTCTTCTGCTATCATGCCTGTTTGACAAAAATATACTATAATAGGTAAGAAAGAGAAAGTAACTACAAATTTAAATTTTTGACTAAACAAAATTTTGGAAAATATTCCATGCCCATACTAATTATGAATGCGAAAATGTGTCTTCTGCTACGCTTGCACGATCTACCTGTTCAACAGATTTTGATGAAATTTGGTACACGGATGGGTTATATTCCGGAGAAGAACATACGCTAAACCGGAAATTTAAAGGATTCTTCTATTCCGAGGGAATTCTTTAAACTTCCGGCAATTTCCAAGTTGTATGATACTAGATGATGCCCTCGACTCCTTAATTTTCCGGGATAAAAAGTATGTCCTATGTCCTTCCCCAGGATACAATCTATCCCTGTACTATATTTCATCAAAATCGGTTGAACGGATGAGCCGTGAACGCGTAGCAGACAGACAGACGGACAAAATTCAAAATGTTTTTTAACATAAAATTTTACAAGTACTTTTTAATCAGGCAGACAGACACACTTTCGCATTTATAATATTAGTTTGGATATGTTCGTATGTTACTAGGTAGCGCCATCTTGAAAACCGCCCAACTTACCATGTAATACTATGTCAAGATGGCCGGTCTCCATCTGCCACACGTACACAGTGCCATCACTGCATCCGACCACCATAAAGTCGTCTAATGGCCGCCATTTGATTTTTCAACAAGTAATAATCAAAAAGATTGAAAGTTAAACCGACTTCGCCACACTATGTGTGTACCACGATATGTGTTCGTGTTTAATATAAATGCCATGCCCCTAACAGTTTAGCCCGCTACCATCTTAGACTACATAATCACCTACCATCAAGTGAGATCAAAGTCAAGAGGTAACTTGAAGTGGATGAAATTTAAAATATTAGTTTGGATATGTTCGTATGTTACTAGGTAGCGCCATCTTGAAAACCGCCAAACTTACCATGTAATACTCTGACAAGATGGCCGGTTTCCATCTGCCACACGTACCCAGTGCCATCGCTGCATCCGACCACCATAAAGTCGCCTAATGGCCGCCATTTGATTTGTCAACAAGTAATAATCAAAAAGATTGAAAGTTAAACCGACTTCGCCACACTATGTGTGTACCACGATATGTGTTCGTGTTTAATATAAATGCCATGCCCCTAACAGGTTAGCCCGCTACCATCTTAGACTACATAATCACTTAACATCAAGTGAGATCAAAGCCAAGAGCAAACTTGAAGTGGATGAAATTTATAATATTAGTTTGGATATGTTCGTATGTTACTAGGTAGCGCCATTTTGAAAACCGCCAAACTTACCATGTAATACTCTGTCAAGATGGCCGGTTTCCATCTGCCACACGTACACAGTGCCATCGCTGCATCCGACCACCATAAAGTCGTCTAATGGCCGCCATTTGATGGTCACCACCGGAAACAGGTGGCGGGAAGCAAGAGTGACGCATTTCCTTTCCGCTAGACCTAAATAAAGATATTAATTTAAGTGGGTTTGAGTGTATGAATGATGCTTAATTCGGTTGTACTCAATTTTTAAACTAAACCAAATTGCAGGGTCTAAACAATTAATTACTTAAAAAAGAAAGCTTAATTTAAGAATGAATTGTTTTTAGCAGTCTACATGTCTCTATCGCGCGTTTGTGTTTGTGAGTGAGAGTGAGTGTGAGTGTGATTGTGAGTGTGTTTGTTAAATTTAATATAAAATATCTTACTCAACAATGTGACGCTATGATCGGAGGCAACAGCACAGATGCATTTCTGGATTCGGGGCTGAAAGAGACAAAATGTTGTGTAAAACTTCAACAGCTTACACATTTCTTCCAGACAGACTTTCGCATTTGTAATATTAGTATGGATAAGTATGGATATGGATTAATGTTTTAAGAAGCCAAAATACGATACATTTGGTATACTTCTATACTCATACAATTAGTTGCTTGATTTCCCTCGCGTGGACGCAGAAGCGGTGTAAGAGGGCGCCACTGAACAAGTCCCATAAGCACACCGCGAAATCTATACCCTACAAGTGACCTACGTCTAACTGTGGCGCTAATATAGTGTGTTAGAGTTATACTTACACTACAGTTTAATGGGGGCACAATTAGTTGAGTGATTTCCCCCGCGTGGACGCAGAAGCGGTGTAAGAGGGCGCCACTGAACAAGTCCCATAAGCACACCGCGAAATCTATACCGCCGGAGACGAGGTGCGATTTGTCGTATCTGAAGGGAGAGTTTTTTTATTAATAAAAAAACCGGTCAAGTGCAGGTCAGACTCGCTCACAAAAGGTTCCGTACCACCACACATATAAATTCTTTTAGTAAATAAGTAGTAGTAGAAATAACAACTGATAGCGCCTGACAAATAATGCGACACCCTATGAGAATGGAACCCTAATTAACGATTTTCGGTTTTTTTCCTACACTTGTGTTGTGAAACCTTGCTCCTTGCCAAATTTCTTGATTCTAGGTCAACTAGAAGTACCCTATAGGTTTTGATTTATTGGCGAGTGTCAAAATATTCGGCATAAACGGCCGTATCTTTTGATTGCATTGACTTAGAAGCTTGATTTTATTACAGCTGCAAGGGACTGAAAACCTAAGTATTTGATATTTATTTCAAGTTGATACCTCCGCGCGTTTGCCGAGAAAAAGGTGGTTGCCAGACAGATATGCTATCAGCTGAGATTGCAGTCAAGGGCTAACTTGTAGTGGATTAAAAAACGACGCGAATCCACAAGGTTACCCCCTACCAAAAAGTGCTCAACTCGGCTAAAGAAGTTTTCACTTCAAAAATTACCTGTGATGAACGTGGTGGGGATAAAGAAGGCAATTAACTCTTCCATTATGGCCAAGCAACAGCTGGTGTAGTGGTAAGTCTGAAACAAAAATCTAATTTGAATCCAAACAAGATGATGCCCGAAATTTTACCGATTTGTCCACGTGATTAGTTTTATTTACCTTTTTTTTATCCACTACATGTTAGCCCTTGACTGCGATCTCACCTGATGGTAAGTGACGATGCAATCTATGATCGTAGCGGGCTAACCGATAAGGGGTATGGCAGTTATATTAAACCCATACCCCTAGTCGGTTTCTACACGACACCGTACAGGAACGGTAAATCGCTTGACGGCACGTCTTTGCAGGGAGGGTGACACATGGTTAGCTAGGTGACGTCATTTTTAATTCAATATGGCGGACTCCCAAAGATGGCGGACTATAGTTATTTATTATGCACCCCCATGATATTGGTATAAATATATTAAAAGTTTGCTGAAAAGAATTCTTAAAATAAAATGACGTCATACTCAATTCAATATGGCGGACGATAAAAGCTAATTCTAATAAATTTATTTTTTTAATGATTTAAGCCTTAGTTTAAAGAAAATTTACTTATGCCACCTATGTTTATGAAAAACAAGTATGTACTCTTCTATACTAATATTATAAAGAGGTAAAGTTTGTGAGTTTGTAGGGGATTATCTGTGGATCTACTGAACCGATTATTACACACACACATTATTTATGAGTGTCATATATTAACCCGAAAAATTAGGGAGTTCCCGTGTAAATTTAAAAATCTTATTTCACGCGGACGAAGTCGCGGGCATCTGCTAGTATTTTATACAAACAACTTACCATCCAACTGTTGATGGTTTCCATGTAACAATTGCAATTGAACTGTATGCGTCGCGTTCACAATCACAATGGACCCATCCTCCCGACCCACCACCAAGCGATTTGCCGCCAGTAGGTATATCGATGCTGTTAATTTTACTTCTGTAACAATAAAAAACTTAAATATTAATGTCCTTAATGTCTCTAACCGTTCAGGTACAGAACTATTCCGCAAACTTGTTCTAAAAAAAGATTTTTTCTGTTTATATTGATATAATTAATTTGTTTTTAACATAAGTTGTAACTTATTAAGTTTAAGTCATAATTAGTACCCTAATAATATGCGTGCCATGTCCACAAGAAGATTCAATTTTAATAGGGATGACGCCTATATCGAAATAAATTATTTCTAACTGATTATTAAAATAGAGGGTCTTCAAAAAGACCTAAAATTCACATCCTCGTGTATGATAACCATTTTAAAATATAGATTGAGAAGTTAACACTTACCTGGTTCTTCAGGGTGGCTGAATTGATCCAATATTCCAACGGGACTGGGGTTCATTTCCGCCCATGCCATCTCCAAACTTGTTAGGACGATTGGAGCGTGTGCTGACAACAAAAAAAGTATTTGTTGAATATTAAAGGGGTTTGAATATTTAAATATGGGAGCCAAGGCCCCTCTTTTCTACTGAATACTCTGGGCAAGTCCCAAGGCCCCGCAATCGATGGGGCCCCCTAATAACCGATATTCATTAACAATAACTTATATTGTGTTCAAAAATTCGATTTCAGTCTAAAAACCATATATTTTGATGTGCATAATTTATACAAACTATCTATATATCTCAATAGTAAGTAAATAAGATCTTAGAGTATTATTTTTAAGTAACTGTATATAATAGCAGTTGAATAAATCTAAAATTATGCTTATCTACTCCTTTATGCCTGTTATAGCAAAACAGTCTTCTGTCAAAGTCATATGGGGCCCCATTATGCTAATGTGCCCAGGGCCTCTAATAAGTTAAAGACAGCCCTGATGGAGCCTGGCCTACTTATCGTCCCATTTTAATTATTTTTTCGAAACAATGACCAATCATATAACCTATATCAATAAATAGTTGGCATCAATACAAACAAGTATTATATGAGACAAAATCTTTTAAAGCGTCAGGTTTCCGAGATATAAGCTATCAAAGCATGATCGAAGCTATATTTCTGGCGTTATCATCGAGTAAACTGTATATATGAAAACTATAAATGTAAGTATTTAAGAAAATAATGAAAATACATTTATTTCCAAATTGTGCCACACATAAACTACCTAATAAATAATAATTAAATTTTAAAGTTTTCAAATATACAGCTTCCGAATATGGCAGTTATATTAAACCAATACCCCTAATCGGTTTCTACACGGCATCGTACCAGAATACATCGCTTGGCGGCACGTCTTTGCCGGTAGGGTGGTAACTAGCCACGCCCGAAGCCTCCCAGCCCAGAGTTCCATTAGTCCATATGTAGTTCAATTCAATTCAATTTATTTATTTTGAATACAACAATATGTACAAATACAATATACTCCTTAAAAACTAGACAAGGTTATTATTATTTCAAGTGGTTCTTACAAGTGGTCTGAACCGTTTGCGGTAAAACTGCATCATCCACATTCCAGAGTGACACCACCCCATGAGAGTCACCCCTTAACAGCAATCTTCTCTGCTTCCCACCAACCGAAGTCAATATGAAACGCATAGCTGGCGGGCAAGACAGCAACTGAAAAACAATGTAGTACCTAACTTACAATGATGCAATAAATAAACTAAAATTTTATCTCGATACTCTGTATATTAATACACTTTATATCAAAAAAAATCTTTAAAATATTGATAAATAAATCATTCCTTTACATTTCGGGTAATTAACTAAAGACATCGGTTAAATAGCTAAACTTCCAAAACGGCTCGATGGATGTACTCTCTTATTGCTTAAGTATTTAGAAAAAAGTTTTTGGTTACAAAATCGAACTTTCAATTAAGCCCTAAGAAATGTGTAACATAAAATTTTTTTATAATAAAATAGCCTTGCTCTTATTGGATAGAAGCAGGCGTTACTTTGCGGAAGTCCATCATAATGAACGAACTTGAAGTTACGTTACCTAACGCATAGAAAGCATCATTGTTTTACACTAAGAATGATTGCCGTCAACAAAGAGCAAGCCTAATGAAGGAACTAGAAGTTTAATTCGCTATAATACGCGACAACATGAAAATCTATGTGGTACAGTGTGTATCCCGCACCTATAGCCACAATGCACGATTGTGAATTATTTCCCGTGTGGTATGGTGGTTCATTGTGGTGTGGTGAATGTCACGGGCTATAGGTGCGGGATACACACTGTACCACATAGATTTTCCTGTTATCGCGGATTATAGCAAAATAAACTTCTAGTTCCTTCATTAGGCTTGCTCTTTTTTGACGGCAATCATTCTTAGTGTAAAGCAATGATGCTTTCTATGCGTTAAAATATTGCCTCAAAGACGCCTATTCACTCTTGCCTGGAAGGTACATAAGTTAAACGAGGCAGTAATCATGTTCGCCGGAAGGGCATATCACACCTTAGCGGTTCGTATCAGAAACGTAGCGCAGAACTGTTTCGTGATGAAAATGCTTGCATTTCCATCCCAATGGGTATAGGTTGGGTGTATGGGGTATCGTTACCATCCTTACATCCTCCGAAGTGACACTGGCTATAACTAAAAATAAAAATATATGGCAGAGCAATAGTGTTTTTTTTTTATTATGTTCACTTGTATATTCCTTGTCTGTGTCATTTAAAAAATAAAAACATTGTTTTTAGTATCATTTTTCCTAGATCATTTTGATTAAATATAACGATAATTGATAATAGTTGTTATACTAACCTTATTATCCCGATGAGCGAGTATGCTGAACAGCGTAGGGCTGTCATGATCGACGGAAGGGCCATGGAAACCTTTGTGGTCTGGCACTGAACTGCAATCAAAACGTTTTCTGTAACCCTGACAACTCTACCAGAGTTTTCATATACACGGCCTGTTTACATCAAGTCGGTGATCGATTAAACCGAATTCGTTTACTAAAACGGCATGTTTACATTAGATCGGTGACCAAATTGCGTTGGGGTTAGCAAGTTTCTACAAATCTAATCTATTTATATTCGATATATATACGACTGCAGTCGTTTTCGGTTACCGACTAATTTACAATCCCACAAACATCTGACCCGGTGACAGCATCGCTGTTTAATCACATTTAAAGTTGCTAATGAATATAAAAATAAAATAAAAACATAAAACTAAATATGTAGTCATACAAATTAGTTCCAATTTCTGCCACCGGGCCAGATAGGTTTGTGGGACTGTACATTAGTCGGAAAGCGAAAACCACCGCAGTCGCATACGGTCAAACCGACCTAATATGTAAACGCGCCAACACGATATAATATAGAAAACGCGCCCCGATTATTTATTTATTGTGACGATGGCGCCATTTAGCATGCAGGACAATATCGTTTTATAATAAGAAAGTATGACAGTAACTACCACTTTTATAAATCGCATCGCCAAATTTTTGTACAGCGCAACCCAACGCCGACTAAAACCGAATGTGAATACCAATGAAATACAGACGTTATTTGTTGACGTTAAGATTTTAAACCGACAACCTCAATTTACATTACAGACAGACCCTGTTAAACAAAGAATGTGGACTTATTTTACTAACGCCACCTAGTCTGAAAAGCAGGACAGCGCTATGGCGGGCACAAGGACCGGCTTATAGAAGTGAGGGGCATGCCTTACAAGTCGGACGCCCAACTTTTTTCTATGAAAGGGCCCATCTAATACCTATGTATGTATATATCGATGTTTTAAACACAAGAACAACAGCCAGGCAGTCATGGACTTAGGAAACAACCACTCGCGGACGAGCGTGCGCTATGATTGGCTGAGATATTTTAGTGCCATTCAAAAATATGCAAATTATACCGGACAAACAGACTAAGGGTTTTACATACTTTTTAGGTACGCAACCCCAATAAGATTTCTGCACAGGTATATCAGCGTAACTTATAAAAGTGGTAGTACTGGGACCATACTGCCAACGCTGAAAGCCATATTGTTTCATTATTGATGACTTTCGTGTTTTAGAATTATAATCCTTATTTTAGGGACGTCAAGGTACGTGACATCAAACTGTCATTTTGAATAATATTGCTTAAGCATAGCTTTAAACGTAGGCTATACCTAAAAACGACAATAAAACACACGACTTGGTAAAGATCATGTATGGGGCGCGTCTTCATCGATTAAAGTATTGTATTTACAATGCTACTACGTCAATAGCCAGTTTACAATTTTACAGCCGACTTTGTCAAGTTTTTACAAACATATATAAAAAAAAATTACACAATCGGCTGAACAGATGGGCCGTGAAGTCGTACCAGACAGGCAAACGGACTGACAGACACGCATCGCATTTGTATGGATTACAGAAAGATTATTAAGTATTAATTTCGGTCGCAAATTTATATACTTAAAAAAACGAAAAAGATGGGTTTTTATTATGGAGTGCTATACGCAAATAAACTGTAGGTACATCAAAAACTACAATACTGAATTCTGCTACGCAGAAAAGGCTATCTACATAAAGATACATAATATATCTTTATTATTTGACATAAACTATGCGATTTTGCTTCAATTTTCTTTTAATTGGTAAATGTTTGCCAATGTCCAGTTTGTATGTGTAACCTTGACTGTGTTACACATACAAACTGGACACGACTGTAGAAAACTAAAGAAGTAAGTATCTACTAAAGTATAATAAAGTAAGTTTTAGTAAAGTTAGTAGGTATAATAACCTCGACTTTACAGATGCTGTTACACATAAAAACTGGACACGGCTTTAGAAAACTAAAGAAGTATTTACTAAAGTAAAATAAAGTAAGTTTCAGTAAAGTAAAGAAGTACTTTTATGTGCGAAAACATCGAACCTACACACTAAAATGAAGCTACAAATGAAGCTAATAACAACGATTTAGTGATCGCAAAACAACAACCGATCTGAAGTTGCAACATATATATTGCAACATATATATATTGCAGTATATATATATATAGTCCCACAAACTTAGGCTACTTACTTGCAAGCTAGTCTGATTGCAGCCAAGCACTAGCCTATATATTTAAAAAAATATCTTATCTGACCCGGTGACAGCGTCGCTAGTAAATATTTAAAAAACTAAGCAGGCATAAAAATCTGTTCCAATTTTGGCCTCCGGGTTAGGTAAGATTGACGGACTGACTATAAACAGCTATTAACCTCTGTACATCTGTACGCTTAATCCAAGTTTTTACATTGTCAGTTAAATTGATTGTAATCGAGCTTTCAACCACATTGGCGTCAAAGTAAATGAACCTTAAACCATTGACAATTTCGTGTATTCGTCGTTACCCAGAAGCAAGAACAGAAGTATTATAAGTTTGAGTCTATCCGTGTCTGGATGTTTGTGTGTCATTGTAGAACCAATAATTTAAATAAAATAGCGAAAACAACAACTGAATTTTAAAACAGTTATCGCTTAACCGATTGAGCTGAAATTTTGCACACACGTCTAGTTAAGATGATAATGAATGGTTAGCAAAGTGACGTCAATCTAAATCCAATATGGCGGAGTCCCAAAGATGGCGAACTAGTTATATTTATATAAATAGTGGCGAATAGTTTGCTGAGAAGAATAGGAAAGATAAAAATACGTCACACTAAATTCAATATGGCGGACGATAAAGGCTTGTTTTAAAAAGTGTTTGTTAATGATTTGACTTATTATAAATTGCTGAATTAAATTTATTGACCATAGCGTTGTCACACTATTCTCGTCTTCAGATCGACTTATTGTTCTGGGTAATTAACAATAGGTAGGTAATTAACAACAAACAGGTGCTGACCTACTTATAGCTCGTCCACGCAGTTTGCTATAACAGAAACGTTTCATTTAGCCATACAACCTTCTAGACACACTATCTAGAATCTAGATCTATTTTCCTTTGAATTTTTTTTGAAGTGAAACTTGTACCACCTTTGTAATTTGAAAATTTGATGAAACGAAAATGACACACCGAAAAGAGACAAACATATTCATAAATAGGATTGAACCTGCGATAGCACACAAGTTATATTTATCTTATTCTCTGGTAGATTACTTTTCTAAAGTTTCACTTCTGCCGTGTGTGAACTGCACACACACACTTTTTTTTTTTAAAAAACAATACTTATTTTATAGTTGTTACCGGTTATGTATGAAATCGATGAGTTGTGGATGAAAATATGTGTGAAGAAATTTATTTAACACATAGCCTTCCGATTATTGGCAGTGGCATACAATGTCGGATTTCATATATGTCCGGTAACACTGTTATTATAACTAGGACCAGCGCATACCTATGAAGTAGAGTGGAGTCGATGTCTTTATGCCATAAAGTTTATAGTATTACTATTAATACATGATTGACTAAGTACTAGTGATACAGGATTGACATTTGAATACAAATTTCGTGAAATATTTTCAAAATTATGCTCCAAAACTTTTTTTTTTCACTGTTAACATTAATTTATTTCAATTAAAAGTAAGAAATAAATTTAAATCTAAATTAAAACCGCTCCAAAATAATATCTAAAAATAAAATTCGTTATAATTTGATTTTTTTGCCTGTTGTGACCAACATTGCTTTACTGCCATTTTTTTCCCAGTACAACTTTTATATCGTTTTAGAGCTCAACTCTACAAGCTCATTATATCGTTTTAAGTCCTTTACAAAAAATGCACTGCCTCGGCTCCACTCCTCTTACGGCGTGCGTTGCTCCTAAGCTCAAGTCATATTTCAGCGACGAAATAGAAGTGAAGCAATGCTTGTTTCTATTAAGTTTATTCCTAAAATAAAATAGCACAGAAACGGAATCTTAAAAACGCTCCGCTTCGCTTCGCTTCCACTCTCCGGCAATATGCCTTAAGCTTTACAGCACATACAAGACCTGACATATTTTCAAAGTGAGCAAAACTGAACGAAACGTAGGCATTTTGTGCTCTGATGATTGTCTGATGTTAAAAAAATACATTGATGAAATCTGGGTTTTTCGAAAAAATAAGGACAATGTGGCAAACTCTTTTGCACTTAACAAATTAAGCTCAATTAACAGATATTGATCATATCCTTTTCCGCAAGAAGGATTAGGAAAGAAATAGCAATACAGTTTGACTCTCAGTTGTGCACATATCAAACTGGGTTAAGACTTAAGACCCATTTTCATCGACATAAAGAAAATGTTTTAATAAACTCATAAAAACATGTAAAACTGAAGGTTAAGTTAAGTGTTATAACTTTTGATCTGTGGCGTAGCACATTTTAGTAAGTAAAATATTATATTATATTATTGTTATTATGATTGTTGGTATGAAAATCGTTATTTATTAAACAAATTAAGTATGAGACTAATGTACTAGAGTTTAGACCTAGGTTTTATGCTGGACTTACTTGGCAGGAAGTTTGTAAAGGTACCCCTTTCCTTCAGTCGACCATACAAGGATCTTGTCCGGGGCTAGGAAGTCCCCGGACATCCAACGCTCGCCTGACGGAGCCTGGATTGAGCATAGAACGGAGAAATCGCCTGCAAAAGTGTGTACTTGTAAGTTCTGCCCCACGATTGTATAAGGAAATCGTAATCGTTTGTCAAACGAATAATTCGACCTGTTTAAGGAGTTCATACTCTGGATAAGGATGCCTACACGTCTAAAAGCATGTATGAACCCCTTAAACAGTTCGAGTAATACGTTTTAAGCCGTCAAATGATTACGATTAGCTTAGACAATTGGTCCTCTGACGTTTTTAAAGGTTCCGAACCTAATAGGTGACTACTCGTTAAATACCAGATTGTCACAGGGTGTGTGTTTATTTCTATTGTCGCTTTAACACCTTAGATTATTAAATAATAAAAATAAAATAAAATGCCTAGCAGAAACCGATTAGGGGTATGAGTTTAACATAACTGCCATGCCCCTCACAGGTTAGCCCGCTGCCATCTTAGACGGCATCACTTATCAGGTGAGATCGCAGTCAAGGGCTAACTTGTAGTGGATAAAAAAAGTGACAGAAGTATTTAAAATTTCGTCATATCTTTGGCAGTATTTGTCTCGCAGTTAAGATCTAATATGTACCAGTAATAATAAAGTGACAGATTTTTTAGGTCTTACTCGCGTCATATATTTGGCAGTACTTGTCTCGCAGGCAAGATCTAATATGTACCATTAAAAAAACGTGACAGATTTTTTCATATCTTACCCGCTTCATATATTTGGCAGTATTTGTCTCGCAGTCAAGATGTAATATATACCAGTAAAAAAAGTGACACATTTTTTCAGATCTTACCCGCGTCATATATTTTTGGCAGTATTTGTCTCGCAGTCAAGATCTAACTTGGAGCGGTAAAAAAAGTGACAAACTTTTTCAGATCTTACCCGCGTCATATATCTGGCTGTATTTGTCTCGCAGTCGAGATCTAATATGTAGCGGTATTAAAAAAGTGTCAATTTTTTTTTCAGATCTTACCCGCTTCATATATCTATTTGTATTTGTCTCGCAGTCGAGATCTAACTTGGAGCGGTAAAAAGAGTGACAGACTTTTCAGATCTTAGCCGCGTCATATATTTGGCAGTATTTGTCTCGCAATCAAGATCTAATACGTACCAGTAAAAAAAAAGTGACATATTTTTTCAGATCTTGCCCGTGTCATATATTTGGCAGTATTTGTCTCGCAGTCAAAATCGAATATGTACCAGTTATAAAAAAGTGACAGATTTTTTCAGATCTTGCCCGCGTCATATATTTGGCAGTATTTGTCTCGAAGTAAGATCTAATATGCACTAGTCAAAACAAGTGACAGATTTTTTCAGATCTTACCGGCGTCATATATCTGGCAGTATTTGGCGCACACGATAAGTACCGTGCGTTGGTTGTACGCGCAACAGTTCAGCGACAGAGCGTTGAGACACCGTATTTGTTTCGACTCGTTTTCGTAAATCGGTTCCGATTGTTTATTTTCGTGGCCGAGCAGGGACCATACCTGAAGTTTGAATAATAAAATTATATTATGAATTTAAACAGCCGACATATTAAAACGAGTGGCCCAGTTGTGACAGCGCGTTTCTGTGGGTTGCGATTGTTAAGCAACGTTGACCCAAGTCGGTAACTTTGACCGAAATGACCTTTGGGTGACCGAATTTGGAGGTACAAGTTTGACTTTTTCGTTTTCTCCGTGTCTCGGAGAGCTCGTTAAGCCGTCAGTCCCAGTTATTATCACTAATATCTGATAATAATCGTTACAAAAACCTAAGAGTTTAAAAAGAGTCGTATGCGGGAGGACGACGTGGGAACCCACCGCATTATTATCCCAAGAAAACTCCTATCATTATTTTATTAATGGAAAGGGGTCACGACCCTCAGTTATGAGAAATACGTCACAGAGAGATTAAAACGAATATAAAACTTTATATTTAAGTAGACTTTGACAAGTGCTTTTGAATAGTCGAGTGAATCTACCACTGGTTCGGAACACCATTCCTACCGAGAAGAACCAGCAAGCAACTCGGTGGTTGCTCTTTTAAATATTGACCTCATAATAAATATTGAAAGTATGACAGGCGTCTTACTTCCATCACTTAAAGCAGTATTATTTTAATATTCTTCTGCTTCTTCTGGCACAATGCAAGCCATAAAACAAATAAGAAGAAGAATATTAAAGTTCACGCTCTTGTTTCAGAATTATAATCCTTATTTTAGAGACGTCAAGGTACGTCATCTAAAAATTCAATATTAAATTAATACTGCTTTAAGCGATGGTAGTAACTTAGGGGTCATACATACGTCACACTAATTTCGTCGACCCCTCCCCCGTCCTTGTGACAGTTGGTCATTATTGTACAAATCATTAAATCATACTAATATTATAAATGTTTAAAAATTTAAAAAAAGGGAATTGGCAAGGGTATAGTTGAGAACATGGAGAGTGACATAGGTTACTTTATATCCCGGAAAATTAAGGAGTTCCGGCGGGAATAAAAAAAACTTAAACCACGCGGACGAAGTCGCGGGAATCGCGGCGTGAAATAAATAAATGAATATTATAAATAAATAAAGGATTTGAGCTACTAAATGAACAAATAAACGTATCAAATTCACCTTTACTCAATTTATATAGCAGTAGAGGGGGTGGGGCGGGGCTATAGTACGAGTCATACCAAAAAGATATAAAAGCCAGATTTTGCGACAAAATCTTCACTTCATTATGAAGTGAAGATTTTGTCGCATTGTAGAGACAATACCTCCTGAAAATGCTCCGATATCGGAGTGAAACGTACGTTGAGGGTTTATGTGGTGTGGTGAATATCAAGGGCATACGCATACGCACTGTGCCACATAAGTTTTGCCTTCTGTGGCGGATTATAGCGAATTAAACTTCTAGTTTCTTCATAGATGAATATGAAAACAAATGAGTATAAATAAACGTACCTTCACTGTACCAGTGATAGAAATCGCTAGAACAACGTCATCTTTTCTTGAAGATGGACGCAAAACCTGAAATTAAAACGAAACAAGCATTGAATGAAAATCTAAAGCTAAGCTAAGCTAAATTCCATCAAGATCGGTTCAGTATTTGAGCTGTGTAAATACATGCACAAACATATATACATACAAACTTTTTTTTTATCCACTACAAGTTAGCCCTTGACTGCGATCTCACCTGATGGTAAGTGACGATGCAGTCTAAGATGTTAGCGGGCTAACTTGTTAGGGGTATGGCAGTTATATTATACCCCTAATCGTTTTCTACATGGCATCGTACCGGAACGCTAACGCTCCCACCATACTACTAACTATTTAACTAATATGGATTATAATATACATGGACTTAACTAAATAACGCAAATATACTTACGTGCAAAGCGGAAATCCAGTCCGGGTTCATCTTAGAGCTTAAAGAGAAGAGTATTTCTAATGAAAACGGGTCCATGATCAATATTTCTGCATAGTAACCATTACAGAAGAGCCGTAGATCGTCACTGTTGCACATGTGATATGCCTGAAAAAATCCATATCCATACTTTAATATTATAAATACGAAAGTTTGTATGTCTGTTTGTCTGTCTTGTTGACTAGCAAGAAACTCGGTTGTTGCTCTTTGAAATATTGAACTCTTAATGAATATTGAACAATGACAGACAATTGAATCTTATTTCCATCGCTTAAAGCAGTATTATTTTAATATTGTTCACGCTCTTGTTTCAGTATTATAATCCTTATTTTAAAGATATCAAGGTACGTCATATAAAAATTCAATCTATACTATATAATATTATGAATGCGAAAGTCTGTGTCTGTCTTTCTGTCTGTCTGCTACGCTTTCACGGCCCATCCGTTCAAACGATTTTGACGAAATTTGGAACAGGGATAGCTTGTATCCCGGGGAAGGACATAGGCTATTTTTTATCCCGGAAAATTGAAGAGTTCCCGCGGGAATCAAAATACATCAATCCACGCGGACTAAGTCGCAGGCATCATCTAGTACTCCAATTACTAGATAAAACTATAATCTCTTGAGAATAAAAACCGGTCAAGTGCGAGTCAGACTCGCGCACGAAGGGTACGAATCCGTACCACCACGCAATATAAATTATTTTAGTAAATGAAAATAAAGATATCATAACAACAAGTAATCAGTTGTGAAATAACTGGCTTACATATGGCGCTAAACTAAGCGCCTGACAAACAATTTGACGCCTAATGAGTACGGAACCCTTTTCAGCGATTTTAGGATTTTTCCTATAATATTGTGCTGTGAGACCTTGTTTCTTTTCAAATTTCATGATTCTATGTCAACGGGAAGTGCCCTACAGGTTTTAATTTATTGGCGAGTGTCTAAATATGCGGCATAAATGCAGAAGCTTGAATTTTTTACAGATCAAAGGGGCCGTAGACCTAAAAGTATTTGATATTAATTTCAACGTGATACCTCCATGCATTTCCGAGATAAAAATGGTCGACAGAAACTTTTTTCCTATTGAGGTACGGAACCCTAAAAATCATTGAAATTAAAACTTACATCGGTATATATTATGAATAATATTAATATAATATAATAATAAAATAACGTGTTTTTCTCAATTTCACTAATTTTGGTTTGCCAAATTTTGTCATTCGAGTATCTGCTACTGCTGTGGGCTAGTGTTATACTGGGTGATTGCTGGTCTGATTATTGAACCTAGGAAGTTCAATTTTGCCAAATGTCTAGAGCCTAAACCACCGAGCCAAGGCTTTAGCCCGATACAAGGCTTAAAAGACGTTACAGCAGAAGTGTTCTTCCCCGCACCACACCCGGGCAAGCCTCGAGGGCCGTACCTCCGTTTTAGCCTAGACCACTAATATTGAACGTGTATTGCTTATTATTACCTTTTTTTTCTTTTCAATATTCAACATTTATTGAAAACAATACAATAGGACTTAAAGCTAGCTAGCTCAACCTAATTATAAATCATGCCCACATGGAATGCTGGCAAGAATCCTGGCTGCATTTCCACGCTTCTGTCAGCAGATGAAGAAATCAACCCCTGTGAAATATGTTACAAATTTTATTTTGCACTAAGACGCATTGCTGCAGTGTAATAATATTACCTGTATATTTGTATGGACTTGTGTCAGTTTCACACTCTCTCTGCACTTTCCGTCAACTAAATCCCAAGTACACATTTCACCGGCTTCAGAAGAACTCACTATAAAGTTGTTGTCCTGAAAACAAATTATCATTTAAGTGTCATTCATTAATGACGGGTTTTCACGACAACCCTGGCGCAGCGGTGAACACTGTGGTCTTTTCAGCAGGAGGTCCTGGGTTTGATTCCTGGCTGGGTAAGTAAGTGACTAAACTAAATGGCTAATTTTCATAAATTTACCTGATCTAGCTAAGCTTACAAGACTGATATTATAGCTGATCTAATTTTATTAGATAACCTAGCTAAATCGACCTATATAACCTGATTAAACTAGATGACCTACTTAACTTTTTTTGAATAACCTGTCTCTCTCTCTTTCACCATCGTGTTCCTCATTGCTGAGGGTCGTGAGTTCCATTAATCACATAATGACACGGGTTTACTTGGGATGATGTGGTGGGTTAACATGTCCTCCCGCATTAAAAAAAGAATATTTTTATTTTATTTTAAATAAAATTATTATTAAAATATAAATCTTAACACTAAGGCATTAAAGTTTAATTTCAAATGTAGTATATTTATATGTTCGCGAGCATGTCGCTGTTCGCAAGCATGTCGGTCACGCAATCTACATATTTACCCCCTACCAAAAAGAGCTCAACGCGCCTAAAGAAGTTTTTACTTCAATAAATAGAAAAATCCTTTTTTTACTTGCTAGAAAAATACATTTACACATCCCGCACAAGACGGGTATGTGACGGGTACTCACAGATATGCGAAATACCCACTTAAAATCCAGTGGCATAACCCAGGTCTAGAATAAGGCATCTCAGGGTGAGATCTATAGAGCGAACTTTGACTTTCCTTAGACTTGAGACGTTGTTAAAACGAGATAGATTTATGTTACTCACATAAGTCCATCTCGTTTTAACTCTGAGTCAAGTCTGAGCCAAGTCAAAGTACGTTCTATAGATCTCAGCCTCAGTGTTCCAAGACGTATTGGACGCAACTGAGAAGTCTCTGCACTAAACCGAAATAGGGTCACAAACACTTACACTAGGGCTATGGAAAATAACTTGTAAAATCATGTATTTATATTAATCAATTATTTACCTGTATAATAGACGCTCTGGAGAGACAAGTGACAGGCGCAGTGTGCCCCACAAGCAGACACCGAGGGATCATTTTCAGTGTCTCTGGCTCCACTTGCCAGATGCATATCTGACCATCATAGCAGCCGGTGACCAGTGTCTTCTGGTCTCTCGACAAGTAGACTGAGGATATGCAATGTGTTGGTGCGTTCTTGCCCCATAGTACCACTGGCACTATTAGATTAGTGCCTGGCATGGTAGCTGAAAAAATACAGGATGGAAATGTGGATTTATTTTAAATCAAATTCCAGACCACCAATGGAAAGTTATGTATAGTTTATTAACTCACTAAAAAGATTTTTACTAAACAAAGCCTAATTATAATCTGTGAGGTTTTTTGAAGATTACTAAGGTTAATTTTATAAAGAAGTGGTAGATACTACCTCAATAAAAATTGCTATGCCCCTTTGGGGTTCTAATGTTGCAATATGATCTATAACTAATACCATATCATTGTGTGAATAAATCCAAAAGGCAAATAAATGAATATGAATATGATAAATTATAAGAGCATTATTTTCTCAAGGCTCATGTGCAAGGCTATGTGTCCACTGGCATATAACTTGCAGAAGTAAGTTGTGGCAACAGTAAATACTCAAGAAATTTTTTTCAAGTGTGTGTAGGAAAACAACTAGTGCTGTTTGTAAGAAAATCTGTTGTGATGACTGGTGACAAGACAAGTAACTTGCAAGAACTGACTTCTGCAAGTTATCTAGCTAGTAGATACTAGTGATGTGCCGGGTATCCATATCTGAGGGAGAAGAACAATCCATATCCGTCGTATTCATAACTTTTTTGACAGATCTTTTACCTTATTAATTTTGAATACATAGATGAAATTCTATATAGTTCACTAGGTAGCAATGAAAAAGTATTAAATTCCATTTAAATTATTCTTTATATCTTAAAATCAAATATTTGGCACCTTTATATTGCAATAATTTATGTCAGTGAATTTCACGGCCACTGGTACCTATTGAGTAAGAAACCTAAAATCCTTATCTGTATCCGCAGATGTTGACACCAAATATTTGGACCTGTATCCTCAGATATATATTTTTAACGATCCGGCACATCACTACTAGATACTTAACAGAACTTGCAACTGACAATAATATGGGACACTTAGTAAGCAAAAGTAGTAATGAGAATTATGGAAAAAATCTATGGTGGATTATGGTGGAATACCCTGGATCTTTTCCAGGATACAAGTAGCCTCTTTTAAGTTAAAGGTAAAGGTGTCTCTTTCTTTGGGATGCAACTAATTTTCATCTAATTCGGCTGAACAGAATAAATGGCTTAATGAAAATTGGCAGACAGGCAGACAATAATATGGATAAATATGTAGATTTTTGTGCATACTGAATTAAATAGATTATTTTATGGAGACTATTATTTTATTCTATTTTATAATAAATATATGTGTTTCTCAGAACAAGATGTGTTTATAGAACTGCAACTTTTTTCTTAAGTAAAAGGCTTTTTGGATGTAGAAGTATCTTAAAAACCAGATCATTGGCAGCCCTACACTAAAATGCACTTATGTGATAGGAATTTAAAATATTAGAACTGGAATTACAAGTAATTATGGACATCAGTTTTGGACATTCTAATTAGAATCTTTTATAGACTCAATAACTATAAATAACGTATGTGTGGAATGTATATCTTCTAGGCATTGATTAATAGGACACAAGTAACATAATTTACCGTGAAATCTATTTGTTAGCCGAACAAAACGATAAGGATCGAGCGTAAACGTTAGCAAGGACAAATTCATTTATAACTAACCTGAACGGCAATGAAACTGTAGTGGAGCTCACTGGGTATAACTGCTGGTTATTGCGAACCCATACAGGGGGGTCCGCTACAGAGAAATAGGTGGAATTTTTTATATTTCTATTATTATTTTTCACACAATACGACAAAAATAATCAATGGAGCAATGACAGCTGACTGTCAACCGTCAGTGTCAATCATTTTTGTAATGTAATGTTGGTAGTGTAGGGAAATTAAGGTACGTTTCTTTAGTAACACAAAAAATGGTAGAATTTATAGTATTTTTCAAACGATTTAAAAGCTCCATCTTTTAAATCGTGGCCAAACTTAAATAAAACCTTTTCTTATTCTAACATATATTGCAAACATCGGTAACTATCAGACTGATTGACACCGAACTGTCACTGAGTAACTTTTTAACATTCCAGCAATTTCATGTACTTAATGGAAATTTAACTATCCGCTAAAAATGGAAGCTAAACCTAAGCCTACTTCCAATTCAAAAATGAAATTGAAAGGTAATTTAAAAGAAGAGAAGGAAAAAGTGATTGAATTGGCGGGGAAAATAGATGAAACTGACGAAATGAAATTGAAAATGCTAGCTGGTTTAGATAAACATGATCCTGATGATGCTATTTATCCGGCAGAGCTAAATGCTCATTTAATTGAACAACTCAAGGTATAAATTAACATTCCAACTATTGACGTTGTGAATTGCATGCAATGGCATTTTAACCCGCATCCCTCTGGGTATCATAGTGAGAGAAGGAAATGCTTTAGTAACATTGTTAGTCTTTAAGCTGTCATTTCTATAATTTTTGTGATTAATGTTATCATTATGTTATCCACCTGGAAACTCCGTATGAGTAAATAAAACTACAATTATAATATTGGCTATGATGTAATCTAGACGTAAAATCTAGAATATTAAAATAAGGAGAAAAATATAGGTACTACGTACCGTCATATATTAATTGATCTGTTGTTTTAGATTATGACTAGTGAAAACAACGAATTGCGAAAATGTGTGTTTACTAAAGATGAAGTTATCAAACAACTGAATATGACTATCACTGATCTTAACCAACGAATACGTGATATAATTTCTGGATCTGGACCCGCAATATCATCAAAATCTGCTGGAGTTATAAGCGCTAAAATCGCAGGCCTGTGTAAACAAAACCGACATTTAATTGCCGAAATAGAGAGCTATAAAACTAAAAATGCATCTCTTGAGAGAAAAATAATGCAACTAGATATTATAAACAAGGAAAATGAAAAATTGGAAGCATGCCTTTGTAAAGAAGAACCGATTGATGTTAACTCAGATGAACTGAAGGAATTAAACAGCAAACTTTCTGTGGTCAACAAGAAGTTATATGAAAGTAAGAATAGAAATCTTGAGCTGAAAAACGATATCTTAATAGCTACAAAAATATTGCAACAAGAACTTGGTGACAAATTCACAAGTATCAAAGATTTACAAAATGACATAGCAGGTTGGAAAGGAAGAGCACAACAAATTGTTCTGTTACAAGCAAAAGTTAGTGAGCTAGAAGAAAAACTTAATGGAAAACAAAAAGACCCTGTTCAAATGAAGTGGAAGGATCAAAGTCAAGTAAGTTAGTTAAAACTCATCAATTTTTATTATTTTTTCTGAAATTAATATAGTCAACAAGTTTTGATACTAGATTTGTAAAAAATGATTCCAGATTATACGTGAATTAGAAATTAAAAGGAAGAAAGAAGTAGATCAAGCTTTGAAAGATTCGGAGCTACTAAAAGAAGAAAACCAGGAGTTGAAAAAAAAATTAGATGGAGCTCGTTGTAGAATAAGAAACCTCGAATGTGATGCCACACTCATAAGACAGAAAATGCAAACCTTTGTTGAGAAGAGTACTCATGACGATCTTCTTATAAACGAACAGAGGGTAAGATATTAAGATAGATGATTGCTAAATTAAAAACTAGCTTTTTGTGGATTCGTGGATTTAAAAATAATTATGATGATATAAATCCTTCTTTTCAGAATCAAATCAAAAACTTGGAAATTTACTATCAGGAAATTCTCAAAGAAAATACATCCAAAATGAATAAAATGAACAGTGAGGTTGGTGAATATAAAAAGCTTATCAAAAACACAGATGCCAAAATCGATGCTTTAAGGCAGCAAGCTTCAGAAAAATCTACGAAAATAGAAGAGTTGAGAGCCCAGCTTTTGAGATATGAAGAATGCTCATTACAAAGTATTTTCTTTACCCCAATGAAGACTGCAACTGATAATGAAATCAAGAAGTTGTCAGAATTAGTAATTACCTTGAATGAGAGATTAAATGCTGAACGTCATAAGTGGGAAGAGCTGGATTCATCGCACAGAAAAGTTAAAGAAAGGAAGAAGCGACTAGAAAAGCATTTAGCAGCACTAGAAGATGAATTGAAAGTTATAAAAGAAACGTCTAGAAGAGGATCTAAAGCGTCAAAAAATGTTTTGGCCAAAGATCAGAATTTATACAATGACCCATTTGCAGCAAGTTCTGTAATGAAAAAAACTTCTTCTATATCTGCAATTGAAAAACCAAGTACAACATCATCAGAAACTGCTTCTGGTGAAGGATACGAAAATTTTGATAAAGATGAATTGAAATACAAGCTAGAACTAGCAGAAGAAAAACTTAAGATCATGGAAGACAAACTTAAAATGATTGAAGAAGAAAAACAAGAAGATTATAATAATTTGACAGAAATGATACAGACTTCGAAAAAACTTTTCAATGAAGCTTTATCAGTATTGAAACGCGACAAATGTCAGTGTTTTATGTAATTTTAAATTGATTTATTTTATAAAATGATTTCATTTATATTATAGTTTTATCACTAAATTATTACTATTAATTAAAAAAAATAGTTTATCACATATCTAGCTAATGTTTAAACTAAGAACAGGACTGCTTAATTTTATTTAGTTGATAATCTCAATTTAATGGTAGAAATGAATTTGTTGCGATTCTGGCAACATTATGCGCCGCCATTGCCCACATTTGTCATATTTTTGGCATGCGCGTTCTGGGATGCTACGAAAATCGTGCTCGTGAGTGTTTTTCCTGAAATAAAGTGAATTTTAAACTTTGTTTGTGTAACGTGAAATTGTGTTGTTCAGTGAAACTCGAGTGCACATATTTTTACAGTAATTGTGTGTTTGACAAAGTCACGATGAATAAAACTTGTGCAAGGTGCGAAAAAACAGTGTATCCTACGGAGGAATTGAAATGTTTAGACAAGGTAATTTTCTCTTTACATTCTTCTGAAATGCGCGTTTCTCTATTCAAAGTACATAATTGCCGTTTCATCGAAGGTATTATCATATTCGTGTAACTTTTGTTGTTTTTTTCAACTTTGATATTAGAAACTTTGTTGTTCATCATCATGTCATCGGCCGGTACAGAATAACAATTTTAAACAGCAGGACGTTCCGAGTGAGTCATGAAATTTAAAAAATTAGTGCTGATATCATTCTGAACGCAATAATACCTTATTTGTGTGAGTATTCCCGTACGGCTCTGTAATAGGCAATTTGGTGACCTTGCAACAATCGATTCCGTTGATAAATCGATTTCATTTGGCTGGGTAAGATTAGGCCTTTGAAAAAAAATGGTGACCTTGTAACAATCGATTCTGTTCAAAAATCGATTTTTGGATGGATGAGTAGGTATAGTCCCACAAACGTATCTGGTGGCCAAAATTGGAACTAATTATGCCTGTTTAGTTTGTTTTTTATTTTTCATAGATACTGTTTTTGATAGATTTCATAGAGATGCTGTCACCAGGCCAGATTAGTTTGTGAGACATTAACTGTTTTTTTTTAAATTGCTAGTTTCATTTTTTACTGCCAAGATGAATGAATGGAATATTCTTCTTTTCTGAAATTTTTTATAATTAATTCTGCATGTGATAAAAATGTTTACACATGCAAAGTTAACATATTGGTTTGTTGATAAGAGATATCTAATCAGAGATAAGGAACATTATTTACTTATTACGTTCATGTGTATTATACTTAGATTTGAGGTAGTAAGTGTACAAGCTTGAGATAAAAAAAACAGAAAATCAAAACTAATAACACAGGACTTCTGTTTTAGGATGTCTGTTGGGGTTCTACAGGATATATTCTGCAGAGTGTGCCCAAGAACTTTTTTATCTTGTTCCACCTTCACCTTTCTACTATCATACTGCTAGTTGAAATCCCATGGACACATATGAAGTGATTTACTATATTGTTTCTTATACGAAACTGCTAGGATATGGAACACCCATTCTGGCTTCTGTTTTTCCATCCGCTTATAATACTTGTATCTTCAAATCAGTGGGGTGCAGTTCATAGAGGCATAATAAAAGCACTGCTTACCCAAATAGAAATACATCAATGCTAATTTTCATTATAATAGTCAGCAAATAGGTATTCTGACTAACTAATGCTTCAAGCCCTGTACATGCCACTGCTTAAAATCACAAGTGAATAGGCATCTTCTAGGCAAGCACACTCCACCCAAGGCTGCATCAAAATTTCATTTGCTTAGATATTAGGGTTCTGTTGACAGTCAACACAGTGGAAGCTTAGTTAAATAGGGTCCCGTTGGCACCCTTCAGATACGGAACCAAAAAAAAGTTTTCTTTTCGAAATCTGAGTAACTATAACATATATAATCTTTGTACTAGTTTATATTATACTTAATACTAGATGACTCCACCTGGCATTGCACGGGTGGACTTACCTGATGTACTATCTAAAACATTATACATCTTCTTTATTATTGAAGTGAAACTTCTTTGGAATTGTTGTGATTTGAATGTGATTTGAAAATTCAATGAAACAAAATAGTGACACTAAAAATATATTCATAATAGAATTTAGCCTGTGTGAGATTGAGAAAGAATACAAGGTATATTAGCCTAGGAGAGAATGAGATAGAAGTTATAGGATAGAAAAATAGAATTTAAGTTATATTTATCTCATTCTCTCGTAGGCTTGATGCTGCTTCTCCTTAATAGGGTCACTGAAAGGTCAATAGATAAACTCTAGTTATTTCATTTTTAATTTTAACCTATTGTTTAGTTGGTCCAGAGAAAGCCATAACACAACTTATATATTCTTATAAAAGTAAATAAATAGCTCAAATATTTTTCAAGTAAGTAACTTCTGAATTCTTTTCTGAAGTTTCACTTCTGCTGTGTGTGAATTGCACACACACACTTTTTTAATTTTTTAAGCTGTTATAATCAAATCTGCCATCCACAGCCACACAGCTCAATGTAACTAAGCAGATTGCTAAGGTGCAGAAACAGACTTGGGGGGGTAAAAAAGTTATGTAAGCTATCACTTACATTGATCCGATTGATTTACTCAAACTCATGTATTTTTATTCAAATAAACTTATTAAAAGTGCGTGTGAATTGTCAAGTGAATCTACTACTGATTCGGAATGCCATTTCTACTGAGAAAAACCAGCAAAAATTTGGTGGTTGCTCTTTTGAAAAAGTTCATTTACATAAGTACAACAATAGCAATGTGCAACAAAAATTAATTATAAGCAATTACATATAAGTATTTAACCCTATTCCTAAGCATTGCTGGAACAAGTCAAATCCATGGTCTTTTATCATTTACATAATCTTCAACAGTATAATAATCTTTTTTAAGGAGCATATACTGTTACCCGTTCAGGAGTTCCACCCTCCATCTCCGAACAACATGTCTTCACGAAATTCTTATGGGTCATGGGAGATTTCACTGAGTTATTGAGTAAATTCAACCAGAACTTTCATCCCCAATATCTACTGAAGGAAACTAAACGTTTAATGCTTGTGGATTATCCAGTTAGATTGATTATGAGTTACAACTAGTTAGGTATGCGAAAGTGTGTTTGATTGCTCTGTTACCTTCTCACACCATCCTCCTAATCAATTTTGACAAAATTTGGTATAGAAATCAGATGCCTTGCAACCTGAATAGCAATTTCGGCTACTTTTAATCCCATCTAGTTATAATGTTTTAAAATATTATAAACTAGCTAACTAGCTATCGAATTCGCACGTGTGGTTTTAGGCTTTTTTATTCCCGCGGGAATTCCTTAACTTTCCGGAATAAAAAGTAGCCTATGTCCGTCCCCGAGATACAACCTATCCAACTTTCATCAAAATCGGTTGTACAGATGGGCCGTGAAAGCGTAGCAGACAGATAGACACACTTTCGTATTTATAATACGAGATGATGCCCGCGATTTCGTCCGCGTGGTTTTCGATTCCTGCGGGAACTCTTTCATTTTCCCAGACAAAAAGTAGCCTATGTCCTTCCCCGGGATACAAACTATCCCTATACCAAATTAAATCAAAATTCGTTAAACAGATGGGCCGTGAAAGCGTAGCAGACACACAGACAGACGGACGGACGGACAGACAGACAGAGGATACACTTTCGCATTTATAATATTAGCATGGACTAGTATGGATGAGGCTATTATAAATATAAGAATCTCGAATCACACCATATGATTCACGTGACACAAATTTGTAATATCCAATTCTGCTGAGAATGAAATTCATATATACTATATCTATAATAATATGTTAAGCCAAGGTTAAATAAGAGAGTATTGAGTAATATTAAACCCGTTTGAGCGTAACATATGGGCCGAAATACTTCGAGCACACAAGTGCGATACAGTTTTCTTTCTACGTCGTTTTTTTTTTAAATTCTAGATTAAATACAGCCCCATAGCATATAAGTCAATAGCCCTTGACTGCGATCGATTTTGGTCATAGTGATGATGCCGTCTCAGATGGTAGCGTGCTAACCTGTGGGACATCGGAGTCATATTACTAAACCTACACCCTTAACCAATCGGTTTCTATGCGGCACTGGAATTTTATTAAGGCGCAACAAACCGACAAGGGATAGTTTCCACTACAGCCTATTAACGTCCTCCATTTTCATAGGAGAGCAGGAATTACAGCTTAGGCCCACCACGCTGCTCCAGTGCGGGTTGGCAGCTTTGACGACTACTATCATGTTAGTGATAATAACCGGGACCAATAGCTTAACGAGCTCTCCGAGGCACGGGGTGAAACACCGCCAACTTCCTAACTCCGGGCTAGTACTGGGCATTTCTAGTCAAAAAACCCCAATACTTAATTAGGGCCCGACCCGGGACTCGAACCCGGGGCCTTGTCGGCCGCAGTCGAACATTCTAACCTCAAGATCAACGAGGCTGTTAGGGATAGTTTAGACTATAGAAATAGTAAGTAGCACACGTTTTCTCCTGCCGGGATTAAAAAGCCTTATGCTTCAAGCTCGCGTGTGAGGCATTTTTCGCTCTTTTTCGCCTCATCTATCTAGCACCTATAGTACGCCGCCAACTTTTTGGCCGTTCACGCTTTCTTTTACCTTGCGGATGCCATCCAACGCCTGCTTAGGTAGGTATAAAGACAGGTGTTCGACGCTGTGTATTCCCGACCCAGACCCATTTTCGGCGGTCTTGTAGATCGACAAGTTTTTCATGGCAAAGCATCCATAGGTGACATGTTAGAAATGACCTCCGATTAAAATATCCTCAGAATATACCCAAGACGAACCATTCATGAATACTTGGATTTTATGAGTGAGATCTTTTCTAGCTTTACATGAGACATGCAGCACAGATTTAAAGTTTGTATTGACAATTTTGAGTTTCAACCTCCGGGAGAGATGCTTGGACTGTAAGACGGAGTAGAGACACGCAAAGGTACCACAAATTAAGCTTTTGATAACCAAGTCTAGTTTTAGTTACTAAGAAAGTAGGTAAATACTAAATTCCCATACGTAAGCGATATAGTAGTTAGTGGTATCGTAATAAAAACTGTTGCTAAAACGCTTGATAGATCACGTTTTAACAATATAAAGATATGTTACGTTAACATCATGTTTTACAATAAGCCACACTTTGATGCCTTTCACAGCTTAAGCCCAGTAGCATGATAGATAGTTAAGTTAAGGTTAAAATTTGAACGTCAATAAAAGCAAAAAGGGTAACACAAGTCACGGCTCAAAGTGAATGCCCCCCAATTAATCGATGTATGTCGAAGATGGATTGCAAATTGACATAAAACGTCTAAACGTAGTCACTGGTCAGCAATTTTGTAGAAGGTAATGCGTTGGCTATCCAGCAAAACGTCGTTAGTGGTTTTGTAAGGAATTGTGAACGACAAACGCGACCCGATACGACGCGTCGTGACGTTATCAACCAGTTCAACCTACGTTGTCGCTTGTCTTGTAGATAAGTTTGTCGTTTTCTATTATATTTTTTATTTTATTTATTTTATTTAATTAGTACGGACAGGGCTAATTACACTAATTAATTAAAAATTACATCTATGAAGTCGTATCGCGTTGCGTTGCGTCACGTCATTTTTGTCGCTCACCTAAAACAACTGGTCACCTAGGACAGCGGGCAAAACAGCTGATTTTCAAATACATCTGCGATAATAATGTGTTAATATATTGACTTGTGCGAACTAATTTGCTTTTTATTGATGATCAACGGTAACAATTACTAACGTAACTTTAAACGGCAATCGTGCATTTGAACCAATATGGATTCAAAAGTTGACGACCTCTTGAGCACAGCGGTTCGTTGTCGTCTTGGAAAGAAAATATCCAAGGTTCGTTTCTCAGTTTGCTGTTTTACATATACCTAATGAATGACCTAAATATTGTTCATAATATTTACTTAAATAATACACGAAGTTTGTCGAGCTACCAGCGAAGCGATGTATTTTTTAAAGAATGCAGACGTAACCAGTAACCACGCATATTCAGAAATTACACTTATCTCTACATCTACATCAAAGCTGTGATGGGTTAGTGATTAGAGCAGGGGTCGCGAGTTTGTGTCTTGAACATTTATTCTTATTTTTGTACCAAACACATAAAAAGCTTTTAATTCGCAAGATTTCGTGGAAACAATATTTGTAAATAATTAAAAAAATATGTACTTGTAAAACTTATTTGTAGTTTATTTGACACGGAGTGAAATAAAGTCAAAAGTAAAAGGATACGCGCCGAAGCCTCCTTTTTGGAAGTCGGTTAAAAAAGTATTGCCAATGATCATTTTAAAAATCTAACAAAAAAAAGAAAAAGTTATGATTCCGGCCAGGATCGAACTGGCGGCCTTCTGCGTGTAAAGCAGATGTGATAACCACTACACCACGGAACCAGGTGACTTGAATAGCGAAAATTCGTATCAAGCTCTTTTTTTCGTGTACGTAAACCATACTAATATTATAAATGCGAGAGTGTGTCTGTCTGTCTGCTACGGTTTCATGGGCCATCTGTTATTGATTTTAATGATATTTGGTACAGGTCCCCTGAATAGGTACAACCTATAAGGTAATAGGCTACATTTTACCGCGGAAAATTATAGAGTTCCCGCGGGAATTAAAAAACCTTAATCTAGTATAATTATAAGTACTTTAACACTAGGTTATCACCACTTCACGTGAGGTCGCGGGTTCGATCCCCGGGCACGGTTAGTACGGGCTGGACAAGTAAGCCGTACTTTAATGGCACCGTCGATAAAATATAAGTACTTAATATTTATTAATTTCTTCGTTATATAATTTATTGGCGGTCTTTTTTTGATCTTAGTATTTTATTATTTACGAAATAAATTGATCATGAAATTATACACATATATATATTGATAATCTATACTGATATTATAAAGTTTATGAGTTTGTGAACCGATTTTGCAAATTCTGGTACCAATAGAAAGCCTCATTATTTGTGAGTGTCATAGGCTATATATTATCCCAAAAAATAAGGGAGTTCCCGTGGGAATTTAAAAAACTTATTTCACGCGATCGAAGTCGCAGGCTACTCGCTAGTATATTATAACGATTACTGGTAGCGGGCTAACCTGTTAGGGGTACGACAGTTATATGTATTAAACCTATAGCTACCCCCTAGAGTCGTTCATTTTCTACAACTTCGTGCGCATGGATTAAGATTTTTAAAAGTTCCCATGGGAACGATTTTTCCGTCCACGCCAAAATCGCTTAAACCAATGGTCCGTGAAATCGTAGCAGTTACACAGACACATTTTTTTTATTATTATGCACTCAAGTCTATTATGCACTAAATTTTTATCCCGGATAATTAAAGAGTTCCCGCGGGAACTAAAAAAACCTCAATCCACGCGGACGAAGCCGCGGGTATCAGTTAGTATTAGTATAGATATAGATTCTGTGATAAATGCGGCCCTGGTGGGAGATTTTTACCTATTATAATATGTATACTTAGCTACAAGTTACAAGTTAGCCCTTGACTACAATCTCACCTGATGGTAGGTTATGATGCAGTCTAAGATGGTAGCGGGCTAACCTGTTAGGGGTACGACAGTTATATGTATTAAACCTATAGCTACCCCCTAGAGATAGGAACGAAGTTCCTTATTATCGTACTATATAAATATTGATGTCAAGTTCTATTTTTACGAATTTTTTTCAAAACAAAAACGAAATTAAAATATAAACCTTAACACTAAAGCATTAAAGTTAAAGCGTTTTTTGCCGGCTAGGATACCCCCCCTCCGCATTGTCCCATAAGGAACTTCGTTCCAAAACTGATGAATGAACATAACGTACTAACTTCTGAATTCTTCTTTCAACCCGCTCAATTTTGCACCTTTTTTTTCTTAGTTCCACTTTCAAAGCACAGAGCACTGACATTCATTGACACGTATCTTATTCTTACATCTTCATTAATTAATTCGGTATTGCTAAATACATTAATGAAATAATTAGACCCGCGATAAAAGCCCAGATAATACTTATTTGACATGTCGGAGACCTCATTCTACAATAGCAAGATAGCCCCCATTAGTAAGGTATTTAGGTATTTACTCTCCATGTACTGACAATTGTCACGCAAGCCTGATCGCTCTACATGCGAGGGTGTGAATTGATGATGACACGACGAAGGAATGTCTTGCCTCTAATAATTGTCTGGTAAAAGCGAAGGTAAAAGTAACTATAGTCCGCGCGCGAGCACAGAGGAATCCTATGGAATGTTAAAGTAATGACATGGAGTTGTTTAAAGTGCAAAACAATACTGCTATCGCAAAATCACGCTCGAAACTAGTGCTGGGAGCGAGCTGGATATGGAGCGAAGATCGGGGGTGGTGTACAGCCGTCGTTTCTTCAGACCCCGATTCCTCGGAGCTCGTGCGCGATTGTTTTTTTTTTTAATTTATAGCCAATGTCACTCGGTATAATGTAGGTAAGGATTCTAACTTTAACCCATACTTCCAAATCTGTTCAGGCATTTAGAAGTTTGGTGGAATAAAGGAACTCACATACTGTATGTATGCGAGTTCCTTTACATACCTGCATGAACCCTGAAAACATTCCTTTTTGTGGGCAGTCGTGTGATAACTATTGCATGTCGAGTCAACATCTCCTGAAGATGCTCTGGTATCCGAGTGAAACGTACGTTGAGAGTAGTTTGGAAGATTTCTGTGGTGTGGTGAATATCGATGGCTATAAGTTCGGGATACACACTGTGCCACGTAGGTTTTCCTGTTGTCGCGGATTGTAGCGAATTAAATTTCTAGTTCCTTAATTATGATGGACTTCCCCAAAGTAATGCTTGCTTCTATCCAAACTATCCTTTATTGTATACCGTTGTCCATCACTTACCATACAAGATTATGTCCGCGAGTTTGCGTGGATTTAGGTTTTCGAAAAATCTTGTGACGTCATCAAAAGTCAACGCACTTTTTAATTCATCAAACATAAAATTAACAGATGCAGACGTGGATATTACGTCTTTCGGCAAGCCCTCTATTTAATAATCGCTAATTAATAATTTATTTTTGACATATACCTGCAACATGTAGCCCACACAACCTGCATTGAAGCAGCGTGGTGGGTCTAAGCTCTAATTCCCTTTCTCCTATGATAGCGGAGGCCTGTGCCCAACAGTGGGACGTTAATAGGCTGTAGTGGTGGTGGTGGATATGTCACCGTAAGATTGTAAAAGCCGTTAGATGATAATCTAACTCGCGAAATTCTAAACTGTCGAAAGATTGTAAGCTGTTCAATGTTCTGAGTGTAAATTTTTGAAATATTCATTTTATTTACGTTTTCTTGTCTCTTTCTTGTAGGTTAGGTAAGGGTTCGACACGGGTTTAAATACCTATCAGATTACAATCTACCGGAAAATAATGCGTTAAATTCTAATCTTTCGACAGTTTGCAATTTCGCGAGCTAGATTATAATTAACGGTTTTTGCAATCTTACGGTGACAGATATACAACATGTAACATCCCAATTGGCTCCGGGCAGGTAAGCGAGCGAAGCAAGGGCAAACCTACTAAAGTTTCGTAGTTTTCACTCTAAATAACGGGATCGTGAAACTATCAGCTTTGCGTTTGTGTCGCGCGGCCGGCGAAACGGAAAGACGATAGATATTGGTCGTTTCCCGTTACCTAACGTTTTGTTTACGTGTTTACGACATCCATACTATTTACAATTATTATAAATGCGAAAGTGTGTCTGTCTGTCTCTCTGTCTGCTACACTTTCACGGCTCATCCGTTCAACCGATTTCGATAACTTTTGGTACAGTGATAGATCCCGGGGAAGGACATTTTTTTGCCAGAAAATTTATGAGTTCCCGTGGGAATTATAAAAACTTAACGAGCTGACGAATTCGCGGACATCATCTATTTTCTAATATTTTGCAACACACATTAGACATCAATTTTGTCTTCATCAGATGATAGTCTTCTGAAGGATAGAATCCGTAACGAGGATATCCGCCGGCGAACTAAAGTAACTTACATAGCCCAGATAATTAGTACGCTAGAGTAGCAGTGGGCAGGCCATGTCTGCCGCAGAACCGATGGCCGTTGAGGCAGACGTGTTCTGGAGCGAAAACCGCGTACCGGTAAATGCAGTGTGGGACGACCACCAGCTCGCTGGACCGACGACCTTAAAAAAGTTGCGGGAAGTGGGTAGATGAAGAATGCGGAAGACCGTGTGTGGGTGGCGCGCTCTCAAAAAGACCTACGTCCATGGATGAATACAGGCTGATGGATGGATGGATAGATTCGGATGGTTAGGGGTTCGATCCCCGAGCTCGCACGTAGTTAAGTGCGTTTTAAGAAATTAAATATCAATTGCTTTAACGGTTAAGGAAAACTTGAAGAAACCGGGCAAGGCCTGAGAGGTCTTCAGAGTTTGTTCTCAAAGTTGAGAAGTTTGAAATCTGGACTTAGCCAGCGTGGTGAATTATGGCCACAAAACCCTTATCAGTCAATGACAAAGTTGCATGGAAGCAACCGGCTTGTAAAAAAATACGTAACGTATGCATAGTATATTATTTAAAAAGTGTAACATTTTTCTTATTATGAAAAGAGCAATTTCTTGCCGGCTCTTCTCGTCTTGACTTATACCAAACACAAGTTGTCCTACGTAAAATAAATAAATCATGTATCATTTCATTTCAGTTTGAGAAAGTTGAAATGAAATAATTGGGACGGCGATGGGTTGATAAAAATGATGAAAAATTATGATAGGGATAAAAGATTATCCTTTATTAAAATTAAACAGCTATCTACCGTCGATTGATCAATGCACGTAATTAAAACGACGCATACAGGGGGCATACTACCATCGCTTAAATCAGTATTGTTTTAATATTGTTATCGTTCATGTTTTAGAATTGTAATCCTTATTCTAGGGACGCCGAGGTACGTGACTTAAAACTGTTATTTTGAAATAATATTGCTTTAATCTATGGTAGTAACCCCCCAGTTAACCTTGTTGTAAAACAATAGAGGTGATTACCATTAATTGTACCTACTCGCCGCGTACCTACTTGCTGCGATGGTTAATGTAGGTTGGGGTTACTAATTTCTATGAAAATACCTTCCATTGCTTTCCGAATCAGCGGTAGATTCCTTTTTTTTCGTATCGAGTATGCTGCGTAGACCCTACCCGCCGCTACAGCTGCGTCTCCGGGGGGTTGGGCGAGCGCTAGGCGTTGCCGAGAAAAAAGCCCTAGGGCTCAAAGACACGTCTACCTAAGGGCGCCTCCTTTGAGACTCTGACCTCGGCTTAGGATGACGTTGGGACGAATGGGAGGCCCGTTGGATGGTAGATTCACTCGACGATTCAAAAGCTCTTGTAAAAATCTATTTGAATAAAAAAAGATTGAAGTTTAACTCTTTTAAGTCGCGTGCAATGAAATATACGTAGTTCAGTGACCTGTCAGGTCCTAATATTTAAGACCTAGATTCAGACGGACGCGCAAAACGCGGTGTCACTATTGATTGATAATTCAATTAGACAAACGCTGGACGGATATTTGTGTCTAGATTTTAGGTCACAGATTTTAATATCACTTGGTAGAGATTCTATTCGTTGTCGTTTGACTGGTGGACGTCCATTGCTGGACAGGTTTCTAGGATTATCCACCTTCCATGGTCTTCTGCCGACTGTCAACTAGTTTTGTTTTAATGATAGAATAGGCTTGCACTTTTTTTTAAAATTTATTGATCAAGATAAAAAATACAAATAATAGATAGGTAATATACTCGATGGCGATTTCACATTGATTAGTAAACCACTTATTAATAGTTGTAAAAAGTTCGGTTTAGGTTTAAAGTTACGTTAAAAAATTGTGTAACAAGTGTGTCAGACGACAAAAAGCAATGATGAGGTCTAGGTTGGAGCACGCTAGCCCAGAACATGATTAATTATTTTGAAAGTACTTAAGTTATATGTGGCAGGGAATACATGCGCTGGAAGGGCAAAGATTCAGAAGACATCCAGTTTTTTTTTTGTTTAATTTTATTTATTTCCTTCCATCCTATTTTTTATTAATTTCCTTTGGCGCCATTGAATTAAATAGTTCGTTACTAAGTAATTGACTGTCAAATAAATGTATGTCAATTATATTTTAAGTGTTTTGTTCATTTTTAGGTGTTAATTGCATAATTAAATAACTCTAGGAACTTTTCTAAATTGACAGTTCATAATTGACCTTAATAGTTTAATTATTAGACCTAATTTAAGTAAACAATTATAACCATACTATGAAGGTTGTAGCTCACGTTTTTTGTGAACAGGCTTATGAATAAAGATTCCGGACGAATCTAGTTGGGCATATTCCGACAAAATATCCGAGTTTACAGTCGTTACTTAGTTAGTAGTTTAGTACATATATTTGATTAACTGATAAACGAGCAATTCTTGTGTATCTCGGATTTTCATGAAATTTAGTATGCGGAGGGTTTCGGGGGCGATAAATCGATCCAGCTAGGATTCATTTTTAGAAAATGTCGTTTTATCCGTATTTTGCAGTGAAAACTGCTACAATATCATTAGAATACTATATACTACTATAGAATAGAAAAGGTAAATTTCGCCGTCATCTACAAGGTTATAATAGTTCAGATGGGAAATTGTGCGGCCAAAAACCAGAAGACCCGGTTCGAACCCAGATGTCACCAGTCCGATTATTTTTTCCATTTTTTTCAAGTTCCTTCTTTTGTGAGAAAAACTATTATTGGGAGCCCAATTGCACTCGTGTTTTTTTATATAAAATATAACCAGTTCATATTTTTTTATTATTATGTCGGTAAGATCGAGAAATTTTAGGTACCATTCATATTTTTTCAGTATGAAATTTGTATTTAACCCGGCGTCATTGTGGTACAAAATTGTTACACGGATGTTAAGGTGGGTCAATATAACCCATGTATATAATGTACGATATTTACATGTTTTATTGAATATATTCATAATCCTTGTCATTATAATGTATATTTACACTCTGATCTTAGGAATAAACGAAAAAAGATATGAATTACAGAACATTTATTCAAAATATTTAAACTTTTACTGAAACTCCCAAAATATTAACAAAATTGAGATCCCTTAGAGTTTCATCACCTTACTACGCTAAAATATAGTATTTTCAGTCATATATGGGACCTAAATTATAAAATCAAAAACATGAACATAAAAACATGAGAAAAAACTTGAATAAACACCAAAAAAAAATTCAGTACAAAAATCATACAAAAAAAGGCGCGAAATTTTGTTAGGTTAATTGTGAGTATGGGTCATATTGACCCTTTTAACAAATAAGCACGTTTAGCTTCCAGCGCGGTCACCGTTGGACCCATTTCTTTTCAGAAACGTTTAGAATACAGCGTTGGCTCCAGCTACTGAGAAGACGGCCAACGACGCTCGCGTATGTAAAAAAATATTTGCATTCTTAAATACTTCTTAAATCATTCTGACCCAACCTCAGTGACGCCGGGTTAAATATAATTTCCAAAAAACACGATTTACCAAAAAAAAACCCGAGCACAGCTCGGTAACCCAGGTACTAATGAATAACACTCATGATAGTTTAAATGTTAAAATTGACCCAATTAAGAAACACCTAATGACCAGTGCCGTAAATAGGGCGGTGCCACCGGTGCCCAGGCACAGGGCATAGACTCTGGGGCCGCAAGAATTGCCAGACCAGGCAGGATTATAATTTTTTCGGTTTGCTCCTGATAAGTTCTCGCTGCGCCCCTACGTATTTTTTAAAGTAAAATTATAACGTTTTTTTACCAATTCATACTTAAACGCAATTTATGTTATTTTTTATTGTAGAAGTATGAAGGCCAATTTCAAACCCTTTAGGGTTAATTTTCGTAAAATTGATTATACAGGTTATTATAATTTAAAACTCATAACCTATATCCCGATTTTCAAGCGCCTAACTTAAAACATAAAGGAATTTCATACAAACTTACAGCCCCCATTTCCCCGTCTTTGGGCTGAATGTTCTCAAAACCGTTTCTTAGCGTTTCTTAGGCGTCTACACCATAGAAGGAACCTATCGTCCAAATTTCCAGTATGTATGCTTTATAGTTCCTGAGATATCGTGATGAATCAGTGACCTTTTATATATATATATAGATTTACCTCGAGATAGGTAATTGATTATTTTTTTATATGTCAAAACGGAAACGCCTTTGGCTAGATTTTATGGCATTCATGTTGCTACGAGACATGAAAAATTGATATTGACTCAATACAAAAAATGATCTAATCAGAAAAACTTACGATCGTTATACTATATCGATCATTTTACCGTTATAAGGCCCCACGGTAAACAAGATGGCTGCTCCTGAACGGTTCACGTAAAACCAAAAAGTACACATGTCTAAATTGCTTAACCGCAGAGTAGCTATTTACCAGTAGGTAAATGATCACTTGAATTAACAGCCGTCATTACATTTTACAGTTGTAATTTCAGACTTTGGTTAAACACAGCGTCAAGTCATAAACTGTAGAGGGTAGTATTGTTCGTCAGATCATCTAGGCTCAGCCTAAATACACTTGCGTAAAATATGACATTATTTTTTAATAGGTTTTGTTTTTCTATATTATGCCATACCTACAATGAAAACAAAAAAGTGTTTGGAGTTTACCCCCTTAAGAATCGATTTTCATACATAAGCCCGGGGTATGAAAATTTATGGGGCGTAAAATCTAATTTTCTCCGTTACGTTATTTACTTTATGTTTCCATGGTAACACTTTTTCTTCGTAAGAAGTAAACTCCAGTCGTGCGTCGGAACTGACGTTTTTTTTTGTATTTTGGTTTCTGGCATGGTCTTGTGTCGCCTGGATCCAGCGGCTCCCTGCGTCTCGCTTGATCCTTGGTCCTCCTTGTGATTGTCTTCACATTATTTATCTAACATGGGTATATTATATGGGTGGCCTTACTAGCAATACAAAAAATGAAATATTTGCTTAAAAATTCAGGTTAACAATCTTTCTGCATCGCATTCCCCATTACTGAGGGTCGTGGCCCCTTCAACCAATATTTTTTATGGACGATGTCGCGTCATGTGGTTCGATTTTTTGCGACATGCAAGGCTTCGTGGACCTTGCTGTCGAAAGCCGTGCGGATTTGATTCGACCAACGAATCGGGCTACGTACCCGAGGTCTCTTTCCGTCCACTTTGCCTGTAATGACAATCTTTTCAATATTGTGTCCCTCCCTTGTGGCAATACAATAATATAACAAAACAACAACATATGCCATACAATATAACAAAACAAGAAAAGGATTTTGCTGTATCCATCGCTATTCGCTTGTAGCTCGGACCGCGGCATTACGTAAAGCGATCGTGAACTGAAGGAAACCGGCACGTTCCGATCTATTTGCGAACACTGACTCATTTGGGTGTTTACCGCCTGCTTTAGGGAAAATAGTAAGTAATAAGTACCATTATTGTAAACTACAATTTTGTAGATTAATTTTAGTAAATTGTCACAAATGCAATACACAAGTTAACTGGTATTATACCTGAACATGATACGTTTGTCTGAGCCTAATGGCAATATTTATTTTTTAAGGCGCGATTGTAACCCTCGTAGCTTTAGTTTTGAGATACCGTGGCTAATTATCAAGTCTTTAAAGTAAACGTAAAGTTCAGAAGGTGTACTATGTAGGTATCAATTTTGAATAAATATACTTTTAATTTGAACCTCTATTATATTACGACCTAAACACCAAAGTATTCAATAGTTGCCGAGTCTCTAAGAGAAACTGAATTTTAAACGTTAAAACAATTAAGTGTTCCATTATGAAGTTACCACCATAGATCAGCTCCCCTATTCTGTAACTCAGTGGCTATCGAAAAATGAAAGCCACTGACATATATAATTTGCCCATTGAAGGTTTACTATGAAAAAATGAAAGAACATTTCATAGCAAATATTCAATGGATAAAAAATATGAGTCGGTGGCTTTCATTTTTTGATAACCACTGAGTTACAGAATAGGGCTGCTGATCAGAGGGACATTGATAAATCTTTGTTGACTTGACATACAACATGGTACAAACAGAGACAAATAGTAGATACCTACGTACCTACTTAATTTAGTCAAAAATTATTTATTTAAGTACTGTTTAAACTTTAAATCCTACAAACAAAAGCAACATAAAACTATGAAATACATTAACATTATATATTGAAAACTAAGTAAACATTAAAGAAATCATCCAAACCGCTACCGTTACCCCTCTGAATAGCCAAACTAATAAAATAAATAATTACTTATTTAGAATTAATTAATTAGTATGGTCAATGGGTCACCTCCTCAGCCTTTCTCACAGTATTATAGGTAGGTATAACCTACTAGAACGCTGATTTTCAGCAAAGTTACAAGGAAGGAGTCCATCACCAACTTTTGTAAGATGCCTCAGCTCCACTAGGCGTCTGATTGTGATATTGTTAGCGCCTGCGAACTGGTTCACTAGGCTATTTACCGAAACACTTATCTACCGCGCGATCTGCGCAGCTATTGTTAAAAGTATTTCGTATACTTTGCTTTCACACGATTTTTTTATATTTCAAGATTCGTTTGGTCACTTGCATGACCCGCAGGCTTAGCATGGGCACATCGAGATATCTCGCGACGAGAAAGATGTTGTCAATGCCGGCTAATTACTCGTTTAACCTAACATCACAAAATCCGGTATATTACGAGAAAAAAATGTCGGTATGTAAGGGTTCGTAGAGAAATATACCACAGATAAGAAATATAACTTTTATCTCTGCTTTTGATGTCAGGAGACCAATCAAATAGAGATAACGGGTAGACATAATTTTACTCGTTGTGCGCATGCTAGCCCCACTGATATGATATATTAATTTTCCTTAATACTTAGTATGTAACACCGACAGCGTTAGTATTCTTATATGGTTGTCGTCTTATGTACTTATAGACGAAACGGTTTTGAACGGAAAGGTGGGTGAAGTCTACCAATCAGAACTTGATCATTGTTTGGCTTTAAAGCAAAAACACTAACCCCTATACCTTATTCGCCTGCCTTATTTTTTTCCTATCAAGTATTGAGTACCAATGAGATACTCATGTACTGGCCTTATGTATGTTGTTTATCTTATCACACGAGTAGGACAGAGGGTGTTTTTCGGAGGTCAATCGAAAGAAAATTTGGAAAAAGTGCACAATAATTAATTATTTTAAAAATTAAAACACGACTGCCCTGCCATATTACTTTTTCAAACAAATTATAGCCAGTGTCACTCGGGATGATGTTAGGATTCTAACGATACTCCATAAATCCAAATCAAACTCACGTACATACTCATACATGGACTTTGAAAACGTTACACCCCTTTTTTGGGCAATCGTTTTTACGTGACTGTACAACGCACGGCATTATGTTATCATCAATCTAGATAAATTATGTTTGTTCCCTTTCAGAAATATATAGACTTTAATATGGACAGGTTTTGATGATTCTCGCATCATTAGTCTTAGCTTTTTTTTTATTGTTCGCAGACATGGCACAAGGGCTGCTTCAAATGCCAGGAGTGTGGGATGACGTTGAATATGCGCACATACAAGGGATACGGCAAGCTGCCCTACTGCGAATCGTGAGTGTCTGACAAATATACCTGCAGGGTGTAAGGGGACCGCTATAGCTGGCGCCAATCAAATATACGCGTCAGAATTTGACCGCAAGATGCGTCGCAATCATACTAATATTATAAATGCGACAGTGTGTTTGTTTGTTGGTTTGTTGATTTTGGCATGGGTATAGTTGGAGGCCTGGAGAGTGACGTAGGCTTCATTTTATCCGGGAAAATTAAGGAGTTCTCGCGGTAATCAAAAAAACTAAATCCACTCGGACGAAATCGCGGGCATCAACTGTTAGTATATACCTAGGCATTTTCGCGCGTAGTGACTTCGACAGTTTGTGTTAAAGAGCTGCGCAAATCATCGCTTAATTAAAGCCATGTTGTTTTAATATTGTCGACGTTTGTGTTTTTGTGTTAGATACTCGTACTTCAAGGTACGTGACATAAACCTGACATTTAGAAATAATACTGTTTTATGCGATGGTAGTAAGTAGTAACCCCCCCAGTACCTCGCCAACGGCGAAACGATTCGCGGCGATTTCGCCCCTTCTGGATAAGGTCTAAAGGTCTAGCCTCACTACAGATGCACGACGCGGTGCGGCACATAGCGGCAAACATTCTTTGCAGAAGTTTATATGGAGCTGGGCAAACTTAATCGAAATTGACACCGAATTGTACAAGAATACTTGCCGTTACGTGCCGCGCCGCTGTAGTGGGGCTAGACCTTAAAGCGCAACTATTTTTATTATATGCGTTTCGCTAAAGTTTCTGAGTTTTCTTTATCCACTAAAAGTTAGCCCTTGACTGCGATCTCCTGATGGTAAGTGACGATGCAGTCTAAGATGGTAGCAGGCTAACCTGTTAGGGGCATGGCAGTTATATTAAACCCATTCCCCTATTCGGTTTCTACACGGCATCGTACCGGAACGCTAAAGCGCTTGGCGGCACGTCTTTGCCGGTAGGGTGGTAACTAGCCACGGCCGAAGCCTCCCACCAGGCCAGACCAGGGAAAATTCAGAAATTATAAATTCCAAATTGACCCTGCCGGGAATCGAACACGGGACCTCCGCACGTTAAGACAACAGCGCTCTACATTGCGCCACGGAGGTCGTCAAAAAACCTTTGTTAACCTTTTCTCTATCCTATACGCTAAGGAAAACTATAGTACTTTACCAATAGGTAATTTAACTCAAAGGAAACCGATACATGTCTAGTATGATAAGCACTGATAAAATTGATACATAATTAATAACATGTTATTTTAATTCACGTCATATTTAAGTCAGCTTAGTCACAATCAGAGATCACTATAATTATCTTCTGTGCTGTACCGACAGCAAAAATGCCCAAAATATTTCTTTATTATTAATTCTTTCACAGATATTGACATAATTAATATTCGACATCGAAAAGACATTACCTATTTACTTATACTTAAGTTTATTTTTACTATGCGTACATTTATAATTTTTAATAGTACAAGTGTCTAATCTTATGTCTACTATCTAGGCGAGTCGTCGTCCCTTTTAATATACTTCCATTTATTTTACTTATATTTATAACTATCCCGCGACATCAAACGCGTGGAATAATATTCGCATTTATAAAATTTGTGTTAGCATTATTAGTGTTTGCCATTATAGCTCATGAAACACAAAGTATGAAACATGAAACCGGAAGTATAATATCTGTCAATTTGACTCGTTTCATGTCATTCGATTTCATCTGCGGATACGGACGCCATATTAAAAATAGTATAAATAGGAGTGTTTGAACAATGATAAGTCAGTCTCCTGCAGGCAGACTCAGCGATTATTGAATACTTTTGAGTTTAGATCGCAATTTGAGCTTACCGATAGCAATCGTGGCCAGTTCAAATGAATATTGTCTTTAAGTTTAGCTAACTTTTACCTACTTACATTAAATCTCTCGTGGAACCTCTAAACGTTTAACCATTTACTCGTGCAAGTTGCAAATGAGAGTACAAATATATTAAGTGTCTCAATAATACTTACTTCTGGATTGTCGCTTACATTAGTATGATTTTTTAACTCTACTTCAAAAAGAAATGGTAGGTGTGCACAGCAATTTATTACGTGAATCGGCAATCAGTTGTCAACAACGCTGGGTGTTGCCGTTGCAACGTTTCAGTCGTCAACTACGAGCAAAGGCAATAGAAAGTTGGACATATATTCAAATAAATACAATTTTCTTTTGCCGTAATCCTTTTGCTAACTCTACCTACGGTGAAGAGTACGTGCGCTCAGCAATTTATTACGTGAATCAGCAATCAGCTGTCAAAAACGCTGGGTGTAGCCGTTGCAATGTTTCGGTCGTCAACTGCATGCATAGGCAATAGACTGTTGGACTTATATTTAAAGAAATACAATTTTCTTTTGCCATAATCTTTTTGCTAACTCTACCTACGGTGAACAGTGGGTGCGCTGAGCAATTTATTACGTGAATCAGCAATCAGCTGTCAACAATGCCGAGTATTCTCGCCGTTGCAACGTTTCGCATACGTGCCTCTAGTTATACTCGTATACTCGTTAAAAGATCGTTGCATACGTGATTCAAATAATTATATATTTTATAGAATTATTATTATAGGGATAATGCCTATGGCAAAAATAATTTATTTCTTACTGATTATTAAATGGAGGGTCTTCCAAAAGACCTAAAATTCACATCCTCGGTTAGTTAGTTTGATAACCATTTTAAACTACCTACCTATAGACTGATGAATAAAAATTTGCTGCACAACTTCCAACTATGTATTTTTTTATATAAACTTCCATAAAGTTTGATAAAGAGTTGCTGATTTGATTGAGTTGTCGGCATCCCTATTTTATATTTTCATTTCATTTAGGTATAATGGCGTTCTTATGAACCGGTTCGATCCTGGCAGAGGCAATATAATATTTTTTTTACTAAAATTTGAATATGTTTGTGAGTATGTTTGTTTGTGACGCTTTCACAGCCCATGTGCCCACAGATTTTAATTTAAAAATGCAGGCAAGTTGCGTGATGTGTCCCGGGAAAGGCCCTTTTTATCCCGAAAAATTAACCGGTAGAAACGGCGATGAAATCTGAACATTATTTATTCAATAAGACTTCCTTCTAATATTACTTTCATTTTTGAAGAACCTGACCCATAGATGGCCATAGCACATTAAGAACCTTTTATCTAAAAATAAACCTTATAACATATAACTTAAAGTTCAAATTCGATAACAATCATAAAACAAATTGATTGCTATGCATAGTGCATACGAGCGTACGTAATGCGCTACGCATATTATTGTCATTGTGAGTTGTGACGTGTTATGCGTTATGTCATAATGATATTGTTATATGTGGGTCATGTTTGTTCCGGTAGTGAAACCGTTTGTAGTTTATTTTTGCTTTCAACCTTTTATTGGGTCTGTTAGCCAGTCTTTTAACTTCCAAAATGGAGGAAGTTCTTAATTAGGCGCGTATTTTTTTGGGTTCCGTACTTCAAGAAGAAAAAGAGAACCTATATAGGATCACCTCATTGCCCGTCTGTCTATGAGTCTGTCTGGCTGTCCGTCCGTCTGTCAACAACCTTTTCTCGGGAACTCGTGGAGGTACCTATCAAGTTGAAATTAATCACATACTTACTCCAGTCTACCGTCCTTTAGAGCTATAAAAATCAAGCTTCTATATCAACGCAATCAAAAGATACGACTTTTTTATGCCGCATATTTTGACACTTGCCAATAAATTAAAATTCAAAACCTATAGGGTAGGTACTTCCCGTTGACCTAGAATCATGAAATTTATCAAGAAGCAAGGTCTCACAGCACAAGTAAAGAGAAAAATCCGAAAATCGTCAATTGGGGTTCCGTACACATAGGGTGTCGAACTGTTTGTCAGGCGCTACCAGTTTAGCGCCACATGTAAGCCAGTTATTTCACAGCTAATTACGTGTTGTTATGGTATCTTTCTTGTTATTTACTATAATAATTTATATGGTGTGGTGGTACGGAACCCTTTGTGCCTCGCACTTGAAAGAAATTCAGTATGTTCATAAAGAAAAACAATTTAATGATGCTTTTTGTAATTACGGTAATTAAGTAGGTACTTACTTTATCCTTAGAATAACTATAACAAAATATTGAAAAATTTAGCAAGCTGAGTACCATAGCCGATTAAAACACGCAAAAAAAATATTTTGGCATTTGGGTTTTTGAAATTAAAAAAGCCCGACGCAATTAGCGCCCACCTTTATGTGCGATTCAACAGTGCGCCCATTGTAGATGAAAGTTTCAATTATTCACACTTTTACTTTTCGCTAATGTACTTATCGCCTAATTCTCATTTTTGTATTTATTTCTGTGTTTTCATTAAATTGGTAAACTTTTAGCTTCATAAAGAAATGGGAAAGTTTTTTTTTCTACAATAATTGGCGATTTGTCTAGGAAAATGCTAGCAACGATACAGACGTCTCGCCAAACGATTTTGCGTTCCGGTAAGATGATAAGGTTGTGGGCAAAACCTCCTCCTACTCTTAACCCGATTCCATATACACATGTTAGTTATGTAAGTTACTTATCATGTGCTCTACTCACGTAAAAACTTACAAGTATAATTGTGGCCTTAAACTTCATCGCAGCTTAAGGATAATGAAGCCCGATGATAACGAGGTACTTAGTGCACTAGGTAACTATTTAGGTTCTTTATAATCGTTCTTAGTTAGTATGGTACTTACCTCTCCCTCTCTCTCCGCTGTATTCCTTATTGCTGAGGGTCTTGAGGTGGCCGCTTTCTATTATGTTTTCCGGGTCCTTCCGCATACGACTCAACTAAGAGTACTATTCAACTCTTAGGTTTCTAATGATTATTTATGTTAGTGATAATAACCGGGACTGACGGCTTAACGTGCTCTCCGAGGAATGGAGGAAACAAAAGGCCAAATTCGGACTTTCAAATTCGGTTATCAAGTCGATATTGGGTCAACGTTGCTTAACAATCGCAATCGACTGATAATATGCTTTGTCGCAACTAGGCCACTCGTCCATCCGTATTGCTCTTACCTAACGCCCTGTATATGTGTATTTAAGACACGTTAAGCCGTCGGTCCTGCGCCTGATCTCTCTCCGGTCGTGTCGGATTTTCCGTACCATCGGTACTATGAGAGTTAAGGTACAGAGAGTCGACCTTCCAGAGAGGAAAACCTATGTTTGCGCACACACTTGTGCACTATAATATCTCCCGCGCAGATGGCTAATCTCTCTGGAGATTCGTCCCAGTGAGAGGTCCTGAGTTCGATCCCCAGCAGGGTAAATTCGGGAATTTATAATTTCAGAATTTTCTCCGATCTGGGTGGTGGGAATCCTGAGAGAGAGATCCTGTCGGTGTAAAGACTTGCCGCCAAGCGATTTAGCGTTCCTTAACTCGTTTATCACATTCTGTAATTTAATCTGAGCTCTCTTTCTGGTGGTCCCTCCGTAATGTTCTTACCTAACGCCCTGGATATGTGTATTTCAGACACGTGCCCAAGGCGAAGCACACGACCATGGCGGAAACCCCCGAGCTGAAGCGGATAGCTGAGAACACAAAGTTGCAGAGCAACGTGAAGTATCACGCGGACTTCGAGAGGAGCAAGGGGAAATGCACACAGGTGATGTTGAAAACTATTGGATAGAAGCAGTTACTTTACGGAAGTCCATCATAATGAAGGAACTAGAAGTTTAATTCGCTATAATCCGCGACAACAGGAAAATCTATGTGGTACAGTGTGTATCCCGCACCTATAGCCCGTACATTTACCACACCACAGAAATCTCCCAAAACTACCCTCAACGTTGAAACGTAATTTTTAATACAAAATGAATATTTACAATAGTTAAATATGTATTTAATCAACAAAAATCTTAATACTTACAACATGGATTAAGGTTCCCGCGGGAACTCTTTAATTTTCCGGGATAAAAAGTAGCCTATGTCTTTCCCGTGGATACATACTATCGCTATACCAAATTTCATCAAAATCGGTTGAACAGACGGGCCGTGAAAGCGTAGCAGACAGACAGATAGACACACTTTCGCAATTATAATATTAGTATGGATTTACAAACCTATACACAGTCCAAATGATCGTTCATAGGCATGGTACCCAATACACTGGCGCTATTGCCAAGCTGAGAAGTTGGGCTAAATATGCACCAGCTCTTGGGTCACCAGTAGCGTCATCTTTTGGGAAACAACATTGATAAAAAATTTCGTGTCTCATGATCATGATGATAATGATAAATGATTTATTTATTTCACATAGGATAACTTGTGTCACTTATGATACGTTAAGACTCTACCATCGGTTCAGAAATGTTCTCCTGAGAAGAGCCAGCAAGAAACTCAACAGTTGATCTTTTCTTAAAAAAGAAAAATGTTACAATACAACTCATACATTACAATTAGTATTACACTGACTTGTGACTGACTGGATGCGAGCCCGGTTGCTTCCATGTCACTTTGTCATTCAGAAAATCATCGATCGTATAAATAACCCAACATGGGTCCAGAGTCTCAAACGAAAAAATTTATACAGATATTTTCCCCACTATTTTTCAGGTGGCAGACGACCCCGAAACATTAAGAATCAAGGCGAACACGAGGATCATAAGCAACGTTGCTTACCACGGCGACCTGGAGAAAAAGGCGCAGATGGAGAAGCAGAGGCAAAACAACGAGAACGGAGAAATCGTTGGTGAGTTCTCCGAAACACATGACATAAGATGGTTAGTGTAAGGCTAGGCGTGGATGTGTTGGACGAGAATTGAAAGTGGTTTGAAGTTCCGCCAATTTTATTAGGGTTCCGTACCTCAAGAGGAAAAAACGGAACCCTTATAGGATCACTTTGTTGTCCGTCTGTCTGTCTGTCTGTCAAGACCCTTTTCTTAGAAACGCATGGAGGCAACGCTTAGAAAGCTGAAATTCATATAAAATACTCAGGTTTACTGTCCCTTGGAGTTGCGAAAAAATCAAACTTCTAAGCCAACGCAATCAAAAGATACAGCCGTTTATGCTGCAAATTTTCGACACTCGCAAGGGAATCAAAACCTACAGGGTACTTCCCGTGAACTCAGAATCTTGCAACGTCTTATAGCACAGATAAAGGAAAAATTTTAAATTTAATTAATTAATTAAAAATAAATTAAAAGCATAAATTTTTAGTAACATCATTATATAATAAAAATATTTTTAATAATTATAAACTTACTACAGGTTTGTAAGGAACCCGCGGTGCGCGAGTGCGACTCGCATTTAGCCGGTTTTTTTTTGGCCATTCTTGTTACAAATGTAAATACTATGCATACCTCCGTGACGCAGTGTTGAGCGATCCCCGGTAGGGTCAACTTGGGAATTTATAATTTCTAAATTTTCATTGGTCTGGCCTGGTGGGAGGCTTCGGCCGTGGCTAGTTACCACCCTCCCGGCAAAAACGTGCCGTCAAGGGATTTAGTGTTCCGGTACGATGCCGTGTAGAAACCGATTAGGGGTATGGGTTTTAAATATAACTGTCATGCCTCAATCAGGTTAGCCCGCTACCATCTTAGACTGCATCATCACTTACCATCAGGTGAGATTGCAGTCAAGGGCTAACTTTTAGTAGATTTTGATTGATTAATATATAGATTTTATGAGTGGCTGCTATTTAAAAAAAATGGAATCGTAGATAGGCCAGGCTCCATACAAAAATATTCAAACCCCTTTGTACGGCAAACTGTCAGGCATACAGGATTCCTGCCGGTGTTTATTTCACCGTTCTAAAGCAAGTGATGATTTCACAACAGAAGATCCATCATTTATAAAATTTTGTGTTAATTGTTTATTGTGTTGTGTGCCACCAAAAGTTCATTCATTCTGCACAACATCTTTGTATTGGCACTTGGTTGTGGTTCCGCCATATTGAAAATTATGTTATGACTAATTGTGTTCTCTATTGAATCATGATTTTGTGTTGATCATCAATGTATGACCAAAACGGTTTACTCAAGTAATCAATTTATTTAAGGATTGGACAAACAGAAAGCCTGTCATGGTATAAAGTAATAAATGATACGCTTTTATTTTCTGGGGTAGTTAGTAGCTTATAAGTTCGATTCCGTTTCAAAATTGGATGTACAAATGGGCCATGAAAACGTATCATACAGGCACACATTTTGTTATGAATTATTTAAAAAATATTTAGTTTATATTCTATTCGTAGAGTATTCGTGTGACGACGACGTTTCGTTTCTGTTTTTTTCAAGATACATTGACTCGTAAAAGAAACTTTTAGTAGTTGCACTGGACACAGACGGCACGCGTTCTCTATGTCCATGCCTTCAACCGAGCAGTCTTGGTCATACATAACTACATAATGCATATTGTATGTAACACCATCATCCAATCCATAAATCTCTTTTACACGCTAGATGTAGCTACAAATGATAACTACCACCAACAAATCGAGACCTACGCGACCGAGATGCTAGCACCCATGCCACCACCGAACCTACCACCGAAGAATCACTACCAGACCCCGGTACCACAGACTCACCGTCAGGAATACCGCCAGGAAGACTACTATGCGTACCCGAAATATGAGGACTACCCGCAAAACGCGAATTATCAAACTAACCCACAATTCACCCAAAATGTGGGAAATCAGAAGATTGGTAAGATCCAAGATTACGACCCTCTGAGTGACGGACCTAGGCCTCCGCCCAACACGCAGCGGGCCTCCGCCACGCTCATCTACAATAGTTCCAGCGATGGGAAACGAGGTTAGGGCTCTTAGACTAGCCAACCAAATATGTAGTACTAGAACTGCATGCTGGAAGTATAATCCACCACCCATTCACATTTTAGCATGAACCTTTAGAGTCTGGAATAGTTCCAGTGATAGGAAACGGGGCAGGGCATGTAGAATACATAACAATTTAACTCAATATTTAATCGCCAAACAAAGAAAAAACACTAAAACATACTGGGGCTACTTTGCGCCACCTTATCACATTTTATCACATACTAAATTTTATCTTAGAATTCCTAGATTCTAGAAGACTAATAGCTCTAGTCATGGGATTCTACTCATCTGATTAAGTAGGTATATATAAATATTAAAACTAGAATATTAAAAAGTAACTTTCTGGTTTCTATGGCAAATCATTAAACAGCATGATGGAAATATAGTCCACCACCCTGACTTCTCGTGAAACAGAAATTAAATCTATGATTAAGTAATGGTAAGACTATTATTTTATTACTTTCATTAGATCGCATGCATTTTGATTCGCTTCTTTGTGGCTTTGTTGTTTGGTGTTGGTTTTCATCATTTTTCATTCCAAAAATATTGAATAGTCACAAATCTTTTATTTAATTTAATTAAGTATAACTCTTCTTATTAATTGTTTATTTATAGTTATTTAATTTAAATTTATAGTCGTTAAAGCCCGCTAACCCGCATTGTAGCAGCGTGGTGGGTCTAAGCTCTAATTTCCTCTCTCCTATGAGAGTGGTAGCCTGTGCCCAGCTGTGGGACGTTAAATGGGCTGTAGTGATAGCGGTAGTATATAGATAATTTAGCCTACTAAATCAGATTCTGAAGACACGTTTGAGACACATATTTATGATCCAAAGATAATAATCTTTTACAGATTTATTTATTACAGATATCTTGTGAGCTTAGGTATTCTAATAAAAATGGGACTCTTTGAAATTATCTTGTCTCCATGATGCAAGCTCTCTGTGAGCTTAAATTCATTACAATTGGTTTAGTCAAATCAAATAAAATATTTTTTATTCGAGTAGACTTTTAACAAATGCTTTTGAATAGTTGAGTTAATCTACCACTGGTTCTGAATGCCGTTCTTTAAATTTCTCTCTAAAGGAATCACGCGGTTTTATATTATAAATTGCACGTATTGCCCTTTTTTGTAGAATAGAATAGAATAATTTTATTTGTCTGAATATGCGTTACAATGATAGTTACAGTATGAAAAGTTGCAGCATATCCAGTCAGGCAACCCTAACGTACAATTTTTTTTGTAGTTAGATATTTAAATAGCATAGTACAAGTATGTTCTAGTATTAGGATAACACTTCATAGGTATTACATTGAATAAATAAATAAATACCTATTTTCAGGGGCCCATCACACTCAGCAGCAGCAAAGCAGCCGGCATATTGGCCGCGTGACCGACCTCGACCCGTTGGCCAACGAGCCGCCGGCGCCGCACAACCACCACAACCATCCCAGCCAGGCCAAACAGGTAACAAATCCCTTGATAAACCTTTCCCTCACTTGAAAAACATTCATTCAAACATTCCCACAAACTTAATTGACCCGGTGGCCAAAATTGAAACTAATTTTTATGCCTGTTTAGTTGTTTTTTTGAAGTAAAGCCTCTTGACTTGGGGAGTAAGTTGGTGAATGCGTGACGAGAGCGTCCCGCGCCCGGATGCGTTACGAAAAGCGTGATCGGGTGAGGCGAACGGAAGTTGAGTGGGAGATATATAAGTGAGGATGGAAAGAGAGGAGGAGTGGAGGAGGTGGAGTTACGTTTCGTATATACGGGGGCAAGAGAGAGGTGCGAGCACACATTTTCTTTCTCTCTTCCATTCATAGCCAGTTACTAAGTTTTACTTTAGTCGTGTGGTATAAAGCGCACTCGTTTTTTTTCATATCTACTAGCGACGCTGTCACCGGGTCAGATCAGTTTGACGGACTACCTTAGGCCGGCCATTCAGACTGCTGGAGCAGTCATAGTCAACAGCTTGAAGCTACCATTGTTAACTGCTGCCAACCGCCCCAAACAGTCGCAACTGCTCGATTAAAATTTTGACAAATACTTGCCACAGTTGGTAGGACTGAATTAAACGATTAAAATTTTATTAGAACTATTGTTTTCTTTTGTAATAACTATGTGCATATTTGTCTGAAGTAAATGTTTTGACAAATACTTGGCACAGTTGATAGGACTGAATTAAATGATTAAAATTGTATTAGAACTATTGTTTTCTTTTGTATTAACTATGTGCATATTTGTCTGAAGTAAATAGATCATTAATACTGTTATTGAAACAGTTACGGGAAATACTTAAATTTTAAAAAGGTGGTACATTTTATAGATCCTATAAAAATGTAGTCTAGGTGTTTAGCACAAAAATGTAACTGTGTAAGGAAAAAAAAGCTATTTTACTTTTATTTACTTATTTATTTAATTATTGTTTTCTTTCAGAGAGTGTACATCGCGATGTACGATTACGAAGCGAACGATAGCGATGAGGTGAGTTTTTCATTTTTTTAAATTTATTTGAGTATTAACATTTAGGGTGGGATCGTAAAAATTACTTTATTGATTTATCCCATTTAAATTTTATGTTCATGTGAAAAAGTAGTATTTTAAAAATTTTGTTAGATAACACCTAAGGTATACTTAGGTCTTCAACTCTTTCCTCCCCATTCGTTTTATCCATCCTGTGGAAAAAATAGAATTTTTTATATCATTATCTGTATTAACAAAAACATACAGGTTGGATGTTTTTGTTAACAAGGATAATGATAACTCAATTATTCAGCAACTTTAATATGAAGTTTGTATGAAATACATAGTTGTGACGTCATCAAATTTCAACACACTCTGCTAGTTTTAAGTATAATAACCATTTTAATCTATAGTTTAAAATGGTTATCAAACGTAAAACTAGCCGAGAAGACCTTTTTGGAAGACCCTCTATTTAATAATCAGTAAGATATCATTTGACTGCCTCGTTGGTCTAGCGGTTAGCGTAGTCGACTGCGGATGACGAGGTCCTGGGTTCGTTTCCCGGTCGGGCATAAAAATTGTTAGGTATTTGGGTTTTCTATTAAGAATTTCTCAGTACTAGCCCGGAGTTAGGAAGTTGGCGTTGTTTCACCCCCGTGCCTCGGAGAGCACGTTAAGCCGTCGGTCCCGGCTATTATCACTAACATGATTATAGTCGTTAGCCAACCCGCATTGGAGCAGCGTGGTAGGTCTAAGCTCCAATTCCCTCTCTCCTATGAGAGAGAAGGCCTGTGCCCAGCAGTGGGACGTCAATAGGCTGTAGTGGTGGTAGTGGTGGAAGATATCATTTATTTTTGACATAGACATCATCCCTATTGAGAATAATAATAATAATAATTTTGACGACCTCCGTAGCGCTGTTGTCTTAACGTGCGGAGGTCCCGGGTTCGATCCCCGGCAGGGTCAATTTGGGAATTTATAATTTCTGAATTTTCCCTGGTCTGGCCTGGTGGGAGGCTTCGGCCGTGGCTAGTTGCCACCCTACCGGCAAAGACGTGCCGCCAAGCGATTACGCGTTCCGGTACGATGCCGTGTAGAAACCGAATATGGGTATGGGTTTAATATAACTGCCATACCCCTAACAGGTTAGCCCGCTACCATCTTAGACTGCATCTTCACTTACCATCAGGTGAGATCGCAGTCAAGGGCTAACTTGTAGTGGATAAAAAAAATAAAAAAAAATAACGGTTTGTTTCGCTTAAGGTGTCGTTCCGCGAGGGCGACTACATTTCGAACGTGACGTCGATCGACGAGGGCTGGATGACGGGGCAGGTGCTTCGCACGGGACGCACCGGCATGTTGCCTGCTAACTATGTGGAGCTCGCGCCCGACAGACACTGAGAATATTATATATATAAATATATATATATATATTATGTCACCGTAAGATTGTAAAAACCGTTAGATTATAATCTAACTCGCGAAATTCTAAACTGTCGAAAGTTTACAATTTAACGCATTATTTTCCGGTAGATTGTAATCTGATAGGTAGGTATTTAAACCCGATAAAACCTAAGTGCCCTACTTGATTATTTATGTCGAACCCTAACCTAACCTACAAGAAAGAGACAAGAAAACGTAAATAAAATGAATATTTCAAAAATTGAAACTCGGAACATTGAACAGTTTACAATCTTTCGACAGTTTAGAATTTCGCGAGTTAGATTATAATCTAACGGTTTTTACAATCTTACGGTGACATATACATCATTACTCTTCAAGGTCTAGCCCCACTACAGAGACGCGGCACGTAACAGCAGGAATTATTTTTATGAGGTTGTATGGAGCTAGGACGCGGCACGGATATGCACTGCGCGACGATGCCAGGGTTGCCAGATCGTCGGAATTCGTCTGGATTCTCCCGATATTTTAAATAATCTCCAGATTCCCGACAAAACTGAAAATCTCCAGACAAACAACTCCTTGGAAAATTCGATACAAAATAATAATTTTAAAAGCCCGCTTGATTTTGCGTTCACTCCATTGTCGTTTTTGAATTTCAAATTTTCTGAATAGTTACTACCAAATCTAAATCAGCAAAGTCCCATGCCGATCACATGTGGCCACCTAAAAATTAAGTGTATTACTTGAATTAGTTATGTCTCAATGTTAAGTAGCCTATTGATTTTAAAAAATAAAATTTATTAGCAACAACCCCAAAATCCCGACATTCTCAAATTGTGTTCAGATATTTTTATCTTCCGATCTGGCAACCCTAAATGCAACTCATATAAATAATACTTGCCGCTATGTGCCGCGCCGCTCCGTGCATAGTGGGGCTAAACCTGTAGTGGGGGTCAGATTAAATAATTGAACATAATTAAAAAAAATTGAAAACATGAGTAACCATATTAATTTTTTTGAAAAATTCATAGCCGGTGTTAATCGGGAGAATTTAAGGATTTTAACGATACTCCATACATCCAAATCTGTTCAGGAGTTTAGATGTAATAATGGAATAAAGAAAGAAGCATGAACCATGATGACAACACTTTTTTTTGGACAGTCGTGTAATAAGTTTGCACTCAGTTATTTCATTTGAAATATCTAGATTACTAAAGAATATATCACGTTTGCTTTTGTCTGTATTTGTATGATTGAAGCAGATTCAAATGTTTTAATAATTAAATAAAAATCTTAATAAAAATAGTTACTCGCTGGCATTTAAAACATGTACCCAAACTTTTGATATAAATAAAAACTAAAAAATAACCTGGCCCTCACTTTTATACCCTTTCCCCTTTAGAACTGACACATAAATTAGAAGAAAATTATCCTACACAAATAACTAACATATTTCACGGTATATAAAATATCTGAAACCAATTATACCAATAATCCATATTTATGTATACTGTATAGGAAAATAAGTTAAAATACCTATGCCACTAACAAATAAACTTGTCTAACGAAGCGAAAGTAATTTTTGTGACGCCTAATTTATATTATTTTAATCATTTCTATATTTTATTCTTATACAGCGTTGTTTTAGAATACAATAATAATTATTATTTTAGTTGGACCAAAATATTAAAAAACTAATAGCATTTATCGGTCATTCCTTTTTTTTCTACATTCTAAATTTTCAATTTTTTCATGATAGCAACATTAAAGTATAGATTATGTGAAAGTGTCCAAAAAGTTACAAGTTTTTGAGCTTTTACATACATTAAAATATCGTTTTAATTAGCTACTTAATAACTTTATTCATTTAAGTGAGCAAATAATGAAAATATACTTTTAAAATTCACATTTTTACAATAATTAATTTATAATTTTTGTACCTGGTCACACTGAAAACCGGTCGCAATATTTTAAAGGTGTTGTAAATAAATATTAAATCTAGACATAATTAAAAATGTTTATATGGTGTAATACCATATTTTTATATTATGTATATTTTTCTAGAGAAACGTATTTCACAAGAAAAAACGAAAAAAATTAATAATATACGAAATTCGTAAGCATAATACGCATTTTTATTCGGGCACTTTTTTTCATTTCGATTAAAACACATTCCGGTTCTAATGCAATTTATAATAATTGATATTTATATGAAAGAGGAAATTCCCGCTTTTTTCTTATGATGAAAATTTTAACAAAATTACTATTTTTAAAATATTAAATTCATACTGAAAGGTCTTCTTTTATATTTCATATCAATATCAACGTTGTTATTTCCATATCACGTAAGATAAGATTTGCCAATTAGTTTTTATTGTTTTTTTTAAAACATAATATTAAATCTGCTTATTTTATTGTTAGATGCAAGTTTTATAGCACATAGCAGTGGTGTAACAGTAGAATGACATTTCTGATGATATTCGATGGCCCCCAAGTCAAGTGGCCTATTCAAGGCCCCTTATAAGTGTAGGTGTTTCATATTAGTAACCTTAATAAGAACTTATATTTCTATTTAAATTCCTTCTCCAACTTAAAGGGGCCCCGATTCAAGGTCTAAGGCCTTCAATCACTAAAAATCATTTATTTTTGAATTGAGAAACATCCCAATTGAGTTTATTGAGTAATAGACGGTCAAATTCAATTCACAAAATGTTATGTTATTTTATTGTTATTCCACTGTGTTTTAGGTTAGTCATTTTATTTATTATTTTATTTTACTTGGGATAGCACTGCCCTTGGACAAATGTCTAGAAGTTAAAATCTCAGTTTTTTTTTTAATAGTAAAAACGTAGTTTATAAAAGGGCAGATTTATATGGTTTTAGCTAATACAATTGTTATCATTTTAAGCATTAACCACATCACAATTTTAAGGCTTGATTTTTTATGTAAGAGCGAGAATTTTGTAAAAAAAAACATGAATGTTCCTTATTAATTTAAATTACGTAAAATAAAATTTAATTCTTACGAGATCATTTGTCCTGTTTTTTTACATCAAATAATATTGTAATTTTTACAGAAGTGGCTTGCTTTAATATTCTTATGATTATTTATTTCTCAGACTAAATTAAAAATACGGCGTACCGTTATTTGGTCGTTCATACCAGCTGACTTTACTTTACTTTTAAAATAATTTTAGTGCCCATATTTGCTAAAATAGTTTTTTTTACATAATCAATTTTTTTTTGCCGGGCTGTGCCCTACACTAAGTTAGTTATAACTTCTCGCTCTTTTTGATACAAATAAACACAATTTACACGATCTTATGTATGGGAACAGTATTATAAGCCGATCCGATGTTACAGTGCCTTTGTAATATTTAATAAAATTTAAGCGATAACAAATTGTTTCATTGTTCCAATTAACTGAATACAACTGACCTTATTTTAAATCATAGACTTACGTAACACCCAATGACAAAAGACATAGTAAAGAACATGACCAGTGGAACTATGGGAGCTTGCCTAGAAATCAAAAATCAATGTACAGCAATGATTTCTTGATTATTGTAATTGTTATATTTTATAGTTTTCAGATAAAAAGGTTGCAGGAGTCTAAAGTCTCTGAAACCAGAAAATAATTTAAAAAATATTCACCAAATAACTGCTTTCCCACACTTGATGGCTAGTTAGCGAGTCAAAAAAATATTTTCACGTATTACCACGATTCTCAGGAAAATAATTAAGCTTTGCATTATTTGGGCATGGATCAGGATAATACTGGAATAATAAAACTATATTTGCAAGAAATAAGTAATTTTAATAAATCACGCTACATTGTACTGCTGCTCTTCCGCACTAGGTGGCGCTAAACGTTTTGGTTAGCGAGTCTTAACTATTCGACGACACAGAATAATATAATAGTACTGTCTCTCTGGTTAACTTGTCTCTGGTACTGTCGACGACAGATGCCAGACAGAGGGCGTTAGGTTCCTTTAAACGCAGTGGTTATTTAAATATGCTTTGTTCGATCAATTACACATTGCATTGAGGCTTGTCACCTCATAAAAATTATTTTATACAAAACATACATTTCCTTTTCATTACTATTTAATTGATCAAAAATAAATCACTCTTAATATAGTGATTAAAGTATGATATTCATGTAGGGTTACAAGATTATTATTAGGCATGGATAAAATTGAACGTCAAAATGGAGCTGTGATTAAAGAGGAAGCCAAGGACCTTTAAAAGGTCCTTGAGGAAAGCGGACGCTCAAGATTTAAACAACAAACGTGTTGTTTTTTAGACATTTTAACCTTGACTTTATTCTTAAGTTAACCAGATATATCTTTATAGATTAATTCTTTGTTTATTTTTTACGTGAACCTTTCCGATATTTTAATAGTTATTCTGGTATTCAAGGCGAGGACGAATCCAACCTATCAGAGATCAAATTCGGTCCAGCCGTTCTTGAGTTTTAAATGGTGTAATAAATAACACGACTGTTTTATTTATATAGATTGGCAGTTCCATTTTCCTTACGTTTCTAATAGACTTAAAAGGAGGAGGTTAAATTTGACTCGTTTTTTTTGGGGATGTTACTCCATAACTCCGTCAAATCTGAACCGATTTCAATTATTTTTTTAAATATTTGAAAGAACATCTTCAGGTTGGTCCCATTTAAATTTGGTGAAGATCTAATGAATATCTTGGGAAATGGCGGCAAATCGGTCGCGATTGGAGTGTTTGTAGACTTTTATTCATGCATAGTATATAAATAACATATAGCTTGCAGATGCTAAAATTAATTCAGCTCAATATACAGTATCAGTTGCGGGGTAAGGGAGTGCACTTACATCTCAGCGCTCCAACAGCCAACCTCACCTGCCCGTGGTGCCCCCTGCTGGCTGACGAACGAGGCTCTGGCGACCGACCAATGGCGGTATAACCATTACAAACTAGCTGGACTTGAATAAATGACTCAGGCCGGTGTCGGGCAGCAGCGACACTGGTTCAACAAGTCCAGCCCTGCGATCGCCAACCCGCCTGCCCAGCGTGGCGATTAGGGCATTAAACCTTTATGGATAGCGCTAGAACGAAAAGGCCCCTAGTTCCCGGCGGCCCCACTTCTCCCGGATCTGGTAGCGGTCAAGGTGATGGTGGGGCAGGGGGTGCCAAGAATCTCCGGGTGACGGCAGGCTACCAAAACCAACTGACTTTGGCGACGTATAACGGACGGACATTGAGGCTTGATGAGAGCATAAAAGAACTTGAGGTAGAGCTGGAAAATATAGGATGGCATATTCTGGGGTTGAGTGAAGTCCGTAGAGAGGGGGAGGACACTGCAACTCTAGAATCAGGTCATCTCCTCTACCATCGCCAAGGAGATAGCCAATCACAAGGTGGCGTCGGATTCCTCGTCCACAGGGTCCTCACTGATAGCTTTGAAGAGATATCGAGCGTATCTTCACGGGTTGCATATCTCATAATAAGATTGACTAAAAGGTATTGTTTGAAGGTCATCCAAGTGTATGCACCAACATCGACACATTCCGATGCTGAAGTCGAAATGATGTACGATGACATCAATAACGCCTTAAACAACACCAGTAAGGCTCACTTCAACGTTATCATGGGGGACTTCAACGCGAAAGTGGGCATGCAGAGTGGTTCCGAATCTGCGTTAGGGTCGCATGGGTATGGAAACAGAAACCACCGAGGCCAAATGCTTATCAACTTCCTCGAGATGAGGGGTTTCTACTTGATGAATTCGTTCTTCAAGAAAAAGCCCCACAGGAAGTGGACTTGGAAAAGCCCCGATAACACTACAAAAAATGAGATAGACTTCATCATGACAGACAAACGCTACATATTTAGAGATGTCTCTGTGATCAACAGGTTCAATACAGGAAGTGATCACCGTCTTGTCCGAGGCACTCTAAATATCAATTACAAGCTGGAGAGGTGTCGCATGATGAGGTCAACTCTTCGGCCTACTATGTTTCAGACCCAGGCTGGCTCTGATCGCTTCCAATTGGAACTGAAAAACAGATTCGATGCTCTGGAGCCCGCAATCGATATAGACGAGGACTACGAAAACGTGACAAGCATCATGCAGGATGAAGGGCACAGGTTTTGTGGTACAAGGCAAGCGGGCAGGAAGTCTAAACTCTCAGACGAGACTCTGCAACTTATGAAAGAGAGGCGGGAGAACGTACAGTCTACCCCGACGGACAGTCAGGACCTAAATAAAAAGATCAAACGATCCATACGGCGAGACCTCCGGCGTCTAAGTACACAACATATACTTAAAGCTATTGAAGATAACCGGGGGTCTAAAGTGTTTTCACAAAAGCTTGAAAATAGCCGAATAAGCAAACTTAAGACCTTGAGCGGTAGAACTGTAAGCACCAAGTCAGAGATCCTTGCTGAGATCGAGGACTTTTACGGCCAATTGTATAAGACTCAAGTCCCACAACCCGAATCCTTCGAATCAGACCCCAGAGCTAAATTAACACGCCACTATACAGCCGATCTTCCAGATGTAAGTGTAGACGAAATAGTGTTGGCCCTGAAACAACAGAAAAATGGAAAAGCCCCGGGAGAAGACGGAGTCACCTCTGAGCTCTTGAAGGCAGATGCCCTTACTTCAAGAGCTACAGAGGCTCTTTGACTCGGTTATTCAGAACGGGAGAACTCCAAAGGCGTGGAATAGGAGTATTGTTGTTTTGTTCCATAAAAAGGGTGACAAAACACTCTTGAAGAACTACCGTCCCATTTCACTTCTTAGCCACATATATAAGCTGTTTTCCAGGGTCATCACTAATCGTCTTTCACGAAGACTCGACGAGTTCCAGCCACCAGAGCAGGCTGGGTTTCGGAGTGGTTACGGCACCATAGACCACATACACACATTGAGGCAGATTGTGCAGAAGTCCTATGAGTACAAACAGCCTCTGTGTCTCGCTTTTGTGGACTATGAGAAGGCCTTTGACTCCATCGAGACCTGGGCTGTTCTGGAATCCTTGCAGCGATCCCAAGTTGATTGGCGATACATTGAAGTTTTGAAATGCTTATATAGCTCGGCATTTATGTCTGTCCAAGTACAGGGTGCGTCTACAAGACCTATCCAATTGCATCGCGGGGTAAGACAGGGGGATGTTCTGTCCCCGAAACTGTTTTCTAATGCTTTGGAAGATGTCTTTAAAACGCTTGACTGGAACGGACAAGGCATTAACGTGAACGGAGAGCACATTTCACACCTCCGCTTCGCCGATGATATCGTCATCATCGCAAGTTCGCTGCAAGAGCTACAAAAGATGCTCGATAGCCTTCACGCTGCCTCCCGACGTGTCGGTCTCCGGATGAACTTAGACAAGACCAAGGTCATGTTCAATGAATTGGTCGTTCGGGGGCCGATTACTGTCAACGGATCTATTCTCGAAACTGTCCAAGAATACACATACCTTGGGCAAATTTTGCAAGTAGGAAGTAACAGTTTCGAGAAAGAGATAGAACGGAGAATACAGCTGGGCTGGGCAGCATTTGGCAAACTCCGTCGGGTCTTTTCGTCGCCTATACCGCAATGCCTGTAGACCAAAGTCTTCAATCAGTGCGTCCTGCCAGTTATGACTTACGGTGCCGAAACGTGGACACTGACATCGAGACTAGTCCACAAACTTCAAGTTGCTCAACGTGCTATGGAAAGAGCTATGCTCGGAATTTCTTTGAGGGATAAAATCCGAAACGAAGTAATTCGCCAAAGAACCAAAGTAATCGACATAGCTCTCAAGGCTAGCACGTTGAAGTGGCAGTGGGCTGGTCACGTTTGTCGTAGGACTGACGGCCGTTGGAGTCGCAAGGTCCTAGAGTGGAGACCGCGTCTCGGCAAACGAAGTGTGGGGCGCCCCCGGCTAGGTGGAGCGACGACATCCGGAGAGTGGCTGGCATCAAGTGGATGCTAACAGCCAGGGATAGGCAAAGTTGGCGCAATCTTAAAGAGGCCTATGTCTAACAGTGGATGCATATTGGCTGACGATGATGATGATGATGATGATGAATATACAGTATGCGCTCGAGTTGAATGCAGAGTAAATGTATGTGTCACCATACATTGGCTCTGCATTCAACTCGCGCGCGAACTATAGAGCACGGGTGGTCTTTGAAATTAGAACAATTTAGGTAATACTCCATTGACAACACAGCAGGTTTCATTTAGGTTTAAATTCTAGTGATATTTTAAAAATAAAACTTCAATTTAATAACTTTGATACTTTTATTTGACTACCACAGAATACAACTAAGCAAATTCTTGCGCAATTACAATAGTTACATAATTATTAATTATTTATAGCAATTCTTATAAAATAGTCTTAGATTTTAATACTCCGGTATTGCAACGAGCGCTAGACTTAATCTCAGGCACGTCTAAGGCACCTAGGTTGTGATACATTTAAGGCCATGGGACATAAAAAAAACTTCATACATGCCTTAAGCACACTGACGCAATCCAAGGCGCATGAACACTTGTACAATTTGTACAGTGAAGAAAGTACGGGGCTAAGTACTTTGTAGTTTGTAGGTGCGTCAGTGAGCTAAAGAGATGAAAACGGATAGATTTATACTATGCGTTTCAAAGAATTGACCACAGTCAAATTTTATCTAAATCTAGATAACAATTCACTACAGCTGGGGCCATTCTGCCAATGCTTAAAGCTGTATTGTTTCATTATTGTTGACTTTCGTGTTTTAGAAATAATCCTTATTTTAGGAACGTCGAGGTACGTGATATCAAACTGTTATTTTGAGAAATATTGCTATTGCTTTAAGCGTGGCCCCAGGGACTATTGTAACGTAATAAGTTCGGGAAGTATAATCCGAGTTTGCATTTTTGTGAGTTTCAATGTAAAAAGCAGTTAAAACCGATTTAAACACTCACACGACACTTATTTGTGTACACTCGCATACATTCGAAGCTCAAAGGACCATAAGGTCAGGAACACTTGGCCTTACCAAAAAAAAACTTAAACGTGTTTTTTTATTTATGGACCCTGGATACAAGTCCAAGGCATTTCTAAAAATACATAACGCGTATTTATTTCTAACCTGACAGGTTTCACATACAAAAACTGTTAAAAGCTCCTACATCAGCATTAAACTCGTTTTTTTTGGTAAAGCAGTTTGGTTTCAGAGTAAAATGGGCCTTAAATGCCCTAGATTTAGAGTTCAAGTTCGTACATTGCACCCACAGACAGTGCTCCAAGCAGAACGTTGTGAAACTAAACTCGTTGGTAGTGAATTTAAATAAAAGGCCTTAGGGTATATTTTAATTTAACGACGAAGTGTTTTGAAGTGGTCTTACGCCTCGCGGATTATACTTTTAAACTCAAAACAGTTGAGTATAGCTGCCTTAGAATATCTTATAGCGAAATAACATTAATAAATTATATTAGATTGCACTCAAACGGTATTACAACATAGTTTTACTAATTTCAATAAAATAAAACACTAAATAGAAATTATTATAAACACACATAAAAGTGCATCCATACGTATTATAATTACAAGAAATGAAATTTTATTTCATTTCTCATTTCATTCGGTATTTTTATTCAAATCCAAAAGTTTTTTATACAAATAACCTATTGCAAGATCTTCTTCAGCTTATATATTTTTTTATTCACTACAAGTAATCCCTTGACTGCGATGATGCGATCTCACTTGATGGTAAGTGATGATGTAGTAAGGGCTAACCTATTGGGGGCATGACAGTAATATTAAACCTCGGCATCGTACCGGAACGCTAAATCGCTTGGCGGCACGTCTTTGCCGGTAGGGTGACAACTAGCCACGGCCAACCCAGGCCAGACCAGGGAAAATTCAGAAATTACAAATTCCCAAATTGACCTTGCCGGGGATCGAACCCGGGACCTCCGCACGTTAAGACAACAGCGCTCAACACTGCGCAAGGGAGGTCGTCATAGCAATGCAAAAAATTTGTAGCAAGTACAAAGTTTTATAGTTATATAACTTTCAAATAGCTTGTACGGCACAATAAGAAACTTTTGAAGGCACTGCCCCCCGATTGTCTAAAAATTGCCGATCAAATCGTCAAAAATCGGCGTCAAAGTAAAATACATACCTAAACGTATTAGAATGGATACACGAAATTGAGCTCTAATTCAAAATGCTGTTATGGTTTATTTTACTTTGACGCCGATTATTGACGATTTGATCGGCAATTCTTACACAATCGCACCTCTGGTTTTTAACAGACTACGAAAAAGTTGTATTGAGTGTTTTTTAAAATTTATATGTACAACTTCAGGTTTTATTGGTCCCTACATCTTAAAAGATCCTTCATTCAATTAAAACTATTATAATATACTATGCTATAAAAGACTATTAATAAATTTCCTGCACTCTAAAATTAAAATCTCAATATTTTTTTATTACAAAAGATATTTCTATATGACCTTAATTTGATACTTCTTCATAAAACTAAAAAAATAAACAATTATTCATATTTTAATAAAAACAAAAATACATAATCTTTGTTAGTTTTAATGACGATGAGGTGAATGTTAGTTCTCAGTATATTGTACTAATAACTAGTGAATGCATGCGGTGAAAACCTACACGCAAGTGCCGACAACAACTGCACAAGGTTCGTTGCGTGAACGCGTAACGAACGGACACAGACACAAATAATATTTTTATACATAATTAGTCAATTACATATAAGGCAAAATATTTAATAGATGCCCAATCTACCAAAAACTTTAAAAGCTCATTTTAGTATAAAAATATATTACCATAATATTTTTATCACGCCCTGTCGATTTCTAGCTATTTAGCTGTTTAACCATATTTAACGCGGTTAACAATGTATAACGCTGTTCTTCTTCTTTCTTTGACATATGAGGACTCAACGTTCCTGTCATTTAATGATCCGTTCAACAATATTTAACAAGGTTAACCCAATTTAACACGATTAACCATTTCATTTTCCACACGCCCGAATAGATATCTCAGTAGTATCTTTGTTTAGTTCATGTCAAATCCCTGTGGGACTAAGTATTTTCAAGTATTTCCAAGCAGTGCGTACTATGTAGTCCAGTTAGTGCCGTACCATAATCAATAGTCAGTAATTGGTACTAAAAAAAACACACTGCCCTTACATACATTTCCTAACGTTTTTACCCGTTAATGGCGATTAACCCTAGTAATGTTAACGTTATAACAATTTTGATGTCTCCTTTTATTTTAGTTAACCATTTTCGCAATTATGGTTAACTCTGTCAACTATAACATTTACTATGAATTCTTTACTTTTAACTACACTCTGTCGATTAATAGTGTATAATCATATTTAACATGGATAATGTTTAACGCAGTTAAATATGCATATTTATTGTATTTTCTGTACACTCTACATTGTCCTATCATAAAGTGAGCTGTTTAACCATATTTAACGGGGTTAACCGAATTTAACGCGATTAACCGAATTTAACGCGATTAACCATGTTATTTTCCACATGTCCGAGTATATACCTCAGTAGTATCTCCGTGTAGCTCGTGTCAGTTCCCTGTGGGGCTCAGAAGCAATGTATCCTCCTCAAGTTTTTCCAAGCGGTATGTAGAGTTGTCCGGTAAGTGTCGTACCAACTCGTCGGTTAGTCGTACCGGCGCGCCATTTGGGCCGGACACAAGTACCGTATCGCATTCCTGGAACAAATTGTTATGGATAACGAAACAAGTATTACAATAACAGAATAGTCCACGTGGTTTTAAGTTTTTTTTTTAATTCTATGGGAATTTAGTTTTTTTTTTCAGGAAAAAAGTAGTCAATGTTACTCTCCAGGTCTACAACTATACCTGTGCAAAGTCATGCCAATCCGTTGCTCTTTTGCGGGCTTATTGAACTTTGAAGGACAAACCCACCACCAACGAACACACACTTCCGCATCACATATTTATGTGATGCAGAAGCGGAAGTTCAGATTTAAAAACATGCATGTTTATCTTTGTTAATTTAATCAGTATTTTGTAAAACCTTAATACGAATAATAATTTATTTTGATCTACAGATCGCGCGCGAGTTGAATGCAGAGCTAATGTATGGTGATACATACAAAAGCATTTCATAATAATAAATAATACACATAATAAATATTAAGGTAATAATAGGATAATGAGATGAAATAAAATTATGTGTCCGGTATTTTAGTGACTAAGTATAAATTAATATTTGCAAGCCTATATTATGGCAAAACATGATTAGCATCTTTATGTATAATTATAACCTCAGTGTCTCTCTAAATATCTGTGTTGTAACCCATGTTTAAAGCAAATAAATGAATTTATTTTATTATTTATTATTTATTTAAGCTCTGCATTCAACTCGCGCGCGTACTGTACACAATATAAGCAAATTTACATTTTGATTGTGGGATAAATAATTTTTCTGTAAATTTTACGGGGGTGTACCGCGTAAAATTTACAGAAAAATTATTTATTCTCCTTTAAGGGTCCTTATACAATCAGGCCGCAGCCAACTTTAGGTATATAACTCGCCACACTACAGCATATATCTGTACGCATATATAGCACTACGCTCTACGCTCGATTTTATAGCCAACTAATCAATTTTGTAACTTGAAATATTTGATTATTTATTTACTACATATTATTATCTATGCCTCCGCGCCACATTATTATAGTAAATACTAGCAGACGCACCCCTGCTTCGCTCGGGTGAAATTTTTAAAAATTCCTTGGAGGTCGAATTTCCAAAAATCCTGAAACACGTGTTTCTTAAATCCCTATAGTAAAAATCTGTAGGTATTTAACTCGCCACAATACAAAATATTTCTGCAAGGACGTATACTCTACGCTAGACCACAGTAAACGGATGAAACTACCTAGAAACGTTCGAAACAGCTCACTCACACAAACATGCGCATCGACATTGCCGTCAGTAGTGATTGCCGCGTCATGACGAGTGGTCACGTATAAATCTATTTCCGCGATCTTTTTAAAAATGCAAGGAGTGTATTGCGTAATATACGGCTGTTTGAACTCTGCTTCAACAAAACCGGAACTATCGTTTTTTAAATTCATTCTAAATCGATATTTGGGGCTCCCCGGGAACAAAAAACAGGAAACTGGTAACAAATTTTAAAAAAATCTCTGTTATTGTACCGATTTCGTACAAAATCGATATATGAGGATCCCTAAGATCACAAGACAGGAAACTGTTACCAAAATTTAAAAAAATCAGCGCCATTTTGAAATGTTTGTTATTGGACCGATTTCAGTCAGCGCCGTTTTGAAATTCTCTGTTATTGTACCGATTTCGTTCAAAATCGATATCTGACGATCCCTGGGATCACAAAACAGGAAACTGGTACCAAAATTTAAAAAAAGTCAGCGCCATTTTGAAATTCTTTATTATCGTACTGATTTCGTTCAAAATCGATATCTGACGATCCCTGGGATCACAAAACAGGAAACTGGTACCAAATTTAAAAAAAGTCAGCGCCATTTTGAAATTCTTTATTATCGTACCGATTTCGTTCAAAATCGATATCTGGGGTTCTCTGGGATCACAAAACCGGAAACTGGTACCAAACTTTAAAAAAGTCAGCACCATTTTGAAATTCTTTGTTATCGTACCGATTTCGTTCAAAATCGATATCTGGGGTTCCCTGGGATCACAAAATAGGAAACTTTTACCAGAATTTTAAAAAAGTCAGCGCCATTTTGAAATTCTCTGTTACTGTACCGATTTCGTTCAAAATCGATATCTGGGGTTCCCTAGGATCACAAAATATGAAAATTTTACCAGAATTAAAAAAAGTCAGCGCCATTTTGAAATTCTCTGTTATTGTACCGATTTCGTTCAAAATCGATATCTGAGGATCCCTAAGATCACAAAACAGGAAACTGGTACCAAAATTTAAAAAAATCAGCGCCATTTTGAATTTGTGTTTTGTGATCCCAGGGACCGTCAGATATCGCTTTTGAACGAAATCGGTACAATAACAAAGAATTTCAAAATGGCGCTGATTTTTTAAAATTTTGGTAACAGTTTTCTGTTTTGTGGTCTTAGGGATCCTCAGATATCGATTTTGAACGAAATCGGTACGATAACAAAGAATTTCAAAATGGCGCTGACTTTTTTTTAATTTTGGTACCAGTTTCCTGCTTTGTGATCCCAGGGATCGTCAGATATCGCTTTTGAACGAAATCGGTACAATAACAAAGAATTTCAAAATGGCGCTGAGTTTTTAAAATTTTGGTAACAGTTTCCTGTTTTGTGGTCTAAGGGATCCTCAGATATCGATTTTGAACGAAATCGGTACAATAACAGAGAATTTCAAAATGGCGCTGACTTTTTTATAATTCTGGTAAAAGTTTCATAATTTGTGATCCTAGGGAACCCCAGATATCGATTTTGAACGAAATCGGTACAATAACAGAGAATTTAAAAATGGCGCTCACTTTTTTAAAATTCTGGTAAAAGTTTCCTGTTTTGTGATCCCAGAGAACACCAGATATCGATTTTGAACGAAATCGGTACGATAACAAAGAATTTCAAAATGGCGCTGACTTTTTTTAAATTTTGGTACCAGTTTCCTGCTTTGTGATCCCAGGGATCGTCAGATATCGCTTTTGAACGAAATCGGTACAATAACAAAGAATTTCAAAATGGCGCTGATTTTTTAAAATTTTGGTAACAGTTTTCTGTTTTGTGGTCTTAGGGATCCTCAGATATCGATTTTGAACGAAATCGGTACGATAACAAAGAATTTCAAAATGGCGCTGACTTTTTTTTAATTTTGGTACCAGTTTCCTGCTTTGTGATCCCAGGGATCGTCAGATATCACTTTTGAACGAAATCGGTACAATAACAAAGAATTTCAAAATGGCGCTGGGTTTTTAAAATTTTGGTAACAGTTTCCTGTTTTGTGGTCTAAGGGATCCTCAGATATCGATTTTGAACAAAATCGGTACAATAACAGAGAATTTCAAAATGGCGCTGACTTTTTTTTAATTCTGGTAAAAGTTTCATAATTTGTGATCCTAGGGAACCCCAGATATCAATTTTGAACGAAATCGGTACAATAACAGAGAATTTCAAAATGGCGCTCACTTTTTTAAAATTCTGGTAAAAGTTTCCAGTTTTGTGATCCCAGAGAACCCCAGATATCGATTTTGAACGAAATCGGTACGATAACAAAGAATTTCAAAATGGCGCTGACTTTTTTTAAATTTTGGTACCAGTTTCCTGCTTTGTGGTCCCAGGGACCGTCAGATATCGCTTTTGAACGAAATCGGTACAATAACAAAGAATTTCAAAATGGCGCTGATTTTTTAAAATTTTGGTAACAGTTTTCTGTTTTGTGGTCTTAGGGATCCTCAGATATCGATTTTGAACGAAATCGGTACGATAACAAAGAATTTCAAAATGGCGCTGACTTTTTTTTAATTTTGGTACCAGTTTCCTTTTTGTGGTCTAAGGGATCCTCAGATATCGATTTTGAACAAAATCGGTACAATAACAGAGAATTTCAAAATGGCGCTGACTTTTTTTTAATTCTGGTAAAAGTTTCATAATTTGTGATCCTAGGGAACCCCAGATATCAATTTTGAACGAAATCGGTACAATAACAGAGAATTTCAAAATGGCGCTCACTTTTTTAAAATTCTGGTAAAAGTTTCCAGTTTTGTGATCCCAGAGAACCCCAGATATCGATTTTGAACGAAATCGGTACGATAACAAAGAATTTCAAAATGGCGCTGACTTTTTTTAAATTTTGGTACCAGTTTCCTGCTTTGTGATCCCAGGGACCGTCAGATATCGCTTTTGAACGAAATCGGTACAATAACAAAGAATTTCAAAATGGCGCTGACTTTTTTTTAATTCTGGTAAAAGTTTCATAATTTGTGATCCTAGGGAACCCCAGATATCAATTTTGAACGAAATCGGTACAATAACAGAGAATTTCAAAATGGCGCTCACTTTTTTAAAATTCTGGTAAAAGTTTCCAGTTTTGTGATCCCAGAGAACCCCAGATATCGATTTTGAACGAAATCGGTACGATAACAAAGAATTTCAAAATGGCGCTGACTTTTTTTAAATTTTGGTACCAGTTTCCTGCTTTGTGATCCCAGGGACCGTCAGATATCGCTTTTGAACGAAATCGGTACAATAACAAAGAATTTCAAAATGGCGCTGAGTTTTTAAAATTTTGGTAATTGTTTCCTGTTTTGTGGTCTAAGGGATCCTCAGATATCGATTTTGAACGAAATCGGTACAATAACAGAGAATTTCAAAATGGCGCTGACTTTTTTTAAATTCTGGTAAAAGTTTCCTGTTTTGTGATCCCAGAGAACCCCAGATATCGATTTTGAACGAAATCGGTACGATAACAAAGAATTTCAAAATGGCGCTGACTTTTTTTAAATTTTGGTACCAGTTTTCTGCTTTGTGATCCCAGGGATCCTCAGATATCGATTTTGAACGAAATCGGTACAATAACAAAGAATTTCAAAATGGCGCTGATTTTTTAAAATTTTGGTAACAGTTTCCTGTTTTGTGGTCTAAGGGATCCTCAGATATCGATTTTGAACGAAATCGGTACAATAACAGACAATTTCAAAATGGCGCTGACTTTTTTTTAATTCTGGTAAGTTTCCTATTTTGTGATCCCAGGGAACCCCAGATATCGATTTTGAACGAAATCGGTACGATAACAAAGAATTTCAAAATGGCGCTGACTTTTTTTTTAATTTTGGGTAAAGTTTTCTGTTCAGTGATCCCAGGGAACACCGTATCGATTTTGAACGAAATCAGGACGATAAAAAAGAATTTCAAAATGGCGCTTACCGTACTAAAATTATTGGGAAAAAGTTTGTTAGTAGGATTGTTCTTCAATCACGCCGTAACAGACTAACGTATTGACCTAATTTTTTGCATAGGTATAGTTGGCTATAATAATAATTGAGTGTAGTTAAGGGCTCTGGAGTGTCATAGACTTCAATTAATACATTCATACATACATCCAACATACATACACACTCACACACACACGCATAGGCATACATAGACTCCTAATCTCGTACCCTTTCCTTTTGGCTTTGTTGTAATCGGGTAAAAAAAAGGGTAATTGAGAACTTTCTTCTTTGTGTCGTAAACAATATCAAGTTTTATCGAGCGCAGTATACAACACGCTGTTAATTTTGTCGTAATAAATTTCATGCAAAAAAGCGATACACCCACCCGTTCACGAGCGCATCTCAGCGCGTACTGAGCGCCAAACGCCAAGCGGCCGGCTTCTTTCCATAGAAAATGTATGAAGAATTTTTTGTGTTGACACATAAATGACAAAGTATTTATTTGTATGCATAATGTTCCAGCATTTGGGTAGAGGACTATATAAGCCCCACTCTTTTGTTATTTTCAAGTTAAAATATGTAGCTGATCTAGATTTATGGGTTCCTATCCAGACCCCATTTTTCGTCATTTTCAGCAGTTCTTGCGTTCGTAGAAACGTATTTATTCCGAAAATTTGTATTGGAGTGTGCATTTTTTATGGGGTCTAACTAGAGATGAATACATTACCTTTAATTTAATACCATAATATCCCAACAGCTGTTATTCCATTTATCTATAAATGGTACTTGAAAAAGTATGATATCTGTATAAGGGGCCTTAAATACTGTTATTAATCATGAAAAATTCCGCGCTCTGGCCACTTGCCTTCGTTCAACTAGCCTTGGCGGTGGCCCTCAAGCTTGTGAACAGTTTATCATTTATCAGGTGAAATCGCAGTCAAGGGCTAACTTGTAGCAGATAAAAAACTTACATTTACAATATTAGTAGGGAGTAGGATGAAAACGTTTTCGCGCTCACTCCGCTCGTCGCCACTAAGTTCTAGTTATCTCATTCAACTAACCTTGATGGTGGACGGCAGCAGGGTCCTCAGCTTGTGTACCTGTTCATCACTTACCACCTGGTGTGATCGCAGTCTTGTAGCAGATAAAAAACTCACTTTTACAATGTTAGTAAGAAGTAGGCTGAAAACTATTTCGCGCTCACTCCGCTCGTCACCACTAACCTTGGAGGTGGGCGGCAATAAGGTCCTCAGTTTATGCACCATGACACTTACCTCTTGGTGTGATCGCAGTCTTGTAGCAGATAAAAAAACTCACTTTTACAATGTCAGTAAGAAGTAGGATGAAAACTGTTTCGCGCTCACTCCGCTCGTCACCACTAACCTTGGCGGTGGGTGGTAGTAAGGTTCTCAGCTTGTGCACCAGTTCGCACGCGCGACACGCGTGCAGATAAAGCGCGCTGTACACGTTGCAGCCCGCGGGACACACGTACACCGTGAGACGCGGCTCGATGCGTCTGTCGCGACAAAAGGACGCCATTAGTGTTTCTAAATTCAAAATATTTTTCTCACCAAGTGAGAAAAAACTACTTTTGCTCACTGGTTTTAATCAAGCAGCAAAGGCGCTCGTTTTGAACTAGTGGGATGAAAAGTAACTAGTGTTTTTAAAATAAAAATACTTTTTACCACCGAGTGAGCAAAAACGACTTTTGCTCACTGGTTTTAATTACACAGCAAAGGCGCTCGTTTGGAACTGGTGAGATGAGAAGTAATTAGTGTTTTTAAATTAAAAATACTTTTTCTCACAGAGAGTGAGCAAAAACGACTTTTGCTCACCGGTTTTAATTAAGCAGTAAAGGCGCTCAATTTCAACTAGTGAGGTGAAGTAATATCTCATTGCTTTTAACGCACATTACTCTAGGCACACGGATCAAACCTAGTCCACAGAGGCCCAAGTGTTGACCACTAAGCTATTAGAACAGGCTTAGGAGATACATTGTTTCTAGCAGTCATCTGACGGATATCGTAGCTTTCGTTTTAAGATACCGTAACTGATTATTATCACTGACATGATACTAGTCGTTAAAGCCCGCCAACCCGCATTGGAGCAGCGTGGTGGGTATACGCTCTAATTCCCTCTCTCCTATGAGAGTGGAGGCCTGTGTCCACTCACTGATTTATCACCATCATGTTTTATAAGTAATTGGATGTCAATAAGTGTACAGTGTACCTAATTTGAAGAAAATAAATATTGATTCACATCTAGTCTAGATAGAGCAACTCTACGGGTAAACACTGGAGCAAATCTCTAAACTACCACAATTTTTAGTACCAAATTCAGTCATTCTAGAACAAAATGAGTATACAGCTTGGAGTTGTATACTAAGGTGTAGTAAGTCAGTCTGTATTCTGCGTCCATCCACTGTATAGATATATCTATACTGCGCTATGACTACTACTGTAACAAATTATGGCTCAACGCGTAGGAACCCAGAGCCGCAAAGCCAGCTAATTAAAAATAATGTAACAAAATATGCTTACTTGGCATGCAGGGCGTTGAATAGACGAATTCCGTCGGCCAGGCCGCATATCTGGATGATGTCATCTCGCGACAATCTGTCCACAAACCAAATTAACATATGAAATTATGAGGTAACAAATTAAATTAAAAAGCATGACTGCCATGCCAAAAAAATTTCTAAAACAAAATTACAGCCAATATTAATCGGGAGGATGTGAGGATCCTAATGATACCCCATACATCCAAATCTGTTCAGGCATTTAGAAATTATGGTGGAATAAAGATACTCACACGCATACATGAACCCTGAAGACATTACACTCCTTTTTTGAGCACTCTTGTAAAAAGGTGTAAAAATATAAGTCAATGCTTTTTTAAATATTTATAAAAATCAAAATGTTCACCTCAGCAAGTCTGCACCAGAGAAGTTGGTGAATGTGGGCACGTGTTGTGTGAAACGGTTCTGAGTCAGCCACGCCTGAGTCTCCTGCGCCGTGGCGTCCTTGGACAGACCGCAGTTCTATACGATAAACAATGTTATTATAGTATATTTAGTAAAATGGTTCTAACTAGGGTTGTAACAGAACTTCGCCTCCGCCTCCGTAAGTGCAGAACTTTCGCAAGAAATCGTACCTCCGCTTCCGCACCCGTATCCGCCCTTTTTTGCGGAGTTGTAAAGGAGGTTTATTTACGTTGACTTACAATGCGAGAGTTACAAATCGAAGCAGGGGACGTCAGTTACACCATTACAACAGAAAGCAAAACAGCACAGCAAAAAGACAAATATCCTTAGAAGAATCCTCAAAATAAATCAAATGTGGGATTCATCGCATCCTAGCGCACAGAAAATGAATGATGTGATAGGAGAAATCCACCTCCGCCTCTGGTTCTGTTAACTTCCGCATTCGCGGAGCCAAAGCACCTCCACCTCCGCATCCGCCCCTGCTTCCGTTAAGGACGCCTCCGTTACAACCCTTGTTCTAAAAGCTCTTTAGACGTGGATATTACGACTTTTGGGAGATCCTCTATTTAATAATCACTATAAAATAATTTATTTGAATGGTTGTCAAATACCCAATAGGCATGATGACAGTATCCAAGAATCAATGAAATTATGAATTTATGTAATGAAATAGGATTCATGGATTATAAAAAACGTATTTATTTTTCTATTTCGAGTGAGATTGTTATTTATTTTGATAAAATAAAACTATAAAATACAGCAATCCGCCATATTGTATAAAACACCACTGAAGCGAATGACGTCACAATTTCTTTCGAGCTTTGACAATCGGCAAACAATCTCTATAAGTACAGGTGTTTTAAATGTTTGTCAAGTATTTTTGTGTTTTTTTGTTTCCTTAAGATCATTTCCATAATTTAGCTTTGTTTTACCGAATCCAAAATCAAGAAATTAAAAATCGTTAGCCACGGATCAAGGATTTACCAAAGCTACTAGCTCTAATTTGCCCATTATTGATTTGTTGATGTTGGTTGAGTATCTTGCATCAAACAAAGACTTTTGTTTAGCAGAATTTCGCAACGTCAAAACTTCCATGTAAGTACAATAATAACATAATAATATATAGGTCCTAAACCCGTAAAATCTGCTATTTTATATATTAAGCACTTCATGGTACTTAGTTATTAGAGGTTATGTTAATTAAATGTTGTTTTTTAAAACTATACCGTATAACTTAATATGAGCGGTGATTGCCTAGTAAATATGACGTCTGCCTCCTATTCGGTGCGTCTGGGGTTCGATTCTTGGCACGCATCTAACTTTTTGCAGTTATTTGTGCTATGAACAAAACATCATCACTACATAGTATAAAACAAAGTTGCTTCCGGCTGTCTGTCCCTGTCCCTATGTATGCTTAGATCTTTAAAACTACGCATCGGATTTTGATGCGGTTTTTTTAATAGATAGAATGATTCAAGAGGAAGATTTATATGGACTTTTTATCCCGGAAAATTAAGGAGTTCCTGCGGGAATATCGCGGGCATCAGCTAGTATTAGAATAAAGCAAAAACTTACGTCAAGTGATCTTCGCAGAAATAAATAGCAGAATTTAGATAAATAACTTGTTTGGAGTTAATTTTGATGTGTTATCACACTGGGGGACCGCACACGACTTACACACTTTAGAATTCATATTATTCACACAAAATATCTAAATTGTTGTATGAAAGCTTATTGTTTACTGCACGCAGTACATTAGAGTACATTGGTAAAAACAGTAGTGACGTCACAAACGACGCCATGACACCCGCGAGCGTTTTGGCGTGATTTTTTTAAATTTAAATTTCAAATGCCAATTTTATCTACTAAACCTTATTTTTCTGCTGAAATAAGATATTTTTTCGATATAGTAGATACTTCCGAACCATCTGACCATTTTTCAAAATCAGTCATCATGCCTATTGATAAATTTAACAATCGTAAGGGCGTTAAATATTAAGTATTGGGTTTTTCTAAAGAATTCTTTAGAAAAAAAATGCAGGACTTTGCATGCTCTTCGAGGCACCCGGCTAACTCCTGACCTCTGGGGAGTTGAGGAGTTAGCCGGGTGCCTCGAAGAGCATGTAAAGTCCTGCATCTGATCTCTTTCGATCGTTTCGGATTTTCAGTCCCATCTAGTCATGAGAGTAAGGAGATAGAGAAAGCACTTCTGTTTGCACACACACTTGTACGCTATAACAATTAACATCTTCTGCGCATCTGAATGTTTGTTACTCAATCATGCCAGAACGGCAGAACGGATGTGGATGAAATTTGGCAAAGAGATAGATTATAGTCTGGAAAAACACATAGGCTACTTTTTATCCCGGAAAATTCTATAGTTCCACGGGAACCTAAAACTTCAATCCACGCGGACAAAGTCGCATGCATCAGCTAGCTCATTATTCTGGCAGCGCAACTATACTTAAGTATATTTGGAATTATAGTAAGAATTACCCTGTCAGGATCCTCGGCCGGTTGAGGCAGGTCGGGTAGTATGGCGCCCGGAGAGTGACAGGGCGGACTGTTCACCTTCACATCTCCACCGCTGTAAATACAATAATGTAAGATAATGTAAGTATTAGAGTAGCAATTTGCGAGATAGGTTTCCTAATAATTTATGCTCGAAACTTGTAATCTAATACCTTTATCTATAATCTGAATCTCGGAAACGGCTATAACGATTTTCATGAAATTGAGTATGCAGCAGGTTTCCGGGGCAATATCGATCTAGCCAGGATTCATTTTTGGAAAATGTCGTTTTATCCGTGTTTTCAGGAATTAAAAAACTGCTACAATATCATTAGAATACGAAGGTAAATTTCGCCACCATCTACAAGGTTATAATAGCTCAGGTGGGAAATTGGGTGGTCCAAAAACCAGAAGACCCAGGTTCAAGTTCAGATGTCTCCAGTCTGATTATTTTTTCCCCTTTTTTACTAGTTCCTTCTTTTGTGAGAAAAACTATTATTGGGAGACCAATTGGACCTACTTATGCAAACAGGAACCAATCCACACACATGCCAAAAATGCGATAAGTTTTGGAATTGTGTGACCAAAATTGTCAGCTCATTTTCATCTTTACTGGGTCGATAGAAGGTGCATTTTAAAAGCTTTTTGTATACTTATCACATTTTTGGCATGTGTGTGGATTGGTTCCTGTTTGCATAAGTAGGTCCAATTGCACTCGTGATTTTTTTATTGTCAGTAAGATCGAAAAATATTATTCATATTTCATCAGTATGTAATTTGTATTTAAATATAAATTCCAAAAAACACTATTTACCAAAAAAAATAAAATGCTCAGTCACCCAGGTACTTTGTAATTAAGTCAATAGATTTGTACCACACTGTGGTAGAATACATGATACCTTCTGTAAAACTAACATCTAAGTACATTGTATTTACAAATAAATAAGCTTCTACCTGCAGGGGCCACACATTAAAATAAATCAAACAATTTCATAAACACTAAAAAAAGTTATGTGTGGGAAATAAAAATATGATAATGATAATATGTTTGAATTGAAAAATTCCGGTATCATCTAGTTTTTACCTGACTCTAGCAAAGCAAAAAGGTTGTTATTAAAAAATATTAAGTCGATATACAAGCAACTTACTCTGAGCAGTATAGCGGTTTCATCTGGTTGTTTGACTCAAGAATTGCTGAAAACAAAATGTAACTAATTACTTACTTGCTTAATTTTGTTTAAAAAAATATTTTAATGATATTTTTAAGCCTGACTAATATCAAATAAACAAATAACAATAAATTGCATTTATTATAACAATAATATTATTGCATTTTTAGTTATTAATCATATATCATTTTATTATACTTATAAATGATAGGTTCTCCTACATTGATCAATCTACACATTGAGCGATACTTAAGAATATGTTCTTAACTGATTTCTGTTTATCAATACAGGCCTGAATTTCAAGTAAAGTATTTTATGTATATATATTTATTACATGTATTATTAGAGTAAAAGTATTTTATGTGTATATTTGGTGTGTCACTCACCAGGTTGTGTTATAGCTGACTTATGTGTTGGACTTGGAATAGCCTTTGGAGGAGCACTGCAACAAACCAAAGATGCTTTCAAACTTCAAACTAAAAACTAAAGACAACCCTGGAAAGTTAAAAAGAGTTTCTGCGTAAACCTTAATCCACACATTGCTGGTGATAGCTACTGTGTAACTTCGGTGAACGTTAAGACACAGTTAACCAGAACACCATAGGAATAACATAATTAAGCTAATTAAAAGTATAAGCAAGGCTGAAGTCCTTTGTTGGTCGACCAAATGATATTATGTACCCCATAGTCTAAGAGATAAGAGACTGAGCTTTGGTCTCATTTAATTTTACATTTGAAGATGTAAAATTTTAGGAAATAAATTTTATTTACCCCTTCCGTGACACTCTTCCTATCAAGGGCATCATCTAGGAAAATATAAAATAAGAGCAAATAAAGATGACCTGCCTGGCACTGAGGTGACTGGTTGGTGCTGTAATCCCTGGCAGGGTCAATTTCAGAATTGTCTCTGCTCTGGTCTAGTGGGGGTTTTGGTCATGGCTTGTTACCATCCTACCAGCAACGACATGCTACCAAGAGATTTAGCAGTTAAGGGCTAACTAGTAACCGATAAAAATCAAATAAAAACAAGCGAAGAAAATTAAAAAAAAATATGTCTGCCCTGCCATAATTTTAGAAAAAAAACTTATGCTAGTGCCACTCGGGAGGATATATGGAATCTAAGGATACCCCATACATCCAAATCTGTTCATGCATTAAGAAGTTTGGTGGAATAAAGTCACATACATACATGAACCCTGAGAACATTTTTGAAAAACAATCACACAAGTGAATCCCAGGGCAGGTCAGCTTATTATATACACAAACAGAAAATACAGTTATAATTGAGGCCTTTTTACAAACGCAGTAGCAATGTCAGTCACGATTGCAATGTGACCTCGCTGTATAATCATTCACTTTAGCTGGTTCAGCCAATATTATATGTTTGCGTGCCTATTTAGACTAGCATATTATCCTAACTGATATTATATTCCTTCAAATCTTTTCTTTTATATCTAAATTTCTGTTAATTAATTACTAAAAAAGGATATCGTGAAATCCCAAGAGGATCTTTAAGAAAAATATCTCAATCTAGGCAAGACAAGTCAAAGTCGCTATAAATTTTAGTATGTAGCCTTAATTTTAAGTTACTTACAGTAATTGATTATAACCACCATGTTATTTATTATTGGACTTTCAAAAAGTGCACAGTTTAACTACGTAGAATAATTAATCATTGAATTGAATTATCACGGAAGTGGCTATAAAAAACTAAATATTTACGTCAATCGAGCTCGCCCCGGTCTGACAATCACGTTCGCTGCGCGCAGCCTTCTAGCGAGCTCCCTGTACGTATCTGGGTCAGCATCTATCTCTACCTCAGTCTTGAGCAAGGAGAATTTCATCCGCCACCCGTTCGTCTCCAACCCATGGACTATTCTAGCCCGGAGGTAAACGCCGCGGCTGATTTGCCGTGCACTAAGTCTCTGCTCTAAAACGAGCATATTACTGGTCAGCTATAGTCCTGTCTCGTTAAATTGAAGAATAGAAATGCTCCAGATCCGAATAGATACGCCACTCTCGCTTTCACCACCATAGCTGATCTCCTAACCACTTCATAAACCATTTGGTCTCGCAACAGCACACGATTATGGGAAAGCAACTTAGAGAGTTCTTTGTTCACTTGTCCAACATTATATGCACTAAAACACTACTTTCACTCAATATTTTATAGCTTGGAGCAGTTTTTACAACTTTTATTCTAACACGAAACCGATAGCAGCGGTAAATAAATAAATGTCAAAATAGCAAAGAACATGGATAGCGGATGGAACGCAAACGACTGAGCGTAATCGCCTCTGATTGGTCGCGAGTGAAGCGCGGTGAGTCGATTGGATCTAAACCGGTTCGGAGCGGTTCGCGGAGGCCTCGGCCGGCTTGCGTTGGTGCATCGAGCAACGTCACGATAAAATAGTGACGTGACACGCTCCGTTTTTATCGATTCGATTTACGGTATTTTAATATTTTAAATGGGTTTATAACATTACCTTTACACACATAAATGAAGTTAAGTAATAGCTTTGTTAGGTTTTATGTACTTTTAACTGAAAGCGCTTCATACCACTATTCATTTCGAACAGCATGTATCGGCACTGAACCGGATACAATAATGACTGCATGCGTGCAGTTTCGCCCAATTGCCAATTTGTCACGAACTGATGCTATCCAGTTTTGGCTATTTTGCCTTTTTGCCTGGGTGAAACGAGAGCTGTTCTATTACGAGAAATCTGCATTAATCATTGGTACAATTTCGATTGTTTTTGGCTAGATTGATTGCACACTTCCTGCGGCAATAATTTTTTGGCAGATAGCGAAAGAATGTTAGCCAATCAAAGGTGATAAGTAAGATATCCTTTTACAGTACCTAATCGCCCTCTAGTTTTTCCAGCTAGGGTATGAGATAGTGGCTTCAAGCAAGTCATGGTCCGTATATGCAGTCGCCGAGCAAATCTTACATCACTAGAAATTACTACACCAATTTTCAATGAACATGACCCCAGACAATATGGAGACGTAATATTAGCTGTTCCTTCGCGCATAAATAATCGAGAGAGCTGTAAGTGATAAATAAGAACATAGAAACTATGAGTCAATAGATAATGAGCAGTTGATATGCGAAGGTTTCTGGTGTTATATTAGGGGAGGCAATGATGCTAAATAAGGATTTACTCGAGCGTCGTAGTGACCGAATTAATTTTGAAGAAGAGATGGTAGTCAGAAAAAAAGGTTATAAGCTGTATATCCTTTCACCGGTGGGGAAAGCGTCTACAGGTTTTTTTTAAAATCATCAGATTACGAAAATTCCTCGTGATAATCGTCAGATTATGGGTCAGCACTCAGCACGTTTGGGACTGAACCAGTGTTGCCAATGCTACGGTAATTACCGTGTTCTACGGCTTTCAGGCCACAAAATCACAAAATACACGGTCTACGGCCGTAACCCTGGGACCGTAGCAAATTCTACGGCTTTTTACAAATTCTACGATGATAATTGATAAAATAGTGAACGCATAGGTAACACTTAACTTTTAGGTAGGTACCTACATAGGCCTATGTAATGCGTTCATTAATTTAAGATTGTTCGACTGTCAAAAATCTATGGTTTGACCATGGAGTAGAACTAAACGCCGCCTGCGGCAAAAACATAGAGTGCGACAAGGCTATATTGGCGCGTGGCGAAAATCGGAACTAACGTTGCCGCCAAGTATCTCCTTTGTTTTTGTTTGAATATTCTAAGCCTTTACGTTTCCTTTTTTTGGGAAGTGACACGGCCGACCGTTGATCTCTTTCCCTATATACACGGCTTTTTTACCTGACGTACACGGCCGCCTAAAAATTTGCATTGGCAACACTGGACTGAACCGTCTGTATGATAATCTGACGCGCGCGAGTATTTCAAAATGGCAATTTGTTTTTCATTTTCAAAAAACCGCAGTGTCTGTGTTACGTCAGAAATCAGAATAGTCAGGTATTTTGAATAGGAGCCTCCTTTGGGTCCACATAACATCTCTGATTATCTGACGCGCACGAATATTTTTTTTTGTCATACCAATTTTTTTACTTCCATACGGCCCAGCGTTGCCAGAATGTTACTTTTGTAACATTTTACGTTACTTTTGACACTCTCATGTTACCTCCATGTTGCACGACTCAAAATGTTACTTTTAAGTAACTTTTAGGACTTCATTAGAAATATTTAATTTTTTCCCGTAATAATCGTGACACAGTGTTGCCAGATCATCGGAAATAAGATGATTTCAATCTTTTCAATGATATCAATCGCTTAAGTACTACTCATGTTGATGTATCTTTAATAAACTCACAGGTATTACTATACATACAAAGTTTGCCATTCAGTTTTGTCTTTTGGTAGATATAGTCTATTATATAAGTAGGTATTTTAAGGACAAACAACATTTACATTAAACTAATATAACTATTAAGCATTCGATTCATGACAATTGTGTGCTTCAATTCGCGTCAGTTTGGCCATATTGCTCAGGATAAAAGGGGACGCCGTGATGTACCTACGCAAAGTATCGAATTATACAATTTTTTCACGGATACATGATTTTCATCTGGTTCTTAATGCACTAACTCTGTCTATCACTAATTTTTTTCATGTATGATGTGGTGGTGAATGATGTATTGCATGTTTTGCTATGGTACCAAAATTAACATGTATCTATCTAAAGATAATGGACAGGTTTTTGAATGCTAAAGCATCGACTTCTAAAGAAAAAAGGAAGATAGAGAAATATTGATAGCTCAAAAATTAGGCACCCCTGAAAAAAAAAGATGCAAGTTTATAATTTTAAAAAAAGGGCTACTAGACATTGCATTTAAAATTGTATATCAAAAAGGGAACAAAAAAACGACTCAATTACGGCCTTTTGTACAATTTGTAATTGCAATATAGTTACTCAACCATAAGCCTGCTCTTATAAAGCATCAAAATACAACAAAACGTTAACTCTATTAGTAAAACTACTTACAAACAAAGTTGTAGCTATTGAAAGATATTAATTCTAAATCGGTTGGTATATTATTTTATACATGATTACTTGTGTTTTCCATTTTCAGGATCAGCTGTTAATTTATCCAATCAACAATTATTTCGATTCTTTCGAAGCATAACTAAGGGGACAGAAAACTTTTTAATTTTTGTGTAATAAAGTGCCATATTAAGTGTATTAGTTTCGCATTCCACATAATAAAAGGTAATGTTACTTTTCTCGTGAAAATGTTACCTAATGAGCTATCTCATGTTTCATTTGACTATCTGCCACTGGCAACACTGATACGGCCAACCCCACCTTGCAAACCGCAAATATACATACAGACGATAACAGAGACACGTGGGGCGCATACCTACGCTATCAATATCTGACGCGCTGGAGTAAAAAAAATTCTTGGGCTCCCCTACTATCTATTACAATGAGTAATGAATCGTCTACGGAATTCAAGCACATTAAATTATGACGTCGAGTGCACTTTCAATTGTTTATTTCTATTGCAAATTTTTAGCACACGATTTCGCCTGCGTGAAAATTCTTTTTTCAGCATCAGCAAGAGATTTTCAGAGGTAAACGGTAGTCGATAGGTATATGGATTTAAAATTACCTTTTACGTCGGAAATCACGAATGCCAACTTTCATCGGAGCTGAATTTCATCAAGATCGGATGGAACTTTGAGATGCCTTGAAAAGGTGTCTAACACCAATAAACCGATTTTATCTAGGTAGGTACTATTAGAAATAATATATTTAAAAAGTGTTTTTTTTCGCGGTAATGATTTACCCAATGAGTTTCTGAAAAATAAATGACTAAGTATTATGGTAAAAATAAGCCACTCATGTTTTATCATTACTGAGTATTGACAACATGTACTAAGTCGGAAAAGATTTTAAGCCGATAACAATTCAGGGTCTGTCCCGAAAATATGCGCACTTACACGTACCTAGGTATAATATTCATTTTCAAATGCGTAGTATTTTTACGCATCTTAGTATAAATAGATTATAGAGACTTGTTTGCGTTATCTAATCTTATAACTTATTTCTACTTATCTTACTAATATATAGGTATGTAAGCATATAATATTACAAATGTGAAAGTTTGGATGTTTATAAATTTGCTTTGGATGTTATTACTCCTTCACGGCGCAACCACTTATGAACCGATTTAACTGTAATTTGGAATGAGGATAGCTTCTAACCTGAATTACCATATAGGCTTCATTTTACCCCGGAAAAAAGTTCCCGCTGAGAAAAACCTCAATCCACGGGCGTCGCATCATCATCGCGGGCATCATCTAATTTTTCATACTTCATATAGCTATAATTGAAAATGACTACAATCTATATCACTACATAGTATAAAAAAGTTCCATTTCGCTGTCTATCCCTAGGTATGCTCAAATCTTTAAAAGATTTGGATGCAGTTTTTTTTAATGGATAGAGTGATTCAAAAGGAAGGTTTATATATGTATAATACATGCATAATATAGTAGAGAAACTGGTAATTTTAGAGGTTTCAAATGTGATGTCGTAAATAAACACATTTTTTTGCGCTTAGATACATTGCATACGCTGGCTGAACCCTACGAGATAGATCAAAATAATGTACTATAGTATTGTACACCTTAAAAAGGTCTACAAAAAAGTCCGCGCCGACTTTTTTATCTCATAGGGATAACCCACAATAACCATTTTTTATCCTTTACTTTTTACGAGAAATAATGGCTTATTTACGAAGCGATTTTAAGCAATACAGCATTAATCCTTATCAATTATGTATATACCTTAATACATTGTGCATTTAATATAGATCAATATGGCCCTTTATTCACAACATGTAATTTAAATGAATATTTTCGAAGATATTACATATTTACAATGCAGGGGCATAGGGGTTGCGGCAGTACAGGCCGGGGGCCATTTAGTATCAGCATAGCACCCGTGCGAAGCCGGGCCGAGTCGCTAGTAAAAATTATAAATAAAACTAAGAAGTACTTAATAAGATTCCACAGTCACATTTTATACGCTACTAGATTTATACCGCGACTTCCTCCGCAAAGATTTAGGATAATTAGGTAGGATCTAGCTAAAAATTGTTGAAACCATCCCTAATTTTGAGGTCTAGGTTATAGAGAGACTAATAGAGTGTCTGTGTTTGCGCTAGGGCTTTCGAATACCGGTTTTTTTCAATACCGATATTAATACCGGATAGATTTTTTTTCAAAACAATTGAAAAATTAACACATTTTATACGCTACTAGATTTGTACCGCGACTTCCTCCGCAAATATTTAGGATAATTAGGTAGAATCTAGCTAAATATTGTTGAAACCATATTCCTTATTTCGAGGTTTACGTTATAGACTAATAGAGTGTCTGTGTTTGCGCACACACTTGTGCACGCTATCACGTCATATTATCTCCCGCGTGATAAGCCTCGTAGTAACATTGGACCTGCGCCTAATCTCTCTCCGATAATGTCGGATTTTCCGTCCTTTCGGGCTATGAGAGCAAGGGAATAGAGTGCACCTGATATACTAGTGCACCATAATTTATTTCTACTTTCTATAATAATATCTCCCGCGTACAGTCCCACAAACTTATCTGGCCCGGTGGCCAAAATTGGAACTAGTTTTAATGACTTGACAACTGTAAATGTGAAGTCGTGTATAAGCGACAATTCTGAAGTAGGTAATATTGAGACACTTTCAATATATTTGTACTCTCATTTGGAACTTGCACGAGTAAATGGTTAAACGTGTAGGTAGAGGTTCCACGAGAGATTTAATGTAATTAGAAAAAAATTTAGCTAAACTTAAAGAAAATATACATTTGATCTGGCCACGATTGCTTTCGTTAATCTCTAAACCAAATTGCGAACTAAACACAAAAGTATTCAATAATCGCTGAGTCTGCCTGCAAGAGACTGAATCTTTTTTCGGATTGAGTATGCTGCAAAGGCCCTACTGGTCGCTACAGCGTCACCGGGGGGATGGTTGAGCGCTAGGCCTCGCCGAGAAAAGAGCCCTAGGGCTCGATGAGATCGGAGGGGGGGCAACGTCTTCCTAAGGGCGCCTCCTATGAGGCTCGGACAGCTTAGGATGACGTTGGGTCGAAAGGGAGGTCGGTTGGACTAGATTAGTCCATACGCCTCCGAGGCCGTGGGTTAAGACCACGTCCGGGTGACGTAAGATATCGGGGTTCTCGTCTTCGCCGGCGAAGACGCTGTGTTTGATTGGTGTTTGTGTGTAGCCCTATAAGCAGGTAGTATTTTCGGTAGTGATTTGGTCATCTGTGTCGTTAAGGACATGTTTGGAACGTCTTTTGTCTGGTGGGTCATTTCGGTCGGGGGTATAAAATGCAGTCTGAACTACAAGAGCGTTGGGATGTCTAACTGCCTTCTCAAAATAATTTTTGGAGAGCTGCTTGAAATATTGGGCTATGGTGGGGAGTTCGAGATCTCTATGGAGATCGACATTGCGTACGAACCACGGGGATCCCGTGGCCATACGCATGAACTTGCTTTGGAGGACCTGAGACTGTTGAATCGAGAGTGAGGGAGGTGTGCGAATAAGACGCATGCGTAGGACATAATAGGGCTGATGCACGTTTTATAAAGCCTGACTTTGTGTCGCAGGGACATAAGACATAGCTAGCCTTGTTACGGACTCGGCGTATGTGGGCGTTAAAGCTGAGTTTACTATCAAAGTTTACACCTAAGTATTTGGCATTCTTTTGCCAGGGGATGGGGTACAAGGTGATTTTAGGGAGGTCTAGACTCTTCCTGCGAAAGGAGGGACAGAAGAGCATAGCGGCGCTCTTTTCGGGGTTGACTTCGATTCTCCAACGGCGGAATCAGTCACCTAGACTACTGACTGCCGCTTGAAGACGGGATCTAATAAAGAGGCGGTTTGGCGAAGAGCTATATAAGGCGGTATAATCCGCGCACTGGGCCGAGCTGACATGAGGGGACGCGGAGATATCGCTGGTAAACAGCAAGTAAAGAAGGGCGAAAGTACTGAGCCCTGTGGGACGCCAGCACGGCTCGGTCTAGGTGAATTACCATCGTCAAAACACTCATATTTATACTAAACATTTTCAATATGGCGTCGGTATCCGCAGATTAAATCGAATGACATGAAACGAGTCAAATTGACTGATATTATACTTCCTGTTTCATTAGATATAATGACTAACAATAATAATACTAACACGTGAGAGAAAATGTTCATATGGCCGTTTATTAAATCCACAAGGACAAAATGACAAAGCTCAACAAAAAATTCTATATACGACACATGCTATTTTAAGCAGACGCCACTAATAATTATGACTCATTAGAGACTGATTCGCATAAATATACCTATTCGTAGTTGATCTGTGCGTTCAATTGAGTAGGTCTACAATCTACTCGGAACCATGCACACGCACAAACAAATAATTGAAAGCACTTGCGTCGTGTCAAGAACAAATTATCAAGCGAATGATTTTAGAGGGGGGTGTGAAGGCGAAACGCAGAAGACCGAAATGAATCGGTTCTAGCCGGTTACGACTTACGAGTTAATACTCGAATCATTTTCGTCACAGTTTTCAAGCAGTACACAAATATTTACATATTTGTCGTATTCATCGTGACAACATCCAATAAATACTTAAGTCGTAATATGATTTTCAAAATTATGCAAATCGGTTCAGAAATCTAGGAGATAATCTATGGTGTACAATGTACATCAACAGCTGACATAATAGACTGCGTCATCACTTACCAACAGGTGGGATTATAATCAGAGGCTAAAAAAACATACATATATACACATAGAAAAAAAAAATACGCACATAATTGAGGATCTTCTTATAAGAAATTTGTTTAAAAATATTAAGATTTGACATAAGAAATACTATCGGTATAGCTTCTTTGGGAATGAAAACAAAGAGAAGACTCAAGACAAATTTTTGAAGTTTTCTTAGAAGTAACAGATGTAATACCTAACTGCTAATTGTTATTAACAGCTTACGAAGGTAAACAGTTAATGACGAACAATTAGCACCGGTTATGACTAATTAGGAAACAGGATATTCCTGGATTGCAAACAATATTCCTGGTTCCTGTTATTTCCTATGGCAATGATCAGTATTTATGCAATAAGCAATTGTAAGCAAACAATGGAAATACAAGATTACGTTTCAGAAAAGTGTTCTGTAAAGCGTAGTATTGACCCAGTCACGCAGTAAAGTCAGTGAAGTCGCTTTAACCATAGGCGTGTTTGAACGGAAATACGTTTCAAAATTCCACTTAAAAAAAAGAATTACTTAAAATATTAGATCAGGGAGAACATAAATCTAAAAGCCACAAACACAACAGTAAATCCAATTAAAAAAAACAAACGGGAATAATTCCAAAATAAAAGTGAAAAGGACTTGACCGGTGGAACTATGGCAGCTTGCCTAGGTGTCAAAAATCAATGTTCAGCAATGATTTCTTTATTATTGTAATTGTAATATTTCACTGTTTTCAGATAAAAAAGTTTCAGGAGTCTGAAGGCTCGGAAAACTGCGAAAATGAACAAAAAAAAGTTTAACCAAAAGACTGCTTTCCCACACTAGATGGCGCTATTTATTGTGTTGAGCGAGTCTAAAAAAATATTTTCAAGTATTATTTCTTTATTATTGTAATTGTTATATTTTAAAGTTTTCAGATAAAAAAGTTTCAGAAGTCTGAAGGCTCTGAAAACTGAGAAAATAAATAAAAAAAAGTTTCACCAAAAACTGCTTTCCCACACTAGATGGCGCTATGTATTGTGGTGAGTCTAGAAAATATTTTTAAGTATTGCTCACTACTTATGGTTAACAAGTTCAACTATTCGACCACAGATGGCGGCATATGCAATGTGAATGGGCGTTCCTTTAAACGCAGTATTTCAAAATGCTTTGTTCGATCTATTAGTTTGAGACTTGTCAAAAAATAAAAATAATTATAAACAAAACATACATTTCCTTTTCATTACTATTTAATTGATCAAAAATAAATCATTCATAATATAATGACTAAGGTACTTAAATGGTATTCATGTAGGGTTACAAGATTATTATTAGGCATGGATATAATGGAACGTCAAAATGGAGTAGTGCTTAAAGAGGAAAGCGGACGCTCAAGATTTAAACAATAAACGTACTGTTTTTTTTGTCATTTGAACCCTGACCTTATTTGGAATAATAAATCCATAAAAATTTCGTTTTGAATTTTTAAACCTTACTGTAAAAACGGAAATCCTGTGCATTGTCCCGAATCGGAGGGCAATTACTGGTCATGTCCTTTACCAACAAGACGATGACGGTATGGTGAAGGTACTCTACAGGGTCCAAAGAATCCCCCCTTATATTATTTTATTATTTTATTTTATAACTTCTTTATTAACAAATAATGATCTTCTATCATTCTAATCTTTATTATCAAAACATTTTGTAAAAAAAAAAGAATTTACAAAAATTTAACCTAATAATGGTGATACTTACTGACTGACTTACGCCTATTAAAATTTACATACAGAAGAAGGGAAATAATATGTTACATTTTCACTTTTATATTAATCTACCGCGCTGGTGTAAATCCAAAAATTCCCTCTTGGGCTCCCCTACTATAATACATAATACTAAAACAGAGGAAACTGGTAAGACATGTGAAGAATTTATTTGATCAACAAACGCAGCAAATTCAAAAACAGCAAACAAGTAGACAATAAAAAATCATGAAAGAAAAATTTAGTGCCTAAAAGTGTTAGTAAACAAAATCAAAGGACATTTAATGAAAACGTAATGAATAAACGGAAATTACTAGATAATGATAAGAAATGATAATTTAGCTGATTTAGCTGATGAACAAACTTAGTGAAATTAAAACCAACTAGAATTGACAACAAAGAATAGCGAAACCAGAAAATTTCAGTAAGCAACGCATGTTAATGAATAGGTAACGGAATATACAGAAAATACAACTTGGCTAGCTCTAAAACTGGTTTGACAATCAAATCCTATTCAATTCGATACATAATCCGAGCCACACTTATACACAGCATCCGTGAAACCGAATCAAACGGGTTCGAATCTCTTTGGAAAGGAAGCCGGTATTAATAAATTGATGTGCTAAATATAGAAGCGGCGCACATTGTGGAAACGGGAACGACAAAGTGTGCATGAAAGAAAGTTCGCACTTTTAATAAGAACACAACTGAGGCCAATCCAATTCAAGTTGTACACCATCTCTAAGCTAAAATGACAGCTCTCTGGTCAGAACAGAATTGGTCACGTTGTTCTTTTTTTTTATATGAATGATGATATCTTTCTCTTATCAACCCACTGCCGGCTCACTACTAAGCACGAAAATCCTCTCGGTATAAGAAGGTTTGGCCATAGTCCACCAAGCTGGCCAAGTGCGGATTGGCAGCTTAAAAGTAGCCTATGTGTTATTCCAGACTATAATCTGTCTCTGTGCCAAATATCATCCAGATCCATTTAGGCCCTTCTGGCTTGATTAAGTAACAAACATCAATCCATCCATCTAAACTTTCGCATTTATACTATTAGTATAGATAGCTATCAACGACCTCAATTAACATAGACGGGCCCTGGCAAATAAAGAATGTGGACTTATTTTACTAACGCCATCTAGTCTGAAAAGCGGGACAGCGCTATTGCGGGGACAAGGACAGGCTTATACAGGTGTGGAGCTCGCTCGACAGCTCGGACGCCCAATGTTTTTTTATGAAAGGGCCCATCTAGTGCCTACATATATATCGATGCTAGCCATACTGTCGCATTCTTAATAAAGTCATGAGCCTTATAAGCTTGTAATAGTGCGTAAATAGACCACACCAATTGAATAACAAGGGCCCAATTGAGCAACTGTATGTTAATTTAGGTTCACAGGGCTCGACCAATGAAACGGATGATGCATTGAGTGCTATTTTTAAAACTTATCGCATAGTGATGTGGCTTAGTTGAACGGTGATATATCGATATAAACTTTAGTAAAACCGATATTTTGGCTTGGCCAACTAATAGCTAAATAAATTGTAGCATTTCTCTAAGCGACATTATTTTTTCTCATAATTGCGATAATAAATAAACCAAACAAATGGTTTTTATGTTTTATATAATATATAAAACATAAAAAAAAACCCAATATATTATATAAAACATTTAAAAAATCCCAATATATTTGTTGTAACTCAATACTTGTTAACGGTCGCAGTCGAACATGCTAATAGGCCTATTACACTGCACTTATCACAGGGTCCTGTGGTAAGGGTGGGCGTGACCGCTAGACAGAGCGTCGCATATTACACAGCAATAAGGATCAAATTAGGGAACCTTGCATTCTAAATCCTATTACACTACACTGATTCAAGTGTAAGGGTCCCTGTGAAAAGTGCAGTGTAATAGCCCTATAACCACAAGACCAACGAGGCAGTCTGTTAATAATAATTAAGGTTCAAAGAGCTTGGCCAATGAAACGAAAGATGCACTGACTTCTATTTTCAAAACTAGTGGTGTTGTGAATTAATATATATTGATAGAAACTTAAGTAACATTTATTTTAGTCTTGGTCAACAATAGTTTAATATAACATCGTCGTATTTTTTGTAGGCCCATATAATTAAATACTCATTAAAACGCGTAATAGAACGATCCTAACTGTCTAAAAGGAGCACAATTGAGCAACTGTATGCTACTTATTTAGTTTCACAGGGCTCGGCCAAAAACGGATGATGCAATGAGTTTAAGTTTTAGAGATGTTTCAACGGTCCTATATCGATAAATCGGTTTTGCCAAAACCCGGTTCATTTCAGTATATTTAATTAAACGAAACCAAAATCATTTTTTTTTAGTTAACATCTTTATTAAACTCAACAATCTTTTAAAAATAAAACGCTTATTTTCGCTGAAGGATACATTAACAAACATTATTGCTCAATTGGGTCCCCATTATTCAATTGACATGCCTATTTTGTAATATTGAACGACACTCTACGCACGACACGCAGAAAAGAAAAAAAATTGCAAGTCGTAGGGACTGCCGATACAAGTGAAAACGAATATATAAAATAACAACATAGCACTTTTAAAATATAAACCTCAAAACAAAGGAATTATAGTTTAATTACGAATGTACTATATTATTAATAAGAATGGTATCGCGAAGTGTCACGTCACGGTTACACAATATCACTTCTATACTATATACTATAATTTTATAAACTAGCGAATGCCCACGACTTCGTCTGCGTGGTTTGAGGTTTTTTGGTTCCCGCGGGAACTCTTTAATTTTCTGGGATAATGTAGTAGCCTTTGTGCTATTCCAGACTATAATCTATTTTTGTGCCAAATTTCAGCCAGATCCGTTCAGCCGTTGGGGCGTGATTGAGTAACAAACATCCATACATCCATACATAAACACCTACACCTTTTGTCATAAGAAGAATGGTATCGGTCTCGCGTTTCCACATGTTTACCAAAAAGTGCTCAACGCGCATGCAGAACTTTTCACTTCAATAAATAATGTTTACTTGCGAAAGTGTATTCAAGGCCCATCTATTAGACCGATTTTGATGTAATTCGGTAAAAATATGGTTGCATCCTGGGGACGGGCATAGGCTACGTTTTACACCGGAAAATCAAACAGTTCTCACGGAATATACTCCGCTGGAAGAATTCGACTATCATTTACTTATTTCCTTTTCACGTACCTGCAAAATTCACGTCCTTCAGGCCTTCACGTGTCTATTCTAATAATGAACATGGTGGTTCACAATAGTTTCTAAGGCAACTGACCAGCCTATGCCACGGTCATACTTATGCAATTGATGCCATCCACTCTCTTTCAATTGCATCTAGACTGAGACCAATTAAGATACGCGAGTCCAGTTTCAACTGCTTTGTATTGCATTCTGATTTAATTGAGCGCTAATTCTTCATGCAGTCTCAATTGTTGTGAAAAGAAGAATACCACAAACTGGCTGAGTTTTTTTCCTCCACAATAATACCACAACCGATTAAAATTCCGATTTTAATCAAAATTGGAAGTGTTTTATCCAACTACATAAAATTGAGATTTTTAGCAAACATCGTCAAAAATCATCGCAAATCACCTATGATTTAACATTACTATCAAAAATTAAAGTAGTTTTAGCGTGAAGCATTTGAGTCGAAAATAAAGATTCCTCCAATTAAAATGTATAAAAAATATGTAATGGACAGCTTTAATAGCTGTACATAAGGTAAGGAGTAAGGTATCTGAAGTCTGCCAACTCGCACTTAGCAAGCATGTCTATGGCAAAACCCTTCTCTTTCCGAGAGGAAATTCGTGCTCAGTAGTGAGATGTCGATTTGAAATTATGATGATGACGTAGTAGGTGACGTAATAGTAACCTACCATTACCAAGTATGTAAATATATGTGTAAGTATGTTCCTCATAGTATCTATCGTGTTTACATGTTACATTGTATATGTCACCGTAAGATTGTAAAAACCGTTAGATTATAATCTAACTCGCGAAATTCTAAACTGTCGAAAGATTAGAATTTAACGCATTATTTTCCGGTAGATTGTAATCTGATAGGTATTTAAACCCGATAAAACCTAAACCTAAACCTAAACCTAATCCTAAATAATCAAGTAGTGCCCGGCCTGCGGCCACTACTTGATTATTTATGTCGAACCCTAACCTAACCTACAAGAAAGAGACAAGAAAACGTAAATAAAATGAATATTTTAAAAATTGACACTCAGAACATTGAACAGTTTACAATCTTTCGACAGTTTAGAATTTCGCGAGTTAGATTATAATCTAACGGTTTTTACAATACAACAATTATCGCGAACTTGTATTATCAGATTAAAATAGAACAACATTACCATAGTACATTGTAGAAGTTACATTGTAGTTGTTCAAGGTCGGTTGCGCTAGTAGACAATGAACAAAACCACAAGTACAACAATTTACAAGTATTTTGATTTGAATTCAACTTAAATTCTGGTTTCAAAAATCGGTAAAAATCGATTATTTTTATTACAAAAGTGGACATCACTATAAAAGCCAAAATGTAGCATGTATTCCATATTCAAAATTGCAGAACGTTTATATATTTTTATATGTTTTTCATTCGACTGCACTAGAAAGAGACACACGAAAGAGACCTCTACGAGTTGAAGACGTCCTTCTTGCACGCAGTAGAAAAAGAAAATTATAGATTGGCCATACATGGTGTCATCACTTAAAATCCTTGCTCGAACAGAAGCTATTTAAATAACCAATTCAAATAAATATCTACCTACCTCCCGTGCCTCGGAGAGCACGTAAAGCCGTTGGTCCTGTGCATGATTTTCCGTCCCATCGGGCTATGAGAGTAAAGGAATAGAGTGTGCACCTGTGTTTGCATATACACTTGTGCACAATAATATCTTCCGCGCAGATGGCTAATCTCTGGAGATTGGCCGGTGTGGCCGATATTCGGTCGGGAGGACATTAAAATTTATTTACAAAAACTTACCACAACTCTGGAGAATATGGTGGCGAGGTGGTGACTACGGAGGGCGGTGGTAGCAATGCGTCGTTGGACAACTGCAGACAAATCACAGAATTTAATATACAAATACATCTACTACTACTAGTACGACTACATTTTGACGACCTCCCTGGCGCAGCGTTGAGCGCTGTAGCCTCAACGTGGGAGGTCCCGGATTCGATCCCCGGCAGAGTCAATTTGGCAATTATAATTTCTCAATTGTCTCTGTTCTGGCCTGGTGCGAGGGTTCGGCAGTGGCTAGTTACCACACTACCGGCAAAGAATTGCCGACAAGGGATTTAGCGTTCCGGTACGATGCCGTGTAGAAACCAATAAGGGGTATGGGTTTAATATAACTACGATACCCCCAACAGGTTAGCCCGCTACCATCATAGGCTGCATCATAAGTTACCATCAGGTCAGATCACAGTCAAGGGCTAACTTGTAGTGGATAATAAAAATACATAACTAGTTATTTTTGCTACTAGTGCGGCATGGTGTATATTACACTCGAGCCGCAAAGGGGTTTGAATATTTTGCCTACAATCGTTCCGCCAATATTTTTTTTCCCCGCAACAGTGGCCAGGCATATAACCTGTATTAATCAATAGCTTTATCATTAATCATTATATGAGACAAAATCCTCTAAAGGAGGGATTCCCAAAGTGGTCGATACCAACCCCTTGTTTTTTCAGAAAATAATTACTTACTTAGTATTATACTTTTAGTATTACTCTTTTTATAAGTTATATATTATACTCTTTTAGTATTACTTAGTATAAGTATTTTACGTAATTTGTATTAATAAATATTAATTACATATTTGATGTCTATTATTTGACATAAAATTAAAATGTAAATGATGTCAAGTTTACTTACTTTACTAACCGCAAAGTTTTTAAATTGGTAAGTGTTCAGCTGTATCAATAGAAAAAAAAACTAAAGATAGGATTGTTTAAGAAATTTGAGGTATCAGTTAATTTTGGAAAAGGGGTCTCTTGAACAAAATAATTTGGGAATCTCTGATCTAAAGTGTCAGGTTTCTGAGATATAAGCTGTCAAAGTTTAAGTCTAATCGATGATGGCGCCACCAGTACAGCTTTGATAGTTTATATGTCGGAAACCTGACGCTTTAGAAGGTTTTTTCTCATAAAATACTTGCTTGTATTGGTGCCAGCTATTGATTAATACTGGTTTTATGAGTGGTGGTTATTTAGAAGAAAAAAATGGCGGAATGGTAGGTAGGCCAGGCCACACTCCATAAAAAATATTCAAACCAATTTAATTCAACTCAGGTGAAGTGTGATTAATTGAGTACTAGCTGATGCCTGCGACTTCGTCCGCTTGGATTGAGATTTTTGGTTCCCGCAGGATTTCTTTAATATTCCGGGATAAAAAGTAGCCTATGTGCTATTCCAGATTATAATCTATCTCTGTGCCAAATTTCATCCAGATCCGTATAGCTGTTGTGGCGTGATTGAGTAACAAACAAATATCCATCCATCCATACATTTATACATCCATCCATCCAAACTTTCGCATTTGTAATATTATTAGTATAGATATAAATGGCATTTTCAAAAGTTGTACAGTTTAAACTTTTGGATAATATGTGCGTACCGGGGAGAGCACAGTCGCTTCGCAGCCCGGCTGATACTTTTCCGGGCCGTTGGGCGGTCGTCTCATCACCTTCTCGCGGTCTTGCTTGTGTTTGCGATCCGCGCCTTTCAGCTTGAACACCTGGACAAAATTTACTGATAAGTAAAAAAAATGTAGAAGTGAAACTTCAGACAAGTAGCCTACGAGATAATGAGATAAATATAACTTGTATTCTATCTCTTTCTTTCGCAGGGTAAATCCTATTATGAATATGTTTGTCTCTTTTTCGTTTCATCGAATTTTCAAATCACAACGATTCTAAAGAAGTTTCACTTCCAAAACCCGACTGAGTTTGTTGAGGGCTCTTCTCAGTCCAGGGCGTCACTACAAGTTATAGGCCTATTACACTGCACTTTTCACAGGGACCCTTACACTTGAATCAGTGTAGTGTAATAAGATTTAGGGAGGAAGGGTCCCTAAAGGGGCTCTAACTAGCGCCGAGCCTTCCAACAGGGCCCTGTAGAAAGTGCAGTGTAATAGGCCTATTAGCCCTTCACTGCGTGGTCTGATTGGTAAGTGACGATGAAGTCTATGATAGTAACGGGCTACTTGTTAGAGCTATGGCAATTATATTGAATCCATACCCTTAGTCGGTTTCTACATGGCATCATACCACTAAATCGCATAGCGGTACGTCTTTGCCAGCAGTGTGGTGATAACAAACACCGAAGTGATCCTATAAGGGTTCCTTTTTTCCTCTTGAGGTTTTTTTTTAGATAGGCCATAAATTACTTGAATCCTTAAATATTTTTTTTTTTAAAAACCCTACCTTTATCTGGCAGGCAGCCGCGTGCAGTCTGGAGTCTTCGTTGGCGAGGTAAGTGTCCACTTGTATGCGGAAGGGGACGCCCTTTTCGCAGCCCTACCGATTCACTCCGACTGAACTCTCTACTCAGTAGACTATATAGATTGGTGTCCATAATCTTGACATTTCCGTGTCCTACCTTGTTCTTTTAATTGTTTTAGATAAACCATGCCCATAAATGACTTGAGTCCAGGGTCGTAAAAATAAAAAAATTAAATACCTACCTTGACGAGTTTTCTGTGCACCTACCTTGTTTTTCTTTTAGATCGGCCTTAAATAACTAGAATCCAGGGCCGTAAATATTTAAAAAAATACCCTTACCTTGATCTGGCAGGCAGCCGCGTGCAATCTGGAGTCTTCGTTGGCGAGGTAAGTCTCCACTTGTATGCGGAAAGGGACGCCCTTTTCGCCGCCGTGCTTCTTCGCTGTGAACTCCGTCGATATACAGTTCACCTGTACATGGTAAATGATTTATTTATTTCCCGTAGGACAACTTGTGTCACTTAATGATACGTCAAGACTACCACCGGTTCGAAAAATTATGGGGTATGTGGGATTTTTACCGACTAAAACCCCTCGGTGACCGTCCTCAGCTCATAATGAGGAGCCCTGGGAACTCTTAAAGAACTTACCCCGGTGCCCCTCTCTTAAGCGACGCCCATTATGGGCGTGGGTACAATTGGGTACAATAGGGGAGATCCCCTCCAAAATGGCCTAGAGACAATAAGACAATTGGGGAGGGGATCTCCCCAATTGTCTTAAGGCATAGCAGCGTGATGTGGAGCTTCCGTCCTCCCGGGATCGTCATCTATTAGAGAGAGCGTTAGAGCCCCTACTGCAGACCCCGTAGTCCCATCGGCCGGGGTTATTGAGGGGATGAGTCAAGGCGTTGGTCACTTCCACCCTGACGCCTCCGTCTCCGAGCAGGATCAGTTCGCTCTCTATCCCGTTCCGCGGTTTCTTTCTTGAGCATCACACTTTCGCAACAGGAGACCACTGCCCGTCATGCTTCTTCTTTCACCAGCATTGCCGCAATAACGGCAGGTGGTGAAAGGTCTCTCCCTATGTGATTTACTAAGACACTACGCTCGATCTCCCATGCAGGCACACAACACATACGTTACGTTACAAGTGTTACACTGGCTTGTGGGTCACTGGATGCGAGCCGCGAGGCCGGTTGCTTCCATGCAATTTTGTCACTAAGAAAATCATCAATAGTATCTAACAAACAAAAAATAAAAGTTCCACGGAGTACACTTTCATACTACTTCTGACAAAAAAAAAACTAATGTTATAAATGCGAAAGTATGGATGGATGGTTGATTGTTACTCAATTGTTAACTGGGCAGTTTCGTCATTAATTATGGTATCATGTTGTCATAGTGATCGACTTTCTCCCCTCGCCCCGCAAAAGTTGTCGGACATTTTTCTTACGTTTCTTATCCCGTGTTTAATTCATCCAAGGGTCTATTAAATAGGGATGATGCCTAAATCAAAAATTAATTATTTCTAACTGATTATTGAATAGAAGCAGGCGTTACTTTGCGGAAGTCCATGATAGTGAATGAACTAGAAGTTTAATTCGCTATAATCCGCTACAGTAGACAAATCTGTGTGGTACAGTGCGTGTCTTTCACCTGCAACATGCGACACCCACCACCCAGCAATTCGCACAGGCACAACACCACACCACACAAATCCTCCAAATAACTCCGGTACGTTTCACTCCGGTCTCGGAGTGAAACGTACGTGTCGATTATGCTAACCGCTAGACCAACGAGGCAGTCGAATGAGACCTTACCTTGATATAAACGCCGACGTCTTTAGTGGGGTCCCAATAGATGTGCAGCGCGTTTAAACATGTCGGTTGTTCTACGCGTGTCACGCCGTATGACAGAGGCACGTCCACCTGTGGGCAAAACTTATATTAAGGCTACGTTCGCACTGCGAAGAATATACGCGCGAATTTTTTCCGCAAATCTGTAACACTAAAAATCTTATGGTTGTACGCATTTGGGAATGAATTCGCTGGTTTGATATAATTTCACACGATGCGGAATTATATTCGCGCGAATATTTTGACGACCTCCATGGCGCAGTGTTGAGCGCTGTTGTCTTAACGTGCGGAGGTCCCGGGTTCGATCCCCGGCAGGGTCAATTTAGGAATTATAATTTCTGAATTTTTCTGGTCTGGCCTGTTGGGAGGCTTCGGCCGTGGCTAGTTACTACCCTAATGACGTGCCGCTAAGCGATTTAGCATTCCGGTACGATGGGTTCAATATAACTGCCATGGCCCTAACAGGTTAGCTTGCTACCATACTGCATAGTCACTTACCATCAGGTGAGATCGCAGTCAAGGGCTAATAGGCGTATTACACTCGGTGTTTATTATCACCACACTGCTGGCAAAGACGTACCGCTATGCGATTTAGCGGTATAATGTAGAAACCGACTAAGGGTATGGATTCAATATAATTGCCATACCTCTAACAAGTAGCCCGTTACTATCTTTGACTGCATCGTCACTTACCAATCAGACCAGAACGCAGTGAAGGGCTAATGGGCCTATAACGCTGCACTTTCTACAGGGCCCTGTGGTAAGGCTCGGCGCTATTTAGAGCGTCGCTTATTACACAACAATAAGGACCAATTTATTGACCCTTTCCCCCTTAATCTTATTAAACTACACTGATTCAAGTGTAAAGGTCCCTGTGAAAAGTGCAGTGTAATAGGCCTATAACTTGTAGTGTAAAGTAATGAAGTAATTTCCGAGCAAGTGGGAAAAATCAGATTTTACGTACTTCTATGATCCTCTCGCCGGGTCTCTCTGCGTGCCACTGAGCGATCTGTTCGCGCTCCATGTACTGAAGCCGACGCTCGTGGAAACAGATCTTGATCACGCTCTGTGGACCAACGTTTAAGTTCAAATATTATTATTATTTTGTTTTAACTTTTTTATTATCTTCATTAAATGAAGGTGAAAATAACTATGCACGGGCCGGAGCAAAGTGCATAATTAGGGCTACCTACTCCTGTGTTAAAAACTTACGTACTAAGCGGCATGTATCTAAGATTACGGCCTTTTGTGGAAGCAAATAGGTTTTGCAATTAATATTTAGTGCTTTCAAACTATTATGCAGTGTTTTAGGGATGACTCCTGTAGATGAAATAATCACAGGGACAGTTCTGGTGCTGTTCACTTTCCACTGGGTTTTAATTTCTATAGATAAGTTGGTGTATTTTGCAATCTTTTCTGTGTATGTAGAAGGTAAGTTGTGTGTATTACAGATAGCAAAATCTATTAGGAGAACTGAATTATTTTGTTTATCTAGTATAGTTATATCGGGTTATTATTATTATTATTACTATTTTAATTTATTTAGTACCAAAAAGTTATAAAATAAGAAGAGAAACATACATAGTGGACAAGGAAGCACTTATCTATATAAGAGATCTCTACCAGTGACCCTTGGCAGTGAGAAAGGTTGTGGAGGAAGAATAGGTACAACAAGATATGAGATAGAATGAAACAAGATATTATATCATAAACTTACACAAACACACAAAAAATACATACATACATACATACATAAATACTAAATAATAAAAATATATACATAAATAAATACATACCAACATACATACGATATATTATATAATACATAATGATATAATAGATACATATTATTATTGTTTATAATTATGATAGAGAAGATAGATAGTGCTGTTAATAATAATTATTGTGATCTAATACGGATGATGACAACTCAATCAAATCAGCAACTCTTTATCAAACTTGAAAACGCGCTTCTAGTATGGAAGTTGTATGAAATTCACAGTTGTGACGTCATCAAATTTCAACGCACTTTTTTTCTTTAATCTATATTTTGAAACGGTTATCACTTATCAACTTAAAACTAAACGAGGATGTGAATTTTAGTCCTTTTGGAAGACCCTCTATTTAATAATCAGTTAGAAATAATTTATTTTTGATACAGGCATGATCCCTATTGTTACTCAGTTCCTAATACGTAGTCGAATACGAGTTAAAATTAAGAAAATGGCTTCTGCATATAAAGTTTCTGAATTTCATTATTTAATTCGGTGAAAGATAAGACGTAAATCCTATTTTTTTTAATTGCTTTGACATCATCATTATGATGTGGTTTCTGTGGATTATTATTAACTAGATGATTCCCGCGACTTGTTTCGCGTGGAATAGGTTTATTTCGGTTCCCGCGGGAACTCCTTAAAGTTTCGGGAAATTCTATGTCCTTCTCCGGGATAAAACCTATCCCTGTACGAAATTTCATCAAAATCGGTTGAACAGGTAGGCCGTGAAAGCGTAGCAGACAGACAGACACACTTTCGCATTTATAATATTAGTTAAGATGGTTTTTACCTGTATATAGGCTTATAAATCATTTTTTTCACAGAAAATTCAAATGAATTACCTTAAATATCTTCTTTTCTTGCTTATAGGGCGCCAAATCTCCCAGTTTCTTGAGCTTAATCTCGTAGGGCTGTCCCTGGTTGAGGTATGTCAGAGATTCCTCATTTTGTTTGGTCGCTATAGAAGTGGCGGCCGCGAGCACGTACTGGAATCTGGAATACCCATGAATTTCTTGAAATCTAGAAAATAGTTCCTAACTAGCTGATGCCCGCGACTTTATCCGCGTAGATTAAGGTTTTTATGGTTCTCGTGGGAACTCTTTAATTTTCCGGAGGTAAAAGTACCCTATGTGTTATTCCAGACTATAATCTATCTCTGTGCCACAAAAAATAGTTGACATATGCATCATCACATTTGGTGAATTTTGTTTTTTAAACTAGTATTATTTTAACTACATAATAATATAATGCTAGATGGTACCCGCGACTTAAGTTACTTGATTAAATTTTTTAATTTTCCGGGATAAAAAGCCTATGTCTTCCACGGGATACAACCTATTCCTGTACCAAATTTCATCAATTTTTATCCCGGAAAATTAAGGAGTTCCCGTGGGAACCAAAAAACCTCAATCCACGCAAACGTAGTCGCGGGCATCAGCCAGTTTTGAATACAGATGTTTTGAGTTTAATTTTGAGTTTGAGTTATGAATATAAAACCTTCAAAGTGTGTCAAAACCTTTAGCCTAGCCCAAACTAAAACAAACTAGCTATGGCCAAAACAGATTCTTAATCAGAGCATGTAACACTTTCAATAAAAAATATGTACAATTAGACCTATTAGAATTTCAGCACAGCATTGGAGAAAACGTGTTAGAATTAAAAAAAAAATACATAAAGTACATAATATTTTGTATATTTAATATATTAAAAATTGTAACTTTAATATTCATTATTGTTTTTTTTTCTTTTTTTTTTCTTTTATATAACACTTCACAAAATTACTCCTGCAATAACCACTAAATTTATATTTAATTATTGAATACTTTATAGGCAAATGTTCAAACTATATTTAAGTTGTTATTTGTAAGGTAAAACGCTGTATGTATTCCAATAAAGAAAAAAAAATAAGTATGGATTATTACCTGTTATCGTCTTTCTCATCGGAGCGAGCGGTCGTCGATTGCAGAAGGCTGTCCAGGGAATTCGGCGAATATATCAGCAGACCTACGGAACCAAGATATATATGTCACCGTAAGATTGTACAAACCGTTAGATTATAATCTAATCCAATAAATTTAACGATTATTTTCTGGTAAATTGTAATCTGTTAGTTATATTAACCCGATAGAACCTAAGTGCCCTACCTGATTATTTATGTCTAACCCTAACCTAAGCTACAAGAAAGAGACAAGAAAACGTAAATACAGTGAATATTTCAAAAATTGACACTCGGAACATTGAACGGTTCACAATCTGTCGACAGTTTACAATTTCGCGAGTTAGATTATAATCTAACGGTTTCTATCTCGATAGATTGTAAACTGTCGACGGATTGTGAACCGTAACAACTGCTTACAATTTAACGCATTGTTTTTCGGTAAACTGTAATCTATTAGTTATAATTAACCCGACAGAAGCTAAGTGCCCTGGGCACTACCTGAATATTTAGGTCAAACCCTAACCTAACCTATAGTTCGCGCGCTAGTTGAATGCAGAGTGACACATACAATGAATTAAAAAGAATGCGTATTCACTCCATTCAATCTTATTTTTCAAATAGCCTATGTTCTTCCCCGGGTGCACCCTGCCTCTGTACCAAATTTCGTCACAATCGGTTGAAAAAATGGGCCGGGACAGATAGACACATTTTCGCATCCATATATATATATTTATATTTATATATATTTTAAATGTGTGTTTGTCAGTCCGCTACGCTTTCCCGACCTAAAGAAACTGATAACGATATAGATTGTATCCCGGGGAATGACAGGGCTCTTTCTATCCTGGACATCAAAGAGCTCTTTCATTAAAGAGCTCTTTGATTTCCAGGATACAAGTTCACTCATTCTGTGGGGATTTAAATTTTTTGTATCCCATGGGAACTCTTTAATTTTTCGGCATAAATATCCGTACTCCAGGTTCTCTATTTAGGTACTCGTTGTAAACTACATTTATAATCTAAATACTATATAGCCCGCCAACCCGCATTCGAGCAGCGTGGTGGGTCTAAGCTCTAATACCATCTCTCCTATGAGTGTGGAGGCCTGTGCCCAGCAGTGGGACGTTAATGGGCTGTAGTGGTGGTGTAAACTATATACCCATGCAAAAAATAAAGTCGATCCGTAGCTCTAGACAAACCAAAAAGCAAACAAACACACTTTCGCATTATATGACCGAGCGAAGCGAAGGTCTCTGAGTCTACTTGAGTGAATTTGCACTTGTCCGTCCGTCCGTCCGTCCGTACGTCTGTCAGAGCCTTATAACTTTTGAATTACTGAACGTAATTACTTCAAATTTAAATATAATATGTAACCCGATGCCCTCCAGCCGAATATGGCTTAAAAATTTATAAAAATCTTTATTTCAGGGGGACTCTCATAGAAGCGAATGCGAAGTAAAATATTTTTTATAGCGTTACATAGGGTTGCGGTATATCATTTTAAAGATAATTAGGAATAGTCTAAAAATATTGTCTTATTAATTTTTCCCTTAAATTGACGAAATGGGGGGCCTTCAAAGTGCATATTTTCTAACGTCCAAAGTTGACCTCAGAACTCACAATTTTCTGAAAGGCTGGGCCTGAAACTTGATTATTTATTTGAATTAAATCCTGTACTTGAACAAAAAATACTAAAATTAGATAAATGTTATAAGGAAACGAAATTATTTAATTTTTAATGACAGAACATCACAATGAACGGTGCCGCTCTGTAAAAGTTTATTCTAACAAATAATAGACGGTAGCACAATCGTATCTTTACCGCTCGCGCCGCCATATTGGAAAAATGGCGCCCCAAAGCAGTTTTTTGACAATAACTCCTTTCGGATTAATTTTACGATGAAAATAGTTAGATATTAAACTAGAGAAAATTTCGTACAATTTATGTAGTAATTTTTTTTGTAGAATCAATGGTTTAAGCGTACGAGCGCCGCAAACCTAAATTCACCTTCCACAATTTAAATAAATTTGTATTGTGGGTGTTTTACAATTTCTTTAAACTAAATTAGATTGACTTGGCTAAATTCCAGGTAAAAATACCAATGACTGGACTAATATGATTTCTTGTGTTACAGAATTACGAAAAAAACAAATCGCGCGAATATTTTTCGCAGTGCGAACGTAGCCTTAAACCTACGCGGGCAAATCACGGGCGTCATCCTACCAAGGTACTTGATATGGTATTCTTACCTTTATTCTCTAGGTTGTTAGGCGAATGGTAGCCATTCAGTGGCATCACCATCGGCATCGGTTGGCACTGCATGCTCTCTGGACTGGCTGTGGATTAAAAATAAAATAAATTAAAATCGACTTCACGGAAATTAAACTCTAAATCGATAACGTTAAGGCTTACTTTACTTTGACGCTTATGTCATCGAATGCTGCATCAATCAAATGCAAATTGGGTATTTGACAACTAGTCAAATCAGCAACTTTTTTAACATCAAAACACGTGCTTATTATGTAATAGTGAAATGTGACGTCACCAAAGTTCGACGCACTCTCTTATTTCAATCGATAGTTTAAATGATTGCTCAATATAAAACTAACAGGGGATATTACTACTTTTGGGAGATTTTATAGCTAATAATCGGTAAAAAATAACCCTTCGTCTGATCCGTTATTCTACGTGAGCGACAAACGCGACACCGCGACGCGACAGCATCAAGCAGCTGACCCTTCACGTGGACTACGTTGTCGCGTAGTTACGTCTGTCATTTCTTATGGCATCGCATCGCGTCGCGTCGCTTCTGTTTCTCGCCTAGGACAACGGGTGAGCGAAAAACGCGACACCGCAACTTGATGCAACGCAACGCGACAGTATCAAACAGAAGCTGACCCTTCACGTGGACTACGTTGTCGCGTATGTACGTCTGTCATTTCCTATGGCATCGCATCGCGTCGCGTCGCTTCTGTCGCTCGCCTAGGACAACGGGTGAGCGACAAACGCGACACCGCAACTTGATTCGACGCAACACGACAACATCAAACAGAAGCTGACCTTTCACGTGGACTACGTTGTCGCGTAGATGTCTGTCATTTCCTATGGCGCCGCATCGCGTCGCGTCGCTTCTGTCGGGTTAGAATAAGGGTAAATGTATAAAACTCACAGTGTGTGCTCATCATGACGCCGTTATGAGGCGACGTCTGATGGCAACCGTCGTCCAAGTCACGGTTGTCCACCACCATACTGGTTATCTGGAAAGGAAGAAGAAGAAATTACAAAAGAATATGCGATCTGCAAGATAGGCCAACTAGAAACCGCCATAGGCTCGTGAGCCCAGCGCTCCGCCTCAAGAAAGTCCGATGGTCGTTCGTGGGAATTCTATTCTATAACAAAGTTCCACAACCTATTATAAACTTGCCATTACACGAGTTTGAGAAATCCATTAAAAGTATGCTTCTGAAAAAAGCTTACTGTACCGATGAAGATTATATAAATTATATAATAAAAGAGAGATGGATTTGACTCGCTCCAGCAATGCTTAGGTTACTTAGGTATTAATTTAATTGTAAATACTTATATTTTTTTTCTTTAAAAAGAGCAACCACCGAGTTTCTTGCTGGTTCTTCTCGGTAGGATGTGATAGATTGTACCGGAACCAGTGTTAGATTCATTCGACTATACAAAAGCACTTGTAAAAAGTCACTCGAATAAAAAGTATTTGACTTTGATTTTTTGAAAGAAAGACAAAAAAATAGACACTGATTTCCCCAGCCTCTCTCTTTTTATATATGCAGTCTTTTAAGCCAGTTTCGACTACCAAAGATTAGTTGCAGCCCTACTCAGTGAATCATTAAATTAAAGCCACTGACATTAGAAAGTGAAACTTCTTTAGAATCGTTGTGATTTGAAAATTCGATGAAACGAAAAGTGAAAAGAAAAAGCGACACCAAAAAGAAACAAACATATTAATAAATAAATAGGATTTGGCCTGCGAGAGAATGAGATAGAATATAAGTTATATGTTCACGACCAATAGATGGCGCTGTACGATATTGAGTCGCGCTACTGCTCCAAATAGTGCTGCTCAAAGTGCTCAAAAGGGTATATTTATCTCATTCTCTCGTAGCCCGTAGGCTACTTTTCTTAACGGCGTTAAAAAAAAGTGTGTGTGCAATTCACGGACGGTATAAGTTTCACATAAGCCGTCCGTGAATTGCACACAGACTTTTTGTTATCCATGTAACGTGACTTTGTGAGTCGACGGCTCAGTTAAAAAAATTGGAGAAGCAAGGAACTGATTTCATTGGCTCATTTTCCTGACACATCACTATTCAGTATTACCATAAATATGGCATCATTATTTTACAATATAACTTCAGCAAGAAAAGATTACAATTATTTTGCTATAATCTGCCAACAGAAAAAATTCTGTATGGTCAAGCACGCAGTTACAAGCGAAGCACCGTTTACCTTCCCAACCAAGCAAGAAAGCCAAGTTCCCAAGCAAGCAATGCCACCACCACACAAGACTTTTATACTATTCTCGACGCATGTTTCGCCCCGACACCGGAGCATCTTCAGAAGATGTCGACTTTACAATGAAAGATTGTCTTTAGCGTCAAAACGTATTGTCAAATTAAAAATTCGAGTATAGGCAAGACTGATAGAGGGTTACCTGTCTATTGTCTTCGGCCCTGCGCGGCGGCCAGGCTCGTCGTGGGTTAGCCTGCGCGTTCCCCGGGGGGGATAAGGCTTCTTGCTTGAACCCGGACAGACCTGGTAACGCGCAGGACAGAGCTCCTAGCGCGTCTCTGAAAAGGGGCAATTAATACATCAAGTGATGCAGGTCAAAGAGGAGAAAAGCCCAACCAAGCAGCCATATTTTCTAACTCTATCAACAAGTCATAATTTAAAAAAATAAAAAACACGACTACCTTGCCAAAAAACGAACTAAAAAGTTAAAAATCTAAATTAATCTTAACTAGAATAAATCTTAATTAGAATGTTATTCACATTTTTATTAAATGATATTTTTTTGTGAATCACTGGCTATACTGTTATATATTTTTGGAATCTACTCATCATTTTCTAGATGATGATTATAATAGTTAAACTAATTTTCGTTTTTTTTTTCAAATTTAATCTAATGCAGGACCATCCTTTTTTTTTAATTTTGCCAAGCCATTACTAAATTGTATAATAAATTATCATGTATGTATGTGTCACACACGTACAGTAGAATTATTTGTTTGTTTTGTTTAAATTATTTATTTGCACATAAGAAGATTACAATGCACAAAGGCAAACTTAATACCTAGAGGTATTCTCTTCCAGTTAACCTTGGATAGTGGGGACAGGGTTGATATCACAGTGCGTACAATAAGTATAAAGAGAAAAGTTGGGGTAAGAAGAAACATATTAGGTAGTAGATATTAAAGTGAAATATGATAATTTATTATACAATTTAGTAATGGCTTGAATAAGGATTCTCACCTAGGACAACGGATGAGAGCTCGCCATTGACAATTGATTTTGGTACGACATCCCTGGCGCATTGGTTAGCGCTGTGGTCTTATGGTGGTCGGTCCTGGGTTCGATTCCCGGCAGGATGGTTATTTATAATCACAAAAAGTCAATTTTTAAGGCGTCGTATCGCGTCGCGTCGCTTCTGTCGCTCACCTAGAACACGGGGTCGAACGCCTCATAAAGTTTTAGTTCAATCAAACCTTACCCCATGGTGAGCTCCCCGGGCAAGTCCAGGTCCAGATCGTTGGTGGTCCACCCAGGGGACATGTGGGAAGACGAGGAGCTGGTTCCGCTCCCGCCCATATCGCCCAGGGTCGCTGTAACCGGAGACATTGGAAATTATATTTATGAAGTGAAAACTTATTTAGGCGCGTTGATTCTTTTGGTAGGGGGTCAAAATGTGGAAAAGCGAGACCGACACCGTTCTTCTTGAGACAAAAGGTCTTAAGTATAAATAGTACATTCGTAATTAAACTTTAATGCCTTTGTTTTAAGGTTTATATTTAAAAGTGATGTGTTACCGTGAATGACACCTCGCGACACCATTCTTCTTAAGACAAAAAGTCTCAAGTATAAATAATATAGTTTAATTCGTATTTGTTTGTCTCGCTAAAACTCGAGAACGGCTAGGCCGATTTAGCTGATTTTGGTTTTGAAATGTTTGTCGTAGTCCAGGGAAGGTTAAAACGGTGAGAAAATATGGAAAAATTGCCAGGAAGATAGGGTAGGACAACGTCTGCCGGGCCCATGTTCTATCTTATATATATAAAAATCAATTGCTGTTCGTTTAGTCTCGCTAAAACTCGAGAACGGCTTGACCGATTTTGATGAAATTTTTTGTGCATGATTGAGTGGGTCCAGGCATATTCATAATTGGACCCGGTAGAGGGCGCTGCAATCGGGTTCTAGGTTCAAGGTAGGACAACGTCTGCCGGACCCTCTAGTATTGGTTACACGACATACATATTTTGTTTGTTTACATTATGCCTTCAACCCAAATTACAAATATCATAAAAGCTTTATGATGTAACGCGATTATGAAAAAAAAAATGGAGCATATGGTTTTTACTATTAGTCTTATCATATTCTTAATCATAATCGAAATAGTCAAGATTCTAAAGTATTAATGAAATAATAGCAATCCTTAGTGTAATGGGACCACGGGTAATTTTATTTACCCTTAGTCCCATCCCATCAATGCTCATAATAATGGGAGCAAGCGATAACACAAGTATAACTTAACGTTAAACTGGTTTACAACACAGCATTGGTCACTACTACAAAGATAAACATTGCGTGTTGGCGATAATAAGTCGATTCGAGACAAATAATTGCACTCGGCAATATCGCATTGACCGTAGATAAACTCTCGCACACGATGTGTGTGTGTATGTGCTTAATTATGTGTGACCTAATATGGCAGTAGTAAGATTTAAGTAGCTATAGTCCCACAAACTTATCTGACCCGGTGGCCAAAATTGGACCAAATTTTTATGCCTGATTATTTTTTATTTTTATTTTATTTTCCATAGATACTAGCGAGTAGCGACAGCTAGTCAAATCAGCAACTCTTAAACTTCAGCCTAAACCTGCACTAAGCCTCGTAGACTCGCCTCATTCAGGACCTCCTTCGCGAGTTCCTGGCAACACGCCTTATAAAAAAATGCAAAGGTAGTGGTTACATTTTAGAAAGATCCTGAAAAATAATATAAAGCAATACGTTGAAAATGGTTTCTCGTCAGTTTCTTGTTTTATTGTAAAACAGACGTTAGCAAATAGACTAGTTCATGGGGTCACCCAGATAAAGACAATTTAACTCGATAAACATTTTCTTCGCAATAACGCGAATAAGAGCAAAAACACACTATACGTCTGTTGTGACCTTTCATTCTGAGGAGACTATTGGAATTATGTTTTTTTATTCTACTACAAGTTAGGCCTTGACTGCAATCTCACCTGTGACCAGTAACCTAATACTTTTGGCACTTTATTTCTACTGGTGTACTACCCAAATTTTCTAGCAAAATTCAGCTCTGTCGGAGTTTTTGTTATTTGATCACTATTTTTATGTCTAATTTGATTGGACTATAGTGCGTTTTCGCCCTGTCGAACCGGCTTCAAGACTATCTACTCCAATTTATCTTTGAACTATGCCCGGGGCCGGGATGGGTATACATAACTAGTAATTACTGATAATTACTAACGAGTCTCTGGCAATTACTACAGTTCGATTTGCAATTATTGACCGAGCGAAGCAAAGGTCTCCGAGTCTATTTGAGTGAATTTGCACTTGTCCGGCCGTCTGACAGAACCTTATAACTTCTGAATATCTGAGCGTAATTACTTCAAATTTAAATATAATATGTTAACCGATGGCCTCCAGCCGAATATAGCTTAAAAAGTTGTAAAAATCTTTATTTCAAGGGGGCTCTCATAGAATCGAATGCGAAGTCAAATATTTTTTATAGCGTTACATAGGGTTGCGGTATATCAGTTTAAAGATAATTAGGAATGGAGTACAAAATTTGTTTTTTTAAATTTTTCCCCTAAAATTGACGAAATACGGGGCTTTCAAAGTTGAGATTTTCTAACGTCCAAAGTCGACCTCAGAACTCTGAAATTTCTGAAAGGCTGAGCCTGAAACTTAATCAATTATTTGAATTATATCCTGTACTTGAACAGCAAATACTAAAATTAGATAAATATTACAAGGAAACGAAGTAATTGTATTTTTGATCAGCTTCAATATTTTTAACAGAACTTCACAATGATGTCAATAGGTGGCGCTCTGTAAAAATTTATTCGTTTGTGCTTACAAATAATAGACGTTAGCACCATCTTACGTGGAATAAAAAAAAGTTAACTTTATTACAATATATAGTTGAAACTATCTTATAGATACCGCGAGGTCTCAGTTCGGGGCGAACCACTAGAATATTTAAATACGAGTCTTCGTGGATTTGACTGTTGGGCTCGACCGGGGATAAACCTATAAGACCTATAAAGACGTCAAGTCACATTTGAATCATCTCTCACTGCGTCATATTCCTTATTGCTGAGGGCATGACCCCTTTCCATTAATCACATAATGATAGTAGTTTTTGTGGATAATAATGCGGCGGCTTCAGATAATTTTAATATCGATGATGACAATTTGATGAAATCAGCAACTCTTTATCAAACTTAAAAATGCGCTACTGGTATGGAAGTTTGTATAAAATACATAGTTTATTGGATAGAAGCAGGCGTTACTTTGCGGAAGTCCATGATAATGAAGGAACCGGAAGTTAACTGTCGCGGATTACAGCGAATTAACCTTCTGGTTCCTTCATTAAATACATAATTGTTTGTGACGATAATCGATACTTCAAAATGATTATCAAACTAACAGAAGATGTATATTTTAGGTATTTTGGAAGACCCTCTATATAATAATCAGTAAGAAATAAACTTAACCTAGGTATTTTTCAAGCATCATCCCAATTCTGGAAATAAGTAATAATTCATAAATAAATAATTAATTGACTAAAATGTTACCGTAAGGATTATAAGCTATGCCGGCGAATGCATGGGCGCTAAATTCAGACAACCTGCGCCCCTCCATCGCCTCCCTTGCCGCGTATTGCAGCACTGCAGCCGCGGACACGTGGCCGGATTGCAGAGTGTCTTCCACCATGTTAGACTTGTTTCACGTAATAGTTCCTCGGTGCACCGCTAGATGGCGGCCGTGGTAAAATTGTCTCTCGCTTTTATTTTCATACACTTAAGACTTCAGTATCGTCAATTTTTTTCGTTGTTTAATTTCTCAATAGCTTTTTGGAGAACTAATGCGTCACTTTTATCTTCTAATTCACCCACACTTCAATTTTGTTAATAGTGCATCTTATTATAAGGTAGAATTCCGTTTATATATCGATAGTACTATTATTACATCTGTATTTCCAGTTTTATTTATAATCCCTTTTATATTCTTGTGTGCATGAAGCTCAATAATATTTTGTCGAGGTCACAATTCTATTAATAAAGAGAAATATTTAGCTGTTACTGCTTTTGGTATTTTTTATTACTTTATTCTTCTTTTTTCGCATATGTTTTTAGCTTGGCGATGGATTTTTGTCGTGTATGCTCTTGATATTGATTTTGATACAATTTTCCTCTAATAGGTCCTTGGTGTCGTACTTGAAATCCTTGATATTTACTGTCACTTTAAAGATTCTTTTTATCCAAACAGTTCCTTGATCAATCCAGTCCTCAGTGTTTCATGAACTGTTTTATTTCAATACTTTAACTATTTTTCACCTTTTGCATTACTATTATTATGTTTACTATGGACTCATCAACAAAGATTTCTTTAACTAAATCATCATATTAAAACATGTATCATATTAAAACAGTCCTTTGTCAGAAAACGCTCACACATTTCAATGTCCATATATATTTTTTCGATAGCACCCTTTTGCTTGTCAATATTTTCACATTGTCACGCCAAACGGTCATTTTTGTTTGTATATAATATATACTATACCATATATATATATATATACTATATATGGTAGAAGACAAAGTTTTTTAGTCCTTTGCCTAGGTCTTAAGTGTTTCTGCAGTTTTTACCATCCTTTTATGAGTAACTTTTATATATATAACAAATTCACATATAATATATAATAGATATTCACATATATAGACTAAAGAATACTTAAACCGTCAGTTTTAGTTTAGTTTAACTAACACGTGCCAACGGGCAAAGGGCGCACCAGTTTATCAATAAGTCATTATCGTCTAAAGTTTTTCACTGAAAACTAGTTATCGGTTAGATTGCATTATGTCGATAATTCAGATTAGTTCATTTATACAATTGTGTACTTCGTATTTCCAATATGATCCTCAGTTATAATAGCCAGCTTTGGTAAATTCAAATGATATGACGTAAAGTTTAAAGTCGCAAATTAAATACAAAGTTTTAAAAATCCTTATTTGAGGGGTATCGTCGTTAAAACCTTTTTAAATAGAGTACAAAACATATTACTACAAAAATTTACGATTTGAGCGATTATAAAAGTTGATATTTTTCACATATCAAACTTGGCGCTACATTTAAAAATTTTGTGGCTAAGACTAGGACAAGTAAAATTAAAACAAATGCAAAAGACCCTAAAATAATTACAAGCAAATATGAAAAAATAGGTACTATTGTAGTATATTGGCATAGGTCTGAACTTTTACAAAGTTTTAGTACGGAAAAAATCCTACGTCATATTACTACCAGTATAAAAAAGTATTTTTAAATTATATATGTCACTGTAATTGTAAACTGTCGACAGATTTCAATTTAACGCATTATTTTTCGGTAGCTTGTAATCTGTTAGGTATATTAACCCGATAAAACCTAAGTGCCCTACCTGATTATTTATGTAGAACCCTAACCTAAGCTACGAGAAAGAGACAAAAAAATGTAAATACAATGAATATTTAAAAAATTGACACTCAGAACATTGAATGGTTCACAATCTGTCGACAGTTTACAATTTCGCTAGTTTGATTAAAATTTAACGGTTTTTGCAATTTTACGGTAACATATACACCTTTAAAAAAAAAGGTTTCAAGGTAAGAAATTTTCAGAATAAGGCCTAACACGAATAGGTAATTTTATGACTTTTGGTAATTTTGCGAATAGATCTTATATCTTGGATGAATTAAGCACGGTCCACGATATCGCGCGCGATATCGGCCATATTCGCCTTAACCCTCAAGCCGCAAACTGTGGCAGTTTCGCCATTAATTATGATATTGTGTTGTCATAGTGATCGACTTTTTCATACACTAGTGTCAATAATTGAACAGAAAAATGACAAGGCGATCTCCCCTCGCTCCGCAAGAGTTAGTCGAACGTGATTTCATACATTTTTCTTACGTTTCCTATCCCGTGTTTTTTTCATCAAGTCCTAAATACTAATGTCGACTAACCCACCACTAGTACATAATCACATTCACAAACATGGATGATTAACATATTACTATCATACTAACGTTTATACATCGATAACGCAGCATACCACGGCGACAGACACATGCGATCAAACGGTGACACCCTGTATATAAATAATTGTAATTTATTTAACAACCTGTATACCTAAAGTTATAGTATTGTAATTTATATGCATTGATACATAAAATTTGATTTACTATTTTAAGTATTAAGTTAAAACATATTCTATTTATTAGGTTTTAATTAAAAAATTTAAAGCCACAGACCAAGTTTTTGAACAATCTCTGCTAAATTTTTGAACAATCCCTGTATACCTAAAGTTATAGTGCTGTTATTAACCGAATTCCAAAAAAGGAGGAGGTTCTCAATTCGGCACGTATTTTTTTTTTATGTATGTCGGTGCATATCTCCGTGGTTCCTGAACCGATTTGAAATTTCGGTCCGTAGAGGAAGCTCTCGAGGTGGTCCCATAAAAAATCTGATTCCAAATCCTCAATCCTGACAATAAAAAGTTAAAAATAAAAATTCTTTCCAAAAAACCGACTTCCAAAGCCACTGTAAAGTAAGAAATAATTATGATTTCTACACACTATGCTGAAGTCCGTTTCGATAATTATCATTTTTTGGCAAACAAACAACTTTCAATCGTGATAACTGTTGCATCTAGATTTCTTATCTTATTTTGGTATTTGATAAGAGGCCCTAAGTGTCTAAGCCAATCGTAATCATTTGACAGCTTAAAACGTATTACTCGAACTGTATAAGGAGTTTGAACTTGCTTTTTGACGTGTTGGCATCTGTGAACTCCATAAAAAGGTCGAATTATCCGTTTTACAAACGATTACGATTACGATTACCTTACACAATCGAGGGGAAGGTTTGAGTAGGGCATTATAATTCATTGACCTAATCATTATCGAAACGGTATAGGATCATGAGTTTTGTGTAAGTACAGTTGCGGTCTGAAAATGTTTATCAGTTTACAAATTTGATTCTTTAGAACACTGCGTGCAGTAAGATCTAAAAAGCAAGGTTTTTATTACGTAATTAAATTTTTCTACGTTTTCAAGCATCGATTTTAACAAAAAGAGTATATAATATACTCTTCTCTTCTCGTGCTAAAACTCTTCTTCTTCTTATTTTGTCTAAAAACTCATTGCCTGGTTTCAAGTGAGACGCTTAAGAATCATAGCATTCGTTGAAGTGGCATTTCCAAAAATAAAAATAAAAATATTTTCTACATCTATTTTATCTAGCAGCCATAAATTGCAGCGACCGAAAAATGTTGAAAATGTATGAACAATGCCTAATCAAATCATAATACGTATCGACCTTTTGAAACAGATGTGTGCATGCAATTATGAATCTTAAATTCGTAAGCATTTTTAGAACGCGACTGTACATGTTGCAAAAACTTGAGCAAAAGCGTCATAGATTAAAAATATATTTCAGAGCTACCTTTACATGAATATTTTCTGTAAATAAAGGACAGTATAGGTATTTTTCAAAAAATTGAGCAAATGTGTCATAGATTAAAAAAATTATTTCAGAGCTGCATTTACATTAATATTTTCTGTAAATACAGGACAGTATAGGTATGGGAATTTTTCAAAAAGTTTAGCTAATGTGTCATAAATTACAAATATTATTTCAGAGCTACCTTTACATTAATATTTTCTGTAAAAATAGGACAGTACAGGTATAGGTATTTTTCAAAAACTTGAGCAAATGTGTCATAGATTAAAAATATTATTTCAGAGCTACCTTTACATTAATATATTCTGTAAATACAGGATAGGTATAGGTACTATGCAAAAACTTGAGCAAATCTATCATAGATTAAAAATAGGTTTCTGAGCTACATCTTCATTAATATTTTCTAAACATAGGACGGTATAGGTATTTTTATTTCGGCTTACATTTTCCTCAATGTTTTGTTAATTACAAACACTACAGTACAAATTCGTGTTTTCCCACTAAAATACAAGACGTTTCTAGCTGTTCCACAGCTTCAGATTAACTATAAAGGCTTTTATTTGCATAATTTTATCAACATGCACGCCATATAAAATTGTGTATTTGTTTTAGCGATTATTTCATTGTTTTCCCCGTTTATCTAATTATTATTGATGCCTCGTAAGCCTGTAAGCTTTAAAAATATGAGTTTTTTTTAAATTTCAACCTCCTTAAAAATATTAAGATTCAACAGTGATAAATAAAGCAATAAATGTTTGATTCAGATTTTTATGCCGACCAGTGTTATTATATGATCCCAGCGCACGTCTTTCCTGCCACGTATAACTTACGTACCTTCAAGGCAAGAGTGAATAGGCATCTTCTAGGAAAGCGCGCTCCAACCTAGACGTCATCATTGCTGTGTATGATTGTCGTCAAGCGCAAGCCTATGTGACAAAAAAGTGAAATAAGTTTACAGTAATGAAGTGTGTTTGTTTGTTGGTTTGTCCTACAATCACGCTGGAACAGAGCAACATGATTTTTTGCATGGGTATAGCATTTTATCACGGAAAATTGAGAAGTTCCCGCGGATTTAATTTTTTTGAAATTGAATTGAAAAAAACTTTTACCACATGGACGAATTCGCGGGCATCAGCAAGTAAGGGTTATAATCCTAAAACACAAACGTCTGTGGTAGTATGCCTCCTGGTATTTATTCCGAGTTAAATCGCATCACTTCAGAATTACTGGAACTTTTTGTGTGTTTGAGTAGGTCCCGGGACGGATTATATTCACAATTAAGAAGTCCCGGTAGGTGGCGCTCCAATCGGTTTCTAGGTTCAGGGCACGACAACTTATGCCGGGCCCACTAGTTAAAAATAAATTCTAAATGTTACACAATAAATAGACAAAACGTCACAGAGTGCTAAAATTACATGTAAGTCACGACCGGTCAAAGCAAATAGCGAGTAGATGCGTCATCAAATTAAATTGTGCATTTTTATACCTACACAATTCAATCTACCATGAATTTTGTCGTATTTGCACTAAAAATCTACGCACTAAATCTGTATTGTCGAGGAGCTCGACAATACAAATTTAGTGCGTAGACTTATAAGGACTAAGCCCTTCGAGTAAGTGTAGTGAAGTGAAATTGTAGTGATTGAATCAGAAACATCCATCCATCCATCCAAACTTTCGCATTTATTATACGACTGCCTGAAAAAAGGAATATATTGTTTTCAGGGTTCATGTATGTATGTATGTATGTATGTATGTATGTATGTATGTATGTATGTATGTATGTATGTATGTATGAATGTATGAGAGTTTGTATATTCCACCATAACTTCTATACGCCTGAACCGATTTTGATAAATGAGGTATCGTTAGAATCCCTAGCTTATTCCGGGTGACATCGGCCAGTAAAATTTAAAAATAAATTGATGGGGTGACCATGCTCCCGCATTAAAGACTAAAATTGAAAAAAAAACGAAAATAAGATTAACTATACAATCATCATATAGAAAATGATGGGTAGATTCCAAAAATATATAACACTATAGTTCAATATCCAGTGATTCACAAAAAATATCATTGAATAAAATTTAACTAGATTAATTTAGATTTTTAACTTTTTAGTTAGTTTTTTGGCAGGGCAGTCGTATTTTTTTTTAAATTATGACTTGTAATATTAGTAGTACATTAGTATAAAATAGTTACACTACAATAGTTACATACAATAGTACGGCCAAAACTTCGACCTAAAGCCGCAGGTTTGACCGAAGGTGGCTAAAGCCGAAGCTTCTTTAGGACACCAGTTATTCGGAATCAACAAAATTCGACTAACGTGACACATAGAGCAAACAGAGTCAATTGTTTTATTACACGCGTGTAACGAATTCCAATCTTTCTCATAAAGATAACGCTATTCAGTTTCCATGAATTGTTCTCGATTAACGAACTTACTGTCTCATAGCTCAAGTACACATTGGCGGATTGCGTTCGGCGAGCATCGGCATCGGTAGTAGTCTGTTCAATAAAGTCAGTTTACATAGGTTTTTAGAAACAAAAATATCGCATTCATAAGACACTGTTATTTGCTGTCAAATACTTATGGAGAGTTGAACTGTTTCTCACATTTGTTTGATTGATCGATGATCCTTTCGCAGTTTTGCTATAAATAACCTGCATCATTCTAGGTTCTAGGTATAATCTGAATTATTGTTTTAGCCGAATCATTAAGGTATTTTATCTGACACTACACACTTACACTGACATTCTTTGTTGCAACCAAATAATGTCATTGTTCAGTGAGAGAATGTCGGCCAATCAGTGAAGTAATTTCGATGTTATATTGCAAATAACAACTTAAGCCCCGTGTATGAAGGCTAATCTATAAAAGGTGTTTTTAAATAGGAACAAATCATTAGAAATTTATACAAAACCCAAGCTGAGGCTGACCAACGCTAGTTTTACGCGATTAATTGGCCGAGTGTACCGTGTGTAGTTGTCGGGACAATGTGTACAACGTCCTTTACGTTATAATAATATGTTACATAGTCATAAAAAGTGCAAACAATACCTACTATCTTTCGCAGATTTCCATTATAGATAAATGAGAGACTATATTATAGTTATAAGTCTGAGATAGTAAAACCATGGACAAAAATATACAGTCACCGAGAATCTTAATGCAACGTTTTGGTGAAAGAACAATTTGAAAAATGATTTTTTTTTCATAACTGCATGTTCGTCAAGATGTTTTTCTTCGTTGTTAAAGCAAATGCCAATTAATTGCTGACGCATGTAACTCCATTTACAGATGTTATCAGTGCCCATTGGCCACACAGTTTTAAATTAAGTAGAATACATATGTACCTAACATTTAAGTCAATTTGTTAAAATTTAGTCAGTTATTGTGTGGGTCAATAAAGATTTTAAATTTATTTATTTAAAATTATTCTTTAGCTATTAATAGTCTAAAATTTATTAAAAAGACGCGTACTAAAATTGACTATTTGAACGAATAGAACCTCTTTGTGCAAGTCGGTTAAAAATATTTTCATGCAGCCAATGTAGGTAGGTAGGCAGAATGCCCACGCCACCAAGTCTGCCGTATTGTTTAATCTATGATAAGCAGCTAATGTGTAGCTACTTATTTACTTTGATAATGAAAGGTATTTATTGACGTCTTAGATAATTCAATCTTTCTATTCAATTGATGAAATAATTATTCTAGAGAATATATTTTGGTAAAAAAAGAACTATTTCATTTTAGTGAATTATCATCCCCTCACCCCTATGTCGTCGAAGTTACATCCACTCGTACGACACGCTTTGCGTCTTCATCACTCATTCGCATGGCTAATTTCTGGAACACTACCAAAAAACATGCCCACCAATACGGATATTTCTAAATCAAGCGGGAATAGACATCTTCTTAGGCCGCATCATCACTTCCCATCAGATGTGATTATGGTCAAGCGTAAGCCAATAATGGATTTTAAAAAAAAAGGTAACGAAAAGGTAAAATGTAAAGGTAAAATTTTTTAAATGATAATAAAGCATGGGTCTCAATTGTTCCAGTGGCTAATAATAATCCAATTAATATCAAATCAAATCAAATCAATCATTTATTTGCATAGATTGCGTAGAAAAATTGGTGTTACATTATTAATATTAGCATGAACTACAATCTGCCATATGTTGGCATGCAAAAATTATATAATAATTAGTAGTAATTACAGCAGTGGGACGTTAATAGGCTGTAGTAGTAGTAGTACTACTACAGCCTATTAACGTCCCACTGCTGGGCACAGGCCTCCACTCTCATAGGAGAGAGGGAATTAGAGCTTAGACCCACCACGCTGCTCCAATGCGGGTTGGCGGGCTTTAACGACTATTATCATGTTAGTGATAATAACCGGGACCGACGGCTTAACGTGCTCTCCGAGGCACGAGGGTGAAACACCGCCAACTTCCTAACTCCGGGCTAGTACTGAGAATTTCTAGTCAGAAAAACCCAGCATTTAATATATATATATATATATATATATATAAATAATAAATACTTATTCTAAACATCATTAAAATCTTATTATCGGTTATATTATAATATATTTTATTATTATATACAATATTTATATGAAATTATTTTATTAAAATTTATTGTATTGTATTCAAAACCGTCAGTCTTATTTTGCTAATGTTCTATAGTTTACTACTTAAATGTTCAAACAATTCATATATTTGTGTCGGTTAAATACTTCTTAATTGTATAATATCTTTTCTTCAGCAAAAATTCTTTAATTTTTTGTTTAAATGTTAGGATATTTAGATTTCGGTCAGCCAAAGATGCTGGTAATTTATTATAATTATAGGATCTAATTAATATACGTTTTTTTTGTGAGATACGTGCCGCGCCGCGCTTCTGTTTGAACTAGACCTTAAGTTAGCGGAAAATTTTGATAATCTCAGTTTCCATGCAAGTAATGAATGAAATTATCTTGAATTCCAGATAATTCATACAATACCAGTTGAAACTGGTTCAAGCAATGCACACGGTCTTATAAATTTCCTAATATCATCGATTTTTTATCAGATAACTATTCAAAAACAGGGGTATGGCCGAATACCTGTTGATTTTTTTATCTTGGAAGAAAGTTGCAGATGATAAGATATCTATTATATTATCACTAAGGGCAATGACAATATCGTGCAAATGCTTGTGATTGTTTTAATGATACCTAATTCATTGTCAAAAAACAAAATATGGAAAATATTTAATACATAGATCTATATCTGTCTGTATCTATATTTAAGACCTTTTGTCTTCGTAAAAAAATCTTACTCATTTTCGTTACGGACGTTTTTTGCCGGCTAGGGTACCACTCCGAATCGTCCCATAAGGAACTTCGTTCAAAAATCCGGTCAAGTGCGAGTCAGACTCGCGCACAAAGTGTTCCGTACCACCACACAATATAAATTATTTCAGAAAATTACAAGAAAGAATCATAACAACACATAATCAGCAGTAAAATAATTGGCTTACTAATGGCGCTAAACTAGTAGCGCCTGACAAACAATTCGACACCCTAAGTACGGAACCCAAATTAACGATTTTCGGATTCGATTCGGAATTCTTCCCGGGAAGTATACTAGAAGGATGCGATCGGACCAGCCCCTCGATTATGTAAGGAAATCGTAATCGTTTGTCAAACGTATACATATAATTCGACCTGTATAAGGAGTTCATAGATGCCAGCACGTCAAAAAGCATATAGGAACTCCTTAAACAGCTGGAGTTATACTTTTAAAACTGTCAAATGATTAAGAATTGCTTAGACAATTGGGCCTCTGATTTATACATAAGCTTCACTGAAACCAACAGATGTACCAATGTGTTAGCATTGTTACAGTTTGTCATTATATCTCATGAAACAGGAAGTATAATACCTGTCAATTTGACTCGTTTCATGTCATTCAATTTAATCTGCGGATACGGACGCCATATATATTGAAAATAGTATAAATACGAGTGTTTGAACGATGGTAAGTCAGTCTCCTGCAGGCAGACTCAGCGATTATTGAATACTTTTGTGTTTAGATCGCAATTTGGCATCGTGGCCAGATCAAATGAATATTGTCTTTAACTTTTATCTTAAAACATTAAATCTCTCGTGAAACCGCTACACGTTGTTACCATTCACTCGTGCAAGTTTCAAATGAGTGTCTCAATAATACCTACTCTTGGATTGCCGCTTACAAATGTATGAAATAAACCCAACTGTAAAATAAATTTCCAGGTGATTTGGTAACCCAGGTGAAAAAAGCCAGATTGAAGAAGTTACAAACTCTCTTAAGTCCTCCTAAGACTCCTTTAACGATAACGACCATTATTATTGCTGTTATGTTATCCATTAATCTACACTAATATTATAAAGAGGAAAGATTTGTATTTTTGTATTTTTGTATGTAACGAATAAACTCAAAAAGTACTGGACCGATTTTAATAATTCTTTTTTCATTAGAAAGCTACATTATCACTGAGTAACATAGGCTATATTTAGTACTAGATTACTATAGAAATCTTTAGAAATTCCTATTAAAACCAACCGAAGGTGTAAAAAAATTAGCCATAAAATGTCTTTCATCGCATACGCTGCGAAGATTATTAATGATAGGATAGGACAAAAAAATGTTCGACAATATTATAGAATATATCAATATCTACAAAAAACTTCGCGAGACCATGTGTCTAACTATTGTAGTTACGTCACTATAACTACTTTTTTACATTTAACAAATTGATAGAAATGCCGATCAAAATCAGACCGTGTTATCCATACCATTTATAAATTTTTATCCAAATTAATAATTTAATATTCAAGACTGTCTCAATACCTGATGATTACTTTTTGAATTATTGAAATCGGACATTCCATTCAAAAGATATCATGAAATAAAAATAAAAATACATGCCGCCACGCAGCGCATCGAGTAACTAACTCTTCGTGAGAGGGGCGGGGCAGTGCGGGAGAAGGGGGTGCACCATTATGAACTAGGTAGCCGCGCGGCTCTTCGCGAGGTCGGCTCCTTACGCAGTGGACGCAAGCGACATTGAATATTTCGAGTTTTTTTAACACATTTTATGCTTCACTTAAAAAGTTCTTTTCAGAGCTACTTAGTTTTAGTATTAGGAATCACACTTTTTCATAATTAATAATAAATGCGAAAGTGTGTTTGTTGGTTTATTGGTTTGTCCTTCAATCACGCCGCAACGGGGTAACGGATCGACGTGATTTTTGGCATGGGTATAGTTGAGGACCTGGAGAGTGACATAGGCTACTTTTTATCCCGGAAAATTAAGCAGTTCCCGTGGGAATTAAAAAAACATTCACCACGCGGACGAAGTCGCGGGCATCAGCTATGATTTTACAACTTTAAATCGCTTGGCGGGGCACGTCTTTGCCGGTAGCGTGAAATGCAAACCAGACAACTGGTGATGGTTACCACATATCCATCATCATCTTATCAATCGATTGCCGGCTCACTACTGAGCACGAGTCTCCTCTCGGAATGGAAAGGGTTTACGATAGTTCACCACGCTGACCTAGTGCGGATTGGCAGACTTCACACACCGACGAACCTTGGAAAAGTTGGAGGTGCGTGTCCGGGGATTGAACCAGCGACCCCGTACGAAGTTTAGGACAGGGGTAGGTTGCGTCTCGGGGAAAGGGCGTAGGGTACTTTTTATCCCGGAAAATTAAGAAGTTTTTGCTGTCGAAGTGGCGAGCATGATCCAGTTTATTAAAAGTCTAATAATAAAACTGTAACCGGACGATATCTGTACATTGGATATTGAAAATTTTAACTAGAGGAAACTTTGTCATTGAGCCCAAAGCAATGTTTTTTGAATTTTTATCTGTCTGTCTGTTCGGGCATCACGCCGAAACTACTGGACCGATTTGAATGCAACTTGCAGACTTATAATTCTGGGTTAATAATAATATAAAGTAATTTTTATCCCGAAAAAATATAGAGTACTAGCTAGATAGATAACGTCGCACGATCAATGCGTGCAATAACTTGGTTTAAAAGTAAGCATCGGCGTTATCTTGGAACGTGTATGCTGTATAGATAACAGATCTGACTGATTTTCCGTCTAAGCAGCATCACACAAATACAAGGAACGTCATTCTGAACCAGTGGGTAGATTCAAAAGCACTTGTAAAAGATTATTTAAATAAAAAACATTTGAGTTTGGAGTATATTTGACAGCCTAATTGAGCAAATCGACCGAAATTTCTATCCCCTGTCCCGAAGGAATACAATGGTTCATCAGGATAAAAAATTCCTAAGTACATACAGGTATGCTAAGAAAATGACCCAGAATGTAAGCTATAAGTGTTATATCTGTCACCGTAAAATAGCAAAAACCGTTGTAATCTAACTAGCGAAATTGTAAACTGTCGATAGATTGTTCTGTTAGGTCTGTTAGGTGTTATATGTATAACCCGATAAAACCTAAGTGCCCGGCCTGCCTACCTACCTAATTATTTATGTCGGACCTTAACCTAACCTACAAGAAAGAGACAACAAAACGTAAATACAATGAATATTTCAAAAATTGACACTCAGAACATTGAACGGTTCACAATCTGTCGACAGTTTACAATTTCGCTAATTAGATTACAATCCAACGGTTTTTGCAATCTTACGGTGACATATCCACTGCTAACGCATAAAGCAATACTTAAGCAATATTACTCAAAATGACAGTTTGATGTCACGTCACGTACCTTGACGTTCCTAAAATAAGGATTATAATAATTCTAAAACACGAAAGTTAACAATTATGAAACAAGCTTTAATCGTCACTCTACAGACATCCAAACTTCCACATTTATAATATTGGTAAGATATCCGGTTCCGGGATGCAAGCTATCTTTGTGCGTCATCAAAATCGGTTCAGCGAATGGGTCGTGAAAAGGTGACAGACAGGCGTACACTTCGCATGTATGATATTAGTATAAATGCGTCTCACTTCATAATTATAAGATTCATTTTAGACTAACTGATGCCCGCGACTTCGTCCGCGTGGTTAAAGTTTTTTGATTCCCGCTCGAATTCCTTAATTTTCCGGGATAAAAAGTAGCCTATGTCACTCTCCAGGTTCTCAACTGTACCATGCCAAAAATCAGGTCGATCCGTTGCTCCGTTGCGGCGTGATTGAAGGACACGCCAACAAACCAATAAACCAACAAACAAACACATTTTCGCATTTATAATATTAGTATGATGTTACTTAAATAAGTTGCAAAGATAACGCCGCGCAGTTTAAAGGTTTATATTTTTAAGGTTTATATCTGTCTTAGAGGAGATAGAGATAAAAATAATAAAAAGAAACGTAGAGGTAGAAAGAGAGTTGCCATGTAACTTATAATTACTTTGCTTTTATGCAGTCTCATAAAACATTGTACGAGATAAATTATAATCTAAAGAGATAGAAAGAGTCACCTAAGATATAACATGCCATATAGATAACTCTACTTTCACAGCCAAAGGCATGAGATAGAGATAAAAAGAACAAATAAAAAGAAATGTAGTGGGAAAATGCGAGTTGCCAAGTACCTAACTTATCTTTACTTCGTTTTTATGCCATCTCACAAAACATTATACGAGATAAATTATAATCTAAATAAATTGAGAGAGAAAGAGTCGCCTGAGAAATGACTTGCCATAGATATAACAGAATCATTACTATTATACTTTCACAGGCTAATGCATAGCTTCCAATCATCCCAAATTACTTTTTTTTATTAACACAAATATAAATTCGACATAATGCAACCTTTCACCGATAAGATAACCTTTTTTTTACACTTAACCACTTATTTAGACTAACAAAGTGTATTTTTGTAACTAAATCACAATATAATACACCAAAGATCACTTAGGTCAGAAACGTACACGCGATAGTAAGCGTGTAGCTTGTTTTACTCGCCGTATTGTACTAGATTTATAATACGAAAACTTGATAATTTGTCATGTACATTATCTTTGACTCTGTATCAATAAAGAACAGATTATGCAGTAGGAATAATGGGCGGGTATTATGCCTAATACGTTTCGTCTCTCAGAGGAAATTAAATTAAATAATTAACCATAATGATTTTTCAGATTTATTACTATAAAAACTAAAGAGATAAATAAATCTTTATTCGGGGACACAAGCACAAGAAATATCTAATAATAAATAAGACTTTATAATGAGAAAAAAGACGCGAAATGTGACTTGATCCCCAAAATCGTCTTCACTCAGCATGTGCAATATGTGTTAGGATATAGCGCTGCTATATCATATTGTATGTTTTGCACAAGAAAACTATTTAGAGAGCGTTTCCACCAGAGATGTGCTAAGTTGCTAAGTTACGGATGTGTATCAAACTCAAGTGTATATGGCGATCAAGCGCGTTTGTACGTACATCTCTAGTGATCAAGTACATCTCTAGTGGAAAAGCACCCTTATTTAGCTTTTGTAAGCTCAAAAATCTGTCTTAAGATTAATTTCGTGATTTATCAACAATATAATAGTTTGATATTGTATAATTTATACTATCTCAAAAACAGTTGTCAAATGTATTTTAGCTTATTTTCAAGTTCGAACTTGGAAACGCGACTTCGTCCGCGTGGATTAAGGTTTTTGATTCCCGCGGGAACTCTTTAATTTTCCGGTATAAAAAGTAGCCCATGTCCCTCCCCGTGATACAAACTACCTGTACCAAATTTCATCAAAATCGGTTGAACAGATGGGCCGTGAAAGCGTAGCAGATATACAGACACACTTTCGCATTTATAATATTAGTATGGATTTATGAAATTTATGAGTCTTGTCACTTGAATTAAATAAATAATTAAATTAACGGTATTTTTAAGTATTTACAGAAATAAAGATAACAACTTTATAGAAACCTAATGAGTTTATTGTTTAGCTTTTTAGTATTAGTAGTATTTTTAAATAACCCTGTGTAATCTTTTACTGACCGGAAATCACTGATTAAATGTAATAAACTAAATTTTCCTACTTTCTGCCTAATCCGGACACAGCCATCTAACTTGGTAGATAATACGATTAGTATTTTGATAATTTTATTCCAATCACAATGACACTTCACAAATTATTTCTTTATTATCAACGTACAATAACACCCTCATGTTACACCATTCAATGCTATATATCCGTTGAGGAGATAAGAACATTAATTATATTTTTGGAGGCACACCTACATTAGATAGGAGAGCAACTACAAAGTGTTGCACACATCTATACTAATCTTTTAAATGCAAAAGTTTGGATGGATGGATGGATGGATGAATTGATGTTTGTTATTCAATCACGCCATAACGGCTGAACGGGTCTGGATGACATTTGGCACAGAGATAGATTATAGTCTGGAATAACACATAGGTTACTTTTATCCCGGAAAATTAATGAGTTCCCGCGGGATCAAAAAACATTAATCAACGCGGACGAAGTCGCAGGCATCAGCTAGTAACAATATAAAGTATTGCTTTTTTTTTTTTATCCACTACAAGTTAGCCCTTGACTGCGATCTCACCTGATGGTAAGTGATGATGCAGTCTAAGATGGTAGCGGGCTAACCTGTTAGGGGCATGGCAGTTATATTAAACCCATACCCCTATTCGGTTTCTACACGGCATCGTACCGGAACGCGTAATCGCTTGGCGGCACGTCTTTGCCGGTAGGGTGGTAACTAGCCACGGTCAAAGCCTCCCACCAGGCCAGACCAGGGAAAATTCAGAAATTATAAATTCCCAAATTGACCCTGCCGGGGATCGAACCCGGGACCTCCGCAAGTTAAGACAACAGCGCTACACACTGCGCCGCGTAGGTCTTCAAAAAAAGTTAAATAAATAAATTTGTATTGTTTTGTACATCCTACATCTGTCTCAATAAATATCGATTTGTCGAAAATGTACTATTTGCTTACGTTTGCTGGATATTGACGTTACAAAGTAAATAATTAAATTAACTCAATCAATTCTCAAAAAAAATTAATTCAATCAATTAATCAAATGTTGATATTTCAAAAAAAGTTTTGATATAATATGTCTTTTCTGAAAGTCCTAAATGAATGAATGATCACTTGATCATCGAATTATCCACTCTCACCTTTCACGAGACAGACCTTATTGAATACTAGCTGATGACGCCCGCGACTTCGTCCGAGTTTTGTGCTTCAGATGGGAACTTTTCAATTTTTCGAGATAAAATGTACTCTATCTATTAATTCAAAGTATAAGGTATGTCGAAAAAAAAGTATGTAAAGTATCCATTCCACATTTCAGCCAAACTGGTTCAGTCCTCGTGGCCTGAAGGAGTAACAAACTCACCAACTTCCACATTTATAATATTATTTAAAGTAGGAAGAATATTCAAAACAAATTTTAAAGAGAAAAAAGATATGTCACATCTACGACTTTTAATAATCTATGACAAATCGATGTTCACGTTCATTAAAAGATTTATATCAACAAGTCAGTTAGCTGAACCAGTTAGCCATTTATATTTTAAGTAAGTCGTTTTAAATTAGTTTTCCATTAAATATACGTTTTTAAGAAACGATTTAAATAATGAGATAAATGACGAATCAGTAGAATCGGTTTTCCGAACTGGTGGTAGATCTTGACTTATCTTAAGAGACACAAGCTGTCTTACTTAAAAAAAAAAGAATCTTACTTAATATTAGAAATGTCCAAATTTGGATGTAAGTTTGCCACTCCTAAGTGATTTGGCTGTTTAATTGGAAATAGCTTATACCATGCTATTACCTATTCTGTGCTTATACCCCGAATTAACACAGGCTAAATTTTAGGAAAATTTAAAGAGTTCCTACGGGTATCAAAAACCTTGATCCACGCGGACAAAGTCGCGGGCATCACCTAGTTGTTAAGTAATTATTAAGTTATTCAGGTTTTTTGGAACGATAGTTCCTTATGGGACGATGCGGAGGGGTAACCTAAACGGCAAAAAACGTCCGTAGGTCACGAAAATGCGTAAGATTTTGAAGTAAAAACATGCTCGCGTAGTTCGGAAGACAAAGAATCTTACTTAATATTAGAAATGTCCAAATTTGGATGTAAGTTTGCCACTCCTAAGCGATTTGGCTGTTTAATTGGAAATAGCTTATACCATGCTATTACCTATTCTGTGCTTATACCCCGAATTAACACAGGCTAAATTTTAGGAAAATTTAAAGAGTTCCTACGGGTATCAAAAACCTTGATCCACGCGGACAAAGTCGCGGGCATCACCTAGTTGTTAAGTAATTATTAAGTTATTCAGGTTTTTTGGAACGATAGTTCCTTATGGGACGATGCGGAGGGGTAACCTAAACGGCAAAAAACGTCCGTAGGTCACGAAAATGCGTAAGATTTTGAAGTAAAAACATGCTCGCGTAGTTCGGAAGACAAAAGGTCTTAAATATAAATATACTACAGTCGAAATTAAACTTTAATGCTTGAGTGTTAAGGTTTATATTTTAATTATTTTTTTATGCATAGTTTATGTATGTACGCTATACATAAGGAATAAGGAACGTACATATAAGGAATTGCGTTCCTATCTGGTGTACTACGACACAGGTTTTTATATTTTAAATATTATTTTGTATGAGAAAGTTGCTTAAAACTGGAGTAGTTAGTGTTAGTTAAGAAATTCTATTTTACTCTTCGCTGTTCCAAATTAGTAGGTATGCATATACCTACTTAGACTCTGACAAACTTAAATGTGTGCCGGGAACTAACAAAATTTAATCCTTACTACTATTATAAATATGAAAAATTGTCTGTCTGTCTGCTACGCTTTCACGGTCCATCTGTTCAACAGGTTTTGATGTTTCGTATGGGGATAGTTTGTATCCCGGGGAAGGACATAGGTTACTTTTTATCCCGGAAAAATAAAGTTCCCGCGGGAATCAAAAATCTTAATCCACGCTGACGAAGTCGCGGGCATCTACTATTATGATATGATTAATAATAAATATGCATAATACGACATGAGTTAAAGATGCGCGACTGCGAATGATCTTCCCATTCGAATAATTTTCGACTACTAATCCACGCATTCGACTTGAAAATTAGTAATATACTAATATTCAGATTCGAGTGACGACTACTAATTAGTAATATATACTAGCGACTTTCAGCGTATCGTTTGTCGCCTATTGGATCTTTCGGGATTCGAATTTCGACTTGGCTCGACTCGGCTATCCTCGGCGCGACTCAGATGGCATTCGATAATAATAACTCAATGAATAATTGACTCCTTCATTCATGTCTCATACTCATTCGACTGGCCGGCCGGCGCGGCGACTTACCATTCGTTATTCATTACTGAATTAGTTACTAATCACGTGAATTATTCGACTGCGTCGAATGATTTCACAAGTCGAATAATTCGAATGGGATCATTCAAAGTCGCGCATCGCTAACATGAGTACTTGATGCTTACTGAAAAACTTTACTTTTGTATTGTTTATAGGTATAGGTAAGTCAATGTTGTTTATATTATTTTTTGTTACTGTGACGTCACCCTTGCTTAGTGTGAGATCTAATCTAAAATCTTAAATTCTATTTCTATTCGAATTACTGTGTGTGCTATAAAAATATAAAATCACTATAGTATGTGATTTTTTTCCTATGTCTTCCAATAAACAATGTTTGCCCCAATACCTCTATTGATTAGTTGTTATAAATTGAAAAAGAATATACTTAATAATATCCAAATTATATGCATATTATTTTAAAATGCTATAATAGCCATATTTATAGAGTAATTATTCGGTTTTTCGTTTTTTATTCGAGGCTCTAATGCTGAGATCTATAGAGCTTGCTTAGACTTAGAAGACATGGTTAAAACGAGACAGATTTACAGTCCGCTCGCGAGCTCTGAAAAATCCTATGGAATGTTAAAGGAATGACTTGAGTTGTTTAAAGTGCAAAACAATACTGCTATCGCAAAATTACACGCGTCAAGAAACTAGAGCTGGGAGCGAGCTGGATATGGAGCGACGATCGGGAGTGGCTTACAGCCGTCGGTTCTTCAAACCCCGATTCCTCGGAGCTTGTGCGCGGACTATACGTTACTCACATAAGTCAATCTCATTTTAACTCTAGTAAGGACTGAGCCCAGTCAAAGTACGCTCTATAGATCTCAGCATTAGTATGCAATTTGCTGGCATGCAGTGTAGGGCGTAACGCAGTATAACCAGTCTGAGTGGTGTCACAGACGAAATTGTTACATCTGTTTCTATGTTTTGCCTGTCTTTTTTTGTATTTGTGTGTTGTGTATATTTTTTTCAAAAGATTTTCCCGAACCGATTTTCTTGCTGGTTCTTCTCGGCATTTCGAACGGTGTGGTAAATTCATTCGACTATTCATATAAGCACTTGTATAAACTCTATTTGAATTAAAAACATTTTAATTTGAATTTGTCACAGGCGATTAAATTGTTTTTCTTTCTTTCTGTAAAAAAACTGAAATTATAAAAAACCACTCACCCATAATTTTCTTCGGCGGCATTTTCCTCTGCTCCCTCTCGTCTTCCTCCCTCCGCATCATCTTCCCCTCGCCCTGCCACTTCCGTTTCCTCCCTTCCCGTTCCTCCAGATACATTCCAATATCTTCACTCCCAACCAAGGTCAACCTGACAGATGTTTCCCAAGCGAAGTCCTCTTTATTCCGTAAACAATCATGCATAATACTGTCTTTGGCCTCAAAAAATTCCATTACAAATGAGCCATCGCTCCAAACACAACACTCTTAAAGTCACTGAATGAATGATGAATGGGGATGAATGATTCGAAAAGTTCACAAATTTGAAATTAAAATAGAACGAAGAATGAGTTGTATAACTTCTTGATTCCGGTGGTTTCCCTCTGTCTATGGCTCTGGAGTAGTTCGTTCTCTATCTTTAGGAGCATATTGGTGTTAGAACGGCAGATATGGTACGGTATGTGGGGGAATAGACCTGGATACTTCTTGGTGAAACGGTTGCCTATTAGATACGTTGGCTGGGTGAGATAGGTCTCCATGTGGCCTATTGGGCGTTGGGTGCTGCTCGAGGTACGCTGTACTGATGCCTTGCTTGCTTGGAGGCTTGTACTACGGATCCTGGAAAAAAGAAAATCTAGGGTCAGGCTACTGCGAAAAATATGCGTGCGATTTTTGAAGAGACAACTTCTATAGCCGCGTTGAGCACTTTTTGGTAGGGGAAAATCTTATGGGTTCACGACACCGACATGTTGTAACGTTTTATTTTAAAATTATTTTAAATATTCTTATTAAAGTATATTGGCGTTTGAAAATTTTATATTATTTAAAAAATATTAATACTAAAATTTTAAGTTATAGCAGTTCTTATTTTTTCGCCAACTATTTTTTCTGCCAATTATTTTTTCGCAATTGGGTATTTGACAACTAGGTAGTCAAATCAGCAGCTTTTTTTCAAACGTCAAAACTCGGGCGTAGTATGAGATTTTGTATGAAACATTGAATAGTGACGTCATCAAAGTTCGACGCACTTTTTTACTTTAATCGATATTTTAAAATAGTTATTTAACATAAAACTAATAGGGGATGTGGATACTTTTGGGAGATCCTCTATATAATAATCACTAAAAAAATGGTCGTCCCACTTGTGAATAAAATTCGGGCGACAATAAAATCGCTGGTTTATAATTGCAAGCGGTGCGGTAAGAACTATATTCGCGCGAATATATGGTGCTGTACGAAGTTGTATGACGCGCACCGCATTCGCAGTGCGGAGTAGCTGAAATCCGTACGCGTAATATAAATCGCGAGAATAAAATTCGTGCGAATGTTTCGCAGTGCGAACATAACCTAAATGATAGGGGTTACAAAAATACTAGTAGTAATATAGTACTGTTATGCCCTTGATGAGTACAAGGCCTCTCTGGCGCAGTGGTGAGTGCTGTTGTCTTAAAGTGGGACGTCCCGGGCTCGATTCCAGGCAGGGTTAATTTAGGAATTTACTAGTGGTCCGCCCCGAACTGAGACCTCGCGGTATCCGTTCACTGCACCGTACGCATTAAAACGCGCCGATTCCGATGACGTCAATCGTCATCCGCTTGCGTGGATGGGATACGTATACCTACAGTATTTTACTAAAATGCAGTTCGTTCGGTGAGCGGGTGTTACGTGACATACGATTTCATAATAAAAAAATTATAAAATGTGATGACTAGGACTGTGTGCTTGCGGCTCCTGCGGCGAACATGTCTAGATGCGCGCTCATCTTTACGTTCATAGACATTACTACTATCAGAGGACTATTTTTTTATTCCATGTAAGATGGTACTAACGTCTATTATTTGTAAGCACAAACGAATAAACTTTTACAGAGCGCCATCTGTTGTGAAGTTCTGTTAAAAATACTGAAGCTCATTAAAAATTAAATAATTTCGTTTTCTTATAATATTTATCTAATTTTAGTATTTGTTCAATTACAGGATATAATTAAAATAATTGATCAAGTTTCAGGCTTAACCTTTCAGAAAAATGAGAGTTCTGAGGTCAACATTGGACGTTAGAAAATCTCCACTTTGAAAGCCCCCCATTCGTCTGGCCTGGTGAGAGGCTTCGGCCACCACTCTAACGGCAAAGTCATTCCACCACCACCACCACTACAGCCCATCAACGTCCCACTGCTGGGCATAGGCCTTCAATCTCATAGGAGAGAGGGAATTAGAACTTAGACCCACCACGCTGCTCCAATGCGGGTTGGCGGCTGCTTTAACAACTATTATCATGTTAGTGATAATAACCGGGACCGACGGCTTACCGTGCTCTCCGAGGCACGGAGGTGAAACACCGCCAATTTCCTAACTTCGGGCTAGTACTGAGAATTTCTAGTCAGAAAAACCCAATACTTAATTATGGCCCGACCCGGGACTCGGAGATAGGACCTCGTCGGCCGCAGTCGAACATGCCAACCACTAGACCAACGAGGCAGTCAACAGCAAACCAGATAAATATCCAATAAATCAAAAGATCTCTATTTAAATTTAGTAAGTACATTGTATATTTCAACGTGAACCTATCTATACTAATACTAATGCGAAAGTTTGGATGGATGGATGGATGTTTGTTACTCAATCACGCCAGACCGGCCGAACGGATTTGGATGAAATTTAGCACAGTGATACATTATTAACACATAGGCTACTTTTTATCCCGGAAAATTAAAGAGTTCCCGCGGGAACGGAAAACCTCAATCAACGCGGACGAAGTCGCGGGCATCAGCTAGTAAAATATAAGACGTAAAGGTGATAACTTATTATATCTACTACGAGGATTCCAAACGCACCCTGTTCTATCATACTAATATTATAAATAGTGCATAAATAGTAATTTGTCCTTCAATCACGCCGCAACGGAGCAACGGATCGACTTGATTTATGGCATGGGTAGAGTTGAGAACCTGAAGAGCGACATAGGCTACTTCTTACCCCGGAATATTAAGGAGTTCCCATGGGAATAAAAAAAAGACACTACGCGGGCAGCAGCTAGTAAAATATAAGACGTGACGGTGATAACTTGTTATACTAGGGTTCAAAACGCGCCCTATTCTACATGAAAATAAAGTATAACCACATACCTTGCAACCGAAATCCGAATACGAGTAATTGACAATTAACTTGATGAAACAAACACTGTGACAGAACTAAAAGCTACCCAATACAATAATTGAAAAATGAACCATACGATATATGGAAATTGTCATAGATAAATTTAACAGACAGGACAGTTAGAACTCTTGATAAGCCCAAAAATCACTGGGCTAACTGAAGTATAGTCGGAATACAAACTTATCTGACCCGGTGACAGCGTCGCTAGTAAATATTAAAAATAAAATAGAAACAAAAAGTAACTGGCACAAAAATTAGTTCTAATTTTGGCCACCGGGTCGGATAAGTCTGACGGACTATAGACGTCAAAATCGACGCACTTTTTTTTTACTCTATTCTATAGTTTAGAGAGGTTATCTCCTAATATATGTCACAGTTTTAGTGTTTATACTCATCCGAAACGGCTTGACTTTTGATGAAATTTCATATGTATATTCATAGGTATGAGAATAGGTTTATAACTAATTTTTACACCTCTAAGGGCGGATTCGACCAAACTAGCATTTATGCTCGAATAACTAAACGAGGAATAAATTTATTCCACATTTTTAATCTGGAGTAACGTCAAAGTCGTTTTTCCATGCAATCTATGGTTTAACTATACTTCGATTAACTAAACCCGACTAGCGGAACGAATGAGTGAAAGACGTATAACCCGGAAAAAAAATGTTGCTCCAAAAGTGTATGGCATGAAGGCTTATATTCTGGCTCTCATTTTTGGCGTTTTATAATGTTGGAATATGGAGGGATTAGGGACTGTCATCTGTCGCCTGACGCCCACGCCTGTCAAACTTTCGTCAATTTTGCTGTTTTCTTGTTGTATTTTAGTTTTTTTTTTCGGAAACTTCGGGTAGCCAAAAATGAGTGATGAGAAGAGAAAACGGAGCCCAAATTGGTTACCATCTGAAAAAGAACTGTTAATTGAACTTGTGGAAACCCAATATGTAAAATGTTAGGTTATCCACAGAATAAGTTCCTTTACTCCACGTTAAATGGCGGTGTAACAATTTACTCTAGAATAGGCGCACTAATCGTAGAATAGTCTATGGTAAAACGTAAATTAGATTTACTCTCCGGTAACTTAGCTACTAATCTGAGTATAAAATTTACTCGCGTTTGGTCAAATCCGCCCTAAGTGTTAAAAGGGTGGTTCACCCCAAAAAAATTTTTTTTATTTTTTGGACAAATTTTTTGTTATTTTTTTATGGTGATAAATGATTTGAAAAATAAATTTAGTCCTAAATTTTTACCATCCTACCACCGACCCCTATGTTTGATAGCATTTTATATTTTTCAACCCTGGTCGATAGCTGATCAATGGGGTCCTGTTTTGCCAAATTCCTCCGCTTGGGAGCACCATAATAGCAAGTTTAATAATTCATATGGCAAAACAACGTTTGCCGGGTCAGCTAGTAATATTATAATACCCATTCTTTAGCTGCTACTATTTTTTTTGTGTAATAATTACAACAAAATCTATGATTTCGCGGCAAACCGCAATACCAACTTTATTTTTCTCCGTATCGTTATCAAGAAGGAATTAAAAAAAATACAGTAGTACCATAGACATAGATCTGCAGGACAATGATAGGATACGACATTCAACTAAGTAACATAATTTTTTGGCTGTTGATAGTAACCATAGATTAAAAATTTTGGATAACCGAATGAGGATAGTACAGCAAAAATTATGCCGTGTGTGAATTGCACACAGCCACTTTTTTTTGGAACCTAAGTTCCAGCCTTTTATCACGTCTGCCACTATGCGACTCTTTTGTTAATTCTTTGACACGATGCGAGATTACAGAAGATTAATATAGGCAAGTAGGTCACAGTTTATGGTTGTGGCTCGTGACATACATTTTGTTCCTCCTTGTTGAGTCAACGAAACTTATATAAACATTACACGTCATGATTTTTGCCTATTAAGTCATGAGTGCTTATGGTGAATAAAACTTCTTCCGACTTCTAAAGCACTGAAAAGCATTTAGGCCCGTATTAATAAAGCGATATCAGCTTAGAACAGACTCTCAATATATGCTAAAGACCGGTTTTTACCGTAGATTGAACGATTTTTTTTATCCACTACTAGTAGTTAGGTCTTGACTGCGAATTCACCTGATGGTAAGTGACGATGCAGTCTAAGATGGTAACGGGATAACCTGTTAAGGGCATAGCAGTTATATTACACCCATACCCCTATCTACTAAACTTGCTTTGAACTTTGCTTGCTTGCTTTGAAAAAATTTGAACACTAAATCGCTTGGTGGCACTTCTTTGCCGGTAGGGTGGTAACCTCCCACCAGGAAAAATTCAGAAATTATAAATTCCCCAATCGACCAAACATTTTGGTGCATCGGCCAAATCGGCTTATATTACGACTTGTATATTTCAAGATCAAACAAAAAAAATAGATAGCAATTTATTACCTAACTCGCCATCAATCCAAAAACCACAATATAATTTACACTAATTTTATATTAAGTTTTAATAATAATCAGGTGTATTTATGTGGATAAAATCAATGTGCTAAAAAAACACTTCACCCCTTATAAAACTATCTTTTTTTTAAATAGTATAAGTTCTTTAGCCGCAAAACGAAAATCCACTTGAAATCAGGATTCCCATGATCTATTCGTCTAGGAAGCATAAATACATCTTTAGTCTACCATTTTGAATGAATCGGCCAAATCGGCTCACCACTTACCTATTTCGAAATCGGAAGAAAATTGACAAAAATCTACAAAAATCTTCTCCAATCCAAAAACCACAACATGATCGCTAACCGACATAGGTACTACATAACATGACACTAAGTTGTATCGTAATTTTAATCATAATAGTTATACCTTTTTTTAACTCCACTACAAGTTAGCCCTTGACAGCGATCTCCCCTGATGGTAAGTGACAATGCACTCTAAGATGGATAAAATCAATATAAAAAACATAATATATAGACTGATGAACACATAACCGTGCGTTCCGAAATAGGGTAAAAAAATAAGTCAACTCACCTCTTCCAAAACTGTCTTAGTCCAAAACAAAAAAAAAAACAAACAAATCACTGCACAAAGTCCTATATTCGCAAAAGTCCAGATAACGTTAAGCCATCTTGGCGAAAATCCACTTTAGTATTGCCATGATCCAACCGTCTATGACGCAAAAATACATCTTTAGTCGACCATTTTGGTGAATAGGCTAAAACGGTGCTTCCGTGCATTAAGTTCGCGATTGCAGTGTGCTATAGCCTGGCCTTCTATTGCTAAATTGGTGAGCAAGACGGTCAAATGAATAAATAGGGAATATTGTTGTTAATTCCCCGACCAATGGCGTGCTTGGATGGATGGAATTGGACCGGCAGGGTCAGGCAATTGCTGGGTCAAGACGCTCCACGTACACTTGTGTATAAGTCACCGTAAAATTGGAAAAACCGTCACATTGCAATTTAACGCTTTTTATCTCGATAGATTGTCGACAGATTGTGAAACGTTCAATGTTCTGAGTGTCAATTTTTGAAATATTCATTGTAGTTACGTTTTCTTGTCTCTTTCTTGTAGGTTAGGTTAGGGTTCGACATAATGCAGCCGGGCACTTAGGTTCTTTCGGGTTAATATTCCTAACAGATTACAATCTACCTAAAAATAATGCGTTAAATTGTAATCTTTCGAAGGTTTACCATTTCGCTAGATAGATTACAATCTAACGGTTTTAACAATCTAATGGTGACATATACAAGGTTCTGTATTGATACAATTTTTTTGTGGGAACATCTTTGCGTCGTTATCCACATCCATACTAATATTTTTAATGCAAAAGTGTGTCTGTCTGTCTGCTTCGCTTTCACGGACCATCTATTATGTAAGTATAAGTAAGTTAAGATTTCGACAAGTATGTTGGTATGTATATTATTGGAACTGCGGAACTGCAAAATTTTCACGTATGATAAGGGCTTCCAAACAAATATACAAAATTTCATAGGTGCACGTATTTTTTGTGTATGTATGTTTGACCGCGGATATCTCCGAAACTATCAATCGGTTTGTGACCATTCATATTTTTATATTGGCTTACATTTACTTCAACTTAGGGAACAGTGCAAGTTTCATCAAAATCGGTTCAGTAGTTTTCAAGATATGGACTGTTAAGTGTGTTTCACCACATACTCAATTTTAATTAATAAATTAAGTTTATTTAACTTTCAATATTTTAGATTAACAGTTTTTTTGACAGTTGACTTGACGACAATCACGCTTAGTGCAAAGCAATGATGAGATCTAGGTTGGAACGCGCTTGCCTAGAAGATGCCTATTGTTTGGCGAAAGTGGTTTTCAGTTTTATTCTGCGAGTTAAATGGAGTCTGGAATAGGAAACTGGAAACCCCGTTGAAGACGTGTTGTGCCGACCCCGTAGACCGTAGGCAAAGGAGAGAAAAAAAATTATAGTCCCCACGAACTAATCTGACCCGGTGACAGCGTCGCTAGTGTATATGAACAACTACCTGACGCCCGCGACTTCGTACGTGTGGTTTGCGGTTTTTCGGAATCCGAGAGCTCTTTAATTTTTCGGTATAAAGAGTAAGTAGCCTATGTGTTATTCCAGACTATCTATCTCTGTGCCAAATTTCATCCAGATCTGTTAAGCCGTTCTGGCGTGATTGAGTAACAAACATCCATTCATACATCCATCCAAACTTTCGCATTTATAAAATGTATTAGATCGAGCATAGAGATAAAGATAAAATTTAGAAAAGAAGTGTGTGTGTGCAATTCACACACGTCAGAAGTGAAACTTCAGAAAAGTAGCCTGCTAGAGAATGAAATAAATATAACTTGTATTATGTATAACCAGTTATATCTATCTCATTCTCTCGCAGGCTAAATTCTATTATGAGTAGGTTATGTTTGTCTCTTTTTAGTGTCGCTTTTTCGTTTCATAGAATTTTCAAATCACAACGATTTAAAGAAGTTTCACTTCAATAAAAATAAAAACTGCTGCGAGGGTCTTCTCCCTAGGAGAGGTCTTCTGCGAGGGGGTACGGGCTTCGAGGCCTGACCTCCTTACCCGGGTGGGACGCGGGGTAACACTGTACCCCGGTGATTTTCTTACGTTACGTTACGTTATGTTTGATGGCTCCCTAGCCTGCCTTGAAGACTACGCCCCTAATAAAAACTAAACAGGCATAAAAATTTGTTCCAATTTTGGCCACCTGGCCCGATAAGTTTGACTATATTAGTGAGATCATAATGCAACCTTCTTCCATTCAAATGATATCAATACTCAATACAATGTACTACAAAATGGCACCAATTTCAGAGATGCACATCATGACAATTAAGACAATCGCCTTTAATAAGACGCGTGTAGAACTTTTAATTGATATTTATTGCCGCAATTAAACTTTTCGTTTTGCGAAGACTCTATACAGCCTAAATACTTGATACAGTCGGTTGACGGAGACTTGTAGACAGAGCAACCTAAGGGGTTACATGGGTGAGACGAGGCTAATATCCAGTAGAAGTTTTTTTAGGATGCCTATTCAAATAAATTATTTCAAATAAACGTTTACAAAATGCTTTTGTATCGTCAAGCGATCATAACACTGGTTCGGAACGTCATTCCTACCGAGAAGAACCAGCAAGAAACTATGCGGTTGCAACTTTATAATAGGGATGATGACAACTCAGTCAAATCAGCAAATTTTGTAACTTAAAAACGCACTTCTAGTATGGAAGTTGTATGAAATTCACAATAGTGACGTCATCAAATTTCAACGCAATTTTTTTCTATAATCTATATTTTAAAATGGTAATCAAAGTCAAAACTAACGGAGGATGTGAATTTTAGGTCTTCTGGAAGATCCTCTATTTAATAATCAGTAAAAAAATATTTATTTTTGATGTGTATGCATCATCCCTATTGGGTATTTGACAACTAGGTAGTCAAACAGTACTTTTTTCAGGATTACAGCGAATTAAGGTTCTGTTCCGCGATTATCAGGGACTTCCCTAAAGTAACGCCTGCTTCTATCCAAGTAGGCACTAAGTGTGAGATCTATAGAGCGAACTTTGACTTTTCTTAGACTTAAGACATGGTTAAATACGATACAGATTTATGTCACATAAGTCCATCTAGTTTTAACTCTAAGTAAAGTTAAGTCACGCTCTTGGTTGAAGGTTATGCCATTTGTATTTAATGACTTTACGGCTCTGGGTACCAGCTCTTATGAGCCTTACGGTTAAGCCAGCTTGCCTACAACCATTGAACGCAGGACGCGTCGCAATAGAATATTTTCGGGCGCAGTAAGTACGTTGACTTCGACAGTTTGACATGAGAGCTGCGCAAACAAGCACTCGCACCTCAGCTCAGAGACGACTATTTGATTGGCGCTAACCATATCAAGTGCCCATATCTCACTGTATAGTATTTACCCTACCGTCTTTGTGTAGCGAATTTTATTGGCGCGGAGACATCGCCATTATAAAACGCCATTAAGGAGCGAGCAAAAAATTTTAACTCGAAATTCAGAAGGCGAAGTGATCTGTGACCTGGAATATTCCTGGTATTTAAACATATGTCCTGAACTTAAATTGAGTGGTATGCTTTTTTTAGGGTTCCGTATTCGACAAGGAACCCTTCTAGTATCGCCATGTCGTCCTTTGAGAAAAATTAAGCTTCCACCGTCCCCTCCTTCGAGGACCTCCCAGTTACAATTTAACAGAGGTTAGTCGTTTATTTATTTCATTACTAGCTGATGCCCGCGACTTCATCCATGTGGATTAGGGTTTTTCAATTCCCGCGGGAAATCTTTAATTTTCCGAATTAAAAGTAGCCTTTGTGGTATTCCATACTATAATCCATCTCTGTGCCAAATTTCATGCAGATCCGTTCAACCGTTCTGGCGTGATTGAGTAACAAACATCCATCCATCCATCCAAACTTTCGCATTTATAATATTAGTATAGATTCCCCTACGAGTTACCCCTTGACTGCGATCTCACCTGATGGTAAGCGATGATGCAGTCTAAGTTGGTAGCGGGCTAACCTGTTGGGAGTATGGCAGTTAAATTAAACTCATACCCCTAATCGTTGGCGGCACGTCCTTGCCGGTAGAGTGGTAACTAACCACGGCCGAAGCCGCCCACCAGGCCAGACCAGAGAAAATCAGAAATTATAAATTCCCAAATTGAGGTTAACTTGTAGTTGATATAAAACAAATGTGCGTGTACAGGATAAGTTACGCGTTGTCCTAAGTGCGCGACAGAAGCGACGCGATACGACACCATAGAAAAAAACAAACTTGTCTACGCAACTACGTAGGCCACGCGAAGGGTCAGCTACTGTATGATGCTGTCGCGTCGCGTCGTATCGAGTCGCAATATCGCGTTTGTCGCTCACGTAGGACAACGGGTTAGGGGAGGGTGCCGCATCAATGAAAAACAGAGTGTAAGTAAACTTTGTCTGAGTTCTTACATTGCAATTTCGATTTATCGTATTTTCCGTTGAGCGTCAAAGTACAATGGATCCAAAGGCTCTTGACTTAAAGTCACAAATTCAGTACAAAGTGTGGTTTTCTTGCTTTTAACATGTTTCTTTTGTATATTTGTGGTGTAAAATAAAGTGTATATGTCACCGTAAAATTGCAAAAACCGCTAACGCTTTTTATCGCGATAGATTGTAAACTGTCGACAGATTGTGAACCATTAAATGTTCTGAGTGTAAATTTTTGAAATATTCATTATATTTACGTTTTCTTGACTCTATCTTGTAGGTTAGTTTAGGGTTCGACATAAAAAGCACTTAGGTTTTATTGGGTTAATATACCTAACAGACTACAATCTACCGAAATTAATGCGTTAAATTGTAATCTTTCGACAGTTTACAATCTCGCTAGCAGATTATACTCTAACGGTTTTCACAATCTAACGGTGACATATACGTACATACATACAACCGATTTTAGCTTCGAAACGTATTGTCTAGAATTCTGGCCGTGAATGCATACACAAAATTGAGCTCTAAAACTCTGACGCTACATTTTACTCTGACGCTTATGTGATCGAACGCTGAATACGATCAATCGAATTTGCAATTTAAAAACTTGGACTAAGCATACAGGGTCACTACCATCGCTATAAACAGTATTATTTCAAAATGACAGTATAATGTCATATACCTTGACGTCCCTAAAATAAGGATGATAATTCTAAAACACGAACCTCACCAATAATAAAACAATATGGCTTTATGCGATGGTAGTATACCCGTAGATAGTGAGATGGTAAGAATAATACATACCATTAATGGTATAACACCACTGCAACAGATTTTCCGATAGTCAATCGACAAACGTCAAGTTTTCAATTATATTCATTAGTAAATTGAAAATAGAGGTGAAAATCTTTTCCATCAATGCTGGGGCCGAGTCGACAGAATATTGTTGTCTCTGTCTGCTGCACTGGTTCTCGGTACTGCTGTTTCGCTTCTGACTTAGGACGCTTTCTGGAAAAGACATGGGTCGAATCTTAGTGGCGTTTTTCTTTATAACATTTATGGCCCAACGCCTCAGTTCATAACGCGAGCACTATAGTAGAATCCATACCAATATTATAAATCCAAGAGTAACAAATACTTTAGTTAGTTTGTTCTTCAGACATTTTATCCTGGAAAACCAAAAGTTACCAGGCAGTATTATTAAAAGGATACTGGGGCCATACTATCAATGCTGTTTAATTAATGTTGTTTCATTATTGTTGAATTTTTATAATTATAATCTTTACTAGTTGATTCCCGCGACTTCGTCCGCGTGGATTGAGGATTTTCGGTTTCCTCGGGAACTCTTAGCCTGTGTTATTCCAGATTAATCGACCAAACGTGCCAAATTTCATCCAGATCCGTTGAGCCATTCTGGCGTAATTGAGTAACAAACATCCATCCATCCATTCATCGATCCTATCGATCCAAACTTTCGTATTTATAATATTAGTATAGATTTTAGGAACGTCAAGGTATGTGACATCAAACTGTAATTTTGAGTAACTCTGCATAAGTATTGCTTTAAGTATTGGCAGTATGGCCCCTGCAATATATTTGGAGGAGTCACTTTAGAGATGACAATAGAATTATAAACAATATCAAGTCCATAGTATAAGATGTGTCTGTCTGTCTGCTACGCCTTAACGGCTTATCTTTTCAACCGATTTTAATGAAATTAGGTATAGCATTAGGTTGTGTCCCGGGGAAGGACATAAGGGCACAAGGACAAGTAGCATGCTTTATATCCCGGAAAATTGAAGAGTTCCCGCGGGATTAAAAAATACTGAATCCACGCGGACGAAGTCGCGGTCATTATCTAGCAACTAAATAAATTAAAAAAGGGCAAATAAATATACCTAAATTAGTAGCGGTTATAGCCTATTTCGGAGGATATAAGTATATTATTGGGAGTCTGAGTTGGAGTCTCGGGAACGCAACCTTTCCGGATCTAAGTGCTTTTAAACTTTAAAGGCATTAAATGTCATTTAACGGTGAAGAAAAACATTTTAAGGAAACCTGCATGCGAGTTTTCGAGTTTTCCAAAATAGTGTGTAAAGTCCTGCCAATCCGCACTGGGCCAACTCGATGGACTATGGTTTGAACACTTCTCATTCTAAGAATGTTATTTTCTTATCATTACATCAACCTCAACCGTATGTCGAATAAAATAAAGCTATTTTAGTTGTTATAAATAAAATGCAGCATCTCGGTTAAATTCAATTTCCTAGCATGCGTCAGAATTACACCTCAGGGTCAAAAAATTAGCCCCCCCAAAGTGAATATTTTACATCTTATTTTATATCAGGTTTCACGTAAGTATAAGACGTTATATCTCATGTGAAAATCGAATAGCACGTGAAGAGGCAAGGAAGATGCTCATTTCACAATTACCGACAAAACAAACTAATTTATTACTTTGCCAAGCAAAAGTCGACCTTTACCCTAGGTAATAGAGTGTTTAAAAATTGTTACAAGTTTTCGAGTTGTTAGAAGCGCTGTAAGTTCATGTCAAGCTAAAATGGACTGTATATCATATAAATTACAGCATAAAAATTGTGTCAAGTACTTAACCAATATTCTCACGCAAAAATGGACTTTTTAGCTGAAGATATATAGTCTCAAATTGAAAGAGTGTAGAGATGTCAACTTATAATAGTTTTAAAGTGGGATTTATTGGTATGGGTTCAAACCGGAGTTGGAGAGATCAGTGCGGTTTCAGTTTCCAGAATGATTGGACAAGAGTAAGAAAAAAAAAGAAAATTTTTCTTGTTTTATATTTTAATTTTTCTACCGTCATTGCGTTTTATTTAACTACGTTAATATTGTACTTAGAAAGTGCTAAATAATTGGTGTGTATCAATGAAAAATTAAATGAAAATTGCAAACTTTTGTTAATTATTTCCAGGCATTAGCGATTTTTCGAATTAATCCATATTTAGAATAAAATTTATTGTTTTTTTCTTCTAAGTACGTCCGAATAACGTTTGAATTTAGAGGTTTTTGGTGTACAGGAATTTTGTAAAACTTTCAAATTTATTCGTCTGCGGTTAAACGTTACTAAGAGATGGAGAAATCAGCCCTTTTAAATAATTTTTAAGCATTTTCTTTTGCTAGTAAAGTAGACAATAAAAACGTAAATAAAAAATCTTTATTGACCCACACAATTAATTTTAAAAAATTGAGTCATTATTTTAAAAAAAATATGCAATTCACGCTATGTGCACATATAACATACAAATAAAACTCACCAAAAAGTGTCATAAGCGCGAATATATGAATCTACAACCATTTTGAAATGTGCCTTTTTCAAACGATTTTTTCTAATATTCACTTTTTATGCAAAATACTTTAAAGACAATCATTTCGAAAAGTAACTATGTAATAACCCTAAAAACACCCAATATTTAGAAATTTTAATTATAACTATTTTGACTCTGTTTGAGATGTATTTTTTTTTTCAAGATAACTTTTTTAACTTCAATGAGACAAACGCAACTATGCTCGGACAAATCTGGACACTATCTGGGATGCTGGATACAAGCACAATGAGGGGGAGGAGTCAATTGGTGAATTGCATACAACGACCGTTAAAGTAGTTGTTACGGGTTTTGGGCCAATTTCATTTATTGGCTCATTATGCGCCTCTTCGAATAGTATAATATGTCTATTGCATTCAGTGCTGCCAGTTTAAATAAAGGAGAAACTGACTAATAAACATACATAAAAAGCAGAGAGCGTATTATTTAACCTTTGTAGATTCGTAGTTTTTATTTGTAGAGTTGTAGATGTACTTTGGAGATTTGTAGTTATTTAACGTTTGTAGAGGCGGTAGATTCTTGCGACTTATCTTATGTTTGCGGTTTGTTACTAGTTCATGCGGGGATAACCCTATATTTTTTTTATTTACCGCCATTTTAAACTAACGCTTTTACTTCTTTAGAAATAGGTACTATATCAACGTATTACGTAGTGCTATTCCTATTAATCTACTATTACTCTCAGAGTTACTATCTTAATGTTAATTGTTGTGATGGGCTGAACTTACAGTATTCTTACTGCGACAATCGATTTTGGCCAATAGCAAAAGATTCTTAGCCAATTGGCAATGGGAAGGGCACATAGTTGGATGAACTAAAATATGGTTGTTGTAAAATGTGCTGGAATGGCGACTTCACACCAGAAAACGCAGTGTTGGCAGACCCCCACTAGGTGGACGGACAAGTGGTATCGCAAGTCGCAGAAAGCCTATCGATAACTTCGACATAAAACGCTTACAACACAACCATCTCAATTCCAGTTAGGCACGTTTTTTTTCCTCTTCGATATTAGAACGATAAAGTCAAGTTAAATCTATACAAACACTAAAATGCAGATAAATGCAAAAGTTTGGATGTATGGATGCATGTTTGTTACTAAATCACACCAGAACGGCTGAAAGGCTCTGGATGTAATTTGGCACACAGATAGATTATACTGGAGTAACACATAGGCTATTCTTTATCCAGGAAAACAAAACGGGAAACAAAAAACCTCAATCTACGCGAAGTTGCGGGCATCAGCTAGTTTTGTTAGAGTCATAGAGTAGAGAGAGCATTTTGTCAGATTGTCTTACTGTTCCTTACCGACCTACACGCAGAAACTTTTAACAGTTGCGGAAGTTTTCTGACATAGTAACATTAATTATATCTTTATTATACAACTATATAAACCAAAACTCACCTAGTCTCTACAAGAAAGTCTGATCTCAAGTTTCAACACAATTATTGACCGAGCGAAGCCATTCTTTTTTAATATTCCCCCTAAAATTGACGAAATGGGGTGCTTTCAAAGAGGAGATTTTCTAACGTCCAAAGTTGACCTCAGAACTGTAAATTTTCTAAATGGTTGAGCCTGAAACTTGATCAATTATATCCTGTACTTGAACAACAAATACTAAAATTAGATAAATTATAAGGAAACGAAATTATTTAATTTTTAATGAGCTTCAGTATTTTAAACAGAACTTCACAATGATGTCAATAGATGGCGCTCTGTAAAAGTTTATTCGTTTGTGCTTACAAATAATAGACATTAGCACCATCTTACGCGGAATAAAAAAATAGTCTACTGATAGTACTGATGTCTATGAATGTAAAGATTAGCGCGCATCTAGACATACTAGCCGCAGGAGCCGCAAGCACACAGTCTTAGTCATCACATTTTATATTTTTTTAATTATTATATTATAATCATAAGCTACGTAACACCCGCTCACCGAACGAGCTGCATTTTAGTAAAATACTGTAGGTATATGCATCCCATCCACGCAAGCGGATGACGATTGACGTCATCACATTCGGCGCGTTTTAATGCGTACGGTGCAGTGAATGGATACCGCGAGGTCTCAGTTCGGGGCGAAGCACTAGTTAACTCAAGTGAAAATTAATTTAACGAATTAAAAAATACGACTGCCCTGCTATATTATTTTCGGAGTTTACCTTCTTAACAAGCGATTTGCATATACATATAGCCTTTGGAATCTTATTCACATTTTTATTAAATGATATTTGTTTGTGAACCACTGGATATTGAACTATAGTGTTATATATTTTTGGAATCTACTCATCATTTTCTAGATGATGATTATATAGTTAATCTTATTTTCGAATTTTTTTTTTCAACTTTAGTCTTTACTGTGGGACCATGGTCATTGGTCAGCCCATAATTTTTTTAAAAATTTTACTAGCCTATGTCACCCGGAATAAGCTAGGGATTCTAACGATACCTCATTTATCAAAATCGGTTCAGGGGTATAGAAGTTATAGTGGAATATACAAACTCACATTCGTACATACATACATACATACATGAACCCTGAAAACAATATACTCCTTTTGTCAGGCAGTCGTATAAAAATGAAAATTGCTCACACCTCTACATCAACTAGAAAAGAGCTGATGACCTTCAAATAGCTGAACCGTTTTTCTTGAAACAAACACCTTTCAAATAAAAATACTAAATCAAAATCGATTCATCCGTTTGCGATGCCATAGACGGATAGACAGAGACACAGATATAATATTAAAATTAAAATCCATCTTATTGCAAAGCGGGGGCTAAAAAAAGTCTAAAGGAAACTCTGGAATTACTCCTTGATAAATAATTTACTACGGAACCCTAAAAAAGCTAATGATCTAAATATAAATATGTGGTAAATAATCTCACGGTAACCAGATTATGTAATATGCGTGATTATGTAATTACATTAATTATCATGAGCACAATGAGTGGAATAGAAAATGAGATTATGAGTAGCATAAGCTACGTTCCACGAAATACTCTACGACCAATCGTTCGTGGGATTCGTCGATAAACGTCCACAGCTGGACACAGGTCTCTTGTAGTCCACAAGCCACAGTCTTGCGCCGCCTGGGTCCAGCGACTCCCTGCAACTCGCTTGACGTCGTCTGTCCGGCTAATGGGAGGTCTACCAACGCTAGAGTTTCACGTGCAGGGTCGCCATTCCATCACCTTGGTACCCCAACATCCATCGGCTTTCATCGCATCGCATCGCTTTTTTAATTTTGTTTTTCTCCCATTTATTTGTATCCTTCCTAATTTTATAAAATTATTTTTAAACACGTTTTACATAAATATATAAAAATGCTACACAAAACATATTAAAAAATAATCCTACAAAACTTCACTCGCTGCGGGGCCATAAGGATCCAAGCAGCCGGTGGTCAGGGCTTCAGAGTGAGGAACTTCCTCACAATTCGCGCTGTCTCAAGGATAACAGTCTACTGTATCCAACAACCAAGCGAAAGCTTCTTGAGGTGTTGGTCGAAATTGGATTTTTACGAACCCTGCTACTAAATGGACGTTACATAATGTTATTTATTGTACCTGATTCTAGTAGTAGGAACTTAGCTTGAATGATTTAACCTTGTATTGTGTACCATACGCTTGCATGTTCAATATAGCAATACATTTATCTATCTAACTATGGTTTGTAACTGGGCGATTCCAGGGGCCATACTGCCAGTGCTTAAAGCAATACTTAAGCAATATTACTCAAAATGACAGTTTAATGTCATGTACCTTGACGTTCCTAAAATAAGGATTATAAAATTCTAAAAATCGAAAGTAAACAATAATAATAGGTAGAGTTATTCCATTATTTCCAAATTGTTCAGCATGTATTTTACTGTTTTACACTTAGACGACCTCCGTGGCGCAGTGTTGAGCGCTGTTGGTCCCGAGTTCGAATCCCGGCAGGGTCAATTTGGAAATTTATAATTTCTGAATTTTCTTTGGTCTGGCCTGGTAGGAGGTTTCAGCCGTGGCTAGTTACCTTACCCTACTGGCTAAGACGTTTCGCCAAGCGATTTAGCGTTCCGGTACAATGCTGAAACAGTAGATAGAAACAGAATAGGGGTATGGGTTTAATATAAGTAATATTAAACTTTATATTATATAACTGCCATGCCCCTAACAGGTTAACCCGCTACCATCTTAGACTGCATCATTATTTTCCATCAGGTGAGATATCAGTCAAGGGCTAACTTATAGTGGAAAACATAAATAGTAAAACTAAAAATAAAATCATTATTACAAATTTCATTTATTGCATGTTACAAATAACATGTACACAGTACACTACAAAATTGTATATTTAAATTAAAAATTTAAGTAGGGGAGCCCAAGAGGGGATTTTTGGATTTACTCCAGTGCGGCAGATTAATATAAAGGGGGATCCTTTGGACCCTGTAGAGTACCTTCACCATATATGAGCCCTGTATATTGGTGGGTGTGTCTAGAACAGCAGATCAAAATATCAGATAAATAAAATCGACCCAAAGGAGTTGGAGAGTTTGTGAGTTGGGAGTTGGTGAAACTTTAAAAACTCCAACTCCTTAAGGACTCGCTCAAATCATTAGATTATTTGAATCTACACTTTTCAGCATGTAATTAACTCACTCTACCTGAATCTGACGCGCTCGATTTCTGATGATGTATATCCAAAAATCCCCTCTTGGGCTCCCCTACTATTAACAAAAGCGTCAGTTATAAAAACCCGGTGAACACTTCAAAATGATGATTCAGAGACGTCACCGTTTGAAGTTTTGCAACCGAACACAAAGCACCACACTCACTATTTTTGAAGCAAAAGAACACGCGTTTTGCACGCGCATGCACTAAGGCCATCGAGCACATCACACAAGGCTCTTTCAACATGTAAACATAATAACCTGTGCATAAATATGGGCCATCTTTTTCCCCAATTTCATTCTCCCTGTCGGTTGTTGGGCCACTTTTTTCTCTCAGTTGCAAATCAGTTTTAGGGCCGCTTTTTGCTCTTAATTTATCTTTGGATGTGTTCAAACCAATAATAAACTGGGAGAATGAGAAATTATTCTTCAGATAATGTATTAGTTCCTTTTCAATGCCAGGAAGTAAGCTATCATCATATTTAGTATGCCATATGCCGCCATTCTGAGTTTTAGCCACATTGTCAATGGCCACCATAGCAGAATGTTGCATTGGATGTTCTTCTCTAAAGTCGTAGGCTATCACAACAATTCTACTATAGGTAGGATCAACTACTACTGTCACATTAACATTCTTAAAAATATTGTCAGCAACAAAATTCACTCTATTGCGTATCGCATACCATTTGGCTACTTGAAAAACGACTTCCATAAACTTTCTATGTAATCTCACTTCTGGTAAACTAAAAAAATTATCGCTTACAAGTTTGTCGTGATACGCGTTTGGATGGAAGTTACATGACCACACTTTTCTCATTTCATTATATTGTTTGGTGGTTTTAGGCTGCCTCAACGGTACTTCAACTTCTTTAAAATATTCAAAAACATCTTTTAATTCGGTTACGTGACTCTCTATGTACTCTTGAATGGAAGACGTGTTTTGTAAAAATGTTGTTGGACATAATATTATGTCTCTTCTACATACTCTTTTCAGATGCGATAGTTGCTTCAAAGGTATCTTTTCGTTAAGTATCAGAATTGCTCGTGATATATCCTTAACGTTTCTCATATGTCCTGCAAACACTTTGACTAACGGTAATGGCTGATAAAAATCATCACTTATGATTGCCTGTAGGTTTTTTTCAGAACTTATTATTTGCTCTATGCATTTGTCAATAGTTTCTATGAAAATATTATTGATTTTTGGTTTCTTTTCTGGGGGTTCTAGTTCTGAAGACATTTTGTAAAAAGTAAATGTCAATGATGATCCAAGCTAACTAAGGGATATGGCAGTTTTAATTAAAGGCATAGCCCTATAAGATAACGACACAAGGTGACTGAAGGACGGGCAGCTTTTTGCCAGTATATTCAGGATATAATGTTGCTCCACAGTTCTCCACCATAGATGATTACTCTACACTTCAAACATCCATTACAAAGCTTAATCCTCTAAGTGTTCTTCGTAACACCATATCTTGTGTTATTTGTGAGACGAACTTCCTTGTGATTCTCGTTTATCGCTGAAATGAAAGAACAATGGCACTATTTCATAACACACTGTGATTTTAATTTTTTTGTTGATAAAATATGGTAACACTAAGATGATAATTTATGTGCACTATTAAAATATACTAGAATGGTTCATACTGTAAGTTTGTTTATGTTCGATTTTTTTTGTAGCACAGTCTTACAACTTTGCAAGTTCATGAAAAAAGGCTCAAAACTTTATAAAGGTTTAGATTTAGATTATTTAGGCTCAAGATGCATAGGTAGTTGCATCTTTTCTACAAAATTTAAATTTAAACTGATTCTACTATAGATAATGTACACATTTGTATATTGCGTGAAAATAAGGTACAGTATACTTTAGAATATTTACAAATTAGACAAGATACATTGCGTTCCCTGCATCTCTGTTCCCATGAGGCTTGAGTATTAATAAATATTATTAGTAACTAAAAAAGCTTGTAGTCATAATAAAGAACGTATTTTAGAGGCAATTTTTGTGGTCCACAATCTCAAACTTATCTAAAATGACAAGCCTAAATAACTGCCGTGCTCGGAATTGTTTAATCATTGCTTAAGGCACTCCTTAGCATAGATTTGGTATTGAAATCTTGAAGGAGTTCCTTCAAGAGTCCTATCAATTTAGTTAAGCTTACCCATTGCCTTAGGTGAGCGACAGAAGCGACGCACCGCGACACAATGCAATACAGCGCCATAGAAATGACAGACATATCTATGCTACCAAATAGGCCATATGAAGGGTCAGATACTGTTTGATATTGTCGCGTCGCGTCGCATTGACACATTTTTCGCTCAAAGTAATGATCCTTTTGCTGGGCCACTACATTTCAAGGACATCAAGGTATGTCATATAAAACAAAAATTTCAAAATAATACTGCTTTTAGGTGATGGTAGTAAGTCCAATGAACATGCATCTCCTTTCTGAACGAAAAGAGTTTCAATAGGAATACTTCACACACTTTTGTGAACATTACAGGAAACTGTTACACAGGCAGGTTTCTTGTTTCCCTTCACCATTAAATGTTTAAAATGCACATTACTTTTTAAGGTTAGACAAATTGGCTCAGAATTCAAGGCCTGACCCTCTTGATTAGGAGAAGTTTTAACCACTAGGCTATCATAGTCATAGTAGGAATAAATTACAACAGGTAGTTAATATTGCAATGAAAAATATACTGCAATTCGAATAAATAATAGTATGAATGAAGACTCGAGTTGCTGGCAAATGATAAGAAGTGCTCAATTTAAACAGTTAGATAAAATTACGTTGTTGATTCCATAAAATTATGCATCAATTTGTTTTATCAAGATTAAAAATTTCCAATAAGAATAATCGGGTACTTACAGTCATATGGCACATCGGAGAGTGCGAAATCGCATAACCGATTCGTCTCAATGATAAATTGGACGTAAACAACCATAAAAATGTATAAAATTCCTTCGATAAATAAAAAATTACCATAATATTCCGACAATCCGATTCTGTCCCAAAACGTACCCTGGAGCGATTCCTTCACTAAACAGATCACGTATAGTACAAAGAAAGACTTTTAGCACCAAATATAGCAATAATATAACTATATTGCGATTTAAAATTTATTTGCCACACATGTAAATTGGTAAAATCAAGGATGAAGGAACCAATATGATCCGTATGTTTTCGTCTGCAAAACGTGGTTTTATCAATGACGTTTCTTGCGTGTTCTCAATACGACTTTTTGATTGGCTAAACTTCGAAATCCAAATCAATTTACCCAATCACATGAGGAACAAATCTTCCGGTTTCGAAATAAAAAACAGGCCAACTCTTTTACATTACAAGTTACAACGTTTCATTCAACACAATTATTTTAATTCACGCTTGATCTTAGAATAAAAATTAAATAACACACAGTTTTCTTCATCAATATTAAGTAAAGCGCATCAGCTGCAAGTTTCAAAATTAGCTAAAAACCCATTGCCGGCTCACTGCTGATCACAAGTTTCCTATTGGACTAAGAAGGATATTTAATAGTAGTTAATGGAGAAGGGTTTAGCCATAGTCCACCTCGCTGGGCAAGAGCGGATTGGCAGACTTCACACACCTTCGAGAACATTATATTATACGAAGAACTCTCAAGCGTGCAGGTTTCCTCGCGATATTTTCCTTTACCGTTTGAATATTTTCTATAGCACGCTTGATGCCTTTAAACAAGGAAAAAATTTAAAGAATAATCTTTAAAAAATGCACGAAGACTATTATCCCGAAAAAGGTCTTCACTTAGCTTGTCATCACTTAACAGCGCTGGTTCTTACCAATTCTCATCACTCCATTTATATATATGTGAGGTGAGGAGCCAAAGAAAATAAAAGTAGGCATTGCTAGATATTATTATTTATTACATTTCTTAATATTATTACGGAAATACAACAATATTGTCAACGAGCAGTGTTTTGAAATAGTTATTATTCTTACGAAATAATTATTGCAATGTTGAAACTAAAATTAGAAAAGTTTATCGAAATTAAATAATCCTTCGAGCCGGAACAAAAAAGTACAGTGTTGCCATTTTTAGTACATATTTCATATTATTCCAGATTCCTTTGTGTATAATAATTATTTATTTTCCAAGGCCTGGTACCAGGCCTGGCAAGTCTCAGATGCTATTTCACATAGAGCAGACAAAGCTTGACCCGTAGAGTCGTATTCTGAAAAAAAAAGTTTTTTATTTACACAACTTAAGTACCATTATTATGAAAATAATGGTACTTGCTCAGAGCATGAAACCTGAGACAGGAATTTCTATGGGGCGTCTACCATATATAACTTTATAATTAAAATATTTGATTGTTTGACCCAATATTCTACATCTAGACGCTTTATTAAATAAAATTAAATAAAAATTGAAAACTTACTAACCTACATTGCTCCTTTTCCCGAAAATAGACCCATTGAAGGGCAGTTTTTTGTAGTTCGCTTCACCCAATGCGATGATGCCGATGATGACCAGAAAAGTGAAGAGGATAGCAGCACGCATTTTGAGTTCTCTATGATAAAAAAGAAAACTGTTAATGGTAATTTTGAGTCCCTCCGGCTCAGTGGTGGCGCCGCGATCATGTGCCGTGATCTTTTGAGTACGGGCTCCGCTCCCCGTCGTAAAGTCGTAATTGTAATCGTTTGTCAAACGGATAATTCGACCTGGCTTCTATGAACTTCATAAAGTTCATAGAAGCCTCCACGTCAAAAATCATGTATGAACTCCGTTATACAGTTCGAGTAATACCTTTTAAGCTGTCAATTGATTACGATTTGCTTAGACAATTGGGCCTCTGGTTTCAGTTCCTAGCTGGCGACTATGGGCAACTTATTGTTAGCAAATTGTCTTCGACTGCTGGTATTAGGGCTTTGGTCGTGACTAGTTACCATCAACAACCAGCAACAATCATCCGGGGTAGTATGATGCCGTGTAAAAAGGGAACGAATTCGCAAAAAAAAAATAAGGAAGATCTGCGATGGAGCACCTAACATCTCAGATGTGCGCTATAGAAGAATACCAAGCCTCCATTTAAAAAAAAAGTTAGCTGTCATAGGGACTGCCGATAGTAAGTGAAAACGAACATTTACATTTTTTTCTTATTAAAAAAAACATAATAATAATATTTAAAATATAAAGCTTAAAACTAAGGCATTAAAGTTTAATTACGAATTATACTTAAAAACTTTTGTCTTGAGAGTCAAAAATTTTTACCCTCTACCAAAAAAAAGTTACCACTTGGGTAAGTTACCAGTTAGAAGTTAAGCTACCAACGGGCCTAAAGAAGTTTTCACTTCAAAACTGATTTACTTTGAAGTCACAACACGGTAGAGTTTTTTTAACTTACTTGAAGTGTGTTATTTTAATATTTCTGTATCCAAAGCTGGGATTACACTGATGCATAAGCCTTGAATGAAGCGCATTTTATACAAAAGTTGTCCCATGTTACTTCTATATTATGGACGAGGCAGATAATTTTCTGCACCACAAAATAATTCGATATAAAAATTGTATTAGCGAGCAAATTGGCCGTCTAATAGAATCAAAGCTAAAGTTATTGTATGTTATGAAACCTAGATGAACAAAATAATATAATAAGTTTTCTCGCAGATATTTGTTGTAAGGGTTAATTTTTATAGTATGACTTAGATAGGTACTAGATATCTAGTACCTATATAAGTCATTATAATATATAATACACACGATTTGGTCTGCATGGATTTTGGTTTTTAGATTTTTCTTGGATCGAATACTTGGATTTTCCGGGATATTCATTGCATGTCTCCGGGAAGCTCTAAATCTCCATGTAGCATCCATTAAATTTTGAGGAAATGAGAATTTGGCTCCTTTCAGCATTTGTCCAAAGAAAGCTTGTTTTCTAATCATGGACATGAGCTGTTCCAGATGTCATTAAATAAGATTAAAGATATAACATAATAGTTTATATGCATGCATGTAAGTCAATAATTACTAGAACGTAATACATGATTAGTTTCCCATAACCAGGCGATTGTGTAAGATTTGTCGATCAAACCGTCAAAGTTCGGCGGTTTTTTCGTGAATTACTGGATATTGAACTATAGTGTTATATATTTTTGGAATCTACTCATCATTTTCTAGATGATGATTATATAGTTAATCTTATTTTCGTTTTTTTTTCAACTTTAGTCTTTATTGCGGGACCATGGTCACCCCATAATTTTTTTTTAAATTTTGGTAGCAGTCACCTGGAATAAGCTAGGGGTTCTAACGATACCTCATTTCATCATCCTCAACCTCATCAAAATCAGTTCAGGCGTACAGAAGTTATGGTTGAATATACAAGCTCACATACATACATACATGAACCCTGAAAACAATATACTCCATTTTTCAGGCAGACGTATAATAAAAATATATAAATGGAAATTAAACAGTTTTTTTAAGAATATAAGTAAAAGATTTAAAAGATTGTTATGCTATTGCTGTACATTAACAGTGATTGAAGTTTTTGAAGTACTTATGTATACTTTGACCATGTGACTCATAAAATGTACTGTCGCACCAAGAATAACATATACTCAAGCAATTACAACAACTATTGCGGTTATCGCAATGTCATAATCTTATCGTCCATGTTAGCATCCCTGAATACCATTTTGGGCGCCAAAACGCTTTCTAGACTTTAGAGTGAAAATAGTCGTGTATACATACCTATTTAAAAAGTTTGATTAGTTTCTATGACCAGTCCCCTAGGAAATTTAGTTCTCGTGGTCAAAGTTTGATTCATATAACGGTAGGTAGAGGCGCTGGTATGGTTATAGTATTTCATGAATAAAGTTTAAAAACTTTTGATTTGACTCTTATTAAACTAGATGCTGCCCGCGACTTAGTCCGCGTGGATTACGGTTTTTTGATTCCCGAGGGAACTCTTTAAATTTTCGGGATAAAAAGTAGCCTATGTCCTTCCCCTAGATAGAAACTATCCCTATACCAAATTTCATCAAAATCGGTTGAAGAGATAAATATTTTTGATTCCCGTGGGAACTCTTGAATTTTCTGGGATAAAAAGTAGCCTTTGTCCTTGCCCGGGATACAACCTATCTCTGTACCAAATTTCATCGAAATCGGTTCAACAGATGGGCCGTGAAAGCGTAGCAGACAGACAGACAGACCCACTTTCGCATTTATAATATTAGTATGGTTTTAAACCTTTGAAAAACTGTGCCTACAAAAAGTGGGAGCGCAAACACAGACCGTGTTCTCTTTAATTCCCACACTCTCATAGACCGATGGAACGGCAATCCAACAATTTTTTTTGAAGTGAAACAAACATCTTTAGAATCGTTGTGATTTGAAAATTCAAAGAAACGAAAAAGCGACACCAAAAAGAGGCAAATGTATTCATCAAATAGGATTTAACCGCGAGAGAATGAGATAGAATACATTTACTATAATTAATTTAATAGAATACGATTGTGAACAATCGTGCATTGTCGAGTCAACATCTCCTGAAGATGCCCCGGTGTCGGAGTGAAACGTACGTTGAGAGTGATTTGGAGGATTGGTGTGGTGTGGTGTTGTGCCTGTGCGAATTGCTGGGTGGTGGGTGTCGCATGCTGCAGGTGAAAGACACGCACTGTACCACACAGATTTGTCTACTGTATCGGATTATAGCGAATTTAAATTCTAATTCATTCACTATCATGGACTTCCGCAAAGTAACGCCTGCTTCTATTCAATAGTTATTTTTATCTTATTCTCTTATAGGCTACTTTTCTGAAGTTTCACTTCTGCCGTGTATGAATTGCACACACACACTCTTTTATTTCGGATAGAGTATGCCTCTTAGGCTCTACCTACTAAACTAGCGGCACGCTATGATGGCCGGTTTGACGTTTGTCCGCTCATGAAGTTCCGTATTAATTGATAACGACTTTGAAGGAAATAATTGTATTACTTTATTGACGATAGTGATGTGCAGAGATTCATAAATTTTATCGAATGTAGTTTCTCATGAAGTTCCGTATTAATTGATAACGACTTTGAAGGAAATAATTGTATTACTTTATTGACGATAGTGATGTGCAGAGATTCATAAATTTTATCGAATGTAGTTTTAGGTTTAGGACTCAAAATTTATTTATTAAATTGATTTCTTAAATGTATACAAGTGTAGAAAAATCAGTTTGCACCATTTAAGGGGTGAATGTACTTGTGAATATGAACAATTTTCACTATGTGGACAAACCTCTGAAATCGCAAAAAAATATCAATAAATTTTTAAAAATGGAATCTAATACGATCGTCACATAGGATCGCTGGCTAGCACAACTACTACCTCCGGCAAACTCGCGTCAATGCTCAATGCAAAACAAAGCAGTTTCGAATTGACGTTGCTTCGAAAAGTATAAACTGTCAGTGCAATGCGATTGTGATATAGTTTTGACCTGGCTTTGGATTTCAAATATTGATACTGCATTACTGTTGACCCTTGCTCGTTAATTTGGACTCTGTTCAAGCCCTTTGTTGTGGATTTCGTCGATATGACCGAACGTACGCAGAGAACTGTTCTAAATAGTCAGACACGTGAGTTCGTAATACGCCTTCGTAACTATTTCGATCGTGAAGCTCAAAATGGAGGGCCAATTTTACCTATAACGTCAGTGGTTGAACGCGTAGCTGATGCGCTTAATATTGGACAACGAACTGTTAGACGGATAACTAAAAAAAAATATGGCGAGACTGGCACAGAAGAAAATAAACTTCACACACCAAAAAAGAGAAAACGAGCAAAACCAGTCGTAGGCATCGATAGCTTTGATGCCGATGCTATCCGAAGACATGTTTACGGCTACTATTTACAGAAGGAGTATCCAACAAGAAAAAAGTTGGTGCATTCACTGAAGGAAGCTGGATTATTCTTCGGTGGGGAAAGTTCTTTAACGAAGATTTTGAAGACCATTGGATTTCGATACAAAAAATGTAACAAACGCAAAATATTGATGGAAAGATTTGATATAGCGATGGCAAGGTATACTTTTTTACGGCAAGTGAAAGAAATCAAAAATTGGCAAAATGTTGTGTTCTTGGATGAAACATGGCTTAATGCTAACCATACTGTAGGCCGTTCTTGGAACGATGACACAGCAGCATCTACTTCCAAAGTTCCTGTAGGAAAAGGATCGCGACTTATAATTTGTCACGCCGGAACCATCAACGGGTTTGTCGAAGGTTCTCTCATGGCTTTTGCGTCAAAAACCACTGGAGACTATCATGAAGACATGAATGGAGAAAAGTTTACTGAATGGTTTACCTCAATGTTGTGTAGCCTCCCTGAACCATCTATTATAATTATGGACAACGCCCCATACCACTCGATGCAAATTGACAAGCCACCTGCCCAATCCCAAAAGAAAGCTGATATCGTCGCATGGCTTCGTAAAAATGGCGTAGATGCAAACATGAATATGTTAAAAGCGGAATTAGTACGTCTTTTAAAAGAAAACAAACCAACCAAGATCCGATACGTTATTGACGAAATAGCATTAGAACATGGGCACAGAGTTATACGGTTACCGCCTTACCATTGTGAGTATAATGCGATTGAGTTGGTGTGGGCTCAAATTAAGGGATATGCTGCAAGACACAATACAGAACCCCCATTTACCACAAAAAAAATGCTAAAATTATTGGAAGAAGCTTGTGAACATGTGACTAAAGGAGACTGGGAAAAGGTTGTGAATAGAACTGTTAAATTAATAAGGGAAGATTATGAAAGAGATGTGAAAATAGATAATATTATAGAAAACGAACATATAATTATTAATGTATGTGATGATAGCAGTGACGACAGTGAAAATAGTAGTATGGACGAATCTGATTAATTATGGCCTTTTGTGGCACCTTTTTTGGTATCTTTTGTATTCATATGTTTCTTGTGTGCATATAAAGTATGTATATTCATTTTCGTTCAAATATTCAGTTCGTTCAAATAAATTAAATAAACATATACATTTTTGTTTTATTAAACCTATTTAATCAGGTACAAAAACAAAACTTAATTGTTTTTTGTTCGAGAATAAATTGACATTCCACATCACTATTGTAATGTGTCAAACCGGCCATCATAGCGTGCCGCTAGTATAGGTCACCGGATTTGTGTGCGAATGCTGTGCATAGCCGAGAAGTTGAATGTGAGTCCTCTAGGGCTCCTAGGTATCAGAAGGCAAGATTCGTAAGTCTCCTGAGAAGCTTGGACTTCGGACTTAAGCTTAGAATGACGTTGGGGCGACAAAAACTCTATAACTTTCTATTTGTTTAGAACTACGACCTAAAATTCGAACCATGATCATGATGCACAGATAAAAAATAGCCCTTAGACCAAGTAGCTGCTAGGCAGTGCTAATATAGGTATGCAAATTAGCATTTTAGTCAATGTACACATACTATCACATAGAGACGTTTATTCAACCACCCTCAGTGTTCAGAGTAGGTAATGTTTGGATAGTGTGTTTGATCAATATAATGCAGTAACGAAGTTTTGATCCCTCGGGACGCGGCCCTATCGCGCTAATACGTGGTCAGTATCCAATAATCCTATAATTGAGTGTGCACTAGCCACCATGCCCTCTCGCAACTATAAAAACCACAGTACCACCCTATCCGACATCAGTTAACATCACGAGTCCTGCAGTGATACCAGCTCTAAGCCTGCTCTGCAATAAAAAAGGTACCTATTCAATTTAACCACAACCTCAACTCTGTCCGCGATCACAGTCATGGCATAAGTGTTGCCAGCCTCAATATTTTACAGAAAATCAAGGTTATTTGGCGCTGCAATCGTGATTAATATATTTTTTACTATGTTCAAATTTTTCTGAAAAACTACTTGGCAGATTTAGATGCGGTTGTTTGTCATAGCTATGTTTACCTTCTGAGAAGATTTGAAGATATGTTGTAGTCCACCACGATATACTGCAATCGTGGTTTAATTTGAAACTCATCATATCGATTCATTGCCGTTTAATTACTAAGCACGAGTCTCTTCTGGGAATGAGAAGGGTTTGGCAATAGTTCACTTTGCTGGCCAACAAGGGGGCACTGCAATCGTGGTTTTATTTTTTTCTCATTATTTCAACCCACTGCCGGCTCACAAGTCACTACTGAGTAAGTCTTCTCCCGGAATGAGAGGGGCTTAGCCATAGTCCATCATGCTAGCCTACAAATGGGCGCTGCGATTGTGATTAACATTTTTCTGAAAACTACATGCAAAGATGCATTTTTTGTTTTATTTAATGTACCTATAGCTTCTGAGAAGGATCTTAGATATGTTTTACGGCCATAGTCCACTACGGTCGCCGCAATCGTGATTACCAGTTTATTGAAAAACTTCTGGGCTTCTTCTTTTAAAAATAATATATATTATTACATATCGTTACAGATGTTTCGTGCACTGGTGAGGCTTTCTGCTGCTGTGGCAGTATTAGCAGTTCTGCTTTGTCTCGTTGGCAATACCGAAGCCAATTATAAGAACGCCCCAATGAACGGCATCATGTTTGGCAAGAGAGGACCTAGTCCTACAGGTATTTTCATTTTCTTAATAAATCTCGATCTAATTGCGGTCTCCTAAATTAATATGCCAGCTCAGTCTTCAAACACTCGGCTTGATGCCTAAACCTAAACTTGCCATTTTCAGAATACGATTCGAGGGGAAAGACTTTCACAGCCCTGTGTGAAATTGCTACCGAAGCCTGCCAAACATGGTTCCCGGCTCAAGAAAACAAATGAATTACCTTGGCGAATAACAATGAATGAAAGTATCATAATTATACTCGTATTTATATATTGTAACCGCAAATTTAAAATAATACTTAACTAAAGAATCGGACTCAACCTGCTCTAAATATTATATGACAATGAAATTAGTATGCCTAGTATTAATTTGTAGTAACTATTTACTTAGAGTAGTATTTTAGAAGCCAATTATATTTTATGAATTTAACTGACGATGTGAAATAAATCAATACAAAATATATTATTTTTGTTCTTACTAGCCACTAGCCCAAAACGGAACGTAATTTGCAATTTAATTTGACCTAATTTTGATAAAATAGCCTGTAGTAAATATGTTCCTTGTAAAATAGTATGGCAACATCTATGTGAACTTTAGGTTAAAATCGGCAATATGTACCCTATTGTTTCAACTTTTTAGAGCATTCGTTGGTTTTTGTTAACTTCAATTACATTTCCATGCGGAAAACTATGTAACATTCCCACGGATAGAAAATCTGCCGGTTCAATATACTTGACTAATGTTACATGGCGAGAAAGATAGGTTTAATTTTGACACATGTCAATAACACTGCCGAGTGACGTTTCGCGTTCGCAATTCGCAATCCGAATTTTAGCAAATTCGATTCTACCTTATTTTTAAAATGTATTTCCTTAGAATTCAAAAAACCTTGCACGTGGTGAAGCAATGAAATATTTTATAGTGTTTAGTGTTTAATTTACACCTATCTTCAAAATGACGACCAAGGAACTTTATACCAAGGTAACGTTAATTTGTTTCTGTTTGTTATTAAAAAAAAAGAAGGTTCCAAATCTTAAATCACAAGTTTAAATTTGGAATTTTATATTGCACTTCATTGTCTTGATTTATCGGCTTGTATTCTTGTATTCATGTATTGATTTCGTATTTGTTTTAAAAATGATTGTAAATCAATTATTGTGATAAACACTTCTTATCTACCGTCTAATGTTCTGATGAAAATTATGTTCTCACTATGAGTTTGACTACATGATACCCGCGACTTTGTCCGCGCGGAATCTACTGTGAATGCTTTTTTACTAACATTATTTTACGTTATTTCTATATTTTTGAAATATAATTTAGGTCAACTCACACTAGAGTCTTTTAAGAATCTTATTCAAACCTGTACATCAAGCTGGGTTTATACCAAACAAACAAAGAGCTAGAGCTAGAATAAGAGCATTCTTTCTTGATCTTTTAGTGTAAACGAAAGCTCGTTGTCAGCGTTTACACCAAAATATCAACGAGCAAGAATGAGAACCAAGAACTAGAATTCTTTTGATGATGATGTTTAGATCATATTACATTCAAGTAAATTTGCAATTTCCTGCCAAGCATCTTGTTTGAAATTTGTATTTTTATAATGTTCAAAAGTCGGATCCCAGAGACATCTGGGATTTTGGTAGGCTTCTATCATTAATAGACATTTTTCTTGAGACCAATCCATAATTACTTCGAACAGGTATGTCGATAAAACGCTAGAACTCAAGATCACTTTGAAGAGACCGCTCCGGGGAGCGAGCACGTCCAAACACGTAAGAACGCTCTAAGCTACTGTTCGCGCGCTCCAGCACTGTTTAGATCAAGCGAACGAGCATTCTTAGAATATTCCATAGAATCTATGCGAACAAAGATAGAACAACGAAAGAATGCTCTGTCTCTGTTTACACTAATAGAATTTGATGGAGAGGGGATAGAATGAGCATTCGCTCGTTTGATGTAAATCGGCCTTCCAACAGGTATTTTTTTTTTGGACAAAAATTTCAACAACTTATGCTTTTTTAGTTTGAAGTTTTAGTTAGAATGATCTAATAGTCTTAAGTTTGAATGAATAAAACAAACAAACAATAAATTTCCTACTTCATTTATTTTCATTAAATGGATGTTTGTTACTTAACAAATCGTCATATCGTGTGTGCAAGGTGCAGAAATCCTTTGTGGGGTTGAGTGTACGCTTTTATATTATGGTTCACAAAGAGTTTCTGGATTTGCCATTACATAGATTTTAAGACTGTGTTAAACAGCATTTATTAAGTCAAGGTTATTACACTATCAATGATTTTATTAGTGACAAAGTTGCATGGAAGCAACCGGCCTCACATCCAGTGATCCACAAGTCAGTGTAACACTTGTAATGTTTGTGTTGTGTTGTCTACATATTGTAACTTTTCTTTTCTATGAAAAGGGCAACTGCTGAGTTTTTTGCCGGCTCTTCTCAGTAGAATCAACTTTCCGAACAGGTGGTAGAGTCTTAACGTTTCATAAGTGACACAAGTTGTCCTACATGAAATAAATGAATCATTTATCATTTAATCACGCTAGAACTGCTGAACGGATCTGGATGAAATTTGGCTAGATTATAGTCTAGTATAACACTTAAGCAACCTTTTATCCTGGAAAATTAAAAGATTTTTGCGGGAATTAAAAAACCTCAATCTACATGGATGAAGTTGCAGACATCAACTATTGCTTAATAAGTAATACCATTTTGTTATGTTGTTAAATATTTTTAATAAATCAATATTACATATCATCAGTGATACTGCAATAACACGTAATCTCACTTTGCTATAATGCCTAGAAACATAACATGAAAATGCAGTTATTAGGTACCTACATACATTTTATTATTATACATCCTACATTTATTTTCTCATTCATGTGTACATTTATTTCAATTAAAACTAAGAAACAAATTCAAATCTAAATACACGCTGTACAAGTGATTGTTAATGGGCATGGTGCCCAAAACTTATACTGATGGAATTGCACCTTTATGTGCTCTCGAAGCCACAGGGCTGAAATGATGCCAACTTCCTAATACCAGGCTGGTTTTCGCTAGAAAGAACCCCATACTTCATTGAATTAATTACTAGCCAATGCCCGCAACTTCGTCCGCGTGGATTGAGGTTTTTTGGTTCCTGCAGGAACTCTTTAATTTTCTGGGATAAAAAGTAGCTTATGTGTTATTCCAGCTTATAATCTATCTCTGTGCCAAATTTCATCCGGATGCGTTCAGCAGTTCTGGCGTGATTGAGTAACAAACATCTATCCATCCATCCAAACTTTCGCATTTATATCAAACTTATTTGCTTATAGTTGGACTGATAGCAGATTACACGAAGAACAAAAATATATATTAAAAATAATGATCTTTTATATATAAACTAGAGGATTAGGTATAGTATAGTATAGATGACTTGACCCGGGTCAGGAACCCTAACCACTAGACCATCGAGGCAGTTACTACCTTTATGTACTTACACTGTGGTTTATGCGACGGCATAGAATAGTTCAAGTGTAGTAAAATGAAATGAGTGACATTTGTGGTTATAATCTTATTGGAATCCTGTTAGCAGTTATACTGTGCCGATGATAATGGATTCTATCATTATGACTCAGTATTGTTATTTATTACGATTTAATGTACTTATTGAGATAAGTGGCCCTTGTACATGTCCTTTAAATTTTTATTTTAGTTTTTAAGTTTGGTACTAAATATAAATTTGACGAGCTCCATGGTGCACTGTTGAGCCCTGTTGTCTTAAAGTGCGGAGGTATCGGGTTCGATCCCCGGCGGAGTCAATTTGCCGAATTTTCCCTGGTCTGGCCTTGTGGGAGGCTTCGGCCGTGGCTAGTTACCACCCTACCGACAAAGACGTGCCGCCAAGCAATGTCTGTCCGTCTGTCAGAGCCTTGTAAGTTCTGAATTACTGAACGTAATTACTTCAAATTTAAATATAATATGTAAACCGATGGCCTCCAGCCGAATATGGCTTAAAAAGTTATAAAAATCTTTATTTCAGGGGGGCTCTCATTGAAGCGAATGCGAAGTAGAATATTTTTTATAGTGTTACATAGGGTTGTGGAATATCATTTTAAAGATAATTAGGAATAGAGTGCAAAAATATTGTTTTTTCAACTTTTCCCCTAAAATTTACGAAATTGGGGGCTTTCAAAGTGGAGATTTTCTGACGTCCAAAGTTGACCTCAGAACTCTAAATTTTCTGAAAGTCTGAGCCTGAAACTTGATCAATTATTTGAATTATATTCTGTACTTGAACAACAAATACTAAAATAAGATAATTATTATAAGGAGACGAAATTATTTAATTTTTAATGAGCTTCAGTATTTTTAACAGAGCTTCACAATGATGTCAATAGATGGCGCTCTGTAAAAGTTTATTCGTTTCTCCAATAACTCTTTAGCTCTTTTGCGTCTAATGTTAAAAGTTAACTATTACAATATTATATAGTTAAAACTATCTTAAGGGTACCGCGAGTAATAAACCACTAGTAATTTTAGTATGATGTTGCCCGCCACTACGTCCTTGTGGATATGTTTTTATTCCCTCGGGAACTCCTTAATTTTCCGGGCTAGAAATTAGCCTATGGCCCAGGATTCCCCGGACCTATCCTTGTACCAAACATCAAAATCGGTTGAAACGATGGGTTGAACGTTAAAGCGTAGCAGACAGATCGACAGGCAGACAGACAATCTGAAAGACACATATTTTTAATATTAATATGGATCAACGATTTCAATTTTCATAGACCGGCCCTGTCAATTAAAGAATGAGGACCTATTTTACTAACGCCATCTAGTCTGAAAAGCGAGACAGGGCTATGGCGGGGACAAGGACATAGCAATACAGGTTAGGAGCGTGCTCTAAAGGTTCGACGCCCAATTTTTTTTTATGTAAGCGCCCATCTAGTACCTACATATATATCGATGGTATGGATAGTATGGCATCCCCACGTTCGGCTGTTGTCAAACTAATTAAATAACGAATTAGTGCCGGTCTCTCGTTCCTCAATGATAGCAGACGTCTAAGTAAGCTTGAAGCGATCAAGCGGTTAATTCAATTAGCTGGAATTAGCGCGTAGCATTTGTAGTTATGATCTTTTTTTTTATTCCACTACAAGTTAGCCCTTAACTGCGATTTCACTTGATGATAAGTGATGATGCAGTCTAAGATAGTAGAGGTTAACCTGTTGGGGTTATATTATACCCATATTACCCCAATCACAATTACGGCATCGATATATATGTAGGTCCTAGATACATCGTCGCCCTTTCATAGAAAAAAGTTGGGCGTCCGACTTGTGCTGCATGCTCGTCCTGTATAAGCCTGTCCTTGTCCTCACCATAGCGCTGTCCGGCAGAGTGGTTAAGGGAATATCGACAAACTTGTCGGCATTCAATACTCCCATCAATATTCCTCAAGTGGCAGATAAGATGGTACTGTTAACTGCCTCTGGACGGATGGACTCATACGTCTCCGTTAAGATTTGACTGCCGTGGTAGTATAAAATATTATGATCTAGGCGTAAGTAAGGTTGTAACGGAGGCATTCTTAGCGGAGGCGGAGGTGAAGGGGCTTTGCCTCCGTGGATGCGGAGGTTAACGGAGGCGGAGGCGAAGGTGAATTTCTCCGATCACATGATCCATTTTCTGTGCCTTAGGATGAATGAATCCCATCCCACATTTGTTTTTTTTGAGGATTGTTCGAAGGACAGTTGCCTTTTAGCTTGTTGTTATAATGTATCTGACGTCACCTGCTTCGATTTGTACCTCTCGCATCGTAAGTCAACGTAAATACATCTCCGTTAAAATTTCGAAACAAAACGGCGGAGGCGGATGCGGAAGCGGAGGCACGATTTCTTGCGAAAGTTCCGCACTTGCGGAAGCGGAGGCGAGGTTCTGTTACAACCCTAGACGTAAGAGGATGACCGCGACGCTTGGATGAAATAAACACGTCCAATCGACATCGCGTCGTCTGCGTGGTTTTTGTTATTCCCGCAGGAATTCCTTAATTTTCCGGAATGAGAAGTAGCCTGTGTCCTTCCCCGGGTTACAATCAACCTCTGTACCAAATTTCACCAAAATCGGTTGAAATGGGCCGTTAAAGTGTAGCAGACAGACAAACACACTTACGCATTTATTTTTATTACTATGGATATTGCGCTGATCTGCAACCACATCAAACAGCATGTGATTGCATAACATACGTAGGTATAACGCAACTGTCTAGACCTAACCGTCTAGACCTAACCTGTCTAACCATTAATTGGCCATGAAAACTTGTGGTTAAAGAATTGTTTTCTTACAAGACAACATTTCTGTTTGCCGTGGAGTACCAGTAATGCTTGGAAACGCGCACGGGTTTGATGTGCTAACTCTTTTCAAACTCGTGTTCAATATTAAGGCACTCGCCTTCCAATCGCGCACGGGTTTGCAACGGAAATTTTCTTCCAAACACGTGCTCAATTCAAGGCGATAACGCTGACAACGTTGTGCAGTGCGGGAGTTCGGGAGCGTTGGCGGCGCCATGTTATGGTAAATGTCATGAATGAACAAGTGAAATTAATTTAACGAATTAAAAAATACGACTGCCCTGCCATACTATTTTTGGAGTTTGCCTCCATGAGAAGCGATTTGCATATATGTAGCCTTTGGAATCTTATTCACTTTTTTATTAAATGTTTTTTTTTGTGAATCACTAAATATTGAACTATAGTGTTATATATTTTTGGAATCTACTCATCATTTTCTAGATGATGATTATATAGTTAATCTTATTTTCGAATTTTTTTTTTCAATTTTGGTCTTTAATGCGGGACCATGGTCACCCCATCAAATTTTTAAAAAAAATTACTAGCCTATGTCACCCGGAATAAGCTAGGGATTCTAACGATACCTCATTTATCAAAATCGGTTCAGGCGTACAGAAGTTATGGTGGAATATACAAACTCACATACATACATACATACATACATACATACATACATACATACATACATACATACATACATGAACCCTGAAAACAATAAACTCCTTTTTTTCACGCAGTCGTATAAAAAGGGTCACAATATTATTCAAAAACTTGGATCTCTTCGAAAACCGAATCAGCAAAACCCGACTTCACGTAGTCTTGTCCCTATTATAGTGTTTTTGTAAAGCACGTAGCCAAAAGCTTGCGAAGGAAGTCCTGAATGAAGCGAGCTGGCGACCTCCGCAGCGAAATTAAGGTCGAGTAGGTGAAGTTTGAAATTTCCTTTATCTCCGAAGATTTCAAAGTGAAAAATCTGAAATTTCAGATGATAGAAGTTAGAAGTTTATTTAAACTTTACTAGAAAAATATAACGAAGTTTCTAACTAGGACAGTTTTTGAGAAATCAGTCATAAACATTTATGAAAAAGGGATTTTGTCAGATATTTATGTAAACTTTACAGAAAAACTAAAAGGAAGACTTTAGCTGGGACAGTTTTTTATAACCATAACATAGTACATTAAAATATTTTTAAATTTCTTTATAGCACCGTGTTCATTATTAAAGAGGTCTAATTTAAACTAAATCGTTCCAAGATACGCAACTCTCGGTGCACGAGTCCAACTCGCTCTTGGCCGGTTTTTTTATCAATTGATTTAGGCCATAAAAATTAAAAACTGAGTTATCTTGCCTACTCATCAAATACTCACACAAACACGGATTCCGTGCGTTTGAGCACGAGTTTGGAAAGGAACTTAGAGTGACAAACCCGTGCGTGTTTCGAGAGGAGATTCGTGCTCAGCTCAGTGTTATGCAGAATTATCTACAATATTTGGCTATCTAATAAGTCTTATTCACGTTTTAAATTTAAAGAAATATTGCTTCAATTGAGGGTCTTCCCGGTTGGCCCGTGAGAGCTAAGCGAGGGTACGGGTCTCCAGGCTTGGCCTCGTTACCCGGGCAGTTTCCATTAAAATCCTGCATTGTTGAGTCAACATCTACTGAAGATGCTCCGGTGTCAGAGTGAAATGTACGTTGAGAGTGATTTGGAGGATTTGTGTGGTGTGGTGCTGTGCCGAATTACTGTGTGGTGGGTGTCGCATGCTTTAGGTGAAAGACACGCAACTGTACCACATAGATTGGTCTACTGTGGCGGATTATAGCGAATTAAACTTCTAGTTCATTCATTATGCTTTAATTCTTTACAGGACGCCAAAGTATGGGTGGAACATCCGATCCAGGTATGGGAGGGCGCCACCGTCACCAGCGACTATCGCTCCGGTGTACTGATAGTCAAAATCGACCAGACTGGCGAAATACGACAGATCAAAGTAAGTACAGTCGTGTCACAACAATACTTCTGCCCTTGATCATAATTCGCTACCTTACGGCTTACCCGGTGGTACTGCACAATTTTAGTCAAAGGCCCAATGATCTAAGTAAATCGTAATCATTTGACAACTAAAAACGTATTACCCAAACTGTTTAGGAGGTCCATACATATGCTTTTAGGCATGCAGGCATCTATGGCCTTCTTAAACAGGTCGAACTATCCGTTTGACAAACAATTACGACTAAGATTTCCTTACACAATCGGGGGCAAGGGGCCCAATTGTCTAAGCAAATCGTAATCGTTTGACAACTTAAAACGTATTACTCGAATTGTATAAGGAGTTCATATATGCTTTTTGACGTGCAGGCATCTATGACCTCCTTAAACAGGTCGAACTATCCGTTTGACAAACGATTAGGATTTCCTTAAACAATAGGGGGGGGGGGCTGATTTGTCACAGTGATTTGAAGTATAGTAACGGTGAATTGAATCGCGGCCATAGTGACCAAAGGTCCAATTGTCTAAGCAAATCGTAATCACTTGACAACTAAAAACGTATTACCCGAACTGTTTAAGAGGTTCATACATGCTTTTTGGCGTGCAGGCATCTATGACTCCTCTACAGTCGCATTATCCGTTTGACAAACAATTACGATTAAGATTTCCTTACACAATCGGGGGCCAGAGCTCCAATTGTCTAAGCAAATCGTAATCGTTTGACAACTTAAACCGTATTACTCGAACTGTTTTAGGAGTTCATACATGATTTTAGACGTGCATGCATCTATGACTCCTTAAACAGGTCGAACTATCCGTTTGGCAAACGATTACGATTTCCTTACACAATCGGGGGGCTGATTTATCACAGTGATTTGAAGTACCAGGTGAGTCGTAGTCACTGACCATGTTCCACTATCGATATTAACTTGAACGAAGTTTAAGGCGATCGATGGCGTCTATTTGGCCGCGCATTAGATCGCCTTGGTTTATTCGATGGAGAATGCTGTGTATTGTTTTTTTACTATTTATAACTCTTTTTTTTATCCACTAAAAGTTAACCCGTGACTACGATCTCACCTGACGGTAAGTGATGATGCAGTCTAAAGTGGTAGCGGGCTAACCTGTTAGGGGCATGGCAGTATAGGTACATTAAACCCACACCTCTATTCGGTTTCTACACGGCATTATACCAGAACGCTAGATCATTTGGCGGCACATCTTTGCCGGTAGGGTGGTAACTAGCTACGCCCGAAAACTCCCACCAGGCCAGACCAGGGAAAATTCAGAAATTATTAATATAAATTCCCAAAATGACCCTGCCGTGGATCGAACCCAAGACCTCCGCACGTTAGACAACAGCGCTCAACACTGTGCCAGGGAGGTCGTCACATCACGTCGATTTAAACTTCAAATACAAAAAGTTTTACTTCAAAAACTTTTTGTATTTTGAGCTATATCCTTTTACACCATTGGTTGCCTGGAAGAGATCGCTATGTAGTGTTAAGGCCGCCAAATTGTTACTCACTTTTAATAGCAAAGTTTACTGTTGTATCCTTTGTGGTGTACAATAAGAATATATTCATTCATTCATACATTCATTCATTCATTCATTCATGCATTCATTCATTCCAAAAAACTTATTCTTGTCCATAGATAGCAGACGAGAATAAATTGCCCCCCTTAAGGAACCCGTCGCTGCTCATCGGTCAGAATGATCTCACTTCTCTGTCTTACCTGCACGAGCCGGCGGTACTGCACAACCTTAAAGTCAGGTATGTCGTGACTAGGTGTGCCGCACTAGCCATACCATCTGTGTTATAGTGACCTTTTGTGTCACAGTGAATATGTGTGTCACAGTGATCATTTGTGTCGCAGTGAACATGTGTGTCACAGTGACCATGAGTGTTATAGGCTGGGTTGCATCACCATAATATTTTGATAGACCTGTAACGCTTAAATATAGCGCCATAAACGTTAGTCAAAGAAAGCGTCGATTCACCATTTTCACTATGGAACAACACTATAGTCTGGCTACGCTAAGTCTGCAGCAGTCTAAGGCCTCGGATACATGGACAGTTTGAAGCAGTCAGCATGGACTGCTTCAAACTGCGACTGCATAGTGAACTGCAGTCTTCTCAAACACACGTACATGGAATTGCTTGAGCCGTAATTGTGCCTGCTTCGGGCGGTTGGCAGCATTTATCAATTGTAGCTTCAAGCAGTTGACTATAACTGCTTGAGCGGTCCGTGTATGTTGATCACTGGTTAATAGGCCTATTACACCGCACTTTTCACCGGGCCCTGTTGGTGTGGGCGTTAGTTTTGGCGTCGCTATTACACTGCACTGACTACCGGGCCCTATCTCAGTATGAACGAGAACGTCAAGAGAGTTGGACGTGTATCTAAGTATGTTTATTATCGTTCACTGATTATGGCACCCATGCTATCCATGCAAAAAAAGTAGTATCCATACTAATATTATAAACTAGATGATTCCCGCGACTTTGTTCGCGTGAATCGCGTTTATAATATTAGTATGGATGTGAAAATGTGTCTGTCTATTTGCTACGATTTCAAGGCCCATCTATTCAAACAATTTTGATGAAATTTGGTACAGCGGTAGTTTACGTCCCGGAGAAGGACATAAGCTTCATTTTATTCCGGAAAATTAAAGAGTTCCCGCTGGAACCAAAAAACCTCAATACACGCGGGCGAAGTCATGGGCATTAGCTAGTAGTTCATATAGTATAGTAAATTACTATACTGTTCTATAGTATAGTTCATATAGTCTTTATGCTCTTCTCTCCATAAATACGGCATTTCTTTGTACATGTCTATCACAACAACAAAACTTCTTTTTATTTAGCACACGATATATTAACAAAATGCACGCGCGAGCCATAGAGACAACTACTCTATAAGATGGCCGTGCGACGACTGAGCTCCCTAACCGTCCTGACGCTTATTACACTACCCGGTCTGCAGAGCGCTCAGGCAGTTAGGCAGACCGGGACCACCCGTTCGCCCTAATCAGGGACCCTTACTCCCTGAACCTTATTACACTACACTGAATCTGCCTACAGGGCCCGGTGAAAAGTGCGGTGTAATAGGCCTATAAGTGCTCGAGCAGTCCGTGTATGGCCGCACTTACTGTACAATGGTAACTGTACTGAAATGGTAGAATTTGAAAATCTGTTGATGTAAACACAAGTCTGTACTGCGAAAAAACGCATTTGATACTTGTGTTTTAAATAGGTTTTGTTCTTAATCTGTTTTCCCTAGGCAGCGTGGTCATTGGTCACTTAAAAACACAGCTGTTGCCTATTGAAAGAGTTTATAGGGCACGAAAAGCTAGTTATCCCTGTGCTATATTTATAGTAAATTTAATTTCAATACTGTTAAATTCTTACCTGTGATACTTACCTTTAAGTTTTTAAAAATTACAATCACGAATGGGTTGAATCAACTCAAGCCCATAGTGTCCATGTGTGTGAAAGTCGAAGGTAAATTCAGTTCGTCAAACTTATCTGATCCGGTGGCCAAAATTTGAACAAATTTTTATGCCTGTTTTTGTTTTAATTTTATTTTTCATATCTACTAGCGACGCTGTAGTAGGTCGTAAGTTTTAGGGACTTATAATTGGTGTTCTTTTATAGTTTGTTCTGTTGTCTTGTTTTCAGATTCTGCGATCGGAACGCCATCTACACATATTGCGGGATCGTGCTAGTCGCTATAAATCCATACTATGACTTGCCTATATACGGTAAGATATACTTTTATTTACAGCTACTGTTATATAAATGTTTTTTGTAATACTTGCTCCGTAATTGCTTCATTAATTAAAAAAAAACAATACATACATCGGCTATTTTCTGAAGGCAAATACGTAAATAAGAAATCGTTATAGTAGTGCCACACAACACTAGAGTTTTAGTGTGAGTTAAGGAGAGTCAACGCTATCTATCGGCAATGTAGAAAAGCTTTCTTAACGAATGGTTTCCTCGCAAATGAGAGAAATTTATTATACACTAGCTGATGTCCGCGACTACGTCCGCGTGGATTGAGGAACTCCTTAGTTTTCCGGGATAAAAAGTAGCCTATGTGTTATTCCAGACTATAATCTCTTGGCCAAATTTCATCCAGATCCGTTCTCCCGTTCGGGCGTGATTGAGTAACAAACATCCATCCATATCTCCATCCATCCATCCATCCATCCATCCATCCAAACTTTCACATTTATAATATCTATTTGATTATTTGATTTGATTGATTTGAAATCGCGGCTGGAATAGCAATTCACAGCCTCGTTTACTTAAAAAGGCCTCGGCTACTTAAAAAGGCCTCGGCTACTTAAAAAGGCCTCGGCTACTTAAAAAGGCCTCGGCTATCGATTTTAATATTGGTATATTCAAATCAATAGTGAATAGGCATCTTCTAGGCAAGGATTCCACCTTAGGCTGCATCACCTCTTGCAAGCAAGTCTGATTGCAGCCAAGCGCTAGTCGTCTATAAATTAAAAAAAAAACTCCTTTGATTTGTTTTTCTAGGTGACGAGACGATAATGGCGTACCGTGGGCAGTCTATGGGAGACCTAGATCCTCACATATTCGCCGTCTCCGAAGAGGCCTACACGAAACTGGAAAGGGAAAGGAGGGACCAGAGTATTATAGGTAAACTAGCTTTTGCCCGCAGCTTCGCTTACGTTGCCCCTATTTGACCCCTTTAGGGGTTGAATTATCAAAGATCGTTTCTTAGCGGGTGTCTACGCCATAAAAGCTCTGTATGCTAAATTTCAGTACGATACATCTGGTGTTTGAGCTGTGCATTGATCGATCAGTCAGTCAGTCCCCTTTTCCATTTATATCCTTGAAAAATAAATTTTGAATTTAAAATCCATATTCGTCATAGGGTCTATTGCACCAGCGGTGGTTAAATTTGACGACCCAAAAAGGAGTCTCGGTTGTACAAGTCAGGGTATTTCTACTTTTATTTTTTTCTTTTTACAAAGTATTATATTTTGGTTTGGTTGGTAGATATATCTTATTATTATTGTAATTGGTGTATGGATACTGACTTATGCCACCAATAGGGATGATGCCTATGTCAAAAATAAATGATTTCTTGGGTTTCTTAAAAGATTCACACCTCGGTTAGTTTTAGGTTTGTTAACCGAATCCGACTCGCAATTGACCGTCTTTTAAAATTTTCGTTGATGCTTCATGTGTTAATACTTTTTTTTAGTGAGCGGGGAGTCGGGCGCTGGTAAGACGGTATCGGCAAAGTACGCAATGCGGTACTTTGCGGCTGTGCGTGGCAACGTCAGCGAGACGCAAGTGGAGAGGAAGGTGCTCGCTTCCAGCCCTATCATGGAGGTTGGTGATCATACTTTTTTAGTGAGCGGGGAGTCGGGCGCTGGTAAGACGGTATCGGCAAAGTACGCAGTGCGGTATTTTGCGGCCGTGCGGGGTAACGTCAGCGAGACGCAAGTGGAGAGGAAGGTGCTCGCTTCCAGCCCTATCATGGAGGTTGGTGATCATACTTTTTTAGTGAGCGGGGAGTCGGGCGCTGGTAAGACGGTGTCGGCAAAGTACGCAATGCGGTACTTTGCGGCTGTGCGTGGCAACGTCAGCGAGACGCAAGTGGAGAGGAAGGTGCTCGCTTCCAGCCCTATCATGGAGGTTGGTGATCATACTTTTTTAGTGAGCGGAGAGTCGGGCGCTGGTAAGACGGTATCGGCAAAGTACGCAATGCGGTACTTTGCGGCTGTGCGTGGCAACGTCAGCGAGACGCAAGTGGAGAGGAAGGTGCTCGCTTCCAGCCCTATCATGGAGGTTGGTGATCATACTTTTTTAATGTGCGGAGAGTCGGGCGCTGGTAAGACGGTGTCGGCAAAGTACGCAGTGCGGTATTTTGCGGCCGTGCGGGGCAACGTCAGCGAGACGCAAGTGGAGAGGAAGGTGCTCGCTTCCAGCCCTATCATGGAGGTTGGTGATCATACTTTTTTAATGTGCGGAGAGTCGGGCGCTGGTAAGACGGTGTCGGCAAAGTACGCAGTGCGGTATTTTGCGGCCGTGCGGGGCAACGTCAGCGAGACGCAAGTGGAGAGAAAAATACTCGCTTCCAGCCCTATCATGGAGGTTGGTGACCACTGACCATACTATGTCTATATCTATACTCAATATTATAAACGCGAAAGTTTGTATGTATGGATGTATGGATGTTTGCTACTCTTTCACGCTAGAACGGCTGAACGAATCTGGTTTGGCTCAGAAATAGATTATTGTCTGGACACAAAATTAGATTATAGTATAACTCATAGGCTACTTTTTATCCCGAAAAATAAAAGCCACCGAACCAAAAACCTCAAACCACGTGGACGAAGTCGGGGGCATCAGCTAGTTATATTATAAATGCGAAAGTGTGTCTGTCTGTCTGCTACGCTTTTATGGCTCATCTGTTCAACGGATTTTTATGAAATTTCGCAAATTTTGGGTTTGAGGGACGAGTGGCCTAGATGCAGCGCATATCAGTCGTGTGATTTTAAAGCAACGTTGAACCAAGTCGGTAACTCAGGATGGGTAACCGAATTTGGCAGTCCGAACTTGTCCTTTTAAGGAAAACCTATAGGAAAGAGCACGTTAAGCCGTCGGATCCGGTTATTATCACTAACGTCTGATAATAGTCGTTAGAAACCTAAGAGTTGAAATAATTCTCTTAGTGGAGTCGAATGGGGAAGGACCTGGGAACCCACCGCATCCCAGGAAAATCCATTATGTCATTAATGGAATGGGGTCACGGCTCTCAACAATGAGGAATACGACGCTGAGAGACAGGGATAGTTTGTATCCCAGGGAAGGACATGGCTATTTTTTATCCCGGAGGAGCCCCTGCAGGTATAACCCTTGTCACACCGTAGGATTGCTCTGTCGAACGACTGGTAGGAAAGAACGTATCTCCTTCATCGATATATATGTAGGTAATAGGCCCTTGTAAAGTTGGGCGTCCGACTTGTGGTGCATGCCTTTCACCTGTATAAGCCTGTCCTTCTCCCCGCTATAGCGCTGTCCCGCTTTTCAGACTAGATGGCGTTAGAACAATAGGTCCACATTCTTTGTTTGATTCGGGACGCTCTGATGCGTTCATATTTGAGATCTCGGAGCTTCCCAACACAGCGCTGAGGGTGGCCACCGAGGGGGTTTTAGTGAGTAAAAATCTCACATAACCTGATTTCTCCCCCAAGAAATCAGGTATCTATGAAGATTTCCCCCTCGATACCAAAAAAAAAGGGCCCGTCTATGTAAATTGAGGTCGTTGATCTCCTTGGCACAACATTAAGTACTATGAATTAAATTTGCTCGTTTTTTTTGACCAACTATCTCTTTCCACAGGCCATCGGCAACGCAAAAACGACTAGAAATGACAACTCATCCCGTTTCGGCAAATTTATAGAGATACATTTCGATCCGGAATATAGGATATGCGGCGCGAGTATGCGCACTTATCTCTTAGAAAAGTCCCGCGTCACGTACCAAAGTGCGGGCGAAAGGAACTACCATATATTCTACCAGCTGTGCGCCGCTGCAAGGCAGATGCCAGATTTGAAACTAGGTGAGTGTTTCGCCCCTTTCTCTCTTATTGTTAGTGTGTATTTGTATCTCTTTCGCACGTATAACAAGAGTATATTATGATAGTGCGAGTATGCGCACGTATCTCTTAGAAAAGTCCCGCATCACGTACCAAAGTGCGGGCGAAAGGAACTACCATATATTCTACCAGCTGTGCGCCGCTGCAAGGCAGATGCCAGATTTGAAACTAGGTGAGTGTTTCGCCCCTTTCTCTCTTATTGTTAGTGTGTATTTGTATCTCTTTCGCACGTATAACAAGAGTATATGATAGTGCGAGTATGCGCACGTATCTCTTAGAAAAGTCCCGCATCACGTACCAAAGTGCGGGCGAAAGGAACTACCATATATTCTACCAGTTGTGTGCCGCTACAAGGCAAATGCCGGATTTGAAATTAGGTGAGTATTTTGTCCCTTTCTCTCTTATTGTAAGTGTGTACTTGTGTCTCATACAAACCTACAAACTTTCACATTTTATATTTTAGTTAGATTCTTACTTGTACAAAACCATACCTACTAAATATACGCTAATGTGTATTTTCAAAAACGTGCGACTGTAGATTTTCGTGTTTATTAAAGAATTTTCTTGTTTCAGACCATCAAGACCACTTCCACTACTTGAACCAAGGCGGCAGCCCAGAAATCGACGGCGTTAACGATTTCAAAGCATTCAACGAAACCAAAAATGCGCTCACTACTTTAGGTAAGCGTCAACGATTTCGAAGATTCAACGAAACCAAAAATGCGCTCACTACTTTAGGTAAGCGTCAACGATTTCGTAGATTCAACGAAACCAAAAATGCGCTCACTACTTTAGGTAAGCGTCAACGAATTTGAAGCTTTCAACGAAACCAAAAATGCGCTCACTACTTTAGGTAAGCGTCAACGATTTCGAAGATTCAACGAAACCAAAAATGCGCTCACTACTTTAGGTAAGCGTCAACGAATTTGAAGCTTTCAACGAAACCAAAAATGCGCTCACTACTTTAGGTAAGCGTCAACGAATTTGAAGCTTTCAACGAAACCAAAAATGCGCTCACTACTTTAGGTAAGCGTCAACGATTTCGAAGATTCAACGAAACCAAAAATGCGCTCACTACTTTAGGTAAGCGTCAACGAATTTGAAGCTTTCAACGAAACCAAAAATGCGCTCACTACTTTAGGTAAGCGTCAACGACTTCGAAGCTTTCAACGATATCAATAATGCGCTCACTATAGGCTTGCGTCAACGATTTCGAAGCTTTCAACGAAACCAAAAATGCGCTCACTACTTTAGGTAAGCGTCAACGATTTCGAAGCTTTCAACGATACCAATAATGCGCTCACTACTTTAGGTAAGCGTCAACGATTTCGAAGCTTTCAACGATATCAATAATGCGCTCACTACTTTAGGTAAGCGTCAACGATTTCGAAGCTTTCAATAAAACCAAAAATGCGCTCACTACTTTAGGTAAGCGTCAACGATTTCGAAGTTTTCAACGATATCAATAATGCGCTCACTACTTTAGGTAAGCGTCAACGATTTCGAAGATTTCAACGCAACCAAAAATGCGCTTACTACTTTAGGTAAGCGTCAACGATTTCGAAGCTTTCAACGAAACCAAAAATGCGCTCACTACTTTTTATATGTATTTAAGAATAGTTTTGAAACTTCCCTAGTGTGAGAAACACTATAATAAAAATTACAAAATTAACTTATTCTTATTGCTAGGTGTGACGGAATCGGAACAACAGAACATGTTCACAGTACTGGCGGCCATATTGCATCTGGGCAACGTGGAGCTCAATTCATCTGAAGAGGACGCTGAAGGTGCTTATATTGATGTGAGTGGGTTTATGCCATTTTCTCCTGAAGAAATCTCCTCTATCTAAGAAACTACCTTCTTTTAATCTCTAAATCTGTAAAATTACAAGCATAAAAATTTGTACCAATCTTGGCCCCAAAGCCTGATAAGTTGGTGGGACAACTCAATCAAATCAGCAACTCTTTATCAAACTTAATAATGCGTTTCTAGTATGGAAGTTTGTATGAAATACATAGTTGTATCGACATCAATTTTCAACACATTTTTTTCTTTAATCGATAGTTTAAAATGGTTATCAAACTTAGAACTTTGTGGGCTAGACTATCACAGCTGCATTGATGTAATATATTCGGAGACAAACTAAAATAATTCAAATTCATTCTCTTTTGAATCCATAATCGAATAATTCCAACATTACATTATTTATGTCCTATTTTCTTAAATTTTGTTAATTAATTTACACAAGTTTAAGAATACCATTAAAAGTATGCTTCTGAAAAAAGATTATCTGTTGAAGATTACGTAAATGATAAAAGAGCATGGATTTGTCTCGCTTCAGCAATGCTAAGGACAGTTGTTACTTATGTATCCACACATTGTTGAAATTGTAAATTAATTTATTCAAAAGAGCAACCACCGAGTTTATTGCTGGTTTTTCTCAGTAAGAATGGTAATCCGAACCAGTGGTAGATTTACTCGACGATTCAAAAGCACTTGTAAAAGTTTATTTTAATAAAAAATATTTGGATTTGTTGCAGTCAGACGACAGCCACCTAATAACAGTATGCTCGCTATTGGGCATTTCAAAATTGGAACTCTCAAGATGGCTGACCCACCGACGAATAGCTTCAGCCCACGAAGTTATAGTTTCCCGAATGGACATACAGAGGGCGGCATTTGCAAGAGACGCTTTAGCGAAGAGGATGTATGGAGAACTATTTGCGTGGCTCGTTCAAGCTGTCAATAGGGCTTTGGATACTGGCCATGCGAAAAAGCACTTTATCGGTGAGTTAATAGAGTTCATTCAATTATTCAAAAGTTTTCTTTCTGTTGGCGTTCGATGTCGGTCATTCAAGAAAGCTCTTTATGAAGAAGGCAATAGAGTCTAAATTTAAAAAATAGCGTCGTTTCAAAAAGTTTCCCGAATAGATATACAGAAGGTAGTATTCGAAAGAGATCGTTTAGCGAAGAGGATGTATGGTGAACTATTGGCGCAGCTTGTTCAAGTTGTAAACAGGGCTTTGGATAGTGGCCATGCGAAAAAGCACTTTATCGGTGAGTTAATAGAGTCTACTTTCAAAATTTCAAAAGTGTTCTTTATGGCCTTGGATACTAATTACTTACGATGCAATAACACACTTTATCTGTAAGTAGATAGAGTCTTATTTTAACTAATGAATAATGTCCTTCAGTATGAACTGTAAACTTTTACAGGAGACCGACATAAGTAACATTTATTCCAAAAAAATTAAGGGTTCCCACGGAATTTATAAAAACCTATATCCTAGCGGACGAAGTCTCAGGTAACATATATAGATGGCCATAAAGGGGTCCAAATAGCAGTGACTTGCAATGTCAAAATATTGCTGTCCCATTCCGCCGGGAGTACTATGAAAGGGATAGCAATAAAACTAGTGTTCAGTGATCGAATAATCTTTCGCAGGTGTCCTGGACATCTACGGTTTCGAGACGTTCGAGATCAACTCGTTTGAGCAGTTCTGTATCAACTATGCCAACGAGAAACTCCAACAGCAATTCAATTCTCATGTCTTCAAATTGGAGCAGGATGAGTATATAAAGGTTACTAAATATTTGTTTTAAAATTTGAAAGATGCATTTTTTTTAATTGGAAAATATATTTGCCATTATATCTACGGAACAAAACAAGAGTTTAAGACGCAGAGTACAGAATTAGAATAAGATATTTTTGTTTTTTTAGCTTTTGTAAGGGTATTAAAACTCTTTAAATAAATTTAATAAAAAAAAATAACAATAAAAACTTATTTAAAATGTGGTACAGCGTGTGGCTTGCAATATTCACCGCCCAAAAAGCCAGTAATTCGCATCAACACAACACCACACCACACTAATCTTCCAAATTTTTCTTAACGCACGTTTCACTGCGACACCGGACAATCTTCAGGAGATGGTGACTCGACAATACACGATTGTAAAGATAAAGATTTAGTGGAGTGAAGACAATTATTTTGGAGACCAAATCTCAATACTCTAAGCAACTTTTTCCTTTAAAGTAGTTCTCAGTTATACTTCTTTTATACGACTGCCTGAAAAAAGGAGTGTACACAAAATAAATCATTTGAAAATTTTGAAGCTCCAATTTTCAAACCTAACGCAATATCAATTCAGAAACCATAATTTGCCTAAGTCGTTCTTAAGACACACCTATGAAGTCTTTGAGGCCGACATACGTAAGATTATAATTTAACTAGATTAATTTAGATTTTAATTTTAACTTTTTATTTCGATTTTTGGCATGGCAGTCGTGTTTTTTAATTATTTTAATTATTGAATAAATTGATACACTTGGTCTGATAGTCCTAGTCCTAATGAATTAGTTACATTTTTAATAATATTCGATTCATAGACACTTAATTTTATATTATCTAATTATGGTCTGAAACACCTTTTATTTTCTACAGGAAGAGATATCATGGAAGATGATCGATTTCTACGACAACCAGCCCTGCATAGATCTCATAGAGGACCGGCTTGGAGTCCTAGCGCTCCTGGACGAGGAGTGTCGCGTGCCGCAGGGCTCCGATCAGGGCTTCGTGGCCAAACTTCACGACAAGTGTGCCAAGTACCCTCACTTCATGAAGCCAAGGTTTGGCAACGCTGGTGAGTGTTACTGTAGCCCTGCACATCATACTAATATTATAAATGCGAAAGTGTGTTTGTTTTTTGGTTTGGTTTGTGGGTTTGTCCTTCAATCACGCCGCAACGGAGCTACGAATCGATGTGATTTTTGGCATGAGCATAGTTGAGGACCTGTAGAGTGGCATAGGCTACCCAGAAAATTAAGGAGTTCTCTCTAGTTGTAACGTTTATAATATGCGCTAACGTAGCTTTCCATCTTGGAGATGGACGTGGGATACTTTTTATCCGGGAAATCCAAGAGTTTCCACGTAATTCTTAAAAAACCAAGTACGACGTCGCAAGTCCATACTAATATTATAAATGCGAAAGTTTGTCTGTCTGTCTGCTATACTTAAACGGCTCATCTTTTCAACTGACTTTGATGAAATGCGGGCATCATCTACTTAGAGACTTATAAGTCCATATTATCCTAGAACTTACGGCAAACTTTTGTTCCAGCTTTCATAATAAAGCATTTCGCGGACAACGTGGAATACCAATGCGGTGGATTCCTGGAAAAAAACCGGGACACAGTGCTGGAGGAACAACTGGAATGTATCAAATCTGCCACTTGCTGTCGATTGATCCACGTCATATTCGCTGACTCGCCGATGGACCACTCTGCGACCTTACCACCTCCTTCTAGAAGAAGAACAACTACTTCTATGCCACTTGGGAGTCTTACTGTAAGTATTTTTTACACTCTCTCTGCGTCGTATTTCCCATTGCTGAGGGTCGTGACCCCTGTCCATTAATCACATAATGGCATTGGTTTTCTCAGGATAGTTGTAGTATATTGTCTGTGGTATTTTTGCCTATGTATGTAGATATACTCTGTGACGTTTTGGACTCCGTAAAACGTTTTGGATAGAACAAAATCTATACTAATACTAGCTGATACCCGGGACTTTGTACGCGTGGATCGAGCGTGTAAGCTATCCTATCTTTCAAGTTGGATCAAACTGCACATGGTGTGCAAATTTAATTTAAAATCGGTTAAGTAGTTTAGGAGTCCATCGCGGACAAACAACGTGACACGTGATTTATATATATATTATAAGATTATGAATGTGAAATTTTGTATGGATGGATGTTTGTTACTAACGCCAGAACGGCTGAACGAATCTGGATGAAATTTGGTACAGAGATAGATTATCACTACTGAGGACTCCTCAGGAGTCTGCAGTACTGAGCCAATGGGTTAAAATGATGCCTGAGAACTACTCAGGAGTCCGCTGTACTGAGCCAATGGGTTAAAATGATGTTAGAGAACTACTCAGGAGTCCGCAGTACTGAGCCAATGGGTTAATGATGCCTGAGAACTACTCAGGAGTCCGCTGTACTGAGCCAATGGGTTAAAATGATGCCTGAGAACTACTCAGGAGTCCGCAGTACTGAGCCAATGGGTTAAAATGATGCCTGAGAACTACTCAGGAGTCCGCAGTACTGAGCCAATGGGTTAAAATGATGCCTGAGAACTACTGAGGAGTCCGCAATGGGTGACGGTGGTTTCGTTCCAGCAACCACCGCGGCGCGCCTCAGGGCAGAAACAGACAGTGGGCGCGCAATTCCGCGCGTCTCTGTCAGCGCTCATGGCCACGCTGTCCGCGACCACTCCCCATTACGTGCGCTGCATCAAACCCAACGACACAAAGACCGCCTTCCAGTTCGACGCCGCTAGAGCCGTCAACCAGCTGAGGTGAGGTCACTTTTTTTTTCTACTATAAATTAGCCCTTGAGGATCATCCATAAAGTACGCCACACGTTAGGGGGGGGGGGGGGGTCGACGAAGTGTGACATTGTGTGACAAGGGGTGGGAGGGGTCCCAAGTTTCGTGACGTCACATTTCAAAATAACATACATCTAAGTAAGAAAATCATAAAGTCATAAAGAAATCATTAAATATTTCCAACTGTATCTGTAATGGAAATAAAAGTAATTTCGGAAGCGCGGTTTTAATTTAATAATTTCTAGATATAAAATTGCAATATTTGTGACGATTAGGTGTCTACTATCACATCTGATGAATAGTCGTTTGCAGTTCGTCGCGTAACGTCGTACTGAGGTGGTTCGTAATTCCGAACGGAAAAATGGCTACCGTATCTCATTTTAAGGGGATGCACCTAGTAACGGCGACGTATTTCTTCTACTTAGCTAGATACGGCAACTATGCAATCGCCATGAGAAAATCTACGTCTATATTCGCTGACAGAATAACTGAATTCAGAGGATAGTGTCTCCCAACATCTGAGCTTTGATATTCCGAACGGAAATAAACGTATGTGTGTGATGACTCGGAATTCCGAATGTATGTATGTGGCTGGCCTAATTCAGAGAACACTTCGTTATCGTGAGTTGGGCTCTTTGTGGTCGCGTGCATCATACTAGTAATGCCATCTATTGGAACTTAATTCGAAGTTGGACTGCGGAGACCGTCACAAGCCATATTAGTATGCCCCTGATTTCGGAGTAAATAATGAATGCACCCATTTTGTTTCAGAGCTTGCGGCGTGCTGGAGACCATAAGAATATCCTCCGCTGGCTTTCCGTCCAGGTGGCTTTATCAGGACTTTTTCCAAAGGTAATTACTGTGAAACAAAGAAAAAGTTTACGGAACGTCACGTGCAGTTTGACCAGCAATAGAGTATTTTCAAAATTGACAGTATTAAAATGTCCAAGAAAAGGTAAAAGGTTTCACTTGACAATTTGAACTTAGTGACTAGTTCGTCCTTACAAATCCTTACTACACTTATTATAAACGGGAAAGTTTGTATGTATGTTTCACGCCAGAACGGCTGAACGGATTTGGATGAAATTTGGCACAGACATAGATTATAATCTGAAATAACACATAGGCTACTTTTATCCCGGAAATCTATGGAGTTCCCGCGGGAACCAAAAAAACCTCAGGTAGTAGTCCAGTAAACGCAAACAGCTACGTTTCTTTTCAGTCACACTCATTGATGCTAATAGGCAAAAATTTTATAACTTATAGACGTACTTAGTTTTAATTTTAGTCCGGGATCAATTTATATATTCCTACATCCATGTTCTTTACAGATATCGACTTCTCTGCTGCTTCAAAGACATCGACCGGTCGAACATCAAGGCCACATGCTCTAAGATTTTGCTCAGACATGTCAAGGACACTGACAAATACCAATTCGGTGCTACGAAGATCTTCTTCAGAGCTGGACAGGTAACATAAATAGAAATAAATAAACAAGTGAACATAATTCAAAAATAAAAAACCCGACTGCCCTGCCATATTGTTTTTTTTTTCATAAAAACTTGGCCAGTGTCACTCAAGGTGATGTAAAGATTCTAACGATACTCCATACATCAAAATCTGTTCAGGCATTTAGAAGTTATGGTGGTGAAATTCACACACATACCTACATGAACCCTGAACACTTACACTCCTTTTTTTGACAGTCGTGTAAAGTGGCGTGCATAGATTTTGAAGCTAGCGTAGGCATTAGTTAGTCGGAATACCTATTTACTAGCTGTTTTGATGAAAAATGAGCATTGAGGTATTTTCATTTCGGATAGCAGTGCTTTTATGCCTCTATGAACTGCACGCCACTGAGTCTTGTAATAGTCTTTATACCTTTCTTTGGCTCCACCAGTGGAGAACTCTGTATTTCTAAGAGGATCACAATATACAGTATATCTATGGTTATTGTTTCACTGATTATAACAAAGATTGTATAAGATTAACAAGCAATAATTTTAATAAAATTAATAAAAATACGACTGCCCTGCAAAAAACGAACTAAAAATTTAAAAACAATACATGATATTTTTATGTGAATCATTGGATATTGAACTATAGTGTTATGTATTTTTGGAATCTACTCATCATTTTCTAGATGATGATTATATAGTGAATCTTATTTTCGATTTTAATTTTTCAACTTTAGTCTATAATGCAGGACCATGGTTACCCCATCAATTTTTTTTTAATTTTACAAGCCTATGTCACTCGGAATCAGCTAAGGATTCTAATGATACCTCATTTATCAAAATCGGTTCAGGCGTATAGAGTTTATGGTTTATATACAAACTCACATACATACATACATACACCCTGAAAACAATATACTCCTTTTTTCAGGCAGTCGTATAATAAATAAATAAATAAAATATCTCTGACGATCAAGGTTCTTGTGTTTTGCTGTTGCGGGTGAAATAATCATTGCTAGTCTTCTCTTAAATCCACGCGGATTCAGTCGCGGGAAAAATAGATAGATATATTTATTTTTTCACAACCAGGTGGCGTATTTAGAAAAGTTGCGTGCAGATCTACAGAGGCTTTACTGCGTGCGCGTGCAAAGTTGCGTACGCGGTTTCCTCGCGCGACGCCGCTACATGCGACTAACGCGCGCTATACACGGCATACAGGCGCACGCTAGAGGCTACTTGGTTCGACGGTGAGTTACTTGTTTTTACTAATTTGAATCTTTTTGAGAATCGTAAATGTAACTAAACATTTTAACTTGGACCAATATTTAATTAAATTATATTTTGTAAACATAGAATTTTGATATTATATATAAATTTTAATGTAATATAATTTTTGCACACTGTCTCTGACAGTAGATTGTGTACGGGAAGATTCTAATTATATTATACAGCTGTTATTACCCACAATTTTGCAAAATAAATGATTTATGATTTATTTATGATTTGGAATTCGATGAAACGAAAAAGCGACACTAAAAAAGACAAACATATTCATAAAAGGATTTAGCCAGCGAAATAACGAGATAGAATACAAGTTATATTTATCTCGCTCTCTCGTAGGCTACTTATCTGAAGTTTCACTTCTGCCGTGTGTGAATTGCACACACATACTTTTTTTTGTTTTTTTTTGTAATTTCCAGGGAGAAACAAGTATCGAACATGGCAAAATAAGTAAACACTTCCTTTAATAACTATAAAATATGAATCATGTCTTAAATCATTAAATAATATTTTGTAAAATTCGCTTTTATCGTCCGCCATATTGAATTTAGTGTGACGTCATTTTATTTTTGTATGGTACAGCAAACATTTTTCATTGATAGCCATGTCCGCCACATTGGATTTAGAATGACGTCACTTACCTAACCAAGTCTATCTAGTGAAAGTTAGAGGCACGATGTTTTAACGATTTAAGATACGGTCAAAATTGTTGCAATGCAAAATTCAAGCAAAAAACATATTTTCCAGGATACCGGACTTAATTTATTGGTTCTCCATTTTGCACTCAGTGTTCATTAGACATACTATATTCATCTACTTTTACTTTTCAACAGCAAGTGTCAAGAAATTCGTCGCAACCGCGCGGCCATCAAAATACAGAAAACAGTTCGCGGTTGGCTCGCTAGGCTGAAATACCAACGCCTGAGGAGGCTGGCCATCGGCATCCAAGCGCACGCCAGAGGGTACATGGCCAGAAAACTGTATAAGAACAAGAAGATCCTCAAACTGGTAAGTTGATGCCTCAAACAGGCCGACACTTGACTCCCACTAAATGCATGGCTCGGTACAAAGATAGCACGTTACAAAGTCTTCAAAACATGGTGTAATTTGCCTCGGGATGAGGCAAGCTTCAAGGCGTGGCTTGCCTCAAGTTAAGTTAAGTATTATGGCTCCGATTGCATCAGGTTAAAAAGCGATTTGAGAATAAAAATGACAATAAATGATCTAAAATCTAGTGGGTCTAAGCTGTAATTCCCTCTCCGTTAAAGGGCTGTAGTGGTGGTGGTGGAGATAAATTAAAAGTAATAAGTATTGGGTAAGCTCAGTAACTTCTGTATTCTTGTCTAGGGTAAAAATTAAGATCTTTATTTGCGGTGTCAAGCTTGAAGGTATGATAACTAGATTAGTTGATCTCATTAAACTTGCTGAGACAAAGATCTTCCTAAGAAGACAGTTGGGTTATAAGTTGCGTAATCGCGTCTACAAAATGTAAAAGTTAATACCAGCGCCTGAGGAGGCTGGCCATCGGCATCCAAGCGCACGCCAGATGCTACATGGCCAGAAAACTGTATAAGAACAAGAAGATCTTCAAACTGGTAAGTGGATGCCTCGTGTTGAGGCAAACAGATCGTCACTTGGCTCCCACTAAGCATAGCTCGAAACGAAGATATTTTAGCGCGTTAATGTCGTTAAAACATGATGCAATTTGCCTCGGACTGAGGCGAGCCTCAAAGCGTGACTTGCCTCACTCGGTTTGCATCTTAGACGTCGCTGCACGTTGTCCATCGCGGTAAAAAGGCAAACAGATCTTCACTCGGCTCCCACTAAACGCATGGCTCGGATTGAGGCTCTTTTAGCGCATTACAGAGTCTTCATAACATGGTGCAATTTGCCTCAGACTGAGGCAAGCCTCTAGGCGTGGTTTGCTTCAAGCTGAGGAGTCTTTTGGCTCGGTTTGCTTCAAACTAAGAAAGCGTCTTAACTTCAGCTTAAAAATGACACAACACGGCGTTCTGTCGCGGTACAGTCCTTTGATTATATATTTAAGAGTACTGTCCCACAAACTTATCTGGAACGGTGGCCAAAATTGGAACTAATTTTTATGACCGTTTAGTTTTTGTTTTTATTTTCGATATTTATTAGCAACTTCGTGGATGTACGAATGATGCTAATAGACAAAAAAAGTGTGTGTGACAAATTCACACATGGCAGAAGTGAATAAATATAACTTTAATTATCTCATTCTCTCGCAGGCTAAGTCCTATTATGAATATGTTTGTCTCTTTTTGGTGTCGCTTTTTCGTTTCATCGAATTTTCAAATCACAAAGATTCTAAAGTAGTTTCACTTCAAAAATTAAAAAGATATAGATGTACTTAGTTTTTTTTTCGTACGGGATCCAGAGAACTTTAAATGTCATAACAGCGACGTTGTCACCGGGTCAGGTAAGTTAGTGGGACTATACAGAAGTTTTTATACATGAGCGGAAGGTTAATAAAGAGTTATATTAAATCAGCTTATCATTGTTGTTATTTGTTTTTAAAGCAAAACTTCTTTACGCACGCTTGACTTGGGGAGTAAGCTGGTGAATGCGTGACAAGAGCGTTACGAAAAATATGATCGGGCGAGGCGAACGGAAGATGAGAGGGAGATATAAGTTAGTGAAGATAGAAAAACAGAGAGAGTTACGTATCGTATATTACTGTAGGGGCAAGAGAGAGAGGTGCGAGCACAGATTTTCTTTCTCTCATAGCCAGTTACTAAGTTTTATGGCAAAGTTGCATGGAAGCAACCGGTCTCGTATCCAGTGACCCACAAGTCAGTGTAATACTTGTAACATATGTGTTGTGTTGTCTACATATTGTAACTTTTTATTTTCTATGAAAAGAGCAACTGCTGAGTTTTTTGCCGGTTCTTCTCAGTAGAATCAGGTTTATAAATGACAAAAGTTGTCCTACAAGAAATAAATAAATCATTTATCATTTACTTCAGTCGTGTGGTCTAAAGCACACCCTTTTTTTTATTTGCATTTTTTTTAATGTGATTTTGTCCACAGACTATCGGTATGCAACGCTACGCACGTGGCTACCTCGTCCGAAGGGAGGTCAAGACCAAATTGCGAAAGATCATCGTAGCACAGGCCGCGGTAAGTTTTTTTTATTCCACTACAAGTTAGCCTTGCGATCTCACCTGATGGTAAGTGACGATGCAGTCTTATATGGCAGCGGACTAACCCGTAGGGGGTATTGCAGTTATATTAAACCCATACCCCTAGTTGGTATCTTATACGGCATCGTATCGGAACGCTAAACCGCTTGGCGGCACGTCATTGCCGACACGGCCGAAGCCGAATCCGACCGGACCAGGGAAAATTTTGAAATTATAAATTCCCAAATTGACCCTGCCGGGAATCGAACCCGGGAGCTCACACACGAACAGCGCTCAACATTGCGCCAAGGAGGTCGTCGTCGGGGAGTTTTCACGCAACCTTCTAATATTATGAATGCGAATGTGTTTGTCTGTTGTTTTGTCCTTCAATCACCCCCAAGTATGATCTAATATTATCCAAAGTAATGTTATAAATGCGAAAGTTTGTCAGTGTGTCCTACATCTGTCATGTTTTGAACCAATTTAGACGAAATTTGGTACAGAGGCAAATCAAAAACATTTATCCAGACGGACGAATGGCTAAAATCCTTTTCACTCTGAATCTGAACTCTAATGAATGGATTAATTAATTAATGAGATGTATAGTTTACTAGCTGATCCCCGCGACTTTGTCTCCGCCTATGTGTTTTCCAGACTATAATCTTTCTCTGTGCCAAATATCATCCGTATCCGTTCCACCGTTTTGGCGTGATTGACTAACAATTTACATCCATCCATCTATCCATCCATCCATCCAAACTTTCGCATTTATAATAATTGGTATGGATAGGAAATGATGATGTATTTAGTGATGAACATATTTCAGGTCCGTCGTTATCTAGCGCGCCGACAATACAAACGGCTGCGCATCGAAGCCAGGAGTTTGGACCACGTCAAATCCCTGAACAAGGGTCTGGAGAACAAGATCATCAGCCTCCAGCAGAGATTAGAGGACGCGCTCGGAAAAGCTAAGAAGATTGAACCGTTACAGGCTCAGATTGCTGAATTAAGGTGAGACATTAAGAAATACTCAATATATTTAAAACATGTAGGACATACAGGTGTCTCTTATATTACGTCATGTTTTGACTGTACGGAAAGAAGTCCACTGAGAAGAGCCGGCAAGAAACTCAGCAGTTGCTCGTTGTAAATAACAAAGTATTACAATAAGTATGTATATATAACTAGCTAATGCGCGCGACTTCGTCTGCGTGGTTTGTGGTTTTTGGTTCCCGCGGGAACTCTTTAATTTTCCGGGATAAAAAGTAGCTTAAGTGCATTTCCAGACTATAATCTATCTCTGTGCCTAATTTCAGCCAGATCCGTTCAGCCGTTGGGGCGTGATTGAGTAACAAACATCCATACATACATCCAAACTTTCGCATTTATAATATTAATATAGTAAGATTAACAAGATACTTATACTGCTGTGTAAATATTTATACTATCCTGTGGGGCGCTTGGCCCAAACAACTACTAAACAACACTAATAAATTGTGGAACCAGCTTCCATCTTCTGTGTTCCCTCATGATTATTATATGGGGCTCTTCAAAGGGCGGATAAACAAATATCTCAAAAGTCGGCAACGCATTGGCGGTTCCTCTGGTGCTGCAAATGGTCATGGGCGGCGGTGATCACTTAGTATTAGGTGACCCGGTTGCTGGTTTGCTTGCTATATAAATTAAAAAAAACAAAAAAACTTATCGATCACCCTCATGAGCGAGTTAATTTTCACTCTTTTTGAACTATATTCGCTTGCTTAGCCCTTTTCGTTAGCTCTTTGTTGGTGAATGTGCTTGTATGCAAATTTCCACTATATTGACAGATTCCGTGGGGAGCTCGCTTCTTTCGCAAGGAAAACCTCGCTTAAATGTTAATAAGTCTTAACTATCACAAGGCAAGATAGTAACGAAAACATATCTTTCACAGGGCAAAACTAGAAACCCTAAAGTTAGTAGAAATCGAAGCGAAAACCCTGAAAGTGGACATCCACAGCAAAGATAACCTTCTCAACGACCTTCGAGTGGAGTTAGAGGAAGAAAAGGACAGCAATAAGCGGCATTTAGAGGAGAAGAAAGAGATAGAGCTTAGATACAACAAAGAGAAAGAGACGTGGCTGAAAGAGAGGGAGACGTTGGAAAGTGAGCTCAAGACCAATAAGGAGCATTTCGAAATGGCTATAGAAGGTCAGTTCTATCGTCCCTTAGCTAATGCCCACGACTTTGTCCGCGTGGAAAAGTTTTTGGAGTTCTTGGAGTGGAGGAGGAAAAGGGGGTACCTTTAGAATCGATTTGTATATATAACCCCGGGGAATGAAAATGTATGGGGAGTAAAATCAAGCTTTTTCCTTTACGTTATTGACTTTAGGTTTCCATGGTAACACTTAATACCCTACACATAGGTAACATGGTAATCTATATAAAAGCGAAAGGTCACTTACTGATTCATCACGATATCTCAGGAACTATAAAGCATACATACTTGAAATTTGGAAGATAGGTTACTTCTATGGTGTAGACGTAAGCTAAGAAACGGTTTTGAGAAAATTCACCCCTAAGGGGTTGAAATGGGGGTTGGAAGTTTGTATGAAAGTCCTTTGTTTTTGAAGTTAGAGACATAAAAATTGTGTAAGCAATTTTACGAAAATCCACCCTAAAGGGTGTGAAATTGGAGTTGGAAGCTTGCATGTAGGTTATAAGTTTTTAAAATCGGCATTAAGATTAAAGTACTTTTACTTATTAGTTTAAGCCGCTATATGTACCTACCTAGGCTTTTTGCAGCGGGAAAATCTCATAGGACCTCTCGACCTCTAGTACATAAATATTCCAATTATTGCTATCTTTAAAATGTTAATAATTTTTTAATTAATTGAAAACAAATCAGTTGATAATAATTTATTAACAAATGCAATCGATAAAACTTATTAGCAAAAGTCTGTTACAACGATTAATACATTTTATACGATTAGATAATATTTTATCATGTCCGATAACTTATCACTCATCTGCAAGTAAATTGTCACAAGTAAAATATTTGGAATTTGGGTTACGTTATGATGGCCTAATCACTATACTAATATTAGGGATTTATTGGGTGGTTGTTTCTGGCAAAAAACGAACACTAGGAGTCTAGTAGGTGGTTGATTCTACATCAGGGTATTCAATAACTGGTCAAATCAGCAACTTTTTTCACACGTCAAAACGCGCACTTAGTATGGGATGTTGTATGAAATGTTTGACGTTATCAAAATTAGACGTACTTTTTTACTTTAATCGATATTTTTAAATGGTTTTCTAAATACATAAAGGGAAAAGGGGAATGACTGACCACTGGATGGATCTGGCTGAAAATAAGCATACAGATAAGTATTATGCCGTAGGCATCCTCTACGAAAGGATTAAATTCAACCCCTAAGGTGGTGAAATAAAGCATTTAAATTTGTATCAAAATCGGACCTAACGTGAGCGATGCCGCGGGCAAAAGCTATTTCAACATAAAGCTAACAGGGGGAGTGGATATTACATGATTAACAGTCACAAAGATCCTCTGTTTAATAAAAATATATCTTTTGAATGAAAAATGCAGGGTTTTAAGTTGAATAACTTTTAATAAAAAGGGAATTTGACCTTTTTTGGTTAGGTCACTTTTGTTGATTTGTTATTATTTTGCCATGACGCCTTTCTCATATTGACCAAGTTCTAATTTTATAGGGCCTAAAAAATAAAATATAAGTAAATTAGATTAATGATTTTGTTTTTTGGAAAAGGGTAAATATGTGATAAGTAGATGTGTGTGTTAAATTGTGGAAAGGTGGTAATTTTAATGTCACCTAAAAGGTGTTAAATGTGGTTGAAAATAATGAACAACTTATTTATTATTTAGTTTGTGGTTGTCTTAGTATGTAGGATCATTATTATAGTGTGATCAATAATAATTGATCATATAAAGTGTGATTCGGTGATCACATACTCTAAATAAGACCTATTAATATAGTATTCTTAATTTATAGATAAATAACCAGTATAATAAAATTGCAATTAAAAATACAATAAAGACTTAAACCTAAACATACAATTTTAAGACATGCTATAAATAGAAATAAAATATATAAATGAATCTGTGGTATTAAATAAATCATGGTGATGCCGCCTGATATAACAATAGCGAAGGCTGACGAAGCAACTCTGTCGGATAAACAAAATTATGAGCAATGGTCAAAAGAGTTCGAGTCCAGAGCTCAGTTTTGGAAAGGTTAGAACCAAGTATAGTCCCACAAACATATTTGACACGGTGACAGCGTCAGTAAAAACTAAAGAGGTATAAAAATTAGTCACAATTTTGGCGACCGGGCCAGATAAGTTGGTAGGACTATGACAACTCTACTTATCAAACTTAAAAACCCGCTTTTAGTACGGAAGTTTGTATGAAATACATTTTTGTGACGGTTTCAAATTTCTTAAAATTAACAGAAGATGTAAATTCTAGGTCTTTTGGAAGACCCTCTATTTAATAATCAGCAAGAAATAATATGATTTTTCCCTATTAAAACTAATATTATAAATGCAAGCATGTCTTCTATGCTTTCATGGCCCATCTATTAAACGATTCTAAAGAAATTTTGTAGGACTGGTTTATTGATATTTCGTCCAATAATCCAGCAATTCGCACCGCTATAACACCACACTGGTATTGCGAATTGCTGGCATATTACTCGGTGAATATTACAAGCTGCAAATATATTTGTCTGCTTTGGCGGATTATAGCGAACTAGATGATGCCCGCGACTACGTCCGTTTGGATTAATGTTCCCGCGGGGAACTCTTGAATTTTCCGGGTTAAAAAATAGCCTATGTCCTTCCCCTGGATACAATCTATCCCTATACCAAATTTCATCAAAATTTGTTGAAGAGACAATTTTTTTTATATACCCACGGGTATTTTTCGGGATAAAAAGTCTATGTCGTTCATCGGGATACAACCTATCCCTGTACCAAATCTCATCAAAATCGGTTGAACAGATGGGCCGTGAAAGCGTGGCAGACAGACACACTTTCGCATTTATAACATTAGTATGGATAAAGATTATTTAATTAATATAATGGTTACATGCACATAGTAAGGTCGATTTAAGTTGTTTTTAACTTTTGTCTCAACTTTATACAAATGAATTGTTTCCTAAAATTTTTAAAGTTCAGATTTGGTATATTTTTTTGTTTTTGTATAAATTTTAAGTTTAGGTTTTTTGTAGTATAACTTTTAATTTCCCGCGCATAAGCTTTTCTTTTTTTTTTGTGAATGATGTGGCACCTTCGATAAATTGTTCATTTAACAAGTGTCCTAAATGTGTCTAGTTTTTAAGGTATTTTTTAATGTAACAATTTATGGTTGTCCAATGAATAAAAATAAATATAAATAGTTTTATATAGATCTGCTATAAATGCAACATTGTTTTAGAACGCGACAAACGCCACGAGACAGAGAAAAAGGCACTATGTCTGGAGCTAGAGAACGAGCGACAAAGCAGACAGAAACTGCTGTCCTCACAATACGACCTGCAGGAGCGACTGGACAACATGCACAGGTAACACTTGGTTCACAGACGGGCGTCCACTACCTCGTGTCTGAGGTCTTAACATATCGCTAAACGGTTAACGGCTAATGGTTGAAAATATTAGAGAACAATCTTTACTCCTGTGCAGTAGCGATTGAAAAAAACATTGTTTTTTTTACTACCGTTTGTTAAACGGTTAACGGCAGTAAACGATCTTTACTCCTGTGAAAAAAAAACATTGTTTTTGAAGTGAAAACTTCTGTAGGCGCGTTGAGCACTTTTTGGTAGGGGATAAAATGTGGAAACGCGTGACCGACACCGTTCTTCTTAAGTATATAAATAGTACATTCGTAATTAAACTTGAATGCCTTTGTTTTAAGGTTTATATTAATGAGTGTTGTGTAACCGTGGACGACACCTCGCGTTGTTACGAAGACAAAAGGTCTTAAATATAAATATTAGTACATTCATAATTAAACTTTAAAGCCAAGTTTTAATGTTTATATTTTTTCTTTGCTTTAATTATTCGTTTTCACTTCTATCGGCAGTCCCTATGACTGCCAATTTTTGTTTTGCCTGGTGGGAGGCTTCGGCCGTGGCTAGTTACCATCCTACCGGCAAGACGTGCCACCAAGCGATTTAGCGTTCCGGTGCGATGACGTGTAGAAACCGAATTGGGGTATGGGTTTCATATGACTGCCATGCCCCTAACAGGTTAGCCCGCTACCATCTTAGACTGCACCATCAATCAGGTGAGATCGCAGTCAAGGGCTTATTTGTAGTAGATTAAAAAACCCTCCTTATTATCAGTAAAAAATTATTTTATTTTGACATAGGCATCATCCCTATTGTAGCATAAATAACTATGCGTGTTATAACTATTGTGTGTGTGCGTTTCAGGGCGCCTTCCAAAGATCACAAGAGGTCATTGTCAGACGCCAGCACCAATTCCCAGCAAGAGACTACCGTCGAAGATGTAAGTTTCGCTTTTTACAGTTCTGTAGTAAAAAACAAGGGCCCCTTTAGTTTCCGCAAGTCTATCTGTCTGTCACTGTCATTTTGAAAATATTTTCTACTAGCCGATCCCCGCGACTTCGTCCGCGTGGATTGAGGTTTTTGGTTTCCACGAGAACTTTTTAATTTTCCGGGATAAAAAGTAGCCTATGTGCTATTCCAGACTATAATCTATCTCTGTGCCAAATTTCATCCAGATCCGTTCAGTAGTTTTTCCGTGAAAGAATTACAAACATCCATACATCTATACTTACAAACTTTGGCGTTTATAACTATATAAATAAGAAACGAGTTAATATTAGTAAGAAATAAGATGCTCAGTATAATTTAGGATTATAAGACAGAATTGGCAGCTATGTCATAGCCTTCAACATCCCATACTAAAGACGTTTGTTGTCAAATATCTTATTTCGAATCCAGCGTTATCCCTTGTCTACATTATAAAGAGAACCCCTGTGCAACTTTGAATATCCCAAGGCCTATCCAAGGATACTTATAATAGCGTTTGCTCTCGACTTCAATTAGGTTCTTAGTATCAAAAGCCAAAATACCAAGTTTCATGGATATAACTTGAGAAATGACGGACTTTAATACAAACTTTCACACCCTATTTAACCTCCTTGGATGTGGAATTTCGAAAGTTCCTACCTTAATACATCTCTAGGGTGCTCAGGGAATACTCTCTCATTTAAATTTCTACGTTCAGCCGTTTAGGTTGTCTGTCACTCAGGACGAAGCATTTTATATTTATTGATGATATAAAGAGAAGATAAAAAATTAGCAGTCATAGGGAAAATGAATATTTAAATATTTTTTCTAATTTAAAAATAAATAAATAAATTTCAAATATAAACCTTAAAACTAAGGAATTAAAGTTTAATTACGAATGTACTATATTATTATACTTAAGACCTTTTGTCTTAAGAAGAATGGTGTCGATCACGCGTATTCACATTTTTACCCCCTACCAAAAAGTGCTCAACGCGTCTAAAGAAGTGTTCACTTCAAAAATGAGTATTTTTTGTGATGTAGGATTTCGGCTACGGTTCGGTTCGCTCGACGGAATCATCCCGGCCCGCGTTGGAGGCTGTCAATTGGTCCACGACCAACAGCTCACAGAATGGACCGATGCCGGTAAGTGACTTATGCTGAGATCTATAGAGCGCACTTGGACTTGGCTCAAACTTAGAGTTAAAACGAGATGGACTTATGTTAGTAACATAAATCTGTCTCGTTTTAACCATGTTTTAAGTCTATGCTAAGTCAAAGTTCGCTCTATAGATCTCACACTTAGTCTTTGTAAAACAGAACATTCATAATTACATAAAAATATACGTTCTGCACGATAGACAAAGTACAGGCCGCAATAGGCTCGTGACTCCTTCGCCTCGCCTCAAGAAAGTCAGTAGATCGTTCGTGGGAATGAGCATTCTATTCTATAACAAAATTCCACAACCTATTTTAAACTTGCCTTTGCACAAGATTATGAAATCCATTAAAAGTATGCCCCTGAAAAAAGCTTATTATACTGTTGAAGATTAAGTAAATGATAAAAGAACATTTGACTCGCTCCAGAAATGCTAACAATAGCGGATACTTATATACACATTTATGTAATAATTGTAAATGAATTTTTTAAAAACAGCAACCACCGAGTTTCTTGCTGGTTCTTCTCGGTAGGAATGGTATTCCGAATCAGTGGTAGAATCACTTGACGATTCAAAAGCAGTTGTAATACATTACATAGATGTAAAGACTGTGTTAAACAGCATTTGTTAAGTCGAGGTTACTACACTATAGATGACTTTATTAATGACAAAGTTGCATGGAAGCAACCGGCCTCTCATCCAGTGACCCACAAGTCAGTGCGATACTTGTAACGTATGTGTTGTGTTGTCTACATATTGTAACCTTTTCTTTTCTATGAAAAGAGCAACTGCTGAGTTTCTTGCCGGCTCTTCTTAGTAGAATCAGCTTTCCGAACCGGTGGTAGAGTCTTAACGTTTCATAAGTGACACAAGTTGTCCTACATGAAATAAATAAATCATTTATCATTTTATCAATAAGTTTATTTGAGTATAAAAATATGAGTATGAGTATGAGTTGCAGTTTTAATGGAAATGAACAAGCTGTTGAAATGAATAAAAACTGGATTGAATTATGTGTTGTTCAAGATGGCGGACGCAGGGTTGGTGCTGCGCATGCGCAACCGAATATCGGTGCTACAGAGCGAATTGTCACGGACCGCCAAGAGAGCTGCCGACTTGGAAGACCGCCTTATAAGTGAGTAGTTTGAAGATAACTTGTAATACAACACTACAGCATCAGCTAATAAATATTACAAATGCGAAAGTTTGGATGGATGGATGTATGGATGGATGTTTGTTGTTCAATCACGCCTGAACGGCGGAACAGATCTTAAAGAAATTTGGTAAAGAGAGAGTTTATAGTCTGGAATAACACATAAACTACTTTTTATCCCGGAAAACTAAGGAGTTCCCGCGGGAACCATAAAACCTCAATCCACGCGGACGAAGTCGCGGGCATCAACTAGTATTTAATTGTTTTCTCGCGGCAGAAAGATTTGCCCTCCACGCGTTCCCGAGAAAAGGTGGTTGACAGACAGACAGACGAGCAACGTAGTGATCCTATAAGGGTTCCTTTTGTTGAGGTACGGAACCCTAAAATAGACCAAACATTTCAGAGTTTTTTCAAGCTACAACCGAGGTTTTAAGGTCAGATAATAAGAATTAAAAAAAATATCGTTTTTTTTTCTTAGACCGTCTCACCGCACCGCCATCCAACCCAGACACTGATCGTTTCAAAGTAGAAGAACTAGAAATAGAGAACAAGAAACTAAAAGAAGACTTAGAAAGACTACGGGCAGTCGACTCCGCGCATATGCCCAAAGAAATCATTGGTATGTATTTATTACTGACTTAGCGCAAAATCCAAACGAAGATATCTAATATCTATATCTATTATTAATTATATCTACCACTATAGGCCTCCACTCTCATAGAAGGGAGGGAATTATAGCTTAGACCCACCATGCTGGCGGGCTTTAACGACTATTATCATGTTAGTGATAATAGTTTGTCTGCTTTGGCGGATTATAGCGAATTAAACTTCTAGTTCCTTCTTTCTGAAAAAAGCTTAATATGCTGTTGAAGATTATGAGAATGATAAAAGAGCATGGATTTGGCTCGCTCAAGCAATGCTAAGAACAGCGGTTACTTATGTATCTGTCACCGTAAGATTGCAAAAACCGTTAGCTTGTAATCTAACTAGCGAAATTGTAATCTGTCGACAGATTGTGAACCGTTCAATGTTCTGAGTGTCAATTTTTGAAATATTCATTGTATTTACGTTTTCTTGTCTCATTGTTGTAGTTTAGGTTAGTTTTCGACATAAATAATCAGGTAGGTTTTATCGGGTTAATATACCTAACAAATTACAATTACTATTACAATGTACCGAAAAATAATGCGTTAAATTGTAACCTGTCGACAGTTTACAATTTCGCTAGATGGATTACACTCTAACGGTTTTTGCAATTTTACGGTGACATATCTACACATTGATGAAATTGTAAATAATTTTTTAAAAGAGCAACCACCGAATTTCTTGCTGGTTCTTCTCAGTAGGAATGGCATTCTGAACCAGTCGTAGATTCACTCGACGATTCCAAGGCACTTGTAGAAGTTTACTTGAATAAAAAACATTTGTTTTTTTTATTTGCCTGGATTTTAGCTATTTGTCCCGTGGGAACTCTTTGATTTTCAGTGGTATTGACTGAAAATAAAAATATTCAATGTATTTTTCAGAGCAACTGCATCAAATGCAAGAAGAACTGGACAGACGGCGTGACGAATGCATACAACTGAAGAGCGTCCTTACTCACCAGGTAAAATGGCGGCAGAAATATAGCTTTTATCGTATTTTAATGATATAAAAAAAGAAAAGAGTGTGTGTGTGCAATTCTTATACGGCAGAAGTAAAACTTCAGAAAAGTAGCCTACGAGAGAGGACCTATGAGATAAATATAACCTGTATTCTATCTCACATTCTCGCAGGCTAAATCCTATTATGAATATGTTTGTCTCTGTTTGGTGTCGCTTTTTCGTTTCATTGAATTTTCAAATCACAACAATTCTAAAGAAATTTCTCTTCAAAAAGCACATTCTATAAATTCCATGTCGTTTTGTCGTATCTATAATATTTTATTGTAAAAAAATAAAGTTAACTTTTTTTGTTACTATTAACGCCCGCGACTTCCTATCGATTTTGGTTCAAAAATCCTGGAGGAAATCATTGATTTGCCAGGATAAATTGAAGAGTACACGGGAAAAAAAGGAATTAATTAATAAACTCTAATTTGAAACTACAATATTAATCTTATAATTAAATTACTAAAATACAATTTTATTTGAAATATAAAGAGATACAGTGATAATTAGGATTGTAACAGTAGTCTTCAATTGTAGCCTATATCCTTCCCCGGGATCTTGCGTCTGTGTTGAATTTCGTCAGAATCAGTTGCACAGATGAGCCGTAAAAATGTCCAGGGCCTTCAACTCAAAAGGCTCATTTCTGCCACGTACCTGCAAATTATGGAACCAGCTTCCATCTTGTGTGTTCCTTCATGATTATAATAAAAGGGCTTCTAAAGGGCTCTTCAAAGAACGGATAAACAAATATCTCAAAAGCCGGCAACGCATTGACGGTTGCTGCAAATGTTCATGGGCGGCGATAATCACTTAACATTAGGTGAACCGCCTGCTCGTTTGCTCGCTATGTTTATAAAAAAAACTACATCCATGCAAAATAATCACGTTGATCCGTTGCTCCGTGCGGCGTGATTGAAGGACAAACCAACAAACAGACACTTTTATAATAGTAATCGGATTGGACTAGATGTATACAGAAGTCATTGTTGTAGAACTTACCTTACTTAAAATTTTAAACAAAAATGCTTTTGGTATAATCTTCAAGGTAAACATTCCACTGACAATATAAGTACGGTCAGCAAATAGATAAAAACATTTTTTGTTTGATTAAAAAGTATTTGGGCTTCGTCTCGCTTATCTCACGTTGCTGATATGACTGTCTATTTAGATATATCATGCCATCTGAGGAAAAGTGGTCTAACCGATTTTCTATTAAAATCCATCCACGTAGATTAAGAATTATTAAGAAAAAGATATACATGGCACAATATAAAGAATATTTTTTTATTTATCACTTACGGTTTAAAATAAATAAAAAAATTCAGAATAAAAATCAAATAAATATGTAAACCTAAAAAGTAAGACGAGAATAAAATTGACGAAACACTTTCATAGCAAAATTCCTTGCTTCATAAATGATATCTGAAGTTATATACATATAAACCACGCTTAAAACATTTAATTATGAACTCATTCAGTTTCTCCTTTTGAATCTATACTTCTATACTGATATTATAAATGCGAAAGTTTAGATGGATGGATGGATAGATGTTTGTTAATCAATCACGCCAGACGGCTGGACGGATCTGGATGAAATTTGGCACAGAGATAAATTATAGTTTGGAATAGCACATAGGCTACTTTTTATCCCGGAAAGTCAAAGAGTTCAATGGGAACCAAAATCCCTCAATCCATGTGGACGAAGTCGCAGGCATCAGCTAGTAAAAAAATATATTTAATTGACTTTGCCAAATTTTCTTCAGAAACATGTTCAAATTTCCTACTTACTTAAATTTCGGATTGTTTGAGTTATACCACTTTAGCGATGACGGTGCCATCGTTTTGATAAAAATTCTTAGTTTGTCACCGGTCTTATATTTGACGGACCTACATTTCCTGTTTGTTATGGAAATAGTGTACCATTTTGTTTTTTTCACTTCTGATATGGTATAGTCCATTTCTTGGGTGGAATATTATTCGACGACACGAAAGTAAAACGAAGTATTCGGAAAATGTATATTGCACGGTTTAAAATTTCATGATAAAAAATGTAGATAATCAAAACAACAACCTAAATCCTTACAAAGTTTATTGAAAAGTTGAATATAAATAAAAACGATGTCAGTTTTAACCTGCTCTAGGAACGTAGTTACTATTTATGTGAACAGTTTATGTACGAAACCTACTATTAATTAATTGTAGTTAATGCATTAATTACTAATGCAATTTAACCATCGTGGCGTTCAAATAATCTAATTGTAATCGATACGTCCGTATAATGATACATGTTTATTGAGTTTAAAAGTCAAAATATTAAAAAAGGTCGGAAATTAAACATTACATAAACCTAAAATAGTTTGAATGTTAAAACTCATTTGAGAAATAATAAAAAAACTGAATTAATTTGAGTTCTAGGCACGACTTGAAAGTCTTGATACTTTTGTAATTTAAATAAACCATATTTAGTGTGAGTCGAGGCCGGTCTTGATACTTGTGAATGTGACTTTATTAGTTTAATGACAGTTTAAAATAAAAAGTAGTGAAATGTAAAACATGGCTAACAAAATGCAGTTCCCGAATGCGTTCTTCGTAAAGACTCTATACAAAGAATATCCGGAACCCTCCAGGAGTGCGTTTTATTGTACGAAAGAGGTATTATCACTACTCCTGCTAAAAGTATGCTCCTGAAAAAGCTTCTTATACAGCTGTAGATTAAGTAAATGATAAAAAGAGCATAGATTTGACTCGCTCCAGCAACTCGGATGGTTATGTATCTACACATTGATGTAATTGTAAATTATTTTTTCAAAAGAGCAACCACCGAGTTTCTTGCTGGTTTTTCTCGGTAGGAATGGCAACCCGAACCAGTGGTAGATTTGATTCAAATGCACTTGCCAAAAAAAGTTTGATTTTTAAAAATAAAAGGGCGCATCGCAGAGTTTGTATATCTATTCGCGTTATACTCAACTACCCAGCTTACATTTTATACAGTTTTCGAGTAAGTTTATTCGGTATACTCATAGATTAACTACTATATAATGGTTTACTTCTACTACACTTAATATTATAAATGCGAAAGTGTGTTGGTTTTTTTGGTTTATCCTTGAACCACGCCGCAACGGAACGACGGATTAACTGAAGTGATATTTTGTATGGACATAGAAGACTTGTAGGATGAAAAATGCTATCTTAAATCCAGAAAATATATTTTTCTTGTTGAATTGTGATTTCTTGGTCTTTAATTTATTTTTTGCAACGCTTTTACTTGATACTTTAATATATGTCATGTTATGACATAAGTTAATTAGACTACTAGTTATTTAGAATTAAGCGTTTTGGTATAAATTATAGGGTCAAGTACCCAATTTACGGCACATCAATCAATATCACTTGAATCATTAACAAACGTGCAAATAAATGCTTTTCTACTTATGGCTATTTATGGTAGTTATGAAGTGTTATAAGTAGGTATAAATTACAAGAAAATAATACGTCAATTATAACTTTTATACAGAAACCATGGTTCCAAGCGTTGAAGAGTGTTGTGAGTAAACGTAATATATAAATGTGATAACTCGAGCTGAAATACCTACTTATTTTGCAAAGTTATTAGCAAAAAAGTATTCCTGAGTCAATATTAGCAGCTTTTTTAATTTTACCAGAAAATAGAAAATGTATTTATGTAATTTGTCATTAAGTACCTAAGTTAGTGGACATTCCCTATCCAAACATTTTTAAATTATACCTAGGTACAATATTAGTGTATTATGTGAAACTAATTTATTTTGCTTTTTTCCCAATGCTTTCCATCAACGTCATTGCATGGTACCTATATTTTAATATTTATAGTTTTGTTTTTGCTTATGTTAAGACTTTAGAAAATAAATTACTAATGAATCCATACTGATATAACTATAAGGTGCTTTTTGGCGGGGAGAAAAAGGAGGCCTATGAATTTAGTAATGTTTAAAATAGTAATAACAACCTTGTGTGTGAAGTTTTATCCTAGTCGTTATTAGGACAGTTTACCTTGGCTACTAACTGGAAACGACCTTACTAGTACAGTAGTAAGCACTATGGCCTTGAGAGTCTTGGGTTCGATACCCGGCTAGGTAATTTAAAAAAAACTGATTTTGCAGGCGTTAAAGCGATACGAAAAATATAATATAATTATATAACCAAATAAGCTCTCTTTTGAAAATGATAAATGATACTTTAGATAATATTGGTACTTATTTTGCTGTACAAAATTGGTGTAATTGACATTAAGCCTAATATGCTATCCTTTTCCGCCGGGCCATTACGAAAGGGACAGCAATACATTTAGATTTTCGACCTACCATTTCAATTTTATATTAGGTTCAGTAGAAATAACTAAAGACAGAGCTGTGATATAACAAATACAAAATTGCCTTGCACAGACATCGAACCTGAAGTCGCTGGCTACGTCCAACTACGGCTCAGACGTGGACATCATCAATGAAGATGGGGAATTGGCATCCGCGTACCAAACTCAAAAGGGAATCAACAGGTATTTACTTCGTCCAATGTTTAATACGTCTATAGGGGCAAACTTATCTGGGGCCATATTGCCAACTCTTAAAGCTATATTGTTTACTGTTGACTTTCAAGTTTTAGAATTATAACCCTTATTTTAGGAACGTCAAGGTACCTGATATCAAACTGTAATTTTAGTAATTTTCCTTAAGTATTGATGCGTTGGAAGTATGGCCCCTGACCCGGTGACAGCGTCGCTAGTAAATATTAAAAATAAAATAAAAACGAAAACTAATAGGCATAAAAATTTGTTCTAAATTCTCTAAACTAGGAACACGAAAGCCAATAACATTTAATTATTGCCCTCCCGACCAAATTTCGGCCACGGCGGCATATCTCCAGAGAAATTAGCCATTTGCGTGGGACATTATAGTGCACAAATGTTCTGGCGCAAACACAGGTGCGCTCTCTGGTCCTCTACTCTCATAGCCCGATGGGACGGAAAATCCGACACGATCGGAGAGAGATCAGGCGCAGGACCAACGGCTTAACGTGCTCTCCGGGGGGTGAAACTCCGCCAACTTCCTAACTCCGGGCTAGTACTGAGAATTTCTTGTCAGAAAAACCCAATAATTGCTATGGCCCGATACGGGACCCGAACCCAGGACCTCGTCGACCGCAGTCGAACATGCTAACCACTAGACCAACGAGGCAGTTACATTTTAAAAGGGATGATGTCAAGTCGATCAAATCAGCAACTCTTTAACAAACTTAAAAACGCGCTTCTAGTATGGAAGTTTGTAACACATAGTTGTGACGTAAAAGAGTGTGAAGTCTACCAATCCACAGTCCACACTTGACCAGAGACGATGAAGACGATGATACATTTAAAAATGCATGTGAACTTTTTTTTTATTGTTCTAAATAGGCTTAAATTTTGTTTTGTTTTATCTTACCATTCATTGAAAATAATAAAATAGAACTTAATGCTAGCTAGCCTAACCTAATTACTATATAAATTATGCCCGCGTAGAATGGTGGGAAGAATGGCTGCATTTCCGCGCTGAGGCGGAGGAGGCTTCTCCTGGATCCTTTGCGCAAAAAATGAGCCAGCCCTTCTGTCACCAGAAGGGCTGGCTGAAGTGAAGTTAAAAAAAAATTGCCGATATAAGTGAAAACGAATATTTAATTTAATTTTTAATTAAAAAAAATTATAACAAGAAAAATATTTCACATACATATAAACCTTAAAACTAAGGAATTAAAGTTTATTACGAACGTTCTATATTATTATACTTAAGACCTTTTTTCTTAAGAAGAATGGTGTCGATCTCGCGTATTCACATTTTTACCCCCTACCAAAAAAGTGCTTAACGCGCCTAAAGAAGTTTTCACATCAATAAAAGGTTGTTAAAATGTACATTTAGCCGTTCAGAAGAGGAAAATATAAAAAAAAATAAGATCAAGACCATTAAATCTAATTTACTTCAATATTAACATTAAATAATCAATCAAGTAAACATCACAAACAATTGTTAATAATTTTAAACAAACAAAGAAAAATAACAAAGAATAGTATCAAACAAACTTACTGCGAATAATGCCGGTACCACGACCTTTTGCGTTCGACGGTTGAGCAACGAATCCCCCGAGCTTGGCTGGGTGCTCGCTTTTATAGGTTTTGGTCGGGTACCTACACTACTCACAACAATTTTGCCAACTCGGCCTATCCTGATTGTGCGCCGCCCTCGGCTGCACCGGAAACAGTTTCATCAGAAGCGTTTACAGATGGGGCTGGTGTGCGTATGCCATCTTCATTAGCTCCCCCTCTTGCGGTGTCTCCTGAACTAGTGAGGGCACCCAAAGATTCACCCGCATCGTCACAGTTACTGTCATCAGAACCTGCACAAGACAAATGGTTGATTATTCATGACGATGCACGCTGTTGCCTATTCTGACATTCATCACGCATACAAGGCCCTCATTCAAAATAACAACTTTCGCTACACAAAATAAAACGCTTCACATTCAAAAGTATGCATACTTCTCCAGACATTACATCTCAATTAATCTCATACCTGAACTTGCAAGTTCACACACACACCACGTTAAAAACGTGCCAGGACAGAGCCTGATGCGCATTCAGAGAACGCGACTTTCCAGGACAAAACCTGCCAGGACACAGCCTGATGCGCATTCAGAGAACGCGACTTTCCAGGACACAGCCTGCCAGGACACAGCCTGATGCGCATTCAGAGAACGCGACTTCCCAGGACACAGCCTGCCAGGACACAGCCTGATGCGCATCCAAGAGACGCGACTTTCGAAGCCAGCCACTCTAGGTCGCCAGCCTCGGAAGCACGCTGCATCTGGGCAACACCAGTCACACAGCTCGACCAGCAAGGCAATTCACCTCACACCCAAATACATCAAACGTGCTACTGTAATTATAAGAAAACATTAAAATGTTCGGTTGAATCTTACTTTCAAAAAATGCAGCGCAACTCTCGGGACACCATTCTCCTTTCCAAGGAACCATGTACTGAGCTGCAGCCTGAGTTGTCTTGCCTCTGGCTCCACTTAATAATCTCAACTCATAGCGATCATTTCGTAACACCCTGGTTACGCGGTATGGACCTCTCATGCCAGAGTCTAGTTTTCCAGTGGACTGGGAGTACTTTATGACGAATACTTGATCATCCACCTTGAAAATCCTTGGAGGGTGTCTGTGGCGGTTTACGCGAGTGTTCTGACTGTCTCGATTCCTGTCAAGAGATGCTTTAGCGGAGCTCCTAGCGATTTCTCTCATTGCTTCACGATTGGGGCTAGAGTTTTCGATGGCAACGTCACGGATCAGCGCACGAATAACGGGTGTGGTCGCATTAGTACCGATTAACAGATACAAAGCTGAGTACTGCGTCGTCTTCTGCTTAGTGATATTTAAAATTAGTTGAATCTTACTTAAAGCATCAGACCAAGTAGAATTTTTATTATTACTTTCCACACGGATCAGATTGAGAACAGTCCTTACATAACGTTCGGCTTGCCCGTTGGAATTATGCATTTCGGGCGTTATATAATGAATGTCACAACCCATTTCAGTTAACCAACTAATAAAAGCAGAAGCCTCAAACATGCGACCACGGTCACAAATCATTAGTCTGGGCGTCCCAAACAATGATATAGCGCTATTAAAAACGCTTTTTAGTTCGCCTGAGTCTTGTCTGTACATGGGATATAGTAAACAAAATTTGGTAAATGAATCGACTATCACTAGTACAAATTTATATCCGTTGGACTCGGGCAAAGGTCCTAATGCGTCGACATGGACCGTGTTAAAAGGAATGTCCGATTTTTCCCATGATACAATGGGCTGAAGAGGGGCTCTTGGGACACGTTTCTTTGAAATGCAAATCAAACAATGGGAGGTATATTTTTGAACAAATTGTTTTAGACCGGGGAACCAAAAATGTTTTAAAATAAGGTCATAAGTCTTGTCAGCCCCGATATGCTCATGCTCATCATGAAAGACACGTAACAAACTGAGCCTGTGTCCTTTCGGGATATAGCAGAGCAACCGTGGCTCCTCACCCACAGGTGAATAACGGTAATAGAGTACGTCATTCTTATATACGTACTGACGTGAGTCCAAAATACCATCTCTGAGTTTCTGTACGAGTTCGAGAGTCTCTGAGCCAGCTGATTGAGCCCTTTGTGCCCAACTCACGGGTCTTTCAACGTTATTGATGTTGTACGTTGGTGGATTCCTGCTTAGATAATCGGCATGGCCCATCATCACGCCTTTTCGGTATTCGATTACAAAGTTAAAATCTTGTAAATAAATCCACCAACGTGCAACCCGTGGAAGAAGGTCCTTTTTACGTTCGGTGGCCTTCAAGGCATTGCAATCGGTTATTATTTTAAAAGTTACGCCGATTAGGTAATGACGAAAATGTTGCAATGCTTTGACGACCGCCAATGTTTCTAACTCGTATGAGTGATACCTGGCTTCCGCACCCTGAGTGACTTTACTAAAATAGGCAACCACCCGTTTACCACCATCCCCATGAATTTGCATAAGCACAGCACCGTATCCCGCACAACTTGCGTCAGTGTGTACCTCAGTGGGAAGATTAGGGTCAAAAATCGCAAGTATAGGTTCGCTAGTTAGTCGTTTTAGAAGATATTTTCGAGCCTCCTCTTGATCAGGCCCCCACTCGAATTTAGCATTTTTCTTTGTAAGACGCGAGATACATGCGGTTTTTGTCGCATAACCCTCAATATAACGCCGAAAGTAACCTGCAAGGCCTAAGAACTGACGTACTTGCTTGACGTTGCTAGGGACAGGTGCGTTAACTAATGCTTCGATTTTATGCTGGCTCGGCCTAACCTGTCCATGGCTAATAACGCGACCTAAGTACTCTACTTCGGTGCTGAGAAATGAACATTTCCGTATATTAATTGAAAATCCAGCCTCAGTCAAAGTTCTCAAAACGTCCTGCAGCAAAATAATGCCATCGTCAACCGTCATACTCGGTATCAGCACATCATCAATGTATACCAGAACACTCCCTGCCTTTATATATTCCTGCAATGTGTTGTTGATGATACGCTGGTACACAGTAGGAGAATTACATAAGCCATAAGGCATCTTTAAATACTCGTAATGAGCTTCTGGCGTCACGAAACCAGTCTTATGGATCGAGCCTTCATCGATCGGAATTTGATGAAAGCCCGATGCCATATCAAGACTCGTGAAGTATTTAGAGTTCCCAAGCCGATCGATGTGGTCATCAATCAAGGGTAGTGGGTATCTATCCTTAACCGTAATGCGATTAAGCGCACGAAAATCTACACACATTCGGTCTGAGCCATCCTTTTTTTTGACCAAGATGATCGGGCTTGCGTACTCTGAATTTGACTCCCTAATAATTTTTTTGTCTAAAAGATCCTGACATATCTCGCGAACCTTAAGTTTTTCTTGGTAAGACAAACGATACGGATGATATGCTACCGGTGTATCACTAGTTAAGTTTATGTGCATCTTGCCAGTGTTTACAGTAGTGATAGCTGTACCAGAAATGAGGAATTGGGAGAATTCGTTTATCGCGGTCATCAGTAAAGTAAGTTTCTCGCCTTGGAGGGGAGTGTTTATTTTATCATGCTCGTCAAAATTTACCGCGTTTACTTTAAAGATTCTATCAGGTGTATGAGTCAAGTATTGTTTGTCTCTCGTACGAATAAACGTGACACCGTCTCGATTAAGCACGTCAGTCCCTATGATAATGGGGGTATTCATAAACGACGCGTCTACTATAACAAAATCTATATCAAGCGCAATGTTACAGAATTCAACCGTTAAAGAAACGTATTCGCGGGCGACAATCTCTTTGGCACTAACTCCCTTTAAAACGCAGTTAGTTTGTTTTCGGGAACAAGAAAAGTGTTTCACTATCGCTGATGATATCAAGGACACATTGAGCGCCCCACTATCTATAAGGACATCTACAGCTATACCCTGTATCACAGCCGTGCTTATATCGTTGTTATTGTTAGCGTTTGAGAGTTCACTACATAAGTTAACTTTACGTTGGTTGTTATTTTGCCCCTCGGATCGAATCTTGGCAAAGCACTCGCTTTCTTTGTGGCCTAGTTTCTTACAAAAGAAACAGGTAGGCTTAGAACTATTATCAGCGGCATTACGCTTGTTAGGACACTGAGCCTTATTGTGCCCTAGGCCACAAATAAAACACTTGCCTTCGAACCGACCGGGACCGTTTGGAACGCGTTTCTTAGCTGTGTTACTAAAGGGCGCACGTTTCTCAATGTTACGACTTTCAAATCCGCGGGTAGGCTTGGTGTAAGTAGCCAGGAATGAAACTAAGTTTTCTGTTGTTAGGTTAGCGTTTGTTGCTGCTGCGCGTACTTGTACATCACTGATGCCATGAATTACTATTTCGATCACAAGTTCTTCACTTAAGCCCTTAACTACACGTAGTCGTAATAGTGAGCGGCGCGCGTATTCCGCATATGATGAAAATCTAACGGATGTTGAGTTTATAACCTCATAAAGGATCTTCGCGTAATTAATTTTTTGCGGACATAAAGACTTGAACTCTTTAACAAAATTAGACCATGAGCGGTCATTCGTATCCCATTCATTTAGCCAGGTTTTTGCATCACCTTTCAAACAGTGAGCCACACGCGAAAAGCACTCCCGATCCTCCCAACGATTTGCCTGCTTAGCCCGTTCCACTTCACTGCACCACACCTCAAAGTTATTTACAGCCGGGTCAAAGTTTGAAACGTAATAGTTACTAGACTTATTTTTTGTTAATGTATCCAAAACATCAACAAGCGTTCGGCCTGTAGAAGCGGTATGTTTGTCTAACGGAGGTGTGCTACCACGAAAGGAGGGCGTATTACGCGGGACACTAGCAGAATTTTCCTCAATGGCGGTTAGTCGTGATATAATAGATCCTAATGTATCTTTTATGGAACTGTTATTAGGGTAGGGCGGAGATCTACTTCGACGCTGACACGAGCGAGCTACTCGAGACTTAGACCTAGTGCGTGAACCAGAACTACCCGCACAATATGAGTGATGTTTATTATGACGTGAATGTGAACGACTCTTATCGCGATGTGATTTCGAGCGACTTCTACCACAACGCGAACGTGGACGAGTTCTAATATACGAACGGGAACGCGATCGTGAACGAGTTATATTACGTGGACGAATATTACACGAACGAGTTTTACCGCGTGAACGAGTTCTATTACGCGAACGAGTACGCGAACGATTTCTATTACGCGAACGAGTTCTATCACGCGAACGAGTTCTATTACGCGAACGAGTTCTATTACGCGAACACGAACGTGAAGGTCGTTGGCACGGCATTATAAATGAAAATTAACAGTTGTTTGCGAGGGTTTCAAAGAAAAACGTGAGCACAGGCCTATCCCACTTCTGAATTTAGCCGTTCAGAAGAGGAAAATATAAAAAAAAATAAGATCAAGACCATTAAATCTAATTTACTTCAATATTAACATTAAATAATCAATCAAGTAAACATCACAAACAATTGTTAATAATTTTAAACAAACAAAGAAAAATAACAAAGAATAGTATCAAACAAACTTACTGCGAATAATGCCGGTACCACGACCTTTTGCGTTCGACGGTTGAGCAACGAATCCCCCGAGCTTGGCTGGGTGCTCGCTTTTATAGGTTTTGGTCGGGTACCTACACTACTCACAACAATTTTGCCAACTGTACTTTTCACAGACAACTTCAAGAGGAGCTTGCTGACGAGAAGAAGTTTTACACCGAGCACTTAGCGGCTGCCAAACAGGAGATAGAACGACTGAGAGAAGAGAACGAGAAGTATCAGAAGTAAGTAGCTTACTACTAGTTGATGACTAACTTCGAGTTGATCATTAACTACTATTTGATAACTAACTTCGAGTTGATCATTAACCACAAGTTGATGACTAACTACGAGTTGATCACTAACTAATAGTTGATGACTAATTACTGTTTGGTAACTTCGACTTTATGTAAAACGTTTCAGGATGTATTAAGTTTTAAAATATGTGAAAGTTAATATTATAGTTTTCAAATGAATTGTTTCACTAAAACTCATATATTATAGTGTCTTTATCAGAGGCAAAGTAAGAAGGAGGGAAAGTAGAGACATAGAAGAAAGATCAAGAGAAATAAGACTTAGTGTTGCTTCGTACTCGAAAGTAGAAAAAACAATTGAGTATATACTATTAGTAGCAATTATCTTTTACAAATATTTATGGGTCATAGCAACTTCAAAATTCAATATTAGTGAACTAAGCTTGTCTAGGGATTGCTATATCAGAACAAAGATGATGTCTGCGGCTTCGTCCGCGTGGATTTAGGTTTCTGAAAAAATCCCCGGGGGAGTCTTTGATTTTCCGGAATAAAAAGCAGCCTGTGTCCTTTTCCATGTCCCCGGGATGCAACTTATGTATTAAATTTTGCCAGAATCGGCTGAATAGTTGAGCCGTGAAAACGTGGCAGATAGACAGACAGACACTTTCGCATTTATTATTTTAGTATGGTTATGGTTATGTATTTGTATTCTTAACGCATAGGGCATATTACATATTTCTCTTTCAGCGGACATCAAGAAATATTTTCCATTGTCAGAAGATTCTGGAAGTTTGATTCATCCGGCGACAGAATTAACACATTTTTCTTGAACGGCAACACAGTTATGAACTTTTTGACGATATTCAATATATTTGCCACTAAAAGGCGTAATACTTTTGTACGTAGAACTTAAACTGAAGATGGAGGGCTTCGGCCGCGCCTGAATACCTCTATCGCGCACAATCGCCTAGCGGTTTAGCATTCCGGTACGATGTCGCGCAAAAACCGATTAGGGGCTATATCCCTTACCCTTTTTAGCCCTATGTGTGCCGCGATGGGTTTGTTTAGGGGTGAGCTTCCAAACTAACTCAAAAAAAAATTTTTTTTTATCCACTACAAGTTAGCCCTTGACTGCGATCTCATCTGATGGTAAGTAATGATACAGTCTAAGATGGTAGCGGGCTAACCTGTTAGGAGATGGCAATTATATTAAACCCATGCCCCTATGGGCTTGCCATTCCCATAGGGGTATGGGCAAATGCGCTTGCTTCGCTAGCGATTTTTAATTGGGCGACGCTGTCAAATTTGTATATCAAAAGAATATAGTAATGCTCCTTAAAGTGTGAGCAGCGCAGAGAAAAATTATATTTTAGTTTAAGTTTTACGTACAACATAATTAATAATTGGTGCTAATATAAATTCTGGTTAGTGATAGGTAATATTTATAGGGATAGACTTTATTACGGTGGCTTTAATTAGTTTTAAGTTGTTTTTGTTGTATTTGTATTGAATTTGATTGTAATAAATAAAAAGAATTAAGTGGTACAAAATATTATGGACAGTATTCATGAAAAGTGCTACCACCAGCAAGTCTTGATAATCAACTATGTTGAGGCAACCTTAACCAAACATCAACCATGCGGTGTAACAATCAACTATGAAGCGACACCATCAACCAAGCCATTATAACCATCAGTCATCTTAATTAATCATCAACTGTGCTAGTTTCAGCATCAATCATGCTGCTGTAATCATCAACCACGCTGCTTTAGCCATCAACTATGCTATAGTTTTCATCAACTGTGCTGTTTTTAACATCAATTATAGTTTCGTAACCATTAACTATGCCATATTATTCATCATTCATCAACCATGCTCCTTAACCATCAACTATACTGTTGTAATCATCAACTGTTCTAGTGTTAAATCAATCATTTCGCCGTGACCATCAACTATGTCATAATATTCCTCAATTGTGCTAGTTTAACCACTAACCATTCAATGGTAGCCATAAACTATGCTTTAGTAATTCTCAACCATTTTCCATAACCAACAACCAAGCTTTAGTAAACATCAACCAAGTGTTAACAACTACCATGCTTTAATATGCAACATCATTCACGTCGAAGTTGTCATCAACCACGCTCCATCAACCTACTTCAACAATCTACTTTGTTGGTATTTACCATCGACTATGCTACCGTCAACTGTGCTTGTGTAACTATCAAGGAGGTATATCGCTACCATTATTTATCATTATCATCAAATATGCTGCCAGAATCAACTACACCTTAATTATTGTCAACTTTATTTGTGTATACAATAATCATCAACCATGTCATCGAAATCATCAACTATGCTATCACAAACATTAATTATGCTAGTTTAACTATCGACCTTTTCGCGTAGGACCATCAATGATGCTGTCGTTATTATCAAATGTGCAAGTATAACCATAAACTTCGACGTCTTCTTTGCTGTTATAACCATCAACCAAGTTCAATTCAATTTCAATTTATTAATTTTTTACAATATGAAAAAAATCAGTATACACCTTAAAAACTAGACAAAGTTATTAAAAGTAAGTATAACAATAATTCCCAGAACCATCAACCATGCCGCCGTCACCACTAACAATGCTATTAAAATCATCTACAGTGCTTCAACCATCAACCATCATGCTGTAATCATCAACTATGCCCCCGTAATCATCAACTATGCCACTGTAACCATCAACTATGCCTTCGAAGTTATCAACTGTGCCAGTGTAACCATCAACCGTGATGCTGTAACCATCAGCTATGCCGCCATAACCATCAACTATGCCATATAAACGGTCATGCTATAATCATCAACTATGCCCCCGTAATGATCAACTATGCCACTGGAACCATCAACTATGCCATCGAAGTCATCAACTGTTCAATAGTGTAACCATCAGTATACCGCCGTAATCATCAACTATGCTAACGTAATCAGAAACTTTGCAAGTGTAACCATCAACTGTGATGCTGTTATCATCAACTGTGCTAAGGCTACCACACGTCATACCACTCATCTTCAATCTTAATGATATCATAATAATCATCAACTAAGCTGCTGTAGTCATCAACATAGGTGTCGTAACTCTTAACAATCAACTATGCTATCATAATCATCAACTCTGCCATTATAATCTACAACTAGTGCTGCCGTTACCTTAAATACTACAATAATCATCAATTGTGCTGCTGTAACCATCAACATAGCTGTCATAACGAACCATCAACTATCACAATCATCAACTGTGCTAATAGTAACAAAAACATGCTGTTATAATCATCAACTATGCTACTAAATAGTAGCATTAACCATGCCACCGTAACCATCAACCATTCATCAACTGTGCTAATAGTACCATAAAACGTGCTATCATAATCGTCAAGTATGCTACTATGTACTATTAATCATGCCATCGTAACCATCAACCATTCATCAACTGTGCTGAAGTAAATCTACGGAGTAACCACACATCGTGTCACGGACCATCAACCGATAACACCAAACGAAGGTTATTTGCAATACTGGCTAGCAAGACACTCAACAACTATGCTACTAGTACTATTAACCATGCCACTGTATTCATCAACCATTCATCAACTGCGCTAGAGTAAATCTACGGAGTAACCATCCATCGTGTCACCGACCATCAACCGATAACACCATACTAAGGTTATTTGGCAATATTGACTTACAAAGAAAAACAAAGTCGAAAGGAAGTAGATAGTATGTTATAGAGTAAATTCATCTCATCTCAACCCGTTTTCAAAATCTCAAGAAGATTCGTACTCAGATGGTCACAGAATGAAAAGTGCTTAAGCCATAGTCCACCACGCTGTACCACTGCGGATTATCAGACTTCACTTTTGGGAGCAGTTTGTTCTACTCAGGCATGCAGGTTTCCCCTCGATACTAAACCTTCTTCCAATTAAAAAAAAATAGTATTTAATGTACAGAAATGATCCTGTGAAGCGGAAAAGGGTAATGAACAGGAAATGGCTAAGCGGAACGGACTTTGTGTCGACAAAATAGGTTTTTATTTTAGTAAAGAGATTTAACACTTGCCTTGCCTTTAAATAAAATGATTTATTTCACGTCTTATAAGAAACTAGCTTTTGCCCGCGACTTCGTACGCGTGGACTACACAATTTTCCGACCCTATATTTAACCCCCTTAGAGGTTGAATTTTCAAAAATCCTGTCTTAGCGGATGTCTAAGTCATACTAGCTATCTGCACTGCATGCCAAATTTCAGCCCGATTCGTCCAGTGGTTTGAGCTGTGCGTTGATAGATCAGTCAGTCCTTTTGCTTCTATATATTTAGATGTAGATGACAAAACATAAATTGCGTGTTTAAATATTTAGATTTAGATAACAAAATATAAATTGTGTGTTCTAGGATGCTTTGCAATGACCTGAATCAAGAGCCACGGAACAAGGGACAAGAGTTTGCGCAGAACGAGATTGTTCGGCTGACTTCAGAAATATTGGCGTTACAGGTAAAGTTTCTTTTTTATCAGTCCAATTATATTTATTAAGAGTCTACATTCAACATGAATATCTATACTAATATTATAAATGCCGAAGGTTGGAAGGATGGCTGGATAGCATTTTTGTTACTCAATCACGCCAGAACGGCTGAACGGATCTGGATGAAATTTGGATATGATAGATCTCTCTGGAATAACACATTTTTATCCCAAAACAGAGTTAACTTGGGAACCAAAACCTCAATCCAAGCGGACGAAGTCGCGGGCATCAGCTAGTTTACAATAATGATTAAAATATTTTCCAAAACTAACCTACTCCAAAGGTAAGTTTTGTCATTAAGTATATTTATTTAATGAAAACGAAGTAAGGTTTTAACAAAATAAAAATTTCGCTCAGGCAGGCAACTTCACCCTCGCCTGAAATCGTCTTGTTTCACCACTACTAGCACACTATACTACTTAACACGCTTTTATAAGCTTTACGTGTAACTAACTAAATATGTACACTGTACAGGTATACCACTTTTATACGTTACGCCGAAAACTTATTTTCGAATAGCGCGAAAGTATCTCAGCCAATCATAGCGCGCGTCCGTCCGCTATTGGTTGTTTCGTACGCGCCCAGTTGGGAGTCCGAGCACGAATATTTTTGTTACTCCATAATAGGCCTATTACACTGCACTTATTACAGGGCCCTGAGGTAAGGGTGGGCGTGGCCGCAAGTTAGAGCGTCGCTTATTACAAGCAATAAGGTCCAATTTAGGGACCCTTTCTCCCTAATTTTTATTGCACACATTCAAGTGTAAGGGTCCCTGTGAAAAGTGCAGTGTAATAGGCCTATAACTCTGTCAAATCTGAACCGATTTAATTTTTTTTAAAGGAGCGCGTAGACAAACTGTCTGAGAGCTGCCGAAAGTACAAGAACCAGATCCGACTGTTGCTGCAGAAACTGAAGGAAGCCGGCGTCGAACAAGTGGAGGACATCTTGGAAGGTAGGGTTGACGTTAGCATAAAATAAAAATACCTTTATAGTTACATTTATTTTCTAGTGCTATTCCGGTATATTGGTAAGGGTTCATAATGTAAATTATATTTTCTAAAAAATGATATGAAATATGCACATTTCATACCCTGTAAATGAGTTCGAAAGTTAAACTTCCCGGCCTAGGCCAGTAAAGAATGTATGTATTTTCATTACATATCATAAGTTTGAATTTGGAATCTTTCTTCCTGAATATCTTGTAACTTGTTATAATGTTCTTTGGCCTAAATAGTTTAAATTTGGAACTCTACCGTATTACGCGTTCAGCATCACAGCGCAAAAAAATATATTTAAAAAAAGTCACTTGTTTCATTTTTTAGAAAAGCACTATACACACCTCGACCGGGAGAGCATGTCTGGTCTCGTATATAGCCGGCCTCGCGTAGCTCGTCTAACACTCGACCAGAAAACGCGTACTTCCCGGTCTCGCGATGTAATAGTAAATAACTAGAAAGGTGTCATCACAGAAATAACAGGCTTACTAATGGCGCTAAACAGGCAGCATCTGAGATCATCACCTAATTAATGATTGCGGATTTTTTCCTATACTTGTGCTGTAAGACTTTGCTTCTTCCCAAGTTCCAACGGGAAGTACCCTATAGGTTTTGATTTATTGGCGAGTGTCAAAATATACGGCACAAACGGCCGTATCTTTTGATTGCGTTTATAGAAGCTTGTTTTTTTACAGCTTCAAGGGACCATAGACCTAAGTATTTGATATTAATTTCAACTTTGACCTCTCCCGTGAAAAAGTGGTTGACAGACTGACAGATGTACAACGAAGTGATCCTATAAGGGTTACTTTTAACCGACTTCAAAAAAGGGGGAAGTTCTCAAATCGACTGTATGTTTTTTTTTGTATGTATGTTACGCAATCATTCCGCCAATTATGAATCAATATTGATGATTCTTTTTTCGTTTGGTAGATCATACTTCAGAGGTGGTCCCATATAAATTTTATCGAAATTGATTAAGCGCTTTTTGAGAAAATCAACAAAAAAAATACATACCCAGATAAATTGTATGTTTTTATTGTTGTTTTTGTGTTTGTATTGTTTAAGTTGGCACTTAGGTATAGTTTTGAAGTCGGTTTTTGTTGTAGATGAAAGCGAATAATTATTTCCTCTTGAGGTGCGGAACCCTGAAAAAAGACAGCTGGGCGTCTAGATCCTTACTTAGATCTAGATCCACTAGGCCTTACTTTTTTTTATCCACTACAAGTTAGCCCTTGACTGCGATCTCACCTGATGGTAAGTGACGATGCAGTCTATAATGGTAGCGGGCGTGGGGTTAGGGGTGTGGCAGTTATATTACACGGTATCGTCCCGGAACGCTAAATCGCTTGCCGGTAGGGCGGTAACTAGCCATGGCCGAAGCCTGCCATCAGGCAAAACTATTACTTTACTTTACTAAACTTTAACAACTTCAAACTTTGCAATACACTTCTCAGATTCAACGGTACCACAGAACACATCGACGACGCTAGAGGTGAAGCCCGTGATGCGGAAGAAGGAACGCGAATACCTTGGCATGTTCGAGTATAAGCGGCAGGACGAGGGCATTATCATTAAGAAGCTTATTTTGGGTAAGTGCTGTGCATTGTGACGTCATTCTAAATTCAATATGGCGGACTCCCAACGGAAATGAGTCTTAAATATTCATGACTAGATGATGCTCGCGACTTCGTCCGCGTGGATTAAGGGTTTTTGATTCCCGCGTGCTTAATTTTCCGAGATAAAAAGTAGATCCAACCCTGTGCCAAATTTCAGCAAAATTGGTTGAACAGATGGGCCTTGAAAGCGTAGCAGACAGACAGACACACTTTTGCATTTATCATATTAGTATGGATTTTTTTGTACATATTTTAATTTTCTTCTTATTCTTTTCTTTCCTCAATTTGTCTTTTTATCTCCAGACCTCAGGCCCCGCGTAGCGGTAACCCTGTTGCCAGGGTTGCCAGCGTACATCCTATTCATGATGATCCTTCACACGGACCACGTGGACGACGAGCCCAAGATGCACAGCTTGATACGCGCCATACGCATGGCGGTGCGGAAGACGCTCAAGAAACGAGCAGAAAGTGTGGAGTACAACGCTCTGTGGCTCTCCAATTTACTCCGGTGAGTTGGCTCGCCTTAATATAGCTTGTTTTTAATATTCGCGCTATACGCATGGCGGTGCGGAAGACGCTCAAGAAACGAGAGGAAAGTGTGGAGTACAACGCTCTGTGGCTCTCCAATTTACTCCGGTGAGTATGCCCGCCTTAGCTACTTGTCAAATACCCAATCTGTTTACAGCAGGGCGACCGCGTATCTTCTGCATCAATCATTGTTACAGTATCAATTGTTGTGATTGGCTGAATTTGTGGTATTCTTGCTGCGTCAATGGATTTTGCCCAATAGTTGAAGAGTGTTATCCAATCAGAGGTGATTGCGATCGTTACACTGTAGCTGTCAGAGATACGCGGTCGCTCTGCAGGTTGGTCCAAATAGTGACGTCCAAAGAAAAAAATAAATAGATTTTTCGTACCTATCGGAAAATATCCCATGTATGTTCAGCGTTCATGTTTGGTATTTTTCGAGTAATATTTTTTTTTAGTTTTATCGTGAGATTTCTGAGGGAGTGATTTTTTTTCGTTTTATTTAGCTGTTTTTTTCCGAGCATTTTTTTGTGAACATGCTTGTTATGAAGTGTACTACTTTGCTTAAAATAAATATTCCATCTTAACACTAACACAATTAGAAAAATTTTCGTTCGACAGAGACAGAGTCGAATTTTCAACTTTAGATTAAAACTACTTAACTAAGTCAATTCCGATTAATTTTAAAAACTATTGGTTTCCTAACCTACTTTTATTAATCTAAAAATTTGGTACATAAGGGGGCATTATTGTGAGAAATCGGACTACGAAGGTGGTAAGGCGGAAATTTCTGAACTCACTACCTATTTGATTCTTAAAATTGATTTTGGCCTATTTTTGACAATTTGATGGCTAAATGCGGTAGAAAATTTCTAAATTTGAGTATTTACTATAAAATAATAAATACATACATTCAGTGACATCAAGGTTACGTGAAAGTTATTTGGCTTTATTTAGTTTTTAACAGTCTTAGGGCAAAAAAAAAAACAATAGAATTACACTTAGTTACTAAAAAAGCCTTATCCTTCTGGCAATGAAGTATAGTTATGTCTTAATAGAATTTGAAACCATCCAAACAATGTGCCCCAAACCAGTTTCATTAGGAAGGCAATAATGCGAACCTGTTTTTTTAACCGTAGTAGCACACGCCGGGTATCCGCTAGTCAAGACTATAGTCCATTCATTCGTTCCACAGACTGTTGAATAACCTCCGTCAGTACAGCGGTGACGCGATGTATCAAGAGAGCAACACGCCCCGACAGAATCAGCAGAGCTTACGGATATTTGACCTGTCACAGTACCGCCAATTGCTATCTGACATCGCTGTGAGGATCTATCAAGGTACGATTATGTTACGACTAGCGAATGCCCGCGACTTCGTCTGCGTGGTTTGAGGTTTTTTGGCTAGTCTATGTGCTATTCCAGACTATAATCTATCTCTGTGATCTATCTCTGTGCCAAATTTCAGCCAGATCCGTTCAGCCGTTGGGGCGTGATTGAGTAACAAACATCCATACATCCATCCAAACTTTCGCATTTATAATATTAGTAACATAAGAAGTAAAATAGTCCGAGTAAGATTATGTTGAACCCGGCTGAGTTTGTTGCGGGCTCTTCTCAGACCAGGGCGCGTTTGGAACCCTCGTAGCTTTAGTTTTAAGATACCGTAACTAATTATCACCATCATGTTTTATAAGTAAGTAATTGACGTCAATATGTGTACCTACAGTGTACCTAAATTGGATAAATGAATATTAGATGGATTGATAAATTATTATATTTTTTTATATTAACTTTTTTGAAGGTTGTTTTTTTTTTCAAAAGAGTTTGTTTGGCAACTGAATTTTAGAACAGTTATCCCCAACCGATTGAGCTGAAAATTTTGAATTCAAGTTTAGTTCATGCTAAAAGGGAATCCAACAGCATTAAAGGATTATTATTAAAACACGTTAGCTGCTTCATTCAAACATTTTTAATACCTTGACATCATTGGCATAATATCATACATCACACCTTCGACTCGCTTGCAAGCATCCACCGAGTTTCTTGCTGGTTCTTCTCGGTAGGAACGGCATTCCGAACCAGTGGTAGATTCACTCAACTATTCAAAAACACTTGTTAAAAGTCTACTTGAATAAAAAATATTTGATTTTGATTTTGATAAATGATGCCCGCGTCTTCGTCCGCGTTGATTACATTTTTTTAGTTTCTTTCTGGTTCTTCTCGGTAGGAACGGCATTCCGAACCAGTAGTAGATTCACTCGACTATTCAAAAACACTTGTTAAAAGTTGCTTGAATAAAAAATATTTGATTTTGATAAATGATGCCCGCATCTTCGTCCGCGTTGATTAAATTTTTCGCATTAATTTTCCGCGATAAAAAGTAGCTTAAAAGTCCTTCTTCGGAATGCAACCTAACTCTATACCAAATTTCATCAGACTTCCTTCATTTTTCAGATCTAATAACTCTTCTCGAGCGCAACTTGGAGAATCTAATCGTCAAAGCCATACTGGAGTACGAAGAGATCAGCGGGCTATTGGGGCCGGCTAAAGCCGCCGCCCCCTCCCTCCCCTCCACGGGTCCAGCCCGGCTGAAACACGAATTAGCCACCACGCATGAATACCTGAAAGTCCATGCCATTGATACTTCGCTCAAGGTCATCATATTTAAACAGGTATTATCCCTCGTTGGTCTAAATATTTATTTTTTAGGACAACCAAGAAATTGATACCTTGAAAAATACTTCAAAACTAAATAACTACAAGCTATTGTGGTACCAGCTTCCATTTTCTGTGTACCCTCATGATTATAATATGGGGCTCTTTAAAGGGTGGAATATTTCAAAAGCCGGCAACGCATTGGTGGTTCCTCTGGTGCTGCAAATGTTCATGGGCGGCGGTAATCACTTACCATCAGGTGACCCGCCTGCTCGTTTGCTCGCTATACATATAAAAAAAAGATTACACACATTGTTAAGGGTACAATCTTTAACTGTCTACAAATTTGTAAATGTCTATTGGTTGGCATGTTTGATTGCGACCGACGAGATCCCGGGCTCAAGGTCCGGGTCGGGCCATAGCAAGTATTGAGTTTTTCTTACGAGAAATTCTCAGTACTAGCCCGAAGTTAGGAACTTGGCGGTGTTCCACCCCCGTGCCTCGGAGAGCACGTTAAGCCGTCGGTCCCGGTCATTATCACTAATATCTGATAATAAACGATTGTAACCTAAAAGTTTAAATGGTACTCTTAGTCGAGTCGTATGCAGAAGGACGTGGGAACCCACCGCGTTATTATCCCAAGAAAATACCTACCATAATGTACCATAATGTGATTAATGGAACGGCCTTCAGGAACACGACGCAGAGAGAGAATTGGGTATTTGACAACTAGTCAAGTAAATTATTTTTCCAAAAGACCTTAAGTTAACATCTTCTGTTAGTTTCAAGTTTGAAAATCATTTTAAACTATCGATTAAAGAAAAAAAATGTGTTGAAATTTTATGACGTCACACCTATGTATTTCATACAACTTATCATCCCTACTGATTGTTTATTGTTATTTATTCCAGCTATTCTACTACATCTGCGCTTACAGTCTGAACCAGCTACTCTTGCGTAAGGATCTCTGCTGCTGGGCCAAAGGCCTACAGATCCGATACAACATCTCCCATCTCGAGACGTGGATCAAGGAGCACTTAGCCGAGTACGGACAGAAGAATGTGAGTAAATACTTTACTTGAGCTATTCTACTACATCTGCGCTTACAGTCTGAACCAGAAGAATCTATGCTGCTGGGCCAAAGGCCTACAGATCCGATACAACATCTCCCATCTCGAGACGTGGATCAAGGAACACTTAGCCGAGTATGGACAGAAGAATGTGAGTAAATACTTTACTTCAGCTATTCTACTACATCTATATCCCATTCAGCTATCATCTTGAAATCCCACGGACGCGTATGAAGAGATTTGCTTCCTCGTTTCTAAATCAAACCGCTAAGATATGGAACGCCCTTCCGGCTTCCGTTTTTTTCATCCGCTTATAATATTGGTATCTTCAAATCAAGAGTGAATAGGCATCTTCTAGGCAAGGGCTCCACCTTAGGCTGCTTCACCACTTGCAAGCAAGTCTGATTGCAGCGAAGCGCTAGTCTATAAATTAAAAAAAAATTACTTTAGGGTGAAATTTTAATGGTTTATTTCCTGCAGCAGAACGACGTGCCGTCAGTAGTTCTATCGAAACATTGAGATAAGCTTGAGAAACTACAGTAATTCTCTAGCTATACTAATTTGAATTGCAAGGTCTGCCTGCGTGAAATGCCATGAACTTTCAGAGTAAAATAAGCTCTCGTGTAGTGTTAAGGCATATACTATCTCTAGGTAAGCTATCGCAAGCAACGACCTCAATTTACATAGACGGGCCCTGTCAAACAAAGAATGTGGACCTATTTTACTAACGCCATCTAGTCTGAAAAGCGGGACAGCACTATGGCGGGGACAAGGACAGGGCTGTAAAGGTAGGAGCGTGCTCTAAAGGTTGGACGCCCAATTTTTTTCTATGAAAGGGCCCATTTAGTACCTACATATATATCGACGATCGCAAGGTATTACAATTTGTGTAAGGTCACTTTTAAGTTTTGTTTTTCGCATTGTAAATTTGTATTTTTTTGATTCCAATAATTATTATTTTATGCATAAATAAATCGATTCGATCGATTTATATACATTATATTAGATGATTACCGCGACTTCGTCCGCGTGGATTAAGGTTTTTTGATTCCCGCGAGAACTCTTTAATTTTCCGGGATAATCCCTGTACCAAATTTCATCAAAATTGGCAGCAGACAGACAGACACACTTTCGCATTTATAATATTAGTATGGATTTAAATGTTTTCGTAAATATGTTTTAGTGTTATTTGTGTATTTGTTTATGTATTATATAATGTAAAGTGTAAGTAGTATATTGTACGTATTAATGTTGTTTCACTATACCGCTTCATTGCATTTGTTTCTTTATTTAAAGGTTGTCTGGAGGAAATCACTTTTAGTGATAAGACCGCCTTTGCGCCCTTATTATTTATTTTTGCCTGTTCACTTTTTTATTTCTTTTTAATGTTTTGTGTGGCAATAAAGCATTTATCTATCTACCGATTGTTGTACCAGGACCGAATCATATCGCTGCGGGAAAGCATCCATTAAATTTTAGCGTGTATAGTTGGAACCAGTTGCTCTTGCCTAAAGATCTGCTGCTGGGCTAAAGAGCGAAACATTTTAATATTCTTTTAAAATTATTTTCTAAAATACCGTATAAAATAAAAAAATTTAATCTCCAAATTGGGTCAATTTGGGAATTAATAATTTCTGAATCCGGAGATGCCGGGAATCTAACCCGGGACGTCTTGTGTTAATATAACAGCGCTCAACATAGCGCCAGGAAGGTCGTCAAATATACTTTTAAAAAAAAAAATTTTTTTTCAGATGGAAGAGATCCTTAGCGTACTGAAGCCCATAACTCAAGCGGTGCAATTGCTACAAGCGCGAAAATCCATGGCGGACGTTAGGAGTACGGTCGAAATGTGCGCCGACCTCTCTTCCATGCAAGTGTGTAAGGTAAGAACGAAACAAAAAACCGTTGTGTCGATGGACATCCCGCAAGAACCTTTGTTCTACTTTCATTTTTATATTATAGGCCATATTTACCTTACCCCTCTAGCCGCGAACTGTAGCAGTTTTGCCATTAATAGGGATGATGCCTATATCAAAAATAAATTATTTCTAACTGATTATTAAATAGAGGGTCCTCCAAAAGACCTCAAATTCACATTAACCATTTTAAAATGTAGATTAAAGATAAAAAGTGCGTTGAAATTTGGTGACGTTACTATTGTAAATTTCATAGAATTTATTATTATTATTATTATTATTAAACAACTTTATTGCATACAAAAGAACAGTTACAAAGGACATATAATAAAAGTACAGACAAAAGGTGACCTTATCACTAAAGTGATCTCTGCCAGGCAACCTACACTAATGAATCAATTATTACTGTGCGACGGGAAATTGCTTATTTATTTAAGAGTTTAAATGCATACATAAACATATACATTCAAATAGGTACACACTAATAATATATACCGAAATATGATATACTAATAAAATATATAAATATGCAATATATACATAAACATTATATGATACATATATGTCACCGTAAGATTGTAAAATTTCCATACTAGAAGCGCGTTTTTAAGTTTGATAAAGAGTTGCTGATTTGATTGAGTTGTCATCATCCCTATTATGGTATTGTGTTGTCATAGTGATCGACTTTTCCATGCACTAGTCTCAATAATTGGGCAGAAAAATTACAAGACACTCTCCCCTCACCCCGAAAAAGTTTCATACATTGTTCATACGTTTCCTATTTCATCCAAGGCTCCAGTGTAAAAGGTTGATCGAACGAAAATCCTTCACATAGTAAAATGAAACGTGGTTTTATGCTGTATCACGTTTATTTTTAAATGTAGTATTATGGTCAGGTTTTATCTTTGACTTGTCTCTGATTCTGTCTAAAAATGACTGCGTTTTGGGCCATTTTGATTTAAAAAAAAAAAAATTTTAAAGAAAGGAAAAGGATTTTTTTTTTGTGTGTTGATTATGCTGCAATTAAAAGGTGTTTTTCCCAGGCAATAATATAAAAATACTGAAAAACTTTATTATTCAACGAATTAATTAATGTTAAAAAACAATACATTTTCAAATTAAAAAATAATGTGTTATTATCGCAGATCCTGAACATGTACACACCAGCGGAAGACTACGAGGTGAAAGTGACGAAGGAGTTCATCCACGAGACGCAAAAGCTGATGCAGGAGAGAGACGAAGCTGCCAACGCTAACAAGAAACCGGTATGTATCAAATAAATATTATAAACTAGCTAATGCCCGCGACTTCGTCTGCGTGGAATGAGGTTTTTTGGTTCCCGCGGGAACTCCTTAATTTTCCGGGATAAAATGTCTACCAGGTTAGCGCCCTACCATCTTAGCCTGCATTATCACTTCCCACCAGATGAGATCGCGGTTAAATTAAAAAAAACATCATTTTGATTTATTTTAAGTGATAATTATTGTTTTTGTTTTACAGCAAAGCCTTCTTATGGACACCAAAATGATATACTCAGTACATTTCGACTTCTGCCCGTCGCCCATTCGTCTAGAAGACATAGAAGTTCCAGAAGTATTAGAGCTCGACGGCCTACTGACCAAGATATAAGGAAATTTAGAAGAAGATAACATCCCTCCTAGCGTCCACACAGTCGTGAATAAAATTAATTATAAACATTACACTATAACACAGTTAACATTCAGGTATTTTGATCGTCTGGTTTCTAACATGTCCCAGGACTTTATTCTAGAGTTGTTGAAAACTGCTATAAAACCAAAGCACGCTACAGGCACGCAACAACTATAAATTTCAGCATTCTTTAAATATGCTATGCTATAGCACGCATGAAAGCATGACGTACGCTCACAGTAGTGCGTTACGCGAGACTAACGGTCGGCCAGCGCGCTACGGGCGCTACGAGTGCTAGGAAACGAACTACGAAGCACCGCTCGCGCGTCAGCACTGTAGCAACACAGAGGCTCCTCGGATAGCATGCTGTCCGTGCTATGGAAAAAAGCGTGCTTTGCTTTTGTGCTACGTGCTTTATGAACCACCTATTCATGAGCCTGTTCACATGACTCGGAGCAGACTAGCTGACTGTGTGCAGCCAGACGTTCAAGTTTCAAGTGTTTCAAGAGGGATTGAGGTGGACGGGAGGTGTCACTATTTATTTTTTTAAACTTGTCGGGCATATTCCAACAAAGCACGTGAGTTCAAACCGTATTATATTAAGTATGTTTATAAAGCCTTCTAGAAGAGTTTTCACGAATACGGTTTTTTAATAGGAATCTTTAGATTGGTGATAAATTCTAGAAGACAAGTTCCTTTTCTAGAAGGCAGAAGTGTATTGATATACTTTCTCGATATTTATATTTTATTTACATTAATTTCAAAAATCAAAAGAGATCTTCGTAAAAGATCTTCGTAAGTGTAAAAAGGTCCATATAAAAAGAAGGTCCAAGAAATAAGGTAGATTCAAGAAAACAAAATAACTTCTTTTGTTTTCTAGAAGGATATTATGTGCTTAAGAAATAAATGAAAGACTAGAGAAATATTTAAGTTATATATTTATACTTTTATTTGAACCTGATAACTATGTGATGATAGCATTCCAAAATATCCCTTCTGGTATTTTCTAGAAGTTATTTACTGTAGAAAATGTTTACAAACTTACTTATGCCTAGCAAAAATATATGATTTTCCTACATAATTTTCCTAGTATTTTATAGTATTTTTGTGTTATACTCTTTTGGTGTTATTGTTTTCAAAATGATTTTATAATAATTATATTACCTAAGTCGTTATTTATACTAATAATTATTTATTACATAAGAAAAAAATATATGTGTTAGTTGTTGACGAATTATTTTTAATCTCCGACGGCACGAAATCAAGTGAGTTAGATTTATTTATTTGTTTATGGCATCATACCTCTCAAACTGATTGGCCGAATTTGAACTAGGTTTGATTTATTTAAAGCCGATTTAATTTATAGTTCCTAGCTTAGATAGGATTAAAATCAGTTCATCTATGGGAGGTCCGATTCCAAATGTCAGAAGTTTATTTTATTTAATTTTCATTTTTTTCCTATTATAATTATTTTATATAAGAAATCAATCATTTCTTTAGGTGCGTCCAGATTATCTGACAGTTATATATTATATCTGACACTTTTTGTTACATTATCACACAATACAAGCGTCCAGAAAGATGTATAACAAACGTAAACCATGTTAGTTTGGGACATAAAAATGAAAGAAGGTATGTTTTTTATTTTATTTGGGACAATAAACAATCACATGTTATAACTTTAAGTAAGTCTAACAAACAAAACTATTAAATATGTAATAAACTACAACTTTTCACTAGGACTAGACAAGAACTAGGAGACACGATGTGTCTATTTAACACACATACCTAAACTACTTGTGTTTGTTTTATTGTTGTGTTCATGTAACATGTTAATTATGTTACATAGTCTGGACGCACCGTTACGTATGCATTTATTTATCTTGCCATAAGTTATTATCTTCCTTTAAAAACAATAGAAACTCACCTTTTTGCTCTATGGTTTACGGTGCCATTTTATTTTACCTATAACTGGAAAGAAATACTTTTAGGACAATTCACTTACAGTTCTGTTGCTTTAAAAAAATTGCTTGTAACCAGAGTTATTGCATAAAGTGAATTTAATGTAGTAAAATAAATTTAGCTCTCTAGGCTATAGGTATTAATAGATATTTTGACTCGTCAAAGTATCTGGCTTTACACCTTACTCGTATTAGTACGTTAAGACCTGGGCGCGACCAAGGCTCGCTCTCTATCTATATTTTATTGATAGTAATTCATCTGAATCGGTAGAGTAGCTTCCAAGCAACCGACTACATACTATACCCTGTTTACTCGTCGGTATGGGATATTTTTTTTTACTGGCTTTACGGTTCTGGAGTATAGGAACACATACTTTATAAAAACAGATATATAGACCAGAAGATTATAGTATAATAGTTATCACTCAATAATAAATAAATATATTGAGCCTTATAGAAAGTTAAAAAATAGACCAATCTGCAATAGCAATAGAGTTTTAATATTGCACGTTAAATATTTATGTACTGTTATATATATTACAAAACTTAAAAATAAGTTAAAGTAAAAAATATTATTAAAAATTCAGTTATATTATGTTACTCTTCTATTGATTTTTAGCATAAGCATGCACACACGCGTGCCTTTTTCTCAGCCATTTCAGTCGAACGATTTACTCAGAATTTCGAAGACGATAATGTAACACCGTAAATTCACGTGTCATGTCAGTCAAATTGACGTTTCATGTCAGTCTAATTCACGTAATTCACGGAAACAGTAGAGTTTTCCTAACGCGCCTTAGTCTGAGAAGCAGCCCACAACAAACTCGATCGGGTAATTTCACGAAAGCTCGTGGCCTCTTCCATTAGTTCAGTTAATTCACGCTTTAATCGACTATACCTATAGTGATCGTTATTGTATCAAAAACTGCACGCAACAAGCAACTTTAAGTCGTAAGACATGTCACTCGTTTGCTCTTAACCTAAAGCTTTTTTTCTAGTTATATTTTCATATTATATATTTCTATGATTCTGACAAAAAATATGTGATTCTTAAAAGTATTACAATTATTTGCATAATATTACATTTAGATTTATTTTTCTTTGATTTAAAACTTTATGTTTAAGTATTATGAAATGTATTTATTTCTTAATTTAAGACTATTCAAGTACTTATTTTCTTTATAATGATGATTGATTTAATTCTTTTTTCGTTATAAGATGTTTTCGATATTTCATTACATGATAATAAATACCATACTCTATTTGACAAACATTAACGTTTTTAGAAAAGAAAAATAAAAATACGTGGCATTTTAAACTGGTGCGCAAACTTTTTTGATTTTCCGGGATAAAATGGGATATTACTGACCATGTCCTCTACTATACTCATGCAAAATATCACGTAAATCAGTTGTTCTGTTGCGGCGTTATTAAAGGACAGACCAACTTTCGCATTTTAAATATTATTATGTATTAGTCAAAAATTATTATATGCCATAGAGTTATCAACGAAGTTAACTTAATTTGATTAATTAGTATTAGTTTAATGTTAGTTTTTTTTGTACTTAAATCGGTCATTTCTATTTATTTAATTTTTTAACTTTTTTAGTGGTTAAGTATTTTTGCCATTTCTATTGGACACTAAAATAAAACTAAATTGAACTACTCACTATAAGAAGAATAAACTATTATCAAGCTATTTTTTCCGCATGGAATATGTGTGAAAAGGATGGATCAAAATATCTGTCAAAGAAGTTTAGTTTTTATTATGTGCTAAAATTATTGCAATTATTATGTTATATTTTTTCCTACAATCTTTTTGATGTGATTTATTCAGAATTAAGTTAAATTCTGTTTCTATTCGAATTACTGTGTGTGCTATAAAAAATATAAAATCACTATAGTATGTGATTTTTTCCATGTTTTTTCCTATTTCTTCCAATAAACAATGTTTGCCCCAATACCTCTATTGATTAGTTGTTATAAATTGAAAAAGAATATACATAATATTATCCAAATTATATGCATATTATTTTAAAATGCCATAATAGCCATATTTATGGAGTAATTATTCGGTTTTTCGTTTTTTATTCGAGGCTCTAATGCTGAGATCTATAGAGCGAACTTTGACTTTGCTTAGACTTAAGAATTGATTAAAACGAGACAGATTTATGTTACTCACATAAGTCTATCTCGTTTTAACTCTAAGTAAAGTCTGAGCCAAGTCAAAGTACGCTCTATAGATCTTAGCCTAAATATAGTGCCATACAGCCTTAAAAAAATATTATATAAAAATAGTTTCAATAAATATATACTTAAATCTGTTCTAGAATTAATGTTTTCCTTTTTTTTCATATATTCAATTTAATAATGTTACCATAATATATTAAACCTAATAATGATGTTACTGATATATAGATACAAATTTATTTATAGTTGAATATTTAATTGTTACCATATTATACTTAGGCAACTTTGTAGTGTTAAGAAAATAATAATAATTAATTATAAATAATGATTATATCAGTACATATGAAATGTAACAGTGTAAATGTAACATTTATACATGATATGTATGTAACAAAATTGTCTTTTTTTCGTTCGGTCAAAATTTCGTATATACTGAAAAATGTTTCCGTAAAACAATATTACAATAAATTATTTAAATATTAAATTATTTTATGCCTTTCTTATAAGAGTCTAGTGAACGCTAAGAATACAAAATGGGGGCTAATTAAAAAAAAATCGGGTATTTTTCCCCACTATACATTAGCGATCTGCGACTGCGATCTCAACTGGTGGTAAGTGATGATGCAATTCGATGGTAGCGGGATAACCTGTCAAGAATATGGCAATTATGTTAACCCATACCCCTAATAGGTTTCACCCCTAATCCACTCTCAGCTGTTACTACACTGACTATATAATTTTATTTCATATTTTGTTTTTTCATTATACATATATATTTTCGTTTTAGTTATAATAATATGATATGCAATTTAATTTATGCTAATAAAATTAGTAAATTCACCGCACCCTGGCCGATTTTATTGTGAATTTTGGGTCACAAAGGTTGATCAATCTGATCTTTGATCAAAAAGTTGATCAAAAGTGATTGAAAAGGTCAAAAAAGAGAAAATTGTAAACATTCCATGCTCTTCAACTTTCGTGACTCTTCGTTAAAGTAAAATTGATCTTAATCACCTTGTTGTAGAGTTCCATTTCGTCTATTCACAACCAGCACGTTAAGCGAAAACGTTACGAAATTAAAATAATGTAAGTGATACCGAATATGTGACTTTAAATCAGGTCTTTAGGTTCCATTTTACTCTGACACCAAAATGTTATAGAATGTTCACTGTTCAGTCGGTCAGGGTGTTATTTCTCAATATGACAATCAATTCGTCAATTTATGAATTTCCTGTAGAATTAAAAAAAAAACATTAAATGTTATACAGAGAATAATTTAAAAATACTAATAACCTCTTAGTAGCAATTTTCTACAAATACAAACACTTTTGTTCTACAATTAAAAAAAAAGAAGTAATAATTCATTGAATAAAAAATTTAATTTTTTTGCTGCACACTAGAGTAAAACTCAGGGCCCTATTGGTAAGGGTGGGCGTGGCCGCTAGGTAGAGCGTCGCTTATTACACAGCGATAAGGACCAAATTAGGGACCCTTACTCCCTAAATTTTATTACAGTACACTGTTTCAAGTGTAAGGGTCCCTGTGAAAAATGCAGTGTCATAGGCCTATTAGACACTCTTCAATTCCGTGTTTTTAGAAAAAGACGAGACAATGAGATAAGTATAACTTAATAAATATATCTTATTCCCTCGGAGGCTAAATCCTATTATGAATAATCTCTTTGGTGTGGCTTTTTTTTCGATTTATCGATTTTTGCAAATCACAATGATTCTAAAGAAGTTTCAGTTGAAAAAAAATGTTTTTACTCAGAATTAAAAGAGTAAAACAGAGGTGTTTCACATTACGTACAGAAGCGTAGATCTTAGAGATTATTAGTAGTTTTAAATTAACCCATGTATAGACCTAGGTTATTCGTTGAAATGCTTAAAACAATATCCTAGTAAAAGATTTAGATAAATATATTACGAAGTAAACTTATATTCGGATCTCTTAAAAAGACAAATATAAAAATAACACACCTAGCCTATATGCAATATAATTGCAATTAATACATTTTGCAGTCATGGCTAACATTGTAAAACGGCTAAAATATAGTTCTGCCCTCTTTGACTGTAGGTATAGTTAGCGCCAATCATTTGTCATCTTTGAGGGGTTACTACCATCGCTTAAAGCAGCATTATTTCAAAATGACAGTTTTATGTTATGTACCTTGACGTCCCTAAAATAAGGGTTAGCGATGGTAGTATGCCTCCTGGGGCAATACTGTCAACTTTTGAAGTCATATTGTTTCATTATTGTTGACTTTCGTGTTTTAGTTAAAATCCTTATTTTAGAAACGTCAAGGTACGTGACATCAAATTGTCGTTTTGAGTAATATTGCATAAGCATTGCTTTATGCGTTGGCACTATGGCCCCTGCCCACTATAACTGTAGGCTGTATAGTTAGCGCCAATCAAAAAGTCTTATCTGAGGCGGTTACACGAACGTCAACAATATTAATATAAAAAAGTGCGTGTGTGCAATTCACTCACGGCAGAAGTGAAACTTCAGACTACGAGAGAATGAGGAGATCAATATAACTTGTATTCTATCTCATTCTCTTGCAAACTAAATCCTATTTATGAATATCTTTGTCACTTTTTGGTGTCGCTTTACGTTTCATTGAATTTTCAAATCACACCGATTCTAAAGTTTCACTTCAACAATATGGCTAGCGATGGTGCCGCTATTATTACCATCGCTATAAGCAGCATTATTTTAAACTGTCAGATTTATATGGTGTATCTTGACGTCTCTAAAATAAGGATTATATTTATGAAACTAAAGTGACAACAATATTGAAATAATACTGCTTTAAGCGATGGTAATATGCCCCCTGAACTGAGGTGCGAGTGCTTGTTTGCGCAGCTTTCACACAAACTGTCAAAGTCAACGTACTTAATACGCGCCAAAATATGCTATTGCGCCGCATCTTGCGGTCAACTTCAGACGCGACTTATAATTGTCGCCATACTAACAATATATTGTTAAATCTATAGAAAAAAAACTTGTACTTAAAAATTTTTTCAATGTACTATTATAATGTGAAAAATTAAAGCAATATCGGCATATCTTTGATTGTTATTTATTGTTTAATTTGAATAAGCATTAATTATCAGTGATATATTTCTATAATATTATCTTATCTATCGACGCTTCGTTAAACAGCGTTCATATGCTATTTCATTTGCAAGTAGATAATAGAAGTAGATTGGCACTGATTCTGTAGTGGAATCTCTAAACTAAACTAAAATAGCAGCATTAAAAATATTGCTAACCATTTCGTAATAATACTCTCTGCGAAAAGGGACGGAATTGGTTTTAAAGCTGTCATTGCAGTTAAGTTGAGATTGTGTTAAACAGAATTGGCCTCATTGGGACTAATTCGGTTGTTAACAACCTCTAAAATTACAGGTATATTGGTATAGCCACAGCACAGTTAATACGTTATTTTCTACCAGTCAGTCGACGGAGGCGTCTAGACAGCATCGCTGCGGGGTGACAGTGACGTGAGGAAACTGGCAGAATTTTCTATACAAAATTCAGTCACTCTAATGTCAAACCTTATGCAGTTTCTTACTTCTATATCTGTCAATCTATGGTTGATATATATTTAAAAAATCTTATTTTTAAAACCCTCATGAAGTCCATATTAATGCGAGTACAATATTAACTTAAAAACTATGTTAGTGTACTCATAATATAACCTAAACAAAAATAACTAATTTAAATACCTGCAGTTGTATGCTAGAGCACTAGGTACAAAGACATGCGTATGTATCCAGTTTCTCAGCATGGGGTAGTCAGGCTTATCACCTCACTCTGCGCATCGATGCGACTCATTTGCGCATGACGGCATAAAAATCATCCATGTGCGCAAGCATCGCCCTGAAGGCTTTATTGTATTGCAGTCGGAGCGCATTGTACCTAATTAATAGTCTAGGCAATAAAGCTAGACCAACAATAATTCCTCAGGCGAAGAAACTTTACAGTATGATAAAGTATCCTGAGTTAAACGTATTTTATAAATATCCAATAAAAAATCTGTAATTTTTTTATGGTATACCGAATTGTCAAAGTAGGAAGGTACATTATCGCGTAAACGCAGTTTAGATTTGATAATAAAATCGGTTTAAATATCGATGTTCTGCATGATTGTTTCGTTTGATATTTCGGTTTTGAGTGTAAATATACTACCCACTATTATTTTAAAAAGAAATCAAGAAAATTTGCATTCATAAATATTAAGTTTTAGGTATAAATACCTAACTTCCAGATGTTTTTTTTGTTGGATATTTTTGTGTAGGTTTTGGATCACCCAATACTAAAACCCTGCCAAGTTTCATCGACTGAGGATTTAATGCGGGGGTCTCCATACAACGGACCGCCCCGTTGCCTAGACTGTATGATGTACGGAATCGTAATATACGAATCGGATAAATAGGTATTATTGTATGATAAGTATAACAGCTACTTTCTAATCCAAGGTGGAACATGTCTTAAATACTCTCATGTCATAATATAGGACGCAATTTTAAATTGTTTCTGACAAAATTTAGAAATTTTATAGATACATAGAATAAAATAAATGTGTGCTGTGAATGTTACATTCCGTATAGAGTTTACTTATAATTTATTATTATTATGTTAAATAGAAACAATTATATAAATATTCATAATATAAAGTTGTATATGCAGCGAAATAAATTATGTTAGTGAATTTGTGGTGGTTTTATTTTATAGTAGCCTTCCCCGGGATACAACCTAACCCTGTACCTACCAAATTTAATCAAACTGATGAGCTGTGAAAGCGTAGCAGACAGACAAACATACTTTCGTATTTATAAAATTAGTATGGATTTTAACAGAAATTCATGAATTAAAAGTTTTGCAATGTCCTTTCAGGGCTTCACTTTTTTTCTCATGCTCATATTATTACATACTAAGATAATTATTATCTATATCTATATTAATTACTACATGCTGTCCGCGACTTCGACCGCGTGGATTAAGGTTTTTTGATTCCCGCAGGAACTCTTGAATATTCAGGGATAAAAAGTAGCCTATGTCCATCCCTGGGATACAACCTATCCCTGTACCAAATTTTATCAAAATCGGTTGAACAGATACATTTTTTGATTTCCGCGTGAAACCTTGAATTTTCCGAGATAAAAAGTCATCATCAAAACCGGTTGAACAGATGGGCCGTGAAAGCGTAGCAGACATACAGAAACACTTTCGCATTTATAATATTAGTATGTATTATAAATGTTTGTTCCTCAGTCACGGCTGAACGTCCACGTCTATCAGCTAACTAATTATGCATATTTTCTCGCGGTGTTTTCTTGAAATGTTATAAGTAGTTCGCGTAGATAGTATTGTTCTAGGTAGGTATTTTAGGTAACTACCTATATAGATACAAAATGCTAATATTAAGTATGTGTTTTTAGGTGTTTGCGGATAGGAAATACTAACATCCTTTTGTATCTCCTACCTACTGGAAATATTATGTGTAATTTGATTTCAGGGTTGATAATTGATACCTATTACTTGGAAATGGCATATTATTTTCTTTCCATTAAATAGAAGCCTGTCACTCTCCAGGTCCTCAAGTATACCCGATTTGTTGCTCTGTTGCGGCGTGATTGAAGGACAAACAAACACGTCGTCATTCGCATTAGTTAGGTATTATATACCGTTTACTAGATTTGATTTGATGTGCCGGCACTTAGCACACGACACTTTTTTTTAAAAACACATCTATGGGGGCGAAGTCGTAGGCAATTATCTATGTAGTTCTGTTATGTTTATGCCACTATGAACTCATAGACCACCTCAGCTCAATATCTCTGGCTCGGTGGAAATACGCTTAGATATACAGTATTAAGTATATTATCTACTACGTTACTCGTAAGGTACCTACTTACTGTTCCGTAGCAGACATATGTTTGAATATTGGTATGTTTTTCGTTTTGTTTAGTTACTCGCGAAATCTTGTCGCGAAAGGACGTGATAACATTTTTTATTTATTTGTATACCAATATCTATAACGTGTGTTAAATACCTAATAATTTTGTCTGAATCGTGTGAAGTGAAGTCAGCTATGTCCGCTTGCAGGTGCACTCCGTTATTCCCTTACTCACATATAACCTGGTGGGACGGAAAATCTGATACGATCGGAGAAAGAACAGGCGCAGGACCAACGGTTCGGGGGTGAAACACTGCCAACTTCCTAACTCCGGTCTAGTGTAGAGAATTTCTAGTCGGGAAATCCCACTAACTAAATAGTCCCGACACGAGAATCCAATCCAAGACTTTGTCATCTTCAGTGGAACATGCTAACCACTAGTGACTAGACCGATATAGCAATTAAATAGTAGGTAATAACGTGTGTAAAATTATTATTTATCTTACGACATACGTATAGTGTCACGATGTGTCGGTCATAAAACAAGATAAAAAATAACATTTTTATGAGACTCCTGTAATAAAGGTATGTGTGGCATGTGGCAACTGTATCTAATATAGATTATAAAATTTATAATCTGATAAAATCTTATCAGTAAAATAAATAGAGATATATTCGTGTCAAAATTAATGAAGAATGTAAGGTATGCTAGATTGTTTAAATTCGTCCGAGTGGATTTTAAAAATGTCTGGGAACTTAATTTTCCGGAAATGAGAATAGCCTACGGACTTCAGGCTACTTTTAGCTGAAAGTATGCAGACAGACAGACATTTTAGAGTTTACTTATATTTAGGAAGGATGGCCAAAATCTACATACAAACAAAGATAAATTAAAAAACTACTAAGCACTACGTAATTAGACTTAGTAGGTACCTACTTTGTAGTTTTTTACCATCCGATGAGATCGCAGTCAAGGGCTAACTTGTAGATTTAAAAAAAATACAATAAACAATTATATTTACAAAAAAATAAATGCACGCTGTCCACATGCTGTCCAATTGATCTTTAAATAGTGCCCAATACACTAGGTGCAAAAGGTAGGATGGTGGTATCTGGGAAAAACTTCTAGGAAAAACTAGTTTCTCAAACGGTATTTTTTATCCATCGAAGGTTTGCTATGAAATAAAAAGGACATTTTCACAGCAAACCTTCAATGGATAAAAAATGTATGAGTGGCTTTAATTTTTTGATAGCCACTGAGTTAGGGGAGAGAGAATAGGGGGGCAGGACTTTTTATAATAATATTTTAATACATTATATTATAATATATAATATATTTAATAATATTAATATATTATACTAGCTGATGCCCGCGACTTCAGCCACGTGGATGGAGGTTTTTTAGTTCCCGTGGAAACTCTTTAATTTTCCGGGTTAAAAATAAGCCTATGTGTTATTCCAGACTACTTATCCGTGTGTCAAATTGCATCCAGATCCGTTCAGTCTAAACCAGACTTTGTTTTATATATTAGGATTATATTATATTAAATAATATATTAATAATAAAATAAGTTATACTTATAATATATATTAAAAATATTTGCATATGGATAATGTAAAATGCCAGCATAAGTATAAAATGACTTCGATAAGACTCTCCAAATATCGCATCTAAGTTTAAGGAAAATGGTTTCGAAGACATCAACATCTGCATATAATCGTGCGTTCTGTATATCTGGGTCATGGACGGATCCTGACGAAATGTAGAGTTTAATAATATTATTTTATTTAAATGTTTATCATGCCCCTATGTTTTCCTTTTTTCGATAAATATTAATTTTAAGAACATAGTCTACAAACCTACAAAAATTGAAAATAATTTTGTCACATAAATAATTTTGTAATTACCTATTACGAATTATCAAGGCGCGTCGCACGTCTATTAGCTGACATTAACCCCCCTCTCCCCCCCCCCCTTGTCCTAATTACCTAATTGAGATGAGTAAGATATTTTTTTAAATAAGGTATTTACGATTAATACTAGGTTGGTAAAAACACCTTCGCAGGTAAAGCACTCCCAAGTAACACGTAATCTGTATAATCACTAAAGTAAAGACTCATTTACGTTTTAAAGTCAGACTATCACTTTAAATCAGTTTTGAATTAATTTAAATGCTTTTCAGTAGAATGTGGTAAAATTTATAATGCATGAAGCTATTGTATGGTCTAAAAAATAAAGTTAATTGGCTTATAATCATACTAAAACATTAATTACTTTTAATATACAGCACCTTATACAGCATTTACACTAACACAAAGGTTAAGACCTTATATTAGTAAATAAGAAACCTAATACTTTAAATAAACGTTGTCGAAATATTTTATAGTGAACTTAGATTTATTAACACATTTTTAAGATTAAACGCATTTTTATAATCTTTTCTTATGCTTATTTACAGCTAAGCATTAGCCAAACATTTACTAAAGTTTTAGCTCTGTTATCTTCTTATTTTATTGTTACTTTAAAGCTTTCAGCACTATTTAGATAAATAAAAATGTAATTTTATAACTATAGGTCATAATTTGGCCATAAAACCATGAGTAGTATGATTATTTATATATATATACTCATTAGTAATTTTATGTCGCACGTGTCACGTTGTTGTCATGAATAAACAGTGGAAAAAGACTAAGAGAACAGGTGGAGTAAAGAGAAAGATAAAAACGGAATATTCAAATTTTATATCTGGTATAAGTAATGAAAAACGTGTTCCAAACAATTATACTCTTGATACATAAAATACAGAATAATCGGTAGTTGTGTATGAGCCAAGCACCGTTCAAGAAGTTCTATCAAGTGGTTCCGTAGTACATTCAAGATTTGAAAATGAAAATTATTTTGCAGAAGTGTTATCAGAAGGTACTACTTTCTATAAATATATACATATATATTATAAAATAACTGATTATTAAACTACTTGACCGTTATCAGAAGCTTATATTGAGACACGGCTATATCCGGTTTCCGCTGTGCTGTTTACCTCTCTTTCTACCGTACCGTACCGTACCGTACCGTATTTAGTTGTTTTTAGTAGGTATTTCGTTACAATTGTTCAAATTATATAAGTTTATATAATTACCATACAATAACCATACAATAACCATATAATAACCATTTTTATGATTTTCAAATTCGGTCTAAAACAGCTGTTTTAGACCGAATTTGAAAATCATAAAAATGGTTATTGTGAGTCAACCTTAAAAGATAGTTATACGCTATCGCGGACTTCTTTTTACTTAGCACTCTTTGAGAGGAACGTTTCCACCATACATTGTCGTCGGGTAACTAACGATTTAGGCAGCGCACGCCACGTAAGCTCTCAGATGAGATGATTTTTTCCGACTTAACTACTCACATTATTGCAATTTTCGTAAGGATCTCCAATTTTAGTGGGAATAAAATATAGCCTATTTTACTTGTTAATAATGTAGCTTTCTATAAGTGATATAATTGTTAAAATCGGTTGAGTGGTTTTTGAGATAATCCACGTAGTTTGATAGATATAGATATTTTAATTTGTTACGTTATGGCTTCTAGAGGCCGCCATTTTGTTTTTTCTCAAATTCGGCTTCCGTTACGATACTCGGAAGATTAAGATAGATTAGATAGATAAGATTAAGATAAAGCTAGTGGTGCAAGTAATATCAAAATCGGTTCAGCCGTTTTGTCTGTAGTACGACACAAAGGAATACACTAAAAATGAACCTTTGAAACCTCGTAAATCCTAAATGATCATTAAAATGAGAAAATGATCAAGGAAACCAAACTATGATTTTGTATGACCTATTCATCGATACCCCACTTGCCATATTCTATCGACTTTTATTTTTTACTTTGTTACATTATGGCTTCTAGAGGCCGCCATTTTGTTTTTTCTCAAATTCGGCTTCCGTTATGACACTCGGAAGATTAAGGTAAAGCTAGTGGTACAGTATTATCAAAATCGGTTCAGCCGTTTCGTCTATAGTGCGACACAAAGGAATACACTAAAAATGAACCTTATAAACCTCGTAAATCCTAAATGATCATTAAAATGAGAAAATGATCAAGGGAACCTAACTATGATTTTGCAAGACCTATTCATTGATACCCCACTCGCTACAATCTATCGTCTTTATTTTTTAAATTTGTTACATTATGGTTCCTAGAGGGCGCCACTTTGTTTTTTCTCAAATTCGGCTTCCACAGTGACACTCTAATGATATACACGGCATAAACTGGTGCAAGAATCATCAAAATCGGTTCACGCGTTTAGGCTGTAGCTGTCCAAACATATTATATAGACTGATGAACACATATTATAACCCTGTGCGTTCCGCATTCGGGTAAAAATGGTCCAGTTTTCACGTACCTTGTCGTCCCTAAAATAAGGATTATAATTATAAAACACGAACTTCAACAATATTTAAACAAAATGGCTTTAAACGATGGTAGTATGCCCCCATGGAGTAGTAGGTTATACATATATGTCACAGTAAGATTGTAAAAACCGTTAGATTATAATCTAACTCGCGAAATTCTAAACTGTCGAAAGTTCTGTTCTCTGTTCAATGTTCTGAGTGTCAATTTTTGAAATATTCATTTTATTTACTGTTTCTTGTCTCTTTCTTGTAGGTTAATTTAGGGTTCGACATAAATAATCAAGTAGTGCCCGGCCGCAGGCTGGGCACTTAGGTTTTATCGGGTTTACATACCTATCAGATTACAATCTACCGGAAAATAATGCGTTAAATTCTAATCATTCGACAGTTTAGAATTTGCGAGTTATATTATAATCTAACGGTTTTTACAATCTTACGGTGACATATATATCCTTATAGACTCATACTGCCTCGTTGGTCTAACTCTGGTGGTGGCGGTCTAGTGTAGAGAATTTCTAGTCGGGAAATCCCACTAACTAAATAGTCCCGACACGAGAATCCAATCCAAGACTTTGTCATCTTCAGTGGAACATGCTAACCACTAGTGACTAGACCGATATAGCAATTAAATAGTAGGTAATAACGTGTGTAAAATTATTATTTATCTTACGACATACGTATAGTGTCACGATGTGTCGGTCATAAAACAAGATAAAAAATAACATTTTTATGAGACTCCTGTAATAAAGGTATGTGTGGCATGTGGCAACTGTATCTAATATAGATTATAAAATTTATAATCTGATAAAATCTTATCAGTAAAATAAATAGAGATATATTCGTGTCAAAATTAATGAAGAATGTAAGGTATGCTAGATTGTTTAAATTCGTCCGAGTGGATTTTAAAAATTTCTGGGAACTTAATTTTCCGGAAATGAGAATAGCCTACGGACTTCAGGCTACTTTTAGCTGAAAGTATGCAGACAGACAGACATTTTAGAGTTTACTTATATTTAGGAAGGATGGCCAAAATCTACATACAAACAAAGATAAATTAAAAAACTACTAAGCACTACGTAATTAGACTTAGTAGGTACTTTGTAGTTTTTTACCATCCGATGAGATCGCAGTCAAGGGCTAACTTGTAGATTTAAAAAAAATACAATAAACAATTATATTTACAAAAAAATAAATGCACGCTGTCCACATGCTGTCCAATTGATCTTTAAATAGTGCCCAATACACTAGGTGCAAAAGGTAGGATGGTGGTATCTGGGAAAAACTTCTAGGAAAAACTAGTTTCTCAAACGGTATTTTTTATCCATCGAAGGTTTGCTATGAAATAAAAAGGACATTTTCACAGCAAACCTTCAATGGATAAAAAATGTATGAGTGGCTTTAATTTTTTGATAGCCACTGAGTTAGGGGAGAGAGAATAGGGGGGCAGGACTTTTTATAATAATATTTTAATACATTATATTATAATATATAATATATTTAATAATATTAATATATTATACTAGCTGATGCCCGCGACTTCAGCCACGTGGATGGAGGTTTTTTAGTTCCCGTGGAAACTCTTTAATTTTCCAGGTTAAAAATAAGCCTATGTGTTATTCCAGACTACTTATCCGTGTGTCAAATTGCATCCAGATCCGTTCAGTCTAAACCAGACTTTGTTTTATATATTAGGATTATATTATATTAAATAATATATTAATAATAAAATAAGTTATACTTATAATATATATTAAAAATATTTGCATATGGATAATGTAAAATGCCAGCATAAGTATAAAATGACTTCGATAAGACTCTCCAAATATCGCATCTAAGTTTAAGGAAAATGGTTTCGAAGACATCAACATCTGCATATAATCGTGCGTTCTGTATATCTGGGTCATGGACGGATCCTGACGAAATGTAGAGTTTAATAATATTATTTTATTTAAATGTTTATCATGCCCCTATGTTTTCCTTTTTTCGATAAATATTAATTTTAAGAACATAGTCTACAAACCTACAAAAATTGAAAATAATTTTGTCACATAAATAATTTTGTAATTACCTATTACGAATTATCAAGGCGCGTCGCACGTCTATTAGCTGACATTAACCCCCCTCTCCCCCCCCCCCCTTGTCCTAATTACCTAATTGAGATGAGTAAGATATTTTTTTAAATAAGGTATTTACGATTAATACTAGGTTGGTAAAAACACCTTCGCAGGTAAAGCACTCCCAAGTAACACGTAATCTGTATAATCACTAAAGTAAAGACTCATTTACGTTTTAAAGTCAGACTATCACTTTAAATCAGTTTTGAATTAATTTAAATGCTTTTCAGTAGAATGTGGTAAAATTTATAATGCATGAAGCTATTGTATGGTCTAAAAAATAAAGTTAATTGGCTTATAATCATACTAAAACATTAATTACTTTTAATATACAGCACCTTATACAGCATTTACACTAACACAAAGGTTAAGACCTTATATTAGTAAATAAGAAACCTAATACTTTAAATAAACGTTGTCGAAATATTTTATAGTGAACTTAGATTTATTAACACATTTTTAAGATTAAACGCATTTTTATAATCTTTTCTTATGCTTATTTACAGCTAAGCATTAGCCAAACATTTACTAAAGTTTTAGCTCTGTTATCTTCTTATTTTATTGTTACTTTAAAGCTTTCAGCACTATTTAGATAAATAAAAATGTAATTTTATAACTATAGGTCATAATTTGGCCATAAAACCATGAGTAGTATGATTATTTATATATATATACTCATTAGTAATTTTATGTCGCACGTGTCACGTTGTTGTCATGAATAAACAGTGGAAAAAGACTAAGAGAACAGGTGGAGTAAAGAGAAAGATAAAAACGGAATATTCAAATTTTATATCTGGTTTAAGTAATGAAAAACGTGTTCCAAACAATTATACTCTTGATACATAAAATACAGAATAATCGGTAGTTGTGTATGAGCCAAGCACCGTTCAAGAAGTTCTATCAAGTGGTTCCGTAGTACATTCAAGATTTGAAAATGAAAATTATTTTGCAGAAGTGTTATCAGAAGGTACTACTTTCTATAAATATATACATATATATTATAAAATAACTGATTATTAAACTACTTGACCGTTATCAGAAGCTTATATTGAGACACGGCTATATCCGGTTTCCGCTGTGCTGTTTACCTCTCTTTCTACCGTACCGTACCGTACCGTACCGTACCGTACCGTACCGTACCGTACCGTACCGTATTTAGTTGTTTTTAGTATTTCGTTACAATTGTTCAAATTATATAAGTTTATATAATTACCATACAATAACCATACAATAACCATATAATAACCATTTTTATGATTTTCAAATTCGGTCTAAAACAGCTGTTTTAGACCGAATTTGAAAATCATAAAAATGGTTATTGTGAGTCAACCTTAAAAGATAGTTATACGCTATCGCGGACTTCTTTTTACTTAGCACTCTTTGAGAGGAACGTTTCCACCATACATTGTCGTCGGGTAACTAACGATTTAGGCAGCGCACGCCACGTAAGCTCTCAGATGAGATGATTTTTTCCGACTTAACTACTCACATTATTGCAATTTTCGTAAGGATCTCCAATTTTAGTGGGAATAAAATATAGCCTATTTTACTTGTTAATAATGTAGCTTTCTATAAGTGATATAATTGTTAAAATCGGTTGAGTGGTTTTTGAGATAATCCACGTAGTTTGATAGATATAGATATTTTAATTTGTTACGTTATGGCTTCTAGAGGCCGCCATTTTGTTTTTTCTCAAATTCGGCTTCCGTTACGATACTCGGAAGATTAAGATAGATTAGATAGATAAGATTAAGATAAAGCTAGTGGTGCAAGTAATATCAAAATCGGTTCAGCCGTTTTGTCTGTAGTACGACACAAAGGAATACACTAAAAATGAACCTTTGAAACCTCGTAAATCCTAAATGATCATTAAAATGAGAAAATGATCAAGGAAACCAAACTATGATTTTGTATGACCTATTCATCGATACCCCACTTGCCATATTCTATCGACTTTTATTTTTTACTTTGTTACATTATGGCTTCTAGAGGCCGCCATTTTGTTTTTTCTCAAATTCGGCTTCCGTTATGACACTCGGAAGATTAAGGTAAAGCTAGTGGTACAGTATTATCAAAATCGGTTCAGCCGTTTCGTCTATAGTGCGACACAAAGGAATACACTAAAAATGAACCTTATAAACCTCGTAAATCCTAAATGATCATTAAAATGAGAAAATGATCAAGGGAACCTAACTATGATTTTGCAAGACCTATTCATTGATACCCCACTCGCTACAATCTATCGTCTTTATTTTTTAAATTTGTTACATTATGGTTCCTAGAGGGCGCCACTTTGTTTTTTCTCAAATTCGGCTTCCACAGTGACACTCTAATGATATACACGGCATAAACTGGTGCAAGAATCATCAAAATCGGTTCACGCGTTTAGGCTGTAGCTGTCCAAACATATTATATAGACTGATGAACACATATTATAACCCTGTGCGTTCCGCATTCGGGTAAAAATGGTCCAGTTTTCACGTACCTTGTCGTCCCTAAAATAAGGATTATAATTATAAAACACGAACTTCAACAATATTTAAACAAAATGGCTTTAAACGATGGTAGTATGCCCCCATGGAGTAGTAGGTTATACATATATGTCACAGTAAGATTGTAAAAACCGTTAGATTATAATCTAACTCGCGAAATTCTAAACTGTCGAAAGTTCTGTTCTCTGTTCAATGTTCTGAGTGTCAATTTTTGAAATATTCATTTTATTTACTGTTTCTTGTCTCTTTCTTGTAGGTTAATTTAGGGTTCGACATAAATAATCAAGTAGTGCCCGGCCGCAGGCTGGGCACTTAGGTTTTATCGGGTTTACATACCTATCAGATTACAATCTACCGGAAAATAATGCGTTAAATTCTAATCATTCGACAGTTTAGAATTTGCGAGTTATATTATAATCTAACGGTTTTTACAATCTTACGGTGACATATATATCCTTATAGACTCATACTGCCTCGTTGGTCTAACTCTGGTGGCGATCGATGTAGTACCGGGTTCGAGTCCCGGGTCGGCCCATAACAAGTATTTATTCTGACATATTTTTTTTGACATGAAATTCTCAGTACTAGCCCGGACTCCGGCTTAGGAAGCCGGCGGTGTTTCACCCCCAGAAAAGCACGTCCTGCGCCGGATCTCTCTCCGGTCGTGTCCGATTTTCCGTCCCATCGGGCTATGTGAGTAAAGGAACCACAGAAAGGAACAGAGAGTGCACCTGTGTATGCGATGCGCACACACTTGTGCACTATAATGTCTCCCGCGCAGATGGTCGCCGTGTTTGGCCACGGCGGCTATCTGCGCGGTCAGGGGGACATATTTTATTATTATTTTCATACTTTATTATAATATATATCACATTTTTAGTATCGGTTTGCCGTTTGGTGTTAATAAACGGCCACCTATATAAAATAATAAAAGAGACCCTAACTTTTACCAAGGTCCATTCCCATACGTGACTTACGTCAACGTGTCATGTTACGTTGCCAGTATATTTTCAGCTGATTAGTGACATATAGTAATTTTCAGAAATATTGTTTATGTACTTTGAAAATAACTAGTACACCACTATTTTTATACTATTTTTACACTAGTAGATAACTATTTTTATTATACTTACATAGTAGGTAAGTATAATAAAAATAGTTTAAGGTCAGTAAAAAAGATGAAAGTATATATGTAAGTAACTTTACTCAGGTGTGTTTAAATAATTACTTCTCTAAATAAGTCTTTTTATCTAAATAAATCTTATCTAAAATAGAAAATTCTAGAACATGCAAAATAATGCTAATCATCCCACCGATTGTGTAAGGAAATCGTAATCGTAATCGTTTGTCAAACGGATAATTCGACCTATCTAAGGAGTTCTTAGAAGCCTGCACGTCAAAAAGCATGTATGAACTCCATAAACAGTTCGAGTAATACGTTTTAAACTGTCAAATGATTACGATTTGCTTAGACAATTGGGCCACATGCCTAGTGCCTGACACATAAGATCTCGTCGTATAATTTAGAAAAGCCCCTTTATTTAATTACTGATATTTTATTATGATAAATAACCCGAAAAATTTAACTATGATGACATATCAATCCATCAATAAATAACTACAGATTGATGATAGTAATTATTGATAACGATCGAATTATATTCAGTTATTATCAAAGCTTACCGTAATAATTGACGTGTTCTAAATTCTAATTTAATTTAATTATTATGCTATTGCAATCGTTTATATATACGAGGGAGCGTTTTTATGTTCGCGGAATGAGGGGTAAGGGGTTGAAATAAAAAAACCAAATTAATTTTCCTTTTCTATATATTCACCTGCAAGACGGACACATTTTTCAGATCTTTCAATTAATTTATTTATACCCTCATAAAAAAATGTTTTGTCTTTGTCCTCAAAATACGCTGAAACTGCCTCCTTAACTTCATCATCGGTGGTAAATTTTTTACCCCGCAGCTCTTTTTTCATTTTTGGAAAGAGGTAATAATCACTCGGGGCCAGGTCTGGGCTGTAGGGTGGGTAGTTCAAAATATTGAAGCCCACTTTAAGCAGGGCAGCCAACGCAACGCGGCTCTTGTGGACGGGCGCATTGTCGTGCAAAAGCAGCACACCTTTCGTCAATTTTCCCCGTCTTTTCTGTTTAATGGCTTCTTTTAGTCACTCTAATATTGAAGCGTAGTATTCTCCGGTTATAGAAACACCTTTATCTTCATAACCGATCAATAATATTCCTTCAGAGTCCCAAAAGACCGTTGCCATGAGTTTCCCAGCTGACTGTGACACCTTAAGCTTCTTGGGGGGTGCTGTGCCCTTTTTATGCCACTGCATAGAGTCTTGTTTCGACTCAGGTTCATAATGATGAACCCAAGTTTCGTCTCCATTAACAATTCGACTCCACACAATACACCATCCTTGTCTTCATTGCAGAGGTCCAAAAATGCACGTGAACACTCTACGCTTTGTTGTTTTTGCGGCGGCGTGAGCATTCTCGGTACCCATCTTGCGCAGACCTTAGTCATGCCAAGATGATCGGGATTTAAAAAATGGTTGTATCGGATACTCCAACCATTTCTGCGAGTTGTTTCTTCTTTAGTCGAGCATCGTCGAGTACAAGTTTTTCGACTTTTTGGATAAGTTCTGGCGTGGTCACCTCGATGCTCCTGCCCGGCCTCGGGTCGTCTTCAAGGGATTTCCTTCCTTTTTTAAACAAACTGTGCCACTTGTACACCATGGTTTTTCCTGGACAAGAGTCACCGTAAGCCGATGACATCTCATCCAATAAGGTCGCAACTGATTTTCCTTGCTTGGTAAGGAACTTTATAACGGCACGATGTTAGATTTTTTCCATATTTCACTTTTCACTCCTGATTATGTTGCTTGGTTGGCGATAGCTCAAAGAGTAGGTAATGCCTAAGATAAGTTTGAAACTCGTGTTATAGGCATCAGTGCTTTCCCCTTACAATCTTCTCATATTATAACAGACAACAAACGAAATTAAATAGGTACATTAATGTGCATGCAAGAACAATATAGCGATTTGTTATTATCAAATGTAGATGGTGTGTAAATATGTGTGTGTGCGTGTGTGTGAATATGTGTGTGTGTGTGTGTGTGTGCGTGTGTGTGTGTGTGTGTGTTACTTTAAGATAACCAGTAAGTTCTCTGTGCTATCATACGTAAGTTCTTCTAACCACTTTTTTACAATATTTTTACATTTATAAGAATTCAAATTAGATATATTTAATTCATTATTAATAATATTGTATAGGAAGCCGCCAAGGAAACAGTATGAGCCTAATCACCCCCCTCCAACCCTCTCATTCCGCGAACTTAAAAACCCTCCTCGTAATTAACCACTACTAATTATTTATTACTTTAAAGTTGACTACTTAGTTACTTAATTACTTAATTATCTATAAAAGTGAGTTTTCGGTAACAATTTCACTTTTCACTTTCTCAGATAGGTACCTACTTTAGAACTTTTTTATCAGTGAAGTGCTAAATAGATGAATAATAGGAATGTTAAATAAGTAGAGGCCATAAGTATTAGTGCCATTAAATTGGACAAGTATAATAATTAAATAGCACAGAATAACGAAGTACGTAAAGGAAGCACTAATTTGTACTGACGTAGCAATATACAAATCCGCATTGAAAGATTAATTGTGTTCAAAAAATATTGTCTCTCAAAGTCCGAAGTAATTACGTATGGACATTTAAACTTTAAAGCAACAGTACGCTTAGTCCAAGATTTAACATTGCAAGTTAATCGCGATCGAGCTTCCGATCATATTAGCGTCAAAGTAAAATGAACCTTAATTAACTGCATTGATTTGGAGCTCAATTTCGTGAAGCATTTACAGCCAGCGCTTCAAACGGAAACATTTCGAAATTGAAATCGTCGTCGTCGTCTCAACCTATAGACGGCCACTGCTGGACGAAAGTTTCTTGCATGGATCGCCACAGAGCACTGTCTTGTGCCGCTTGTTTCCAGCGGCTCCCAGCTGCATGCTTGAAAATCCTCTGTCCGTCTACCTAGTAGGGGGTCGTTCAACGCTGCGCTTCCTGGTGCGAGGCCGCCATTCGAGCACTTTGGTCGAAACACGGTTGCTAACTATGGGCCTGATAAGAAGGCTCAAGGTCACTCAGCGGGCGATGGAGAGATCTATGCTTGGATCCCTGTGTGATCAATTAAAATCGGTTGTACTAAATTTGTGACTTTAAATAAAGAGCTTTTGGGTCCACTTTACTTTGACGCCAATGTCGATTTATCGAATTCGTAATGTAAAAACTTAGACTAAGCTACAGAATTTGGGGCCTCAAACCGCAAAAACCGGACTTACATCTGAGTGGCCGAAGGATTTAATGTTAGTCGATTACGCATCAGCAATATTTGACGTTTTGTTGGACTAAAAAGAATATTACGTAGTCGAAATAAATCGGACAAATACCATAACTCTTACGATATTTTTAGAATTAACTTGGGGCCAGTATATTTTCATGCTTTAATGCATGCAAATAACGGGATTATAAAAAACCAACTGAAGTATTTGCAGACAAAAACTGTGGGTTTAATTTAGTGTAAGGTTTCAGAAGTTTAGTAGGTACTTACATAAAATATGTAGGTTTTATTTAAAAAAAAATATTTTTATTTTTCAGATATTCACTCATGCCGTGGTTCGGCAAAAGTGAAACGAAAATGAAAATGCATACAAAAGTGAAAAAAGTTAAACAAGTGTTTTTGTTCTAAAGTGACAATATTTAGTGTAAAAGTGAATAAAAATGTTATGTATTACTCATTAATAAGAACTTTAGGAAACAAGTTTTGAATATCGCCATATACCTACTTAATAAGTAATCTAGTCTAAATGATGCCGGAGGATCTTCGGAAGAGAAATCCGGTAAGATGATCGTTTTTCTATTATTTACTTTGTGTAAATCTAATTAGTTAAAGATATTTGTGAGATGAGATGGTGATATTAAAAAACCCGCCAACCCGCATTGGACCAGCGTGGTGGGTCTAAGCTCCTTCCTCCTTTCCTCTCTCATATGAGAGTGGAGGCCTTTGCCCAGCAGTGGGACGTTAATGGGCTGTAGTGGTGGTGGTACCATGTTATGAATTTTTTTATCTTTATATGATTATTTAGGAATGGTAGGTACCTATCTAGTTAAGTGCAATTTAAAAATATATCAACCTATGATAACGGTAGACAAAGTTGCAGTTTATCTGCTAGCAAATAAAAAATAGCTGTTAGGATTAAAGTCACGTATGAAATGCATCAAAACGTAATAGAAATAACTACTTGTTGTATGCTACATGATTATATAAGATGTATTTAATTAATTACATTATTCTTAGTAGTGTAAGCGACAATCCAGAAGTAGGTATTATTGAGACACTTTTAATATGTCTGTACTCTCATTTGGAACTTGCACGAGCGAATGGTCACAACGTGTAGCGGTTCCACGAGAGATTTAATGTAATAAGATAAAAGTTCAAACAAAAACATAAAGACATTATTCATTTGATCTGGCCACGATTGCTATCGTTATGTTCTAAACCAAATTGCGATCTAAACACAAAAGTATTCAATAATCGCCGAGTCTGCCTGCAGGAGACTGAATTACCATCGTCAAAACACTCGTATTTAGACTAACTATTTTTAATATGGCGTCGGCATCCGCAGATTAAATCGAATGACATGAAACGAGTCAAATTGACTGATATTATACTTCCTGTTTCATGACATATGTACTTATAATGACAAACAATAATAATGTACTTATAATGACAAACAATAATAATGCTAACTTATGTTAGCAATATTTTTAATGCTCCCATTTTAGTATATAGATTGTGCATTACTTAACACAGGTCAACACAAAATTTGACTTTGACTTTAAAGCATAAAATTTTGATATTTTAGGCAGACAGACTCAGCGATTATTGAATATTTTTGCGTTTTCTGAATTTCTGAATTTTCCCTGGTCTGGCCTGCTAGGGGCTTCGGCTGTGGCTAGTTACCACCCTACCGGCAAAAACGTGCCGCCAAGCGATTTAGCGTTCCGGTACGATGCCGTGTAGAAACCGAAAAGGGGTATGGGCTTAATATAACTGCCATGCTAACAGGTTAGCCCGCTACCATCTTAGACTGCATCATCACTTACCATCAGGTGAGATCGCAGTCAAGGGTTATCTTATAGTGGATAAAAAAAAATATAGATCTGTTAGCAGTTACAACTAAACATAACAAGTTACATATTGGATTTAAGGAAAATCCCTCGACCGGAGTTAAGGTTTTGAGGAAATCCCCGAAATCAAATGCTAATTAAATTTATCTTTATCTAATAAACTTTTAGGAAACATGGAAAAAGTTAGTTTTCATTTTTATTATTACTACTATCGCCTTGTATATTTTATAGTTTTACAAGGTAGCTATAAACTTTATAGTAGAGTTACACAGTTGATTGCTATTTCTAACGAGTCAACCGACCTGTTATGTTTATATCATTGTTTCACAATAAAAGTGTTTTAGAAAACAGCGTTTTTATATGTGTCACTTCGTTAAATAAATATAAACAGTATTAAAATGTAATTGATTGCTTTATATTGTATGTTAAAGTCGTTAAGACAAGATGTGCCTACCTAGTGATAATAAAATTATTCTTTAAAAGATTATTTTCTTTCTTTATTCATAAAAATTTTACCTGCTTTATTTTACTTGGTGAAATGAAAATAAAGTGAGTGATTAAAAAAAATGAAATTATTTATAGTCCCTTATTTATCTGACCCGGTGACAGCGTCGCTAGTATTTTTTTTTAAATGTTCAGCTCCGACGCACGACTGGAATTTACTCATTAGGTACGAACGAAAAGTGTTACTATGGAAACATAAAGTAAATAACGTAACGGAGAAAGTTTGATTTTACTCCCCATAAATGGCCCGGGCTTGCATATGAAAATCGATTCATAAAGAGGTAAACTCCAATAAAATAAAAATCAATTTTGTTGGTGATAAGTTGGTGGGACCATAAGTACCTACCTGAGTATGCCAATAGGTACTTGTAGGTTTTTATTTTTCCTAATTTAATTATTGAAGACTAAATGATATCCGCGACTTCGTCCGCGTGCATTTATAATATCAATGTGGATGTTTACAGGCCGGAGACGGCGGGAACGACTTAGAAATGGAAAGTTCAGAGAAAAGGCCTGAAAACACGAACGGAAATGTGAGTAAACTCTACTTCTCTCTTCTCTCTCTCTCTCTCTCTCTCTCTCTACTTATTATAGACTAAGCTGTCCAAACTCCATAACTTCGCTTGCATGGGAAATTCTTAAAATATGACCTTTTTCATTTTCTACATTTTATAGAGAGATTTTCATCCATCCAAACTTTCGCATTTATAATATTAGGTCTTTACCTATGAAATTGCCTTTCTTCAGTACTGGTTATTTCAAATAAATAAAGTTTGTACTGGCTCTGTATTTTAAATTCAAATTAATTTTGTTTTAAAACCATGACATTCTTTTTACAAACTCAGTCTTTTGTTTTTGATTAGCGTTGTATTTTCATTACATTTCAACATTTTTCGTTATACCTAATGGATACTTTAAAAATTCGTGTAATTATGGAATATGAGTTCCGTCGTGGCACCAACGCGACACAAACGGCACGTAATATCAAAAACGTTTACGGAGAGAACTGTACAAACGAACGCACAACCCGTTATTGGTTTTCCCGGTTCCATTCTGGAAATTTTGACTTGAAAAATGAAGCTCGTGGTCGTCCGGAGACTTTGGTCAACAATAATGAATTAAAGGCGATTGTGGTAGCTGACGAAACTCAATCTACAGCTGAGCTAGCGGCAGCTTTTGATGTAAGCATCAAAACAATATTGATCCATTTGCGACAAATTGGCAAGGTAAAAAAGCTTGATAGATGGGTGCCCCACGAACTTAACGATCGCCAGCGAAACGTACGCGTCGAGACCTGCCTTGCGCTGCTCAACAGGCACAGAAATGAAGGAATTTTGAAACGAATTGTTACGTGCGACGAAAAATGGATTCTGTTCGACAATCGAAAGCGCTCAGCAAGTTGGTTAGATCCTGGTTCAGCACCAAAGCAATGCCCTAAACCAAAAATGACCCCTAAAAGGTAATGGTCACTGTTTGGTGGTCTAGTGCGGGTGTGATTCACCACAGCTTTTTACAAAACGGCATGAGCATTACTGCAGATTACTGCATTACTGCTGTACTGTGAAGAACTGGAGAGAATGATGGAGAAGCTTGCACATCTGCAACCTGCTTTGGTCAATGGGTCGTCCCCACTGCTCCTTCACGACAACGCGCGACCCCATACTGCGCAACAGACAGTCTCCAAGCTGCAAGAGCTGGGGTTGGAAGCTCTCCCTCATCCGCCACACTCAGCAGACCTTGCACCTACCGACTATTACTTTTTCCAAAATTTAGACAACTTTTTAGTGGGTAAAAAATTCAATTCCCGAGGGGCAGTACAAAATGCCTTTGAAGAGTTTGTTGCCTCCCGTCCAGCTGATTTTTACAAGAAGGGCATCAAGAAACTGCCAATGCGTTAGCAAAGATGCGTCGATTGCATGGGTGATTACTTCGATTATCAGAAATAAAAAAGTTTGAAAAAATAAGTACTTTCACTTAATCCATACAAAACGGCAATTTCATAGGTATTTAAGTACCTATTATTAAGTATGTAATGATACCCGCGACTCCACCCGCGTATAGTTTTTTTTTAGCAACTTCAAGTAAACCCTTGACTGCGATCACACTTGATGCTAAGTGATGATGCAGTCTAAGATGGTAGCGGGCAGCGGGCTAACCTATTAGAGGTATGGCATATATTAAACCCTAATCGGTTTCTACATGGCATCATACCGGAACGCTATATCGCTTGGCGGCACACGTCTTTGCCGGCCGGGTTAACTAGCCATCGGCCGAAGCCTCCCACCAGGCCAGACCAGAGAAAATTCAGAAATTATAAATTCCAAATTGACTCTGCCGGGGACCCGGAACCTTCCATGTTAAGACAACAGCACTCAACACTGTCCTTCCCGGGATGCAACATAAGTAATCTTTGAAACCAATTTCGGTGAACAAATGGACCGTGAAAGCGTTGCACATAGACATACAGACAATCTTTCGGATTTATAATATCACTTTTGGTATCAACTATCAATGATACTAAATCTAAAAGTTAATACAAAAATCTTTTGACATTATAAAGAGAAAGTAAACGCATTTTAACCTTCGTGATCAATTTTTAAAGGCTAACTAGTACTTTGGTCTATATTCACTTGCATTTATTGTAAATCCTGATTGGATTTACAAGCTAGGTACGTTTATTCTTAACTTAAACTATGTGTGTCTGTGTGTGTGCGTGTGTATGTGTGTGTGTGTGTGGTGTATTTGTGTTGTTTTGTGTGAGTTTTAGTGTTCTTGCTATGCACGCCTCTTTTATGAAGTGAAATTTCCTTAGAATTGTTGTGATTTGAAAATTCAACGAAACGAAAAAGCGACACCAGAAAGAGACTATTGTAGACTAGAGTTCTATTGTATTATTTTCAATAAAAAAAAAGAGACAAACATAGTAATAAAAATGATTTAGCCTGCGTGAGAATTAGATAGCTCTAGAATACAGGTTATATGTATCTCATTCTCTCGTAGCCTACTTTTCTGAAGTTTGACTTCTGCCTTGTATTTCACACACTTTTTTTACGATGAAACATGTTAAAAACCTTAAAATAAACTGTAAATAAACCTTCAAGGCAAAAGTGAACAGGCATCTTCTAGGCAAGTGCATTCCAACCTAGACCTTATCATTGCTTTGCACTAAGCATGATTGTCGTCAAGCGCTAGCCTATATTCTCTCAATAAAAAAATAGAACAACGCTATAAAATTGTCATTTTTGATGTAATTTTTCCAGACAGCCTTCGAGTATCTGGATTACGAACCTAACGGTTGGTTAGAGTTGACTCTGATGAGGGTGGGGAGCTCCACTGAAGGCTTCGTGAAGAACAACGGTTCAGCCATGAAGATCATCTCGATATTCACCCTTAATGGCCTAGTGATAGGGTTCTTTTTCGGCTGCTTGTACTATTGGATTAAGTACAGTAAGTCACTGATCTTTAATTAATATTTATATAAGACTTCATCCGCGTGTTTTTGATTCCCGCGTGAACTTTTTAATTTTCCGGGACGGATAGTTTGTAACTATCAATATTTCATCAATATCGGTTGAACAGATGGGCCGTGAAAGCGTAGCAGATAGACATACAGATAAACCAAAACCTATTTATTATAGGGTACTTCCCGTTGACAATCATGAAATTTGGCAAGAAGCAAGATCTCACTGCACATGTATTGGAAAAAATCCAAAAATCGTTAATTAGGGTTCCGTACTCATAGTGTTGAATTGTTTGTCAGGCGCTACCCAGACAGCGCCTTAAGTAAGTCAGTGATTTCACAACATATTACGTGTTGATATGACATTTTTCTTGTTTTTAACTAAATTTGTGTTGTGTGGTGGTACGGCACCCTTAGTCCACGAGTCTGACTCGACCTTGACTGGTTTTTATACCCACTACAAGCCCTTGACTGCGATCTTACCTGATGGCAAGTGAATGATTCAGTCTAAGATGGTAGTGGGCTAACCTGTTAGGGGCATGGCAGTTCTAATGAACCCATACCCCTAATCGGTTTCTACACGACATCGTACCGGAACGCTAAATCGCTTGGCGGCACGTCTTTGCCAGTAAGGTGGTAACTAGCCACGGCCGCAGCCTCCCACCATTAATTATTTCCGGCCATCGATATCTAGTTAGGTACTAGATGGGCCCTTTCAAAGAAAAAAGGCGTTCGACTTGTAAGGCGTGCCCCTCACTTGTATAAGCCTGTCCTTGTCTCCGCCATAGCGATGTCCCGCTTTTCAGACTAGATGGCGTTCGTAAAATAAGTCCACATTCTTTGTTCGACAGGGCCCGTTTATATATATTGAGGTCGTTGTTTCAGGCAATGAACCTCTGGAACTGTGCTCCGGCTTCGGCAGTTTGATCGCGTTGCTAAGCATTATCTACTTCTTCGTAATCTACTTCCTGGTGGTGAAGAGATTCTTCGGAGAATGGTTCGAGGCCACGGTGTGGAACCCGATGGAGAATGTGGCCTTTTATTTGTGGAAGATTACGTGAGTATAATAAGTCTCTCTCGTCGTGAGTTAACTACATATTTGTTCCTTGTGGAGCCTTACCCGACGTCCTACGACGCGATACGACGCCATAGAAAATGACAGACGTATAGCTACGCGACATATTTGATTGCGCGATTGAGCGTTCCGGTACGATGCCGTGTAAACTGTAACTGTAACAAAGTAGAAACTGATTCAATATTCAATATTTATTTATTCAATTCAAGCTAGCTAGCATTAAGTTATATTGTATTATTTTCAATAAAAAAAAAATCAGGTACACTGTACATTTATTGACGTCCGAAACTTACAAAACATGATGATATAATCAATTAAGGCAATTAAGGTATCAACATAGCTACGCGCTACGCTAAGTTCCAAACGCGCCCCGGTCTGAACTCTGAGATCAGCCCACAACAAACTCGGTATCATCGTTTCATAAACATCGTATTAACCTATTTAGTAGAACTATTGGGGGTATGGATTTAATATAATTGCCATCCCCTCAACAGGGTATGGCAATTATATTAAACCATACTAATTATATTAAATCATACTAATCTTAGTTTACATCTTCATAGAAAAAAATTTTGACAAATTAAATAAAACCAGGTGGGATACAAGCAAGGGCTAACTTCATTAATTAGGCTATATCGGTAACTGTAAAACGTCGAATATCAAAACTCCTTCGCGAGTCGGTTCCTTTCAAACTATCTTTTTCAATAGCTGTCACTCCAAAAACGCGCGAAAACTCTAGGAACGTCAAATGTTATAGCGGGGCTTCTTAAGCGCCACAGACAAGGATAGTCTAGGGTGACGTTTACGTTCCGTTATACAATTTTTATCCGCATAACATAAGGTTAATGTTATCTTGCAGCATCTTCAAATGGTGCTTCAGCCTAGCGATTATCGCAGCAATAGCGCTCTTCCTGTACTGGGATGCGCGGCACTATCCCGAGAGACTCATCTCCCTGCTTGGATTGTCATTGCTTTTACTGCTTGGTAAGTCAGGTCCTTAGTCAGGCCGCATCAGGTCTGCGCATCATTAGGTTAATTTCACACTATGGCTTGGTAGCACGTGTGTAGGCAAAGTCGGCGCGGTAGGTACATGCCCCCGATTGTTTAAGGAAATCGTATTCCTTTGTCAAACGGATAATTCGACCTTAAGGAGGTCATAGACGCCTGCCCGTTAGAAAGCATGTACATATGAACTCCTTATACATCTCTTATATATAAAATTCTCGTGTCACAATGTTAGTTACCATACTCATCTGAAACGGCTTGACCGATTCTTATGAAATTTTATATGCATATACACTTGGTCTGAGAATCGGCTATCCATACTAATACATATAAATGCGAAAGTGTGTCTGTCTGTCTGTCTGCTACGCTTTCACGGCCCATCTGTTCAACCGATTTTGATGAAATTTGGCACAGAGATAGGTTGTATCCCGGGAAAGGACATAGGCTACTTTTTATCCCGGAAAATTCAAGAGTTCCCGCGAGAATCGAGAATATTTATCTCTTCAACCGATTTTGATGTTTGGTATGGGAATAGTTTGTTTCTAGGTGAAGGACATTGACAATTTTTTATCCCGGAAAATTAAAGAGTTTCCGCGGGAATCAAAAACCTTATAATCCACGCGGACGAAGTCGCGGGCATCATCCAGTTATTAATAATTAATTTTATATTCAAACACAATTTTATATTACTTAAGATGAGAAAAAAATGGCTTTTTTAAATTTTATCTATTTATTTATTTCCAGGATTCGTGTTCTCATCGAGTCCCGGCAGGATAAACTGGCGGACCGTGATCATGGGTCTGCTGATACAGTTCCTATTCGGCGTCGTGTTCATACGCTGGGACGCCGGCCGTTACGCCTTGCAGTGTTTCTCCGACAAGGTACCTTCAAATCTATACTTGTTTAATATTATAAATGCGAAAGTTTGGATGGATGTTTGTTACTCAATTACACCATAACGGCTGAACGGGTCTGGATGAAATTTGACACAGGGATAGATAAAGCCTGGAATAGCACATAGGCTACGTTTTATCCCAGAAAATTATGGAGTTCCGCAGAAACCAAAAAAACCTCGATTCACACAGACGAAATCACGCGCATCAGCTAGAACCTTCAAAAATTGCAAAAAATGGCCCAGTATCAGACATCCCGCAAATAAATTCGACGTATCAAAAAAGAAAAAAATACCGACATAGCTTATTTAGTTTTAGTTATTAGGTTTATTAAGTACTAACGTAGGAAATAAGTTTGTATTACTAACAAAATATGAGTCATTGTTGCTTGAAATAAAAGTCATTCATTCATTCATTCATAGCGTGAGTCCTTACATTATTCTTTAAAAAAAATGAATCGGTTCTATTTTGGAGGAGGAAATAGGAGAATACGAGAGTAAGAATTCGACTTTTTTTCATAGCTATGCTCCAAGCTGCAGTTGTCCCTATTGGGTGATAAAGATAATGGGACTCTATGCGAGGAGCAGCGCGACGGCAATTTAATTTTTTAATATCCATTCTCAAGTTTCCCGTTGATGGCGATTGGGTATTTGACAACTAGTCAAATCTGCAACTTTTTTCAAACGTCAAAACGCGTGCTTAGTATGGATTTTGTATGAAATTTTAAGTTGTGACGTCATCAAAGTTTGACGCACTTTTTTTACTTTAATCGATAGTTTAAAATGGTAATTACTAATAAAACAAGCAGGGGACGTGGAAATTACGACTTTTGGGAGATCCTTTATTTAATAATCACTCAAAAATAATTTATTTCACCAGTAGTCAAATACCCAATTCCTCTTTCCAGGTTGCCACTTTCCTGTCTTACGGCATAGAGGGCGCTGCGTTCGTCTTCGGAGACCTGCTCGTCAGAGATGAAAAAGTCTTTGCGTTTAGTGTGAGTTCGTTACAGAGTTAAGTTTTCTTATCCTGAAGAATTATAATTATTTAATTTATTTTATTCATTCATGTACTTACCAATTACTTTAAACGAAAATAATTAATTCAGAAAAGGTAGGTAGTGCCCCATCATCTTGGCGGGGGCACTACTGTGCCTCCAGATCTTACATATATTATTATGTGACAATTTGGATGTCTGGTTACTAATTCACGCCAAAGTGACCGATTTGAGGTAGTTTATATCCGGAATTAATTGCCGAAAAATTAAAGATTTCCCACGAGAGTCAAATAACCTTACTCCACGCGACCGTTTTCGCGAAAACGACAATTTACTCCTATTTGAGATATTTTTTCTTCCAGCAGCCTTAAAATCGAGTCAGATGGACACACTGTCGCATTAATAATCTATGGATATTATTCTCTAATTCTATATCACAAAATTGTGTGTGAAGTCACGCACTTGGCCAGCATGGTGGACGGTGGCCATAATCCTTCTCCATCTGAGAATCCTGGGGTCACAACTGAAAACTAGCGCCTTGCTTTGTATGGATTTATGTGCATATGACACAGGGCAAAACGCTGAGCTGTACCACACCCTTTCTGGGTGGTGTCACAGACGAAAGTGTTACAAGAGTGTTTTACATTTGTATCTAGTTTTGTCTGCGACACCACTGGTGAATAAACTGTTTTTCTTTCCTTCAATCTGTGAGAAGACCTGAGTCTACCGAGTTGACATGATGTGTATTCTCTATTCCAGACTCTACCAGTGATATTCTTCTTCAGTATGCTGGTAGAAGTTTTATTCTTCTGGGGAGCATTGCAGTGGTTCTGCCTGAAGTTAGGCCGATTACTGCAAACCGCTACAGCCACCACCGTCTGTGAGAGCGTCATCGCTGTTGGCAACGTGTTTCTTGGAATGGTAAGCCTAGAGTCTTCTTCAGTATGCTAGTGGGAGTAATATTCTTCTGAGGAGTATTGCAATGGTTCTGCCTGAAGTTAGGCAGACTAGGCCGTTCGCCTGCGTAAGTGATCGATGGCCATTCTTTGTCCTATTATTATTTTACTAGGGGTCCGCCCCGGCTTTGCACGTGTATCATAATAGTCCATACCCAATAAATAATAGCCAGTCGGCACTGGGCAGCACATCAGATTTTACAGTAGCACTGCGATTTCTATTGCGCCTTACTTTATTTCTATGATACCTTCTAAGATATTCATCTGAATTAAATTGTATTAAATTGTATAAAGGGCGAATTCGGTCTATATTAAATACTTGAGAGGGGAAACCACTTTACTTTGATAAGGATTAATACAAAAGTCAAAAAGTAGGTAATAAAAAAGTTGATAGTCAGTAAAAACGCCTTCAAAAGTAAAGCTTTGTTTCAGACCAAATTTTAAAATCATAAAAATGTTTAATATGAGAAAAAGATAGATATATGCTATATCTATCTTTTCAGGTTGTCACGGAATTTTTTTAGAACTTTTTAAGAGGAAAAATTCCATCATACATTGATTTTCATGTAACTTTTGCTATTTACGCAGCGCACGCCACGGAAGCTCTCAGAAGAGACGATTTTTTCCGACTTCATTCCATTTTTTGCAATTTTCGTACGGATCTCTTATTTTATTGAGAATAAAATATAGTCTATGTTACTTGCTGATAAAGTAGGTTTCGTGAAAAAATCGGTTGAGTAGTTTTTGAGCTTTCCACTACAAACAAACAAGCAAATCTTTCCTCTTTATAATATTTGTTCAGATTAGTGGGAATAGTTATAATTAGGGTTGTAACGGAACCTCGCCTCCGCTTCCGTAAGTGCGGAATTTTCGCAAGAAATCGTACCTCCGCTTCCGCATCCGTCTCCGCCGTTTTTTTTGCAGAGTTGTAACGGAGGTTTATTTACGCTGAATTACAATGCGAGAGGTACTTATCGAAGCAGGTGACGTCAGTTATACCATTACAACAAGCAAAAAGGCGAAGAATCCTCAAGAAAAAAACAAATGTGGGATTCATCGCATCCCAAAGCACAGAAACTGGACGATGTGATCGGAGAAATCCACCTCCGCCTCCGCCTCCGTTAACCTCCGCATCCGCCTCTGTTTCCGCTAAGAACGCCTCCGTTATAACCTTAGTTTTAATGTGTTGAAATGTCCTTCCAGTCGGAATCCGTGCTGATCATCAAGCCGTACCTGTCTCTGCTGACGCCGTCAGAGCTGCACGTTGTCATGGCGTCAGGCTTCGCCACCGTGTCCGGCAAGTAATATTTTGAATATTGTTTATTTTGAAGTGAAAACTTCTCTAAGCGCGTTGATCACTTTTTGGTAGGGGGTAAAAATGTGGAAACGCGAGACCGACGCCGTTCTTCTTAAGACAAAAGGTTTTAAATATAAATAGTACATTCGTAATTCAACTTTAAACGCTTTGTTTTAAGGTTTATATTTAAAAGTGATGTGTAACCGTGACTGGCACCTCGCGACACCATTCTTCTTAAGACAAAAGGTCTTAAGTGTAAATAATATAGTACATTCGTAATTTAACTTTAATGCTAATTAGTCTAATTTTAAGGTTTATGTTTTAATTATTTTAAAAGTGCTATGTCGTTATTTTAAATTATTTTTTCACTTCTATCAGCAGTCCCTATGACTGCCAATTTTTATTTTTTAGGGTTCCATACTTCAAGAGGATAAAAGGAACCCTTATAGGATCTCTTCGTTGTCCGTCTGTCTGTCAACCATCTTTATCTCGGGAACGCGTGTAGGTATCAAGTTATAAATATCAAATACTTTAATCAACGGTTCCTTGGAGCTGTACAAAAATCAAGCTTCTAAGTCAACGCAATCAAAAGATACGGCGGTTCATGCTGCATATTTTGCACGTTCTGACGCTCGCCAATAAATCAATACCTATAGCCTAGGGTACTTCCCGTTGACCTAGAATCATGTTTGGCAAGAATCAAGGTCACCCAGCACACTTAAAGGAAAAAATCCGAAAATCGTTAATTAGGGTTTCGTACTCATAGGGTGTCGAATTGTTTGTCAGGCGCTACCAGTTTAGTGCCATATGTAAGCCAGTTAGATCAGATGCCAGAGACTTGTGCGTCAAAGCCTGAGTGATGATGCCTCAGCTGTACAGGCACGATCCTGGCGGTGTTTATCAGCTTCAGCGTGGAGCCAGCTATGCTACGCCAAGCTCCTAATGTCAGAGACTTATGCGTCAAAGCCTGAGTAATGATGTCTGGGTTGCTCCGTACAGGCACGATCCTGGCGGCGTATATCAGCTTCGGCGCGGAGCCAGCTCACCTGGTGACGGCGAGCGTCATGTCAGCCCCGGCCGCTATATGCTACGCCAAGCTGTTGATGCCGGAGACCCGACGCTCGCTCACCAGCATCGACACCATACAACCTGTGGAGAAGTAAGCTCGTTTTTTTTCATCCAAGTTATCCCTTGCCAATTAAGAAACCTGTTAGGAGTATTGCAGATATTAAAACCATTACCCGTGATCGATTTCTACACGGCATCGTATACATCGCTTCGCGACACATCTTTGCCGGCAGGGTGGTAGCCACAGCCGAAGCCTCCCACCAGGCCAGATCAGAGAAAATTCCGAAATTGACCCTGCCGGGAATCGAACACCTGACCTCCCACGTTAAGACAACAGCGCTCAACACTGCGCCAGTGAGGAGTCCTTTTCATGTTTTTAGTTTTAAGTTATTGGTACATGAATACATTTCAGCCCACCCTATCAGCGCCAATGCGAGGAGCCACTAACGGCATTGCACTGGTCCTCAACATCATCGCCAACCTGGTAGCCTTTGTCTCGTTCATCGCCTTCCTCAACGGCGCGGTGGGCTTTTGCGGCGCGCTGCTTGGCCACCCTTTTTTTTCGGGGAGGAATAAATCTCTCTGGACTTCTGCCTGGGCTAGACAGGGCGTGTCCGACTCGCACGGACTAAAATAACCTCCCCCATGTCGGCCAGGTGTCAGCACGGAACTGCATAGCATGACTTCATGCTGACCCTCTATATATCTCTTTTCTTCTTTTCCTCTTTTTCCCTTTCCTCTCTTCTCCTCATTATGTTCCTTAGTATTTTGCCGTATCGTGTCTACGCATCTTCGCTCGACAGCATCCGTGTTATTAAATTTCGGGCATCAACATCGTCGCTGGTACCCTGCGCCTCTATCCTCAGCCCTGCACAACCAGGACATTCAAAAATTGCGTGTCCCGGGATGTCCTCTTCTCCACAGAAGTATCAGGCTTCGCTCGGGGCTTTCCCAATTGCGAAGAGGTAAGTTTTAAAAACCCCGTGACCGCTGAGCGCCTGCGTTAGATTAATAATTCCAGAAATTATAAATTCCAAAATTGGCCCTTGCCGGGAATCTGCTAACCGTCCCCTCCCGCACGTTAAGACAACAGCGCTCAACACAGCGCCAGGGAGGTGTCATTTTCATGATTTTAGTTTCAAGTATTGGTGCATGAATACCTTTCCAGACAGGACCAGTCAGCTCTATCAGCTGCAACTCGAGGAGCCACCAACGGCATTGCACTGGTCCTCAACATCATCGCCAACCTGGTGGCCTTTGTGTCTTTCATCGCCTTCCTCAACGGTGTGGTGGGCTATTGTGGCGCGCTGCTCGGCCATCCTGATATCAGCCTCGAGTGGATATTTGGCAAGATCTTCATACCTCTTTGCTGGTTGATGGGTGAGCTGAGCTTTCATCCATACTAATTTTATATAGTTTATAATGGTCTTTATAGCAGATGCCCGCGACTTCGTCCGCGTGAAACAAGTTTTTAAATTCCCAAGGGATCTTCCAAATTTTTCGGGATAATGCCTGTGGTACTCACAAATAATGTGACTTTCTATTGGTACCAGAATTTTCAAAATCGGGTCAGTAGATCCAGAGATTACCCCCTACAACGTCACAAACCTTACCTCTTTATAATATTGGTATAGATGTGAAAGTGTATCTGTCTGTATGTCTGTCTGTCTGCTTGGCTTTCAGGGCCCACCTGTTCAACCGATTTTGAATAAATTGGTACAGGGATAGGTTGTATCCCGGGGAAGGACATAGGCTAGTTTTAATCCCTTAGTCTACGCGGATGAAGTCGCGGGCATCCGCTAGTTCCGTTTAGAAAGTTCGTTAGTTTCCATTAAGAAATCCATTAAAAGTATGCTTCTGAAAAAAGATGATAAAAGAGCATATATTTGACTCGCTCCAGCAATGTTAAGGACAGCGGTTACTTAATCTAGTGTTGGACAACCAACAGTTGTCTGCGGTCGGTGGAGACTATAGTAACTTGGCATTTTTTCAGTTCAAAAAAATTATTGAAGAAATGTATTTTTCAGGTGTCCCTTGGGAAGAATGTGAGAGCGTGGGCACTCTGATTGGGCTCAAGACCGTAGTGAATGAGTTTGTGGCGTACCAGCGCATGGGAGAGATGAAGAACGAGGGTTTGCTATCGGTAATATATTTTCGCCCCGTTTCAAATAGTTTTTTGGGTGACTGCATGTATGAGGTATGCCACAGAATTCACGTCACGAAAAAGTAACTTAATTTTTGAGACTGTGGATCTTTTAATCTTGAAGGGACTAGAAGTTTAATTCGCTATAATCCCCGACAATAGATAAATCTATGCGGTACAGTGTGTATCCCGCTCTTATAGCCCGTGATATTTACCACACCACAGAAATCTACAATCGTGCATCTTGTAAAGTATACAATCGCACATTGTCGAGGCAACATCTCCGGTATTCGGGGTGAAATAAGAATAATTTGGAAGATTTCTGTGGTGCGGTGAATATCGCGAGCTATGTCTGTAAGTGAGGGATGCACACTGTACAACATATATTTTCATTTTACCTACTGTCGCAGATTATAGCGAATTAAACTTCTAGTTCCTTCATTATCATGGACTTCCGCAAAATAACGCCTGCTTCTATCCAATTTATATAAAAAAAATACATAAAATATTTATATAAAAAATATATTTTAAAAAACACTTTTTATCTATAAAGATAAATTAATTATTTTCCAATCAATAATAACTTTTTACATGGAAATCATTGATGTAGAATTTTAGTAGGTAGGTACCTAATGGAAATAGAGGAATCTGTTATTTGCAATTTTCTAGATTTATACCTACTATTCCATAGCAACCAAGATTTAAAACCGTAAGTGGTTTTGATAATATTATAATTAGTAAACTGCAATTTATCATAGCATAATAATTTCCTTCTAAATTCGGACTTTTAGGGTCAGCTCAGAGTTCAGACCTCAATATTCAGTCAGGTCAGACAATACGGATACTCCTTAATCAATGAATGACAGTTCCTTATTCAGTGACATCAAAAAAGTTCATCAATTTTTTTCGTTTGGTTTGAACTGAAAAATTGAAAATTCTGAAAATTTTATTAAATTTTTAACAGACTTCAAAAAAGGAGGAGGTTCTCAATTCGACTGTGTATGTTTTTTTTTCTGTATGTATGTTACGCGATCATACCGCCAATTATGAATCAATTTTGATGATTCTTTTCTGTTTGGTAGATCATACTTCAGAGGTGGTCCCATATAAATTTTATCGAAATTGTTTTAGTGCTTTTTGAGAAAAACAAAACAGAAAATATATACTTTACTGTTTACTTTTTAATTTAAATTGGCACTTCTATGTATAGTTTTAAGTCGGTTTTTTGTTTTAGATGAAAGCGAATACATATTGCTACCGTATTAAATTGAAATCTGTATGCTTTACAGGTTTACATGTATTTTGGTCCACGCTTTTGTACATGGTATAAATTAGCATCAAAAATTGTAATCGAAGTTGAACTCGCTTTAATTAGCGCTTGACAAATAATTGCACGTTGGTCCGAACCGTATAGACTTTGGGGGCATGCTATCCGATAGCGAGACCTAATGTAGCACAACGCCATCTATTTGATTGATTTGTCGTTATATTTACTGGAACTTCCTAGTTTCAACTTTCAACAACGGCAGGATTCTTTTCGCTCATCTTCATCCGCGTGGTTTAAGTTTTTTTTTATTCCCGCGGGAATTCTTTAACTTTCCGGGATTAATAGTAGCCACACTCGTCCTCAACTATACCCATGCCAAAAATCACGTTGATCCGTTCCAGCGTGATTGAAGGACAAACCAACACTTTCTCATTTATAATATATATATAAATCTGTATGCTTTACAAATAATATTTTCCACGCTTATGTACATGGTACATATGCGCATCAAAAATTGCAGTCTAAGATGGAACGCGCTTTAGTTAGCACTTGACAATGGAGCCAAGTTGGTCTTAATCGTATATACTTTGGGGGCATGCTATCCGACAGCGCGACCTAATGTAGCACAACGCCATCTATTTGAAGATTTGTCGTTATATTTTTTTCTTCTTATCATAAAGTTCCTGGGCTAATTATGAATCTGTTTTTTTCGGGGGGGGGGGCATAGTTATAATGCCTTGGGAATAAGAAGTCAAAATAATTAGAATAAACATGATTTAGATATCAGATAACTACCGAATTCCGCGACCGAAGTTCATAATATATGGCGAATTTCCCCCGATTGGGCGAAATTTTTAACTGTAAAGTTGTAATTTTAATTTGATTTCATTAAATTAAACCTACCTAATATTTAAATATACCTAATATTTTGTCTTATTTTTTAAATGTACCTACTGAGGGCTAGCTTGACGAATGGTCTAGCTGTGACAACGCATATCAGTCGATTGCGATTGTAGAGCAACGTTGACGCAAGTCGGTAACTGGATGGGTGATTTGGAGGTTCAAATTTACCCTTTTCATTTCCTTCTTGCCTTGGAGAGTTCGTTAAGCCGTCGGTCCCGGTTGTCACTATTAACTGATAATAATCGTAATGAACTTAAGAGATTAAATACTCTTAGTCGAGTCGTATGAAGGACGTGGGAAGTGGGAACCCACCGCAATATTATCCCAAGAAAACTCCTACCACAATGCGATTAATGGAAAGGGGTCACGACCCTCAGTAATGGGGAATACGACTCAGAGAGAGACTCAGTTTTTAAAATTGTAATGGGTGATAACAATGCCTGATTTTTTTTTCTACTAGACTACATCTTTTTTTCTTCATACTTTAACGACTAATTTGTATTATTTCCAGCCCCGCTCCGAGCTGATAGCGACGTATTCTCTGTGCGGGTTCACTAACCCCGCGTCGGCTGGCATTATGATCGGTGTCATTGCTTCCATGGCTCCCAACCAGAGGGAGACACTATCGAGCGTGAGTTACCATTTTGTATTCTTCTTTTCTAGCAAGGTCTGATCTCTTTCCAGTCGTATCGTATTTTCCGTCCCATCGGGCTATGAGTAAGAGAACCTAACACCCGTGTTTGCGCATTGTGGAACGAGTGAGTAATATTTTTTAATTGAAAGTTCTTTAGAATCGTTGTAATTTGAAAATTCGATGAAAGGAAAAACGACACCAAAAAGAGACAATCATTCGTATTAGGATTTATAGGCATATTACACTGCACTTTTCAGAGGGACCCTTACGTTTGAATCAGTGTAGTGTAATAATATTTAGGGAGTAAGGGTCCTTATTGCTGTCCTACACCTTTGCCACAGGGCCCTGTAAAAAGTGCAGTGTAATAGGCCTATTAGCCTGCGAGAGATTGAGATAGAATACAAGCTATATTTGTCTCATTCTCTCGTAGGCTACCTTTCTGAAGTTTTACTTCTGCCGCGTGTGTGCACACACACACTTTTTTTTAATACTTCTACTACTACTACTTTTAATAATATTGTATTCTGCGACTCGAAATGCACGATGTTCGATTATATATGTAGATGATAAGTCTGTTGTATCGGATTCTAGAGGCATTATAATAATTGTAACTATATTATGATTTCAGATTGCAGTTCGCGCCTTCTTCGCCGGCTGCGGGATTTGCTTCATGACAGCATGCATAGCAGGTAAGCAGAATCGGAATCAGAAATTATTTTTTGCATGATACACATAATATTACAATGGTGGTAAAATAAATAAAGAGAAGTGTATTGCTATCATTTTGCATTGTTATCTATTATTTTAGTATTGAATATTGACATCTTAATTATTAGCTATGACATTGAATTATTTATTGTTTAATTATTAATAATCATGTTTGTTTGAAATATGTAGGTAATGTTGTGAGAATAAAGATAAAGAATTATGACTAAGTAATAGGTAACGTAATGTAATATAAGCAATAGAGAAGCACATAGGTAGTTAAAATTAAAATAATATCTGGACTCTGTACCTAGGTACAACACTTAACCATCTCAGTAAACATATAAATGCAAATAAAGAATGCGAATCTGTCATGGCGTGCAATACTTTATTAATTAGATAATAAATGGTTGAATAATTATGAAAATTCTTGAAATGTCGACAATTATCATATAAACTGAACCAATAAAAGAAAGAAAAGATGTAAATTAATGTCCGGCCACCAATGCAGAAAGAGCCTAGAGGCGCAAATATGAAATTATAGAAAATAATTTCATTTTTGTGCCTTTTAATTTTGAAACCATAGGGTCGTGGGGCGATTAAGATGCTAGATCCTTTTTTCTATCTATCTTCTCGTCTCACAGAGTCCACAGGCAGGTAACCGGAGAGCTGGCAGTTACCTCGGCCAAAATTAATATTATCCAGGAATTTCCTGCAAAATAATGTCAAGTCTTTAAATAAAAAATGTCATAGATTTAGATTAAGCATTATCGATAAATTAAAATGTGTTTGCATAAACCCGGCATATAATTCAACTAGTCGTTATTGTTTTTTTTTTTACATAAATAAGCTTTGTAACCTAGGTCTATTACTAAATAAAACTTATTTAGCTTGTCCATACAAAACGATGTCCATGAAAAAGTTAAAATCATTCCCTTACCGACACGCACTTCTTTAATCCATACTAAATTGTAAGTAATATTATAAAGCATGAGATTATTTTTCTGAAGAGCACGGAGTCCCGCGGGGAAGCATCCTTGGGCCAATTCTCTTTTTGATTTACATGAATGGTCTGTGCCAAATCCAATTAAATGTATGGAAACATATATTTTACTTATTTTCTATAGAAAATGTGCCTGCAATTATAAGGTGACTTGAGTCTTGGATACACGATCCTCTGAAATAGTTTTTTTTCTTTTTTCAGGTGTCCTCATGCCAGAAGGATCTTTCGGACAAAGATTGTAAATAAATCTTATAATTTAGTTCCTACTTACAAAAAATATTTAGTAAATAATTTAATAATTACTCTATATCTCTAAGTACTTAAGTTTTTAACTTACTCATAAAAATATTTAACTTTAAAGTGTGATACTATTATAATAAACGATTGTATATTTTGTAATAAATGTGGATTTTTTTGCTTTCCCTTCCGTAATAAAAAACTCTAAAAGAAGATTTTCCGATTAGGGGTTAGTATATAAGTATATACCTAATGGCCTTTTAACAGATTAGCCCACTACCATCATAGACTGCAAAATCACTCAACATCAACAGGTTGTCGTTTTGTCGACCTTCCTGGCGCACTGTTGAGCGCTGTTGCCTTAACGTGGGAGGTCCTGGGTTCGATTCCCGGCAGGGTCAATTTGGGAATTTACAATTTCTGAATTTTCTCTGGTCTGGTAGGCCGTGGCTAATTACCACCCTACCGGCAAAGACGTACCGCAAAGCGATTTACCGTTCCAGTACGATGCCGTGTAGAAACCGACTAGGAGCATGGGTTTAATATGACTGCCATACCCATAACAGGTTAGCCCGCTACCATCTTAGACTGCATCATCACTTACCAGGTGAGATTGCAGTCAAGGACTAACTTGTAATGGATAAAATCCCACAAACTAATATCTGACCCGGTGACAGCGTCGCTAATAAATATTAAAAATAAACTAAAACTAAACAGGCATAAAAATCGGTTATATTATTAATATTGGGAATATTATTTCATCTGTGCCTCGACTGCGATCTCACCAGGTGGTATGTGATGATACTGTCTTAGATAGAAGCGGCATTACCTGTTAGTGGCACGCTAATCTTTGTATGCTAAATCGCTTGGCGGCAGGTTTAACTGGGAGGGTGGTATCTGACCACGGCCGAAGCCGTCCACCAGACCAGACCAGAGTTAACTCAGAAATTCTAAATTCCCAATGTTACCGTTCCGGGGATCGAACCTGGGACCTACTTTCGCTACAGCACTCACCACTGCGCCAGTAAGGTCAACAAATATAGGCAGCTTCGCAGCGGAGCTTACACGAGCTCAATGAAAAACTCTTTTCTTGCCCTCTGTGAGCCTTAAAAGAAGAACATTAAAAAGCAACCATTCTGACATCGAATTTCGAAACTCAACTCAATATCAAAAAATGTCACCACAAGATGCTACATTTATTTGAAAGTTTTACTCTATTATAACCAAAATTAAGCAGCGAATGAACGTAATATGATACTCAATCAAAATTACGAGATTCTCGTCAGTTTTACAGTATATTTGTTTGTTAAAATTGTTTGTAAATTATTCAATAGCCGTGCTCTTCGTATATCAATGCATAACAAACCTACCCTTACCAGCATACCAGAGAGGAGTGAAGGTGAAGCAAACGATGACGTAGTGAAATGGGTTTCCAAAAAGAAGCATGAGGTCCTGAAAGCTAAGTACAAGTGTTTGAAAAAACTTTTCCAAATTTACGATGCAAGCGTCATCGGCATCCTACCAGAAACGTACAATCAAGAAAGTCCAACCCCTGAAGATGATAAAATAATTCGCAAAAAGAAATCTCGTCGCACCAAAACAGACACAAGCGCTACAACCGAACTTATAGAAGTAAATGACGTAGAAAAATGTGCAGCAACCGCTGTGATTAAGGATTTAAAACTTGACCTAATTCCCTCCCAAGAAAATGATAAATCCAAAACTGTTATACCCAAATTCAAAGACGACAAAAGTACCCAAGATTCAAAAGAAAACCTTTCTATTACAAGCGAAAAATACATCGAAATACCACCTCATCCAGTACCCTATTTGGTAATCAATGAGAAAAGGAAACCAACACGTTTTCAAAGTTTTATCCAAAGAATTTTAGGTATTAGACGCGAAAGATATTCATATGTTATGTCCAATGAACGTGAATATGCAGCTAGTGATAATAATATCTCGAATAGGTATGAGAAAAGACGTCGAAGAGGTCTAAGGCTCAGGAGGAGTCGACGTCCAAAGAAAATACACTCGGAGATCGCGTTGAGAGATGTGAATAGCCCGGTTATACTGTCTTATGTCCAATCTATACAGAGAAATTGCTTGATGGATACCACGCCACGGCATTGCCCGATCGTCGGCTGTAAGATGGTGCTGTATGGTAGGTATGATATTGTAAGATATTTGGATTTGAACCGCTTCTAGTTCCTGAAATTTTCATATGTACCTACTAACTTTTTAAGAATTAGTTAATCGGCAATTTATAATTTCCGAAATAGCAGAGTATAATGTTGGGAATGATTTATATAAAGTATTATTGTGACAGACAGCATTTGTTATATCGAAGTTATTACTATCGATGATTTTCTGAATGACAAAGTTGCATGGAAGCAACCGGCTTCGCATCCAGTGATCCACAAGTCAGTGTAATACTTGTAACGTAAACGTATACGTGTTGTTTTTTATACTTATTGTAAAAAATATTTTAGAGAAAAGACAACACAATTACAATTACAGTTTACAATACAATTTCGCGAGTTAGATTACAATCTAACGGTTTTGACAATCTTACGGTGACAGACAAACACAACATACAAACACAAATGATAAATGATAAATGATAAATGAAAAATGAAATAATAAATAATATTTTATTTGCTGGAATATGGGTACTTATAGGCCTTATTATATTTATTTATTTCACGTAGGACAACTTGTGTCACTTATACGTCAAGACTCTACCACCGGTTCGTAAAACTGATTCTACTGAGAAGAGCCGACAAAAAACTCACACATCCATACTCAAGTAGATAATTGTTTTTTTAACTCCAACCATTTTAGGTATCATAAACTACAACGACCATTTGAACCTGTGTCACTTTACCGAGCGAAGATATATTTGTGTGTATTGCCATGAAGGTTTCTCTAGCGAACACCTCAAAGCAATACATGAGAACGAGCACATTGGCATCACGAAGATATCCACTGTACCCTCCACTGCAAGGTATAACAATCATCATCAACCTCCATTCTTCAGGAATATCAGCGTAACCCGATCTCTGACGGTCTCTCTTTCTCTTATCAACCCATTGCCGACTCACTTCTTAGCTCCAGTCTCCTCTCGGAATGAGAAAGGTTTAGCCATAGTCCATCACGTTGGCCAGGTGCGGATTAGCAACTTCACACACCTTCGAGAACATTTAAAAGAGAACTCTCGGGCGTGCACGTTTCCTCACAATGTTTTCCTTGACCGTTTGAAGCAAGTGATATTTAATTTTTTTGAACGCACATACTCGTATAGCTTCGAAAAGATGGAGTTGCGTGCCCGGGGATCGAACCCGTGATCTCGCACAGAAGCTCAGGTGTCTTTACCACTAGGCTATCACCAGTTCTGAACAGCCGCATCTGACACAGAAAGAACTGTCACTTATGACATGACACTCTAATGCTATTTAGCAATACAAACAACTGCAGGAGTGTGAGACTAGCCTAAGAACCTTATTAATTTATGTAATTTATTTACGGGAAATGAGACCAAGCAATATTTTCTAAAATTAAATTTAAAAGTAAAAAAATAAAAAGTATTTAATTTGCCATATTGCAGATTCTCCACCAAAATAGCGAGCATCACGCAAACCGATCCTGAAATATCGAAAATCGACGTTCCCGAGGATAAGCTGAAGAAAATCGTCTCTTTCTTCGACAAAATAGCCGATCCCGATCAAATAATAGCCGAGATCAAGAAAAATCGATGTTCCGACACCAATCTGCTGACGCTGCATCGGAATCCGAGAACTGATAACGATTCTATGTCCGGATCTGACAATTCGGATTCCGAAAAAACATCGACTGTGTTGAGGACACGGAGCAAATTGACTTCTACTGTGAATTCTAATGTGACTTCCAACTCTAAGTATACGGGCATACCCCCTGTAAGATGTCAGTTGTGTGGAGAGCAATTTGATTATAGGTAAGCTGGTGGCTCTACTTTTTGGAGTAAGTAATGAAGCAATTTTTTTTATTTATTGAGATAGACTTGCGCTTGACGACAATCATGCTTAGTGCAAAGCAATGATGAGGTCTAGGTTGGGCGCGCTTGCCTAGAAGATGCCTATTCACTCTTGCCTTGAGGGTACCTAAGGCATCGTGAGGTGTACGAACCCTTGTAATAAGGTTACAGCACTAGCACATCCCTTAGCTCTGCATTCAACTCAGGTGCGAACAATACTTCGCTCATTCTATGATACGGCCGTTTATGCCGCATACATTATTTCACTCGCCAAGAAACCAAAACCTTTATGCGTGCGAGAGCCTAGAAGGTACTTCGCGTTGACCTGGAATCTAGATCGTGAAATTTGGCAAGAACCAAGGTCTCAACAGCACAAGTACTGGAAAAAACCTGAAAATTGTTATCTAGGGTTCCGTATTCATAGGGTGTCGAATTGTTTGTTAGCGCCATACGTAAGCCAGTTATTTTACCGCTGATTAAGTGTTATTATGACATCTTTCTTGTTATTTACCTACTAATAGAATTTACATTGTGTGATGGTACCGAAACCTTTGTGCGCAAGAAAGTGTGAGATCTATAGAGCGAACTTTGACTTTGCTTAGACTTAAGACATGGTCAAAACGAGACAGATTTGATATATATGTTACTCACATAAGTCCATCTCGTTTAAGTGAAGTCTGAGTCAAGTCAAAGTACGCTATATAGATCTCCGCATGAGACTCTTACTTGACCTTGATTTGTTCGTTTCCAGACGTCAACTGAACCTACACATAGACTTGCACCACCGCACCAACAAGTTCACCAAACACAACAGTTGCGCTGGCATCATAAACCACGGCAATCACCTAGAAGCTTCCGGAGTAGAAACACCGACCCAAAGCCTCACCAGATCGCTTGCTTCAACTGATGTTTCAAATATATCGGATGTGACGAAGTTGTCGAGACGAAAATCTGACGAGACCTTGACCTATGATCCATCTACTAATATCGTATACTATACATCAGTGGAGTCTGTTAAGAAGCCCAGTTTTGTACAGAAGGTTCGAAGCAACTTCTGCTATAAGTGGGAACCTGGCACTAAGATTATACGTGTGTGAGTCTAGTGCTTAGTGTACGTTTTTTGGTGTCGTTTGGTGATGTTTTTGGTGATTATATTTTGGTAGTAAAATCTGTTTTTTTGTTTTCTTTTGGTGTAACTGTAGAACCAATATAGAGTAATGATCCCAGAGCGATCTGACATAACTAATTTTCACATAGATGAAAACTTTCTCAGTAGCGTCATGTTCTTTGAATAACCTGCGTGCTTGTGGAGCTCGCCTTGTGACACCAGGGTACCTGCCCAGGTGTCACAAGGCGAGCTCCACAAGCAATAAAAAAAATAAAAATTACCTAACTTAAATTTACATGGCCGATTTTTATAGCGCCCGCGCGATGGTCGGGCGCGCTACCTCAGCCCCCGATTCCTCAGAGCTGGCGCGCGGTCAGTTCACTTGTGGTCAATCGACTACTACCTACTATAATTATTCGCTATCTAAAACAAAAACCGACTTCAAAACTATACCTATAAGTACCAACTCAAACTAACTAGTGGTTCGCCCCGAACTGAGACCTCGCGGTATCCATTCACAGCACCGTACGCATTAAGACTGTGTGCTTGCGGCTCCTGCGGCGAGCATGTCTAGATGCGCGCTCATCTTTACGTTCATAGACATCAGTACTATCAGTAGACTATTTTTTTATTCCACGTAAAATGGTGCTAACGTCTAGTAGTTGTAAGCACAAACAAATAAACTTTAACAAAGCGCCATCTATTGACATCATTGTGAAGTTCTGTTAAAAATACTGAAGCTCTTAAAAAATTAAATTATTTCGTTTCCTTAAAATATTTATCTAATTTTTGTCTTTGTTGTTCAAGTACAGGATATAATTCAAATAATAGATCAAGTTTCAGGCTCATCCTTTCAGAAAATTGAGAGTTCTGAGGTCAACTTTGGACGTTAGAAAATCTCCACTTTGAAAGCCCCCCTTCGGCTATTTTAGGGGAAAAAATAAAAAAAATATTTTGGACTACCCCATGTAACGCTATAAAAAATATTTTACTTCGCATTCGCTTCTATGAGAGAAATCTTCCTGATTCTTCTATTCTTCCTGAAATAAAGATTTTTATAACTTTTTAACCCATATTCGGGTGAAGGCTATCGGTTTACACATTATATTTAAATTTGAAGTAATTACGTTCAGTAATTCAGAACTTATAAGGCTCTGCCAGACGGACGGACGGACGGACAAGTGCAAATTCACTCAAGTAGACTCGGAGACCTTCGCTTCGCTCGGTCAATAATAAAACTTTGATTTATAATAAATAATAAAAGTTTAATTTATAATAATCAAGTTAGCAGTAGGTACATTGTAACTAGGTATAGACCCCGCGTCACGGTCTAGTCTACGCGTGGTGTTGTCTGAATCATCCTTTAAGGCTGATGTTCAGGCAGCGTGGCACGGCAAAGGATTTTTGTACGCGGAAATGATTTTTAATCTTATTACACACTTAGCACTCAAATTTCGTTGACATCATCAAGGGGACCGTGAGAATTGGCATGCAACGGTATATATCCGTTGCATGCCAAAGCCGGCACGCCTCGGGATACACACACGAGAAGCAATCGTGCGGAATGCTAGTATCATCAAATTATTACAATAGTAGCCTATGTCTTATGTAGGTACAGAATCCCACTGTATCCTTTAGCATTCCACGGGGTCCTTCAGCATTCCAAAGAATCCTTCAGCATTCCGATTACTACTTCGCCGTGCCATGCTGGACCGCTTGTGACCTTCACTCGGCATCGTCTATTTCCTTTATTTCCATCTGGCTAGTGGTTTCTTCGGGCACTATGTACAGGACTCCTTTGTTGCATTCGTGTTGCTCCTCGTAACATTTGTTACACTTTTCGTATTCTCTAACGTCGTAGTATTCCCTCGAAACTGCCGTATCGCCAGGGAACTCCTGGAATAATCCACGGGTCAACACGAAATTGACATAAAATGACATGAAAAAGTTTGCTTTTGTAGGTATTTATGAGATTATAAGAGACATTTTAAGTTTTTCTAGATTTGTACAAACGTTGTTTATCACTCGAGTGCCATCTACCAGCACCATGTGAAGTGGCGAGTGTCAATATATGCAAAATATGCGGCACAAACGGCCGTATCTTTTGATTGCGTTGACTTAAAAGCGTGTTTTTTTTACATCTCCAACTGACCGTAGACCTAAGTATTTGATATTAATTTCAACTTGAAAACTCCACACGTCCCCGAGAAAAACCTGACACACAGACGGACAACGAAATGATTCTTTAAGGGTTTCTTTTTCCTCTTGAAGTACGGAATCCTTAAAATTGTATTAAACTTACATCATAGTTGTTGTAACCATTGTATACGGGCGAATACTGATTCTGTGACCAACTGAGGCTGTAGTTATCATGGAAACTGTCCGAGCTGTTTATGAAATCACTGTCAGAGTCTGAGGAGTTGTATACAGGCTTGGAGCAATCGCCCATCGCTTCCTGGGATGCCAGTTCTACTTGAGGCGAATCGCTCAACATACTTAGTTTACTGTTGATGACCATGTTTAGAGTTTTTTGCCAATCGTCTAATAGCTTCTTGATATTGTCCATCTGGAACCGAATCACAAAAGTATTACCTACTAGATGATGCCCGCGATTTGGTCCGCGATTATATTGTGTTATTCCAGATTATAATCTATCTGTGTGTCAAATTTCATCCAGATCTGTTCAGCCGTTCTGGTATGATTGTGTAACAAATATCCATCCTTCCATCCATCCTAACTGTCGCATTTATAATATTAAGTATAAGTATTAAGTACAAGCTTATTCCCGCGACTACGTCCGCGTGGACTGAAGTTTTTTGGTTCCCACGGGAACTCTTTAATTTTCCGGGATAAAAAGTAGACCATGTGTTATTCCAGAGTATAATCTATCTCTGTGCCTTTCATCCAGATCCGTTGAGCCGTTCTGGCGTGATTGGGTAACAAATATCCATCCTAACTTTCGCATTTATAATATTAGTAACTGTAGAAGAATAAATGACGACGTAGTATAAGACACACCTGTATGTCCTACATAACACAGCCGATTAACCTCCCACTGTTGGGCACAGGTCTTCACTCTCATAGGAGGGAGGGAATTAGAGCTAATCTATAGCTACTAATATATTATAAATGCGAAAGGATAGATGGATGGATGGATGATCGATTATAGTCTGTAATACCACATAAGCTACTTTTTATCCCGGAAAATACAGGAGTTTTTTAAGCGACAAAGTCGCGGGAATCAGCTAGTAATAAATAAACTGAGTATTGAGTATTGAACACGAGTCAAACCTTCTTCCTCAACAGCGCCTGTCTATTCGCGCGCCGTAATCGCTTCTGCTTGATAAAATGGCGTAGGTAAGCGACTCTGTACACGTTGGTTACTTTGACAATCTTCACATGGCACTCCTGCTTCCCATCCGGATCGTTTGCTGTAGAATATAAGCTGGTGTCCGTAGCCGTTGGCTCCCGCGAGGGTTCCCCACAGCTCAGCATTTCGGGGTCTATTTCTGGTATCTCGATCTGGTCGTATTTTAGCTCCCTCAGTAGCTCCATTATGTATCTGCTCTCTGAGCTAACTGGAAGAAATTCGGCGACTTAAGTAGCCATTGCAAAGGCTACTGAAGTCGCCGAATTGCTTATAATTTAACACTGTTAAGCACTAGGGTAGTAACAGGGTTAAATTATTAGCTTTACCTGGTAATTTAGCAAGCTACTTGTAGTTTTGTGTTTGTATAGGTCAAATCTTGTACGTCAATTTTAAAACAGTTATCCCCCACTGAATTGGCTGAAATTTTGCATACACGTTTAGCTTTGGATGTCGAGGCAAATTCTGTTGGACACCATCCCTAAACTAAATTTAAAAAAATTCTCTATTTATATTTGCTATCCCTTTCATAATACTGCCTGTAATTTTAGTTTAGAGATTGTGATTAAACAGAATTGGCCACATGTATGGTTAGCTAAGTTACGTCATTATATTATAAATACAATATGGCGGCCTAGTTATTTAACCAACAATGCAGTTAAGTGGTACACTTTCGAGAATTACGAAGGAAAGAGGCTTTATTTGGCGGTAAAAAACAAGCAAGTATTACTGCTTGCTTTTTTCGAATTACGATGGCAAATTTGTATGTAGTGGAATACAAGAATATATTTTTTGGCTCGTTCGAAACCAACTAAAACAAACTAACAAGGCAGTTAGGGGGTACACTTTCGAGAATTACCTACCAAGGAAGAAGAAGCTCTATTTGGCGGCGGTGCGTACGTTTTACTTAGGCACTTTCCCTGCATGCTGCACGTTGTAGTTTGTACCACATAGATTTGACTGTTTTGGCGGACTGTAGCGAATCAAGCTTTTTGCTCGTTGGTTATCATGGACTTCCGAATGACTCTTGGTCTCCGGAAAATCACGTATTAATTACCTTCTTCGGATGTGTTATTGCTGTTGAAGAAGGAGTTATCATCCCATAGCTCGTGGCCGTCGATGGCGCCCCTCAGGTCCTCATCGTCAGCGATGATCTCGCGCACGCGCGCACGCACCCGGCGCAGGTTTTCCGCTTTCCTCCGCAGTATGTCCACCCGCTCCGCGAACTCCGCTTCCCGTACGCTCAATTTTGTCTGCACTATTTGTATCTGTGAACAATCCTACCAATATTGTAATTTACGTATGGACTATACGTTTCGTTCACCAGTTCGTTTTTAGTTTTCAGTAGTTTTCGTTTTTAATTTATTTTTTAATATACTAGCGACGCTGTCACCGGGTCATAAGTATGTGGGACTATAGGTGGTGATAGTTTAGTAGTTAAGGCTCCCGGCTTCGATTTGGTGTGATTCAATGGGAACTCATCGGTGCCTTCTCACGCTCATCGCATCGTTTTGAGCCCGTAAGGAAATGTCTATCCGTTCCTTGAATAGCCCCATATCGTAGTTTTGAGGGAACTCAGTAGGTGATGACCTTTATTCATACTTAAACCAATGTCATAAATGCGAAAGTTTGTCCGTCTATCTGATACGCCTTGACGTCCCGACTTTTCAACTGATTTTGGTTAAATTTCGTATAAAGGTAGACATCGCGGGAAATGACATATATATACTTTTTTCCCGGAATATTAAGGAGTCTACGGCGACAAAGTCGCGGACGTCATCTAGTAGTAGATATTTTAAGTCAACGGGTTATAATAACCTGAAGTTGGATCTCCTCGAATTCCAATTGCTTCACTTTCATTTTTTCGCGACAAGTTGCGAAAAAGTTTTTTAAAAATCGGCACATGAAAATGCACGTCGGGATACATTTCACGAGAAACAACACCTGAAAATTGAACACTCTTACGCTATTGGCCTAAATCCATCGTCGCAACAAGAATTCCAAAACAAACAAACGTTGGGAGTGTATTGGATAGAAGCAGGAGTTACTATACGGAAGTCCATAATGTCCACACCTTGGTGACCAAATCTTCAATATTATGTTAATTGAGGAGTTCCGTTTCTTGTCTCCGAAATCATCAGCACAGCAATAGGTATTGCAAGCTAATTTATATAAACTTTATAATAGAAGTAAATACAAGGGATGTATTTTGTATATGTGTATATTGTATTATATTATATATATGTCACCGTAAGTACAATGAATTTTTTAAAAATTTACACTCAGAACATTGAACGGTTCATAATCTTTCGACAGTTTACAATTTCCCGAGTTAAATTATAATCTAACGCTTTGTACAATCTTACGGTGACATATATGTATCTTATAGATGATCCACACGGATCATCTTGTCGTAAATTCAAATTTTTCATTTTTATGCGATAACATATCTTTTTAAATGACTGTTAGTAAACCAATCGAAAAACAAAATTGAGAATTATAAAAAGCCGCAAATACATCATTCATTGCAATAGTCTGCCGACAGTAAAAATTTCCTGAGCTCAAAGACAGCATTAGGTACTTAAGTAAGGCTTAAACAGCACACAATTTTTCTTTTCGTTCGTAAAACTTCAATCCTTACTCATGCCGCCATTACGAAATAACTGATGCGGGAGTTTGTCGGGAGGTATGTTTTACTAAAGTTTGCAACTAGATGGCGTTTATAGTTTCGCCACAATTGAAAAGGATCATCTTACTTCAACGGATCATCTCGTACATGTTTCCCCTACCATCCCACGGGTCAAAAACAGGTGCGATGCTAATTGCCATATATAAACCGACTAGAGGTCTAATATTACAACTACCATAGCCCATACACATTAGCCTAATAACATCTGACACTGCATCGTCACATCCACCAGCAGCCCTATTAAATTCATTGATGGTTTGCTATGGAATAAAAATAACGTGATTTCATCGCAAGCCTTCAATGGATACAAAATATATGTCAGTGGCTTTTTTTATAGCCACTAAGTCAGAGAATAGTGGGCAGGGCAGAAGAAATCGCAGTCAAAGACTAACTTGCAGTGGAATGAAAGAAATACATACCAAATTAAATAGAGTCACGTGTGTATAGACAGTGTATGAAACTTTTATGCAATATTGACATAAAGGTATCCAGATTTGATCTAAAATGTACTCCCAGTACTTTTCTACAACCGACCTAGCGCCGTTCGTTATCTCTTTATTTAATGGTACGTGATTTATGTTTTTCTCTTTCATACTTGGAAGTTATATGACTGCTATAACGGTAAATAAATCGGATTATTTTGCGTTACATCGGATTTCTTTAATAAATAAAAACAATTCGAAAACTCGCAAATAAAATATCTATCAAATCATGACATGCGTGACTTATTCTTTTTAATGTAACTATTCTATCAATTTTAAAGCAGGTGGGACATATGGAGGGTTTAGATGTCCAACTTTCAAACTATCCCTAACTTCACATATCTCTGAACTAAAACGACATCATTAAAAATATTGCTAACCCTTTCATAAATCATAATACTCCCTGCGGAAAGGAACAGAACTAAGATTTAAAGCTGTCATATTAGGTGAGAGATTGTGGTAGGTATAACTATTTGGATACACTAAATTGCTATAATATGTGTATTATTATATTATATTTATATTTTTATATTATTTATTTTTATTATATATTTTTAAATGAGAAAGTTTGGATAGATGTATGGATGTTTGTTACTTAATCACGCCCCAACGGCTGAACGGATCTGGCTGAAATTTGGCATAGAGATAGATTACAGTCTGGAATAGCACATAGGCTACTTTCCCGTGGGAACCAAAAAACCTCAATCCACGCGTACGCAGTCGCGGGCATTCGCTACTTTTAAAATAAGAAAAACGTGCTCGAAATTACATTATCCGATACACATGTGTCAGAGGCTCTTTCTAGGCATATGTAGTTATTAAACAGTTGTTATTGTTCTATCGTACTGTTATCTACTTGGTTCTACAATATAATAATAAATACACATCTGTTTCTTTGTATGACGGCCATTACATTACCGCACTTATTTGAAAATAAATATTACCGCACCCTGTAACAATTGAACGGGAATCTATGCCCAAGGGTCGTAAAAGTTCTACTTTATGATTATTTTAATAGCGGCAGAGTTACAAAGCAAATGTGTACCCCATATTTCCCCCAATATGACGTTTTATCGGTCAGGCTATGATATGGGTTGTAAAAAAACACAGCGAATTTAAAATAATGATTATAATTTCATTAACATTAAATGCATCTGCATGGCAAATCATTAAAACAAATACCAATATAATAATAGTAATAATAATATTATGTAACTATTTACGTAATCAGTGTAGCTATATTCGGTTGTACACTAAACCAAAACTAATTTGCCAGGAAACCTTATTTTGTAACACAATTGATAACAAACTCTTTAATTACTGTCATTTTTTATTCCTTGTCATTTGCGCCATAATTGATTTGTCATGACGTCATATTCTATGTCACGCGGAAGCGTTACGCTTTTGACAAAATCTTTTAACTACTATTTCAGCTTTCTAGGTCCAAAAGCTCTGTGTGTCGGGACTTTAACTTTTATATGCAGAGATTTGTCATCTAATGCAAGCCTATCTTGCACTAAAATATACTTTTAAAGCAACTTTTAAAAAACATTTTAGCTTTTTTTGTGTTAAAAGACATCATTTATCCAGTCTTTAGTTCAGTTAAAGTTTTGTATACAATCGAATTACCAACAATATAAAGAAAAAACAATGTTATAATTTTTTTCGTGTGAAAATATACAAATATATAGATTATATGAAAGTGTACAGGCGACTGAGATTTTTTTTTAAATTCATAAATTTGATATATATCTAAAATATGTGCAATATATTTCCTTAAATGTACTTTATAAGTACATGATATTAATGTGAAAAATATAATTTTTTGACTAGTTTTCCTTTTTATGTACTTATGATTTCTGATTTCGTACTTTTTCGTGTAAACTTTGAACATACTTTTTTTATATACAGAAATGATGCCGATTTCATATTATATAATACAGGATGAGTTTTTAAACAATCATTGTATGGCGTCTATGAATTATTGTAAGTAATCATTTAAGTGCATAAATACATTTTTTTTAAAACATCATATAAAAATCTTATTCAAAAAGTTACATAAAATTATGTCAAAATATTGCATTTATTCTTCATTAATTCCTTGAAAATCTTTTATACAACTTTTTTTTTTATTATAAAACATAACTTTCTATTTTTATGACCAGCATAATAAATAGCATTAGAGAAAAACATCAAACTGTACATTTTGCGGTCGCCTGTACAAGTTTACAAACTTAAAGAGTAACATGCACGCCAAAAATTTCTATTGCATCGTGTATAGTCAAAAACTATATGTAAAAGGGACCTTGGTTTATTTTCAGCTTTATTCTGTTTGACATATGGTTGAAATTGGTATAATAAAAACAAAGGAGAATAATTACTTTTCTCTTTTGTTTTCATTATTGATACGCCGCGCTTTATGACGAATTTAATAAAGCTTAGTTTGAGTTCTTATAAAAAAAGACGCTGCGCCGCAGTGGCGTGCAGGTCATCGAGGCATAAAAGCACTGCTTACCCTACGTGTGAAAACTCGATGCCTGTTTTACGTTATCAAAATTTCCTTTAAAAGGTACTCTCTGTAGTCCAACCAGACTTCAAAACCTGTGCACGCCACTCGTCGGCCCCACTCCACACTGTAGGTAGGTGGGTGTTGACCTTAAGGCGTCAGTACCACTGTCAGACAGAAACGTACAGTCCAAATGTAATAAAAAATCACGTATGTATATCAATGAATACGACCAGGCCCCTTAACTAACGTTATACATAATGTACTATACTAAAAAACGGTTCTCGCAGAAACGCGTAAGCGACATGCTATGCACGGCGCATAGTGCGTTTTTACCACGAACTAACAGTTAAAACGTACAACCCTTCGATTCATTATGACCACTTCCCTATAAGACCATTTACCAGTTTGGCCATTCCCGGTATGGCCACTTCCGGATAAGGCTTTTTAGTTTAATTTTTAGTGTGGTCGAGAGGCCATAATGAATCTAATGCCATATAAGTGAAGAAATTAAAAAGAAGGTATTAAGCGCAACAACTGAAAACAACTTTGGTATAATAGCGGAGGCAAGTCGAATTTCAACTCTATCAAAAAGTACATAAAGCTGAGTTTTGGTTAGAAAGATTGTATTTCACTCTGTCTTTATGGCTCAAAAGAATCGTACAAAGGATGTCGCTTACGTCTTTCTCCAAAATGTTTTAAATTATATTTTTTTACGAATTAAACTGTATATTGCAAGCTTCAAAAGAAAAACTTATACGTATATTATTATACAAGTGTTAATGAAAAATACACTTTAGTGTCTTACAAATAAGATCGTTTACATAAAAATCGAAGTTAATCGCGCGGTCGGAGGGTAGAATTGAAAATGGATCACAGTCACACCTCTTTGAGGTTTTTGATTTCTAGGATTGCTTAGCAAAACATGGAAGTTTATATATATTGATGACGCATACTCAAAATCTAATTTTGGACGCTAATTCCTGTTCAAAGACCTTCTATAGGAGTCATGCTAAATTATTATGATATATCATTCAAACCCTAATTATGAATTAATTTTGAATGACTGAATTTAAATAAAGTTTACTGACGTAAATGTCATATTCATAGACAATAACGGCCATTTTGAATTGTATCCTTTAACCGCGCTACATCTCGCGTCACGAATGTTAAAACTGCGCAGGAGTGGGTTCTCCATCATGGGTCAATAGTAGTGGATCAGAAATTGATCATCTAATTGGATTTATCGAAGAATTAAAGCTATTTAAAGTAAGAGAAATAAGTTACATTTTACTTTACTCTGAAACTATTCGATACTCGAAATCGATTATCATTGTCGTATCGAAATATTCGAACTCTAGGCACTCTAGGCTGTGTAGGGGACACAGAGGATATATTGAAAAAAAATATTTTTTTGTAAGAGTCTAAATAAATTTGTTACCCTCGAGTGACAAATTGTTAAAAATGGGTATTTTAAAATCAGAGGATCCTACGATAGGTTTGGTAAAAAAAAGACTACCAATACAGAAAAAAATTACCGTCTCAGTTTTTGATAATTAGCGTGCCTACGGAACTCCCCGTTTTCGAGCTCGCACTTGGCCAGTTATGTCAACATTCATGACGCGATACACACATACATACCTACATAATAGTATTGTACATGAAATGGTCTAATATCGAGGTATATCAATTTGTTGAGCTATTAATATCAAAACTACTCTTTAGATTTCTGTGCTTATTCTGAACTCTTTGATAGACTCTGTGGTTATACCTGAAAAAGATGATCAATCGATGTTATTCAAATACAAAACTTTTCTATTCAAGTAGACTTTGACAAGTGCTTTTGAATAGTCGATTGAATGTTACCTTTATTCTTCTCTCTTCTCGGTAGGAATGATATCCTTCACTATCATTCCTACCGAGAAGAACCAGCAAGAAACTCGGTGGTTGCTCTTTTGAAAAAAATAATTTACAAATACATCAATGTATAGGTAAATACTCGTAAGTAACCGCTGTCCTTAGCATTGCTGGAGCGAGTCAAATCCATGCTTTTTTATCATTTATATAATGTTTAACAGTATAACAAGCTTTTTTCAGGAGCATACTTTTACTTGGTTTCTTAAATTTACGACCTTCAGACTTTCTTGAGGCGGAGCGATTGAGTCACGAGCCTATGGCGGTTTCTAGTTGGCCTATTGTGTAGATCGCATATTTTGGTGATTCATATATCCTGGAGAGCTGGTGTTACCTGGTTCAGTTAGGACATGGATGTGCAGGGTAGAGGCGGGGAGCTCATCTGCGTCAGCACGCGGTCCAGCCACTGCAGGGGACCGTTGAGGTGCAGCTCGATCCAACATGGCGTCGACGTCACTGCTATATACTGGTGAGCTGGTGTTACCTGGTGCAGTTAGGACATGGAGGAGCAGGGTAGAGGCGGGGAGCCCATCTGCGTCAGCACGCGGTCCAGCCACTGCAGGGGACCGTTGAGGTGCAGCTCGATCCAACATGGCGTCGACGTCACTGCTATATACTGGTGAGCTGGTGTTACCTGGTGCAGTTAGGACATGGAGGAGCAGGGTAGAGGCGGAGAGCCCATCTGCGTCAGCACGCGGTCCAGCCACTGCAGGGGACCGTTGAGGTGCAGCTCGATCCAACATGGCGTCGACGTCACTGCTATATACTGGTGAGCTGGTGTTACCTGGTGCAGTTAGGACATGGAGGAGCAGGGTAGAGGCGGGGAGCCCATCTGCGTCAGCACGCGGTCCAGCCACTGCAGGGGACCGTTGAGGTGCAGCTCGATCCAACATGGCGTCGACGTCACTGCTATATACTGGTGAGCTGGTGTTACCTGGTGCAGTTAGGACATGGAGGAGCAGGGTAGAGGCGGGGAGCCCATCTGCGTCAGCACGCGGTCCAGCCACTGCAGGGGACCGTTGAGGTGCAGCTCGATCCAACATGGCGTCGACGTCACTGCTATATACTGGTGAGCTGGTGTTACCTGGTGCAGTTAGGACATGGAGGAGCAGGGTAGAGGCGGAGAGCCCATCTGCGTCAGCACGCGGTCCAGCCACTGCAGGGGACCGTTGAGGTGCAGCTCGATCCAACATGGCGTCGACGTCACTGTCTGCCGCCTGGGGACAATTATGAAACGTCAGAAATGTGGAAAAATTTAAAATTACTAGATTACCCCAGTGGTTCTCAAAAACTATCAGTTATTCTCCCGCTGGACATGAAAATGCTCAATACCTTTGCCCTTTTAAGTAAACTGGGGAATTCACTGGACCTTCTATATCCAGGAAATTGGGAAAATTGGGGAATTTTGAGGTTGCAACTCTGAGTTTTGAGGGTCTGAAGGTGGAGTAGTCACCTGTATTCAGCGCCCCAGCCCTTGACAAAGCTCATCCGTATGGTGCACATCCGTGTGAGCTGGAACACAGCCTCGAAGCCCTGGGAGACTGACTGGGAGAGAAGCGCTGCGAACTCCTGGTTGTTGAATATCTTCAGGTTGCAACCTGGAGGAAGCAAACGGGTTTTTATAGAAATGAAATTATATGATTTATTTCATTGACGAACTTTTTTTTATCAACTACAAGTTAGCCCTTGACTGCGATCTCACCTGGTGGTAAGTGATGATGCCGTCTAAGATGGTAGCGGGCTAACCTGTCAGGGGTATGACAGCTAAATAAAACCCATACCCCTAATCGGTTTCTATACGTCATCGTACCGGAATGCTGAATAAATTAATATTTGATTTGGCACCTACCAGGGGGTATTTTACACACTGTGGCAGGATGCCAGCCATACCGCTGGTTGCAATTTGGACTCTGAACGAATATCGACGAATCGCTCAAACACTCCGCGAAAACTTCACCTGGAAATAAAAAATGGAATTTTTGACTATTAGCATAAATATTTATGTACTGTTATAGGTATATTAAGAGCACCACCTGAATATTTATGTCTAACCCTAACCTAACCTACAAGAAAGAGACAAGTAAACGTAAATAAAATAAATATTTCAAAAATTTATAACTCAGAACGGAACTTGAATGGATCACAATCTTTCGACAGTTTACAATCACGCAAGATAGATTATAATCTAACAGTTTTTACAATATTACGATGACATATATATGAGTTTATATTTAGTTATGTATTATTTGTATGTTTAATTTAAGTAGTGTATTATTATTGCATGTTCATCAATATTTTTGCACTTTTCCGCTCCTTTTTAAAGTTCCTTAAGAAATGGGTTGTCTGGAGGGGATCACTTTTAGTGATAAGACTGCCCCTGCGCACGCGTTGTTTTCTGTTTTTTGTTTCTAATTTACTTCAAACTCAAACTCATATTTTTTTATTCAAATAAACTTATTAAAAGTGCTTTCAAATCGTCGAGAGAAGTTACCACTGGTTCGGAATACCATTCCTGCCAAGAAGAATCAGTAAGAAACTCGGACAATAAAGACTTTATCTATCTATCTGTCTATCGCTGTTTCGCACACATACACTCACCGCCAATGTAGTAAAGCCGGACGCCTTTGCCGATATGTCTGCGTGTTTGTTCCACCACTTCGTTTCTGTTCACGTTGGACAGGAGGCCGAGGCAAAATCTGATGAAAAAACCCATCTTTAATCGTGTAAAAACTTGAAATTTAATTCGCTATATTCCGCCACAGTATGTAAATCTATGTGGGTAGTGTGTACACACAAGAGTATGTGTGTGCAAGATACACAGTTCACACTACTCACATAGATTTACATACTGTGGCGGAATATAGCGAATTAAATTTCAAGTCCTTTCACTATCATGGACTTCCGCAAAAATGCCTGGTAGAGATTGCTCAGTAAGATTTAATTGTGTATTTGACAAATAGTCAAATCAGCAACTTTTTTCAAACGTCAAAACGCGTCCTAAGTATGGGATTTAAATTAAATTCTAAAATGTGACCTCACTAAAGTTCGACGCACTTTTATACTTTAATCGATTGTCTAAAATGGTTATTCAACATAAAACTATCAGGGGACGCGGATATTACGACTTTTGCGAGAGCCTCTATTTAATAATCACCAACAAATAATTTATTTGAATAGTAATCAAATACCCAATTTACTTTTATTAATGGATGGATTGTGGTTTTGTGGTTACCGCGGGAACTATTTAATTTTCCGACATAAAAAGTAGCCTATGTGTTAGTCCTGATTATAATCTATCTCTGTGCCAAATAACATCTAGATCTGTTCAGCCGTTCTGGCGTGATTGAGTAACAAACAAACATCCACCCATCCATCCAAACTTTCGCTTTTATAATCTGTATATATGAAACACAAAAAAAATTCTACCTATGTCCGTTATAGACTCTGAAACCATCCAACCGATGTGCTCCAAACCTGTATCATTAGAACGGCAATAGTGCGAAGAAGTTTTTTTATCATAGTAGCACACGTCGGGTATTAGTATAGAAGTAAAGATAAGGGGGATTTCACCATCTGGATAAAGGATCTACGAGGACTCCCTCCCCCAAGATCCTTTATTCAGTATGACCCCACTATAGGTCAGGTATAGTCACCTCTCACTGTTGCTGGGGTCCGTGAAGCCGTCGACAGTGATGGAGGGTTGGGAGGAGTGGATGGTCTCCCCGACGCGCGTGTTCAGCTCGTAGTAGCTGATGCTACACCAGAACGCGGGCTCGTGGTACAGCACCGGGGCCGCTTCCGTTCCTAGGCTGCCGGGGAACGGGGTCAGTGTGACCCCGCTATAGGCCAGGTATAGTCACCTCCCATTGTTGCTGGGGTCCGTGAAGCCTTCGACAGTGATGGAAGGTTGGGAGGCGTGGAAGGTCTCCCCGACGCGCGTGTTCAGCTCGTAGTAGCTGATGCTGCATCAGAACGCGGGCTCGTGGTACAGCACCGCCCTGCTTCCGTTGCTAGGCTGTCGGGGGACGGAGTCAGTGTGACCCCGCTATAGGCAAGGTATAGTCACCTCTCACTGTTGCTGGGGTCCGTGAAGCCGTCGACTGTGATGGAGGGTTGGGAGGCGTGGAAGGTCTCCCCCACGCGTGTGTTCAGCTCGTAGTAGCTGATGCTGCACCAGAACGCGGGCTCGTGGTACAGCACCGGAGCCGCCTCTGTGGCTAGGCTGCCGGGGGACGGGGTCAGGCGGGTCAGGTCTGGAACAAATGGGAGAAATCCGTTGCTAAATGGCATTTTGATTATATTTCTGTGCTGGAAATAATGGGAGAAATCCGTTGCTAAATGGCATTTTGATAATATTTCTGTGCTGGAAATAATGGAGGAAATCCGTTGCTAAATGGCATTTTTATAATATTTCTGTGGTGTTGACCTCAATACGATATACGATAGTACGATATATAGGATCGACGTTCACCTGTCTAAAAGAAAATTATGTTTTATGAATCATATTATGAGATATTGTAAGTGGCCATTATCTCGAAAAAAAAATGGTGGGAATCATATTAATATTATAAATGCGAAAGTGTGTTTTTTTGTTGGTTTGTTAGTTTATTGGTTTGTCCTTCAATCACGCCGCAACGGAGCAACGGATCGACGTGAGTTTTGGTATGGGTATATGTATATTTGATAACCTGGAGAATGACATAGGCTACTTTTTATCCCAGATAATTAAAGAGTTCCCAGTATCAGCTAGTAGTAATAATAATATAATAATGAGCGGTGCAAATTGTCAACAAACTCACTCATGTTGTCGTTGTGGTCCATGGGATCACCGTCCTCGCTCATGTAGCCGGGGGGCGGAGTCTCCACTGTCGACGAGCTTCTGTGCACACAAACCTCTCGTTAAACCAGAAACACGCTTGTAAATTATTACGTAAGTAGCAAACAAATTACTTATCTAATGTTAGGCTGAATATTACACATTTTGACGACCTCCCTGGCGCAGTGTTGAGCGCTGTTGTCTTAACGTGCGTAGGTCCCGGGTTCGATCCCCGGCAGGGTCCATTTGGGAATTTATAATTTCTGAATTTTCCCTGGTCTTGCCTGGTGTGAGGATTCGCCCGTGGCTAGTTACCACCCTACCGGTAAAGACGTACCGCCAAGCGATTGAGCGTTCCAGTATGATGCCGTGTAGAATCCGAATAGGGGTATGGGTTTAATATAACTGCCATGCTTCTAACAGGCTACCCCGCTACCATCTTAGACTGCATCATCACTTACTATCAGGTGAGATCGCAGTGAAGGGTTAATAGGCCTATTACACTGCACTTTTCACAGGGACCCTTACACTTGAGTTGGTGTAGTGTAATAAGATTTAGGGAGAAAGGGTCCCTAATTTGATCCTTATTGATGTGTAATAAGCGACGCTCTAACTGGCGCCCACGCCCACCCTTACCACAGGGCCCTGTGGAAAGTGCAGTGTAATAGGCCTATAACTTGTAGAAGATAAAAATAAGACAAGCAGACCGCCAGAACCGTTAACCGTTTAGCGATATGTTAACACCTATACTCAATAGATCTCAGCATAAGTGTCCGCAAGTGACTCACAACTGTACGGTGGTGTTCCCAGGCACTTGCTGCGCTAACGTGGCCTCGAGGTACAGCGCGCTGTGGCCGCCCACCGCGCCCACCACGCCCACCACGCTCTGCATCACGCCGCCTCCATATACACTGTACAGAAATCGTGATAGGCTCGTGACGCCTTCGCTCTGCCTCAAGAAAGTCCAAAGGTCGTGGAATGAGAGTACGCGTTTACAAAAAAACCGACCAACTGCGAGTCAGACTCGCCAAGGGTTCCGTACGAACCTGTAGTAAGTTTAAAATTATTAAAAATATTGTTACTATATGATGATGTAACTAAAAATTAATGCTTTTCGCAAAGGACATTGTCCAAATTCGCCTAAGAATCAACAAGGAATTGAAACATACAGTAAATCTTAATTTATTTTGTACCTTCAATTTTAACACCTAGAATTTAACGGACACTTATAAATAATAATAATGAAAAAAATGGGAATTTAATCCATTTTCAATCCTTTCCCTTTCCTCGAAACCTCAAATCACCGCTTGAGCGCTGAAAACGTCAAGTAAGAGTAAGAACTAAAACAGTTTAAAGCGTTTAGATGACACGAGAAGGAAGAATAATATTGAAAATGGCTCTCTTAATGATACGAGCAGGAAACAAATATATTTTGTCTTAGTGTGCGAGTGAGATAAAACACCATCTTTTCCATTTTGTTAGTGTTGAGATTGACAAAGACATTATTTTATAGGGATGGCAAAGGTAAAAACGATAAACAAATCGATATTTTAAGTAGTACCGATAATTATTAATCGAGTGAAAATATCGACTAACTTAATTTATCGACTTTATAGTATGGCTGTATCTGGTTTACTTTTCGTGACAATTGTGTGGTAAGTATTCTTGGAAAAAAAATAGTGTAGTTCGAGAAAGCTGAGCTCCGTATAAAAAACGGCCATCCAGGTGGTTTATATTACCATATAATTATAATGTAAACCAACTGGGAGCTAATTAAATAACCTGTGTATCTTGTGTCAACTCTAAATTAATTAACTAACATTCAAAATCTAACCTCAAAATCAAAAATATTATCGTCAATAAATAAATTCTCTGAAGTGTCCGTTGTTTAAATCTACTTTCAATGGTATTTATTTGTTATTTCGAATCGGATAATGTATGTTTTATGACTGTTGATTCTTAGGCGAACTTTGTATGGGCGATGGACAATGTCCTTTTCCTTTATCTGTGCTATACAGCTCCAAGGGACAGTAGACCTGAATTTTTTATGTATTTGATATGAATTTCAGCTTGATACCTTCATGCGTTCCTGAGAAAAAGGGTCTTGACAGACAGACAGACGGACAACAAAGTGATCCTTTAAGGGTTCCGTTTTTACCTTTTGAGGTATGGAACCCTAGAAATACATAATCAACAAACAGCTATTGTTTATTAGTGTGCCACTCAGTCAGTCTAAACTGGAAAGTTTGGATGGGTGGTTTGTTACTCAATCACCACTGAACAGATCTGAATGAAAGAAGACGGTTCGAATTTCTATGGGGCGTGGGACTGTTCTTGTACAATTATGGAATAGAAAGAAAATAAAATATTAAACCAGCTTTGATTGTTTAAATCCACAAATTCGTCCTAATGTCAGTGGTGAAATTATTTTAATCTTTCCACGATTAGCAACACTAAACATGAGTAGGTGGCAATGGTGGATTCATGAATTTGACGTATTTCGTCAAGTGTCAAATTATGAAAGAAAAATATCACGGTGACTCACGTCACTTAGCAGAAATGATATTTTACACATTTTGCACCTAACTTCATTATGGCTAAAGGGCGCCATCTTGGAAGCATATCGAAAACCTTAAAATAGGTTTTTTATATTTTGCATCTTATTTAGTTTACTATTCTAATTTATTTTATTTTTAATAAAATCTATATATTATTATACTCTATTCATGATAAAGTGTACAAGACTACACCCAAAATGAACCTTCTATATGGTTCCTAGGTTACTTTATCAAGTAAAATTGGCTATATTGTTATGTGTACAGTTGGTATTAAATTACTTTATCAAGCAAAATTGGATATTGTATATGTGTACAGTTGGTATTAAGTTACTTTATCAAGTAAAATTGGCTATATTGTATATGTGTACAGTTGGTATTAAGTTACTTTATTGGGTGAAATTGGCTATATTACATATGTATACAGTTGGTATTAAGTTACTTTATCGAGTAAAATTGGATATATTGTATATGTACAGTGGGTATTAAGTTACTTTATCAAGTAAAATTGGCTATATTGTATATGTGTACAGTTGGTATTAAGTTACTTTATCAAGTAAAATTGGCTATATTGTATATGTGTACAGTTGGTATTAAGTTACTTTATTGGGTAAAATTGGCTATATTGCATATGTATACAGTTGGTATTAAGTTACTTTATCGAGTAAAATTGGATATATTGTATATGTACAGTGGGTATTAAGTTACTTTATCAAGTAAAATTGGCTATATTGTATATGTGTACAGTTGGTATTAAGTTACTTTATCAAGTAAAATTGGCTATATTGTATATGTGTACAGTTGGTATTAAGTTACTTTATTGGGTAAAATTGGCTATATTGCATATGTATACAGTTAGTATTAAGTTACTTTATCGAGTAAAATTGGATATATTGTATATGTACAGTGGGTATTAAGTTACTTTATCAAGTAAAATTGGCTATATTGTATATGTGTACAGTTGGTATTAAGTTACTTTATTGAGTAAAATTGGCTATATTGTATGTGTACAGTTGGTCACCTATCGTGGTCGTGGTGTTGCTGATAGTCGTAGGGCGGCGGCGCGCGCACTTCCCCCTCCGCGCACCGCGGCACAAGTATAGGCGGCAACGCTGAAACGAAAACAGGAATATAATTATGTATATGTCACCGTAAGATTGTAAAACCCGTTAGATTATAATCTAACTCGCGAAATTGCAAACTGTCGAAATATTACAATTTAACGTATTATTTTTCGGTAGATTGTAATCTGTTAGGTATATTAAGCCGATAGAACTTGCCTGATTATTTATGTCGAACCCTAACCCTAACCTACAAGAAACAGACAAGAAACCGTAAATACAATGTATATTTCAAAAATTGACACTCAGAACATTGAAGGGTTCAAAATCTTTCGACAGTTTACAATTTCGCGAGTTAGATTATAATCTAACGGTTTTTACTATCTTACGGTGACATATACAAGGTGTAAGGTAATGAGTATAACATAACCCGCGGCTACCATATTAGGATGGTGCATATATATATTAGAAAAATGTCATGAGACGCGTAGCTCATATCCTGGGGGAGTTATGAGGACTTAAAATTTTTAGCATAAATGTTCAGGTGGCATCCCTCAAAACAGCTGATTCAATACTAGTGAACTACGAACAATACGACTGATGTTAAGCCTCGTTGCGAGCCTTTACAGTGGCTTTGGAAGTCGGGTTTTTGGAAAGAATTTTTATTTTTAACTTTTTAGTGTCAGGGCTGAAGATTTGGAGTCAGAATTTTTTATGGGACCACCTCGAGAGCTTCTTCTAACGACTGAAAATTTTCAAATCGGTTAAGAAACCACGGAGATATGCACCGACATACATTAAAATATATATATATATATATACGCGCCAAATTGAGAACCTCCTCCTTCTGAATAGGCATAAAAATTTGTTCCAATTTTGGCCACTGGGCCAGATAAGTTTGTCGGACTGTAAATGAGTAAAAACCATAAATAACTTGAAGTATTTGTTGACTTTACATATTATAATATGATATAACTTACCAGGTGAGTCTATTTTATTATAATGATAAGGGTTTATGCACACTTCGTCCTTTTTCAACTGATATGCGTACTCGCAGTGGTCCACTGGCTTTAATTCATGTTGACTCTAGAAAAAAAGTATACTTAGAAAATCAAAAGAAAATCTAGATACAGATTTAAATCAAAACCTTTTCCACTCAATAACTATCTGATGTATTGAAATTAAATTATGTTACAAGTATTACACTGACTTGTGGGTCACTGGATGCGGGCCGGTTGCTTCCATGCAACTTTGTCATTAAGAAAATCATTGACAGTGTAATAACGTCGATTTAACAAATGCTGTATAACACAGTCTTTAAATTTATGTAATGGCAAATCCAAAAACAAAATTCTCGACCCCACAAAAGATTTCTGCACTTTCTATTATAATGTTTATTATTATTCCTGTCAAACTTACTTAAACCTCTCTCCCTTTCTCTAATCAACCTGTGGCGGTCTTTGCACTTAATCCATTAGATGGCGTTACTAGTACGATTCACGCGACCACGAAGAGCCCAACTCACGATTACGAAGCGTTCTCTGAATTACGCTATATATGTCACCGTAAGATTGTAAAACCGTTACATTATAATCTAACTCGCGAAATTGCTAACTGTCGAAATATTACAATTTAACGTATTATTTTCCGGTAGATTGTAATCTGATAGGTATATAAATCCGATAAAACTTAACTACCTCATTATTTATGTCGAACCCTAACCTAACCTACAAGAAAGAGACAAGAAAACATAAATACAATGAATATTTCAAAAATTGACACTCAGAATATTGAATAGTTCACAATCTTTCGACAGTTTACAATTTCACGAGTTAGATTATAATGTAACGGTTTTTACAATCTTACGGTGACATATATACGACCTCCAAAGATGAATGGTCGGATCAGTGGTCCCCGAGCACAACACCCGCTCGGAGGATGATAATGTTACGGTCGAGCCATATCACCTGCTCCCGTACAAACCCATTGCAAGCTCACTACTGAGCACAAGTCTTCTCTCGGAATGAGTAGGGTTGGCCCATAGTCCACCACGTTCGCCAAATGCGAATTGGTAAACTTCACACACCTTCGAGAACATTATGAAGAACATGCATGCATGCATGGGCATGCAGGTTTCCTCACGATGTTTTTTTAACTAAAGTACTAGTACCACTACCACAGTCTTAGTATATATTATACTAAATGATAATCGCGACTTCATCCGCGTGGATTAAGTTTTTTATGATTCCCACGGGAACTCCTTGATTTTCCGAGATAAAAGTAACTTATGTCCTTCCTTGGGATAATCTGTGTACCAAATTTCATTGAAATCTGTTGAACCGCTGGACCGTGAAAGCGTAGCAGACAGACAGACAGATAAGACAGTAGACAGAAATACTTTCGCATTTATAATATTCTACTAAGTAAGTATAAATTAATAATTGCACTCATATATTATGGCAAAACATGATTGGAATCTTTATGTATAATTATAACCTAATATCTGTGTAACCCATATTTAAAGCAAATAAATGAATTTATTATTATTATCGACATAAATTTAGCTCTCACGCCCGCATACAATATAAATACACATATGACCTAAAGAGTTATAATAAACTTACGTAAATAAATATAAATTAATAAAATAACATACAAAAATACACAAATAAATAGTTGTAGCGGGCGGAGGATTACACCCCGGCAGGGGACCCCAGATGGCCGGGGGTCAGGGCGACAGGTTGAGAAACCGGCGAACTATCCTAGCCGAGTCTAGCAACACCGCTTTCTGCATCCAGCTGCGAGCGAACTGCCCCAGTCGCCTCAGGTGGTGAGCGAGGCTGACTGGGATTGACCCATTTGCAGATATGACGATTTTATTATTATTATTTGTTTCTTTGAATTTTCATATCACAATGATTCTAAAGAAGTTTCACTTCAAAAAGTGTAATCGTGGCTTCCTACTAACCTGTAGCTGCGGCCACCGCCACAGCCGGCAATAGACAACATGCGGCAACCCCTTTCTGTACTGGCCGTTTATTACGTTGTCGTTTGGCTTCACTCTGAAAAAAATAAAAGTTCTTACATATATGACAATAATCTAGCACTAAGGGTTAATGCAAGTAATAACTTTATTTTTTAGATTTGAGGGACAAGTATTTAGTTGCAACAATGCAATCAGTTGCAGTCTTGGCTCTTGGCCGAGTTTGTGGGAGTGGGTGGTGTGGGAGGGTTCCAAAGAACCCTTGTAGCTTTAGTTGTAAGATACCGTGGTTAATTATAACCATCACGTCTTATACATTGTAAACGTGACGTTCAGAAAGTGTACTGTCTAGGTACCTATTTGGAATAAATATACTTTGAGTTTGAATCAATTACTGGACGGGTGACTGAATTTGGCCTTTTCGTGTCTTCCGTGCCTCAGACAATTTATGTAATTAAGTAATTTATGTAAGTAAGTAATGTTTTTTAACACTTGAAGAGAGGAGTTTACTAAAGTCTATCACAATACCTACCTATGCAGTAAAATTTATGTGTGGTTGAAATTCAAATTTAAGTAAGAATATACATATTTTTGTGTACATTCCTATTTAAAATAATTCAAAAATATAATGTAAAATGACAGATAAGTACCTAATTATTGCAAGAAAAATCGACGAAAATCAACTTCGATAAAAATCTCGTAATAAAAAGAATCGCGTAAATACTTACGAGTTTTAGAAGCAAAACATACATTTAAAACATAATAATCGCAGCAATGACCACCTCACTGTCGTAAAAGGCAAAGAATATCGCTTCTAACCAGAATCTAATAAGAATTATTCGCGAATTATTCACTTCCGAATTTTTCAATGCACGTTTTAATGATTTTTTTGAACGAAACACCCGTTCCTCACACAAGACATCGAATAATATGCGCGCACTCGTAAAATTCAATCAATTTCACTTCATTTCACTCTAAATTAGATTTAAAAATAGCAATTAAAAGTGCGAGGTCCAAAAATCGTCCGCCATGTTAGCAAAAAGCATTTCACAATTTGTTATGACGGCGATTTGACCTTCGTTTTTGATTTTGCGTCCTGTCTACGATTATGTCACCAAAGTGCGGTGGCCATTGAACAGAGCGGGGTCAACGCGCCCGCCCGGGCTATGACATTCGGCCGGGTTATATCGCCTTCGGTTCATGGCTCCTGCCTCAGCGGTGCGGGGGTTTCCTCAAACACCTATAGAATTATTTTAGAATTTGTTAAGCGCATTTACATTAATGACCGTAGATTAGTAGTCTGAATAATATTTATTGACTGTGTCGCGAAAATAGTAAATGTATGTGTACAAAATATGTCGTTTTTAATTGCTGAACATGCAATTATTAACTAGAGGAGACCATATTATGCTCAGAAATTAATTTTATCATATTAAAATTATTTTAAACTTATCATAATCTTTTTCAAAATACGATAAGCTGCTTTTAGATAGAGATTAATTTAGGGTTGCTTCTCTTATTTATAATTCCTCATTTAAAAAATATATACTTACTTACTTATATAAATATCTGAAATTAGTAAAATAATTAAGCTCCTAAAGGAATTAGTATCAAATTCAGATTATATTATACTTACATAATGTTTTATACTTTAGTTGACATTTAATAATTATTCTAAAGTCATTTTCTCAATAACAAAGAAAATAGAAATTTTATTTAATATGCTAATTGCAAATTAATTAAAAATAATACACAGACCAAGAATTGAACCTGATCTTTAAAAAAAGCGCAATAAAATTATTGTGGCAATTGATACAATCAGTTTCATATTTATTTATAATTATTATTTAGTATTTTTCTTTAAAATTAATTATGACAGTGCCTTACACCAACAACATGGAACTTTAATGGGCTGTAGTGGTAGATACAAAATACAGAAATCAGCATTGAACTTGTCTCAAACAACGTAGAGATAAAGATACTTAATTAATTTGAGATTGCCTTACTAAAGCAACTTTAAGTTTCAACACAATGGTTGACACATTAAGTTATAGCCCAACCTTAATATAATGGGACACTGTGGTTTGAACAGACACCTGTTTAATCTCAAGAGTGCTAGCTGCTGCTACTATTTCCAGTAGCAAATAGTATTTGTTAGACACTATCGATGGTGGCTATCACAATAGATCACCAATGGTCAAAGTGATACTGGGTCTCTATAGAGCTCTGCATAGAAACCTCCCGAAGAAGAAAGAAGAAGAATCTCAAGCTCCAGGTCACAGATGTATGCAGACTCCAAGAGGCTGTTGTGACCCTTTTACACATCTTTTGCACTATGTTATGCTTAAACATTGTCTAGCATAGTCACATAGGGATGCACATGATGCACCCTGAGTCTAAATCTCCACCCAGAAGTCCTGAAGGCATCATTATTGGTCAGGAATACAGAAGATGGTGGTGCTCTTTAAATATAATAGGAAAGAAGTGGTCGGGGGTTAACTTGATAATTTTTTTAATGAATGGTTTAGATTGAAAATTTTATTTATTACCTATTTATTTATCTCCTTTTTCCAGCTTAAATCTATCTGTAAAGGTATAACCTAATGTGATAGACTAAATACAGAAAAATAATACAAAAGCTTTATATGACTACCTACTAGTGGGTTTGGTAAGCGCTACTTACCAGGTCTAATTGTGAATCTAAATCATCTTGGTACTCACAAAAACATACTCAATTTTTTTATCTAAATGCCTAAAAATTTATGTAACTAACAATTGGCAAGTGATTTTTATTTATTTAAGTAAATTTATATAAAACTAGCAGAAGCCCACGACTTCTGCATGAAATAAGTTATTTGAATTCCCACAGAAACTCAGTAATTTTTTGGGTTAATTATAGCTAATGACACTCACAAATAATGTGGCTTTCTATTTGTACCAGAATTGGTTCAGTAGATTAAGAGATTATCCCCTACAACCTCACAAACTTTACCTTTTTATAATATTAGTATAGATATAGATAACCTCCTAAAATAAAGCTAAAAATACCAGGGTACTATTACTTATATATATGTCACCGTAAGATTGTAAAAACCATTAGATTATAATCTAACTCACGAAATTCTAAACTGTCAAAAGATTGTAAACTGTTCAATATTCTGAGTGTAAATTTTTGAAATATTCTTTTTATTTAAGTTTTCTTGTCTCTTTCTTGTAGGTTAGGATTCGACATAAATAATCAAGTAGTGAATAATCAAATCACTTAGGTTTTAACGGATTTAAATACCTATCAGATTATAATCTACCGGAAAATAATGCGTTTAATTGTAATCTTTCGACAGTTTAGAATTTCGCGAGTTAGATTATAATCTAACGGTTCTTACAATCTTACGGTGACATATATATATACCTGGCCCAGAATGTGTTAATAATTGTTCCAGTTTGTGCACTTGAGTATTTACACTGTACACACAAATACATCAATTTCATATTACTTGGCAGAGATTATAAGTGCTCAAGCAATTAGAATCTAATTAGATTGCTAAGTGACAATGACTGAAATAATGCAAACGTAATGGTAGAAAAGACATTTCTATTTGTAAATCTGTATTAATATTATAATTAAAGTAGTTGATATGCGTGACTTTATCTGCTTGGACTGATGTTTTTGGTTCAGAAACTATTTAATTTTCAGGGATAAAAAGTAGCCTATGTGTTATTCCACATTATAATTTATCTGTCCAAATTTCATCCAGATCCATTTAGCTGTTGGTGTGATTGAGTAAGAAACATCCATCCATCTATCCATCCAAACCTTCATATTTATAATATTAGTACCTATAGATGTGTTTGTCTTTCTGCTATGCTTTAACGGACTATCTTATCAACTAATCTTAATGAAATTTAATCTAGACTTAGTGTGCATCCATGGAAAATTAAGGAATTCCAGCGAGAATCGGAAACCCTTTATCAAGGCAAAGTCACAGGCATGATCTAGTATGCAACCAAGTTTGGCTTCAGCGTTACCTTTAGGAGTAAATAGTATATCAGCTGGATAATTACGACACCCTACTATTATGAATTTTGTTTCGTGGTTTGTCTTTCAATTATCTACCGATTTAGTTCTCAAATGTGGAAAACTCATAATTTCTATTTACAATAGACTGAGCTCCAAACAACCTATTTTTATAATGTCGCTGTGTTACAGTATACCTTTGTCCTAAATCAGCATTTTGGCAAACTGATTTGGTTCACTAATTCATGTTATTTGATCTTAATTAATTAATTTGGGCTTAGAAGACAATTTGTTTAAAAAAAAATCTTTCTTTATTTATTTACGCATAAAAAACAACACACACCTGGGTATGGTAACGCACTTAGTATGACTGCTCTGGTTCGACAGTGCCTTCTCCAATTCCTCGATTGCACCGCTCTTCTTCAATTTCTTCACGAGGCTTTTCACAGCTTTTTCAGACCACTTATCCTCAGCTGAGGAACCTTCTGGTCCCTTTTTCCATCCCAACAAACGCTTTACGACCGGCGGTGTAAGCGGAAACATTCCGCGAATTCACTGTTTAACACTCACACTCTAAAACATTTGATTAGGAAATTGGATTTGTACGAAAACTGATAAATATTCCGTATTTATAAGTCTAGCATCAGCCATTGATGATTTTTTTAATTGACAGCCTTTGTCACTTGTCAATCTACAAATTATTGTCTGTCTCTTTTACTCTGTAAGTTATTATTTATTATTATTATTGTTATTATTGTATTATTAATCTGAAGTTATTAAACTTCAGATTAATAATACAAACATATAAATTCGAAGAAGTTCAAATTTTCAAAATACAGGCTTCTTTGTTCTGCTGTTTTTCTTTAAAATAGACATGTTTCAGATTTTTTTTCCTTGTCTACAACATTCCAAGATTCATGATCATGATTCATTTTTTAAGTGTTGCCACTCTTCCGTTGATAATAAATCGGTATTTTTTCAAATTAAACTTCACTCGGCGCTTTGATATAAAATCAAAGACTCGGCGCTACAAAAGCTACAACCCTTTGTGGGGTGTGGATCTTGGCCAGACACAAGTAACTGGTCTTGGCCTTGTCTATGATTTCTTTCCACCCGGCCCTATCCTTGGCTTCCTTCTTTCATGAAAGGAGCTTTCAAAGTTTCTGCAGATCTTCCACACAACGCATCCATCTTTTTCGAGGTCTTCCTTTGGGTCGTTTCTGTTGAGGTGTCCATTGTGTCATTACCTTTACTCTTCTGCTTGTCAACATCCTTTCTACATGTCCCGCCCATTGCTGAGATTTATAATATCATAATATTATTGGTTCCCCATCAATCAGACGTTCTAGCTCAAAGTTCATTCTTTGGCGATAGGTTTCACCTTTGGTTCCACCAAAGGTTTCCACCGTCTTCTCTGACCGGACCGAAGGATTTTACGCAGAACGTAACTTTCGAAAACTTGTTTTCGTCAGTCAAAAGTCAGTCAGGGTCCAAGTACTTCTTTTTCTGGTCGATGGTCCAAGTTTCACATGCGTAACCACGTGTTTTGTAGAGAAGAAGTTTGGTAATACAAATTAATATTTCAGCTTTTACTATTGGACAAGAAATAGTATGAGTATGTTTTTTATGAACATAAATATTGAAAATCACCAATTTTCAACAATAGAGTTGACAACTAAAAATCGGCATTTTAGATTTCTTACGATTTTTACTCTTATCTGTGCTACGCAATGTTTTTGTTTTGGTTTTGCATTGATTTGAATTTGAATTTTGGGTTTTGACAAAAGATTTTTATTTTATGAATTCATCTGTTTTTTAATTTATAAATGCCAGTCGCTTCAAAAATGAATACGCCGTGCTCTAAATAACGGGAATTTGGTTAGTAGACTCCATTTTTTACTATTCTAGTTTTTTTCTTCATCCGACGCTACTCCAATTCTGTATGGTTATGACTGGCCACTAAAATTTATTTTACTGGCCAGCACTGGCCAGTGAGAAAGATTTTTCCCCTTGCAATAAATGTCGAAATTTTACTTGGCTGGAAATGTAAAATCTTCCTTTGTGTACCCAACTTTCCTATGGGATTGAGTACTTCGCATTTTGTTAACTTTTGTGCTTTTGATGCCATTATTTAAATAATGTGAAACATTTGGGAATACTTTACAAGAAACATCAGTATATTTCAATAACAAGAAATAATTTGTATATGAATTTGTGATCAAATTTACTACCTACCTATTTATTAGCACAGATCCATACTAATTAAGTAATTATTAAAGCTTATATGTTAGTTTGTTTGCCTGTAAAATAATCATAATACTTAATCAAGCTTAAATATAATAAATAATATTTTTTTAGAATGTCAACTATTTCTTTGAAATCCTTAAGCCGGCCATACACGGACTGCCCAGTGATCAACATATACGGACCACTCTTGCAGTCGTAGTCAATAGTTTGAAGCTACCATTGATAGCTGCTGCCAACCGCCCCAAGAATTCGCAACTGCTCGAGCGGTTCCATGTATGTTTGTACATAGAAGACTGCAGTTCACTATGTAGTCGCAGCTCGAAGCAGTCCATCCTGACTTGTTAATGCTGTCTGTGTATGGCTGGCGTTAGACAGTTCCTCATTATAGATTATCATTCAGTCTATGTTTGATAATCTTAACATTCCATCCCATAATCCCATCGCCGGCCAACTAATAAGTAAGAATGAAAATTATTGGCACACTTCACACATCTTTGAGAACATTATATAGAACACTAGAGAATGCCCGTGACTGCGTGGTTTGAGGTTTTTTGGTTAAAAATCTTTAATTTCTGGGATAAAAGTAACCAATGTGCTATTCCAGACTATATCTATCTGTGTGCCAAATTCAGCCAGACCTGTTCAGCCATTGGGGCGTGATTGAGTAACAAACATCGATACATTAGTAAGATTATTGAGAGTTGTACAGCTCTCAGACGTGCTGGGTTCATTGGCTCAGCAAGAATACCATAAATTCAGCAAATCAGAAATAATTAATACAGGTTTTACCGAATAACATTATTCAATCAATCAATGTGTGCCCAACCTTAGTATTTTGGATAGAAGGGTATACCATACTTCATTTAATTCAAGGTAAATACAAAATGGCAGAACAGGAGCCATTAATTCTCTGCATGGAGAATATTGCTGGAGAAGAAGTGGCAGTGAGGATTGAACCACAGGACACATTCCAAACGTTCCTGGAGAAGGCCAAGTAAGTATTCATTATTATAGAATTTTTCAGACAGACCACAGAATTATGCTACCTAATAGTTGTAGATGTGAAAGTATGTTTTTTTTGTTGAAATCACGCTGCAGCAGAGCAACAGATCAATGTGATTTTTTGCCTGGGTATAGTTGAAGACCTGGAAAGTAACATAGGCTTTTATCCCGGAAAATCAAAGAGCTCCCCTGGGATATTTGAATGTAAATCCATGTTCTAGTACCTCATGACCAAAACTAATAGCAACTATTATATATTCTAAACCCAAAACTAAATCTAAATATCAGTTGGTCAAACTATGCACACTAATTGCCACTTTAGCTTCGCAACTTGTTGAGATAGAACTCCTCATTTCTGGTTTGGTGAAGCAGAGAAACCACAAGCATACCTCTCTATCCAGTAACTGAGCTTCTATGGATTTGTTGGATATAGGGGTTCGTTATTTTTTTTTCAGAAACGTCCTTGGCTACGAAGTGGACCTTAACTCCATAACTGGCAATCAACCTGTCTCATTAGAAGCTAACATTTACACATTTCTGTTAAAAGCAGAGCAACATTTCGAAGGTACTACTCTAAATCCAGAAAATTTTAATGAAATGATAGACCAAAATGAGACAGATGATCTTGTTTACATTCTGGATGATGGTACCCAAATTCGCGCTTCACAAATTCAGTTTGATAACGAAGACCCCCTAGTAGATCTGACTGCTGAAGAAATACCTTTTGTTAAGTACAAAGACGATAGTGCAGATGAAAATGAAATCGATAGACGAGATAATGCAGATGTTACAATAAAAAACGTTAATATTATCGATAGCCCAGTAGTTAAATGGTCAAATAAAGACAGCCCTAAATGTAGCTTCGCTAATTCTCTACCTTTTACCCTCGTATGTAATAACACATCTAATTTCGAAGCACAGTTCGCTAAGTACCTTGAATCTAATACGAAAACTTATGCTAATTTAAGTAATGTTACTAACAATAAATCACCTAGAAGTCTAATAAATGATAATTTAAAAAAAAAATATGATAATTCTAATAAGAATGATAGTTTGTTTACTAGAGAAGATGTATTGAATATGTTTAAAGATACACCCGTAGTACCGTTGCCGTATGACGATAATCAAACAGAAAAACGAAAACATGTGAGGAAAACCGATCCTTCCAGAATTGTCCATAAAAATTGGGATGCTAAACACATTTCCGATGTTGAAACAGGTTTAGAGAAACAAAACTGCTTCATTTGCTGTAAAACTGTGAACCACAATGAGAAGTTGTATCTATTTGATAAGGAAGACCAAATCTTACATAGATGCGAACAAAGAAAGTACAATACGCAACTCAAAATCATTTGCGATACATGTCTATCGGAAAATTTCAAACCGAGTAGAATTAAAAGTTCCAATCAATCGTTGGAAAACGATGAATATTTAGTCATAAAAAACAATCAACAGTTTATTTTTCAAAAAACTAGCAACATCAATTTGAAGAGTAGCTATTTTATTAATAATATTAACATGAATAATATTAATAATACAGATAAACTAGATAAAATAAATAAACTTACTCGAAATAAAGAAAGCGTCGAGTTTGTTAAAGTAGAAATCGGTCCGGACGGAGAGATTGTTACGAAACCGATAGATAATGACGTCGAATCCGATGACGTCATCATAGTTAAGGAGAAAAAGGAGAGTTCCAGTGACGTAGAGATTGTGGAACTGGATGTGATCGACCCGGAACCGGAAATAGATGTGGATGATATTGAAAATGTTGATGAAGAGGTGAAGGAGTTTCTGGGGAAATACCAGTGCAATGTTGAGAATGAAGAGTTAAAATGCAGGTAAACAAACAAACACTTTCAAATTAGTTTTTCTGCATATTAAAAATACTTGAAAGTAATTTTTGAAAGTGTTTGTTTGAGTTCAATAAAGATTCCTTAAGGCTACCAAGGTGGATGCTGAGGCCAATTCTATTGTGCACCATCTCTAAACTAAATTAAAAGGACAGCGCTATTTATATTGCTATCCCTTTCATAATTCTCCCTGTGGAAAGGGGCAGCACTAGATTCAGATATGTCATTTTTGTTTAGTAGATTATGTTAAACGGAATTGGCTACACTGTTTCAAAATTGGTTCAAATTAATCCTTCAAGTATGTATTTTTTTCAGAAGTTTTTGCAAAGTTGACCTTTCTAAGATATCCTTAGCTGAAACACTCCTTTTACCTTTACTAGACTATGCTGATAGCAGTTACACGGAACTCACTGAGGAGTTACTAAACAAGCTTGAGTGCTTACAGAACATTTGTATTGGATAGAAGCAGGCGTTACTTTGCGGAAGTCCATGACAATGAAAAAACTAGAAGTTTTATTCGCTATAATCCGCCACAGAAGGCAAATCTATGTGGTACAGTGCGTATCTCGAACCTGATGCCCGCGACATTCACCACACCACATAATACACACATATCACAGCAATCAAGATCAAGATTGCAAGATTGTAATTGTCTTTACAATCGTGCATTGTAAAGGCAACATCTCCTGGAGATGCTGTATCGGAGTGAAACGTACGTTGAGGGTATTTCTGAGGGTAGTTAGGGTTTATGTGGTGTGGTGAATGTGGTGCGCGGGCATCAGGTTCGAGATACGCACTGTACTATATAGATTTGCCTTCTGTGGCGGGTTATAGCGAATTAAACTTCTAGTTTTTTCAGAACATGTGTATTCGATTCATCTATGGATTGAGGAAATTTGATCATGTTAGTGCGTATCGTGCTCGTCTCAAGTGGCTTCCAATTAGGTTGCGTTGAAATTTTCATGTTCTTCACTATTCTCTATCCTTTATGCTCCTCATACTCCCAACTATCTTAAAGAACGTTTTAACTTTCTCGGTGCTGTTGATCGCCATATGCAGCTGTGTTCTACCATGGATAATAAACTCAGAACTCCTAGCCATCGTACAAAATTTTACAGCAAATCGAACACGGTGTATGCTGTGCAGTTATGGAATTCTCTACCCAAAAATATTAGACTCCAAATCCTTATCTATTTTTAAAAATAGTCTCAAAGAATATTTCCACCAAGTCGTACCATAATCTAACTATATTATATTTCTATCGTAATTTATTATTATGCTTGTGTAATAAATATTATTTATATAATAGGTGTTATTTATGTATGTTTATGTATAATATTTATCGTTATCTATATTTATTTATAAGTAAGGTTACTTATAAATAAATATATATATCTTATCTTATCTTACTCTTACTTAACTTAGTATAAATGCGAAAGTTTGGATGGATGTAATTTGGCACAGAGATAGATTATAGTCTGGAATAGCACATAGGCTGCTTTTTATCCCGGGAAATTAAATAGTTTTTGCGGCAACCAAAAAATCTCAAACCACGCAGACGAAGTCGTGGGCATTCGCTAGTGTATAAATATATAATACGTCTAGTATATTTATATTATTTGCTCACCTACTAATACACTATACATACACTACCCTACACATCTTGTTCTATCCTCTCACCAAAGGTTGCGGTAGATATTGCTTAGTAAGCAATAAGGCCGCCTTTGCATACCTAGTTATAGTAAACTTTACTCTGTATTCTTCTTCAATAAAGTATTTATCTATCTATCTTTCTCTGTCTTCTATAGATTTTGTCTGAAGCAGTTTATGGATCTTCTAGAAGTGATCGACCACACTGAAGAACACAAACATGACCTAGATGAAGGAATTGTCTTCCCGTGCCCGCTATGTGATTATGGTAAGTAAAAAGTATATTTAAGCTACGTTCGTGACAAGATGCGGCAGTTTCGCTTTGACTTTATGTTATTAAGCTTTTATTATTAGTTTACTTTTATTTTTTAAACGTTCCTAGTTCTTAAAAAGCTAAAAAATTCCGACATGGCAGGGATAGAGGTTTTTTTATCTACTACAAGTTAGCCCTTGACTGAGACCTCACTTGATGGTAAATGATGATGCAGTCTTAAGATGGTAGCGGGCTAACCTGTTAAGGGCATGGCAGTTATATTAAGCCCATACCTCTAATCGGTTTCTACACGGCATCGTACCAAAACGCTACATTGCTAAGCAGGACGTCTTTACTGCGTCTTAACTGCGGCCAAAAACTCGCACCATTCCAGACCAGAGAAAATATGGAAATTATAATTTCCCAAATTGACCCTGCCGGGAATCGAACCCGGGACCTCCACAAGTGTGACATTTTGCTGTTTATGAAAAGAGCAACTGCTGAGTTTCTTGCCGGTTCTTCTCAGTAGATCAGCTTTCCGAACCGGTAGTAGATTCATACGATTTATCATAAGTGGCACAAGTTGTCCTATGTGAAATAAATCATTTTTTTTTTCATTTTCGATAAAACACAAAAATACGTTAGTATGGACAAACTGCCTCTACCTCTTCTTAAAGGCTACATCTATTATAGGTTACGCAAATTCAAAATGGTTGAAAGGACATTTGAAAGCTGCCCACGATCACAAGAAAGAAAATAAATCCATTAAACAAGAAAAAGACGAAGCTGAAGATGGCGATACAGTTGAAAATGAAAATGATACTGTTAAACAAGAAAATAATGGTAACTTTTCATTTATTTCCTATCAACGGAGTTTATTGCTGGCTCTTCTCGGTATCAAATAACATTCCTAACCTGCGGTGGATTCACTTGACGGTTCAAAGTCACTTGTAAAAGTTTATGTGAATTCTACCGGTCCGCCCCGGCTTCGCACGGGTAGCACTAATACTACTACTACTAACACTAATCATCATACTAGTCCATACCCAATAATAGCCACCAAATTTGAAAATCATAAAAATGGTTATTGTGAGACAACTTTAAAAGATAGATATATTATATGCTATCGCGGACTTTTTTTAGAACTTTTTGAGAGCAACAATTCCACCATACATTGTTTTCGTGTAACTTTTACCATTTACGCAGGGCACGCCACGCTCTCAGACCAGACGAATTTTTCAGACTTAATTCACTTTATTGCAATTTTCGTAGGGATCCCTAATTTTTTAGAAAATAAAATATAGCCTATGTTACTCGCTGTTATAGTAGTATGTATATATAATAATACTTACACATACGAAATCCAGCCCATCGAATTACCTTGCATTAATTAACTTTGCAATATCTTTACCGGGGAAATTACCTTAAGGAAACGGGATTTACCAGGAAGCAGGAAAGGAATATCAACTACCAAGAAAAGGAGTCAGAACCGCTACAGTAGCTTTCTATAAGGGAAAGAACTTTTAAAATCGGTTGAGTAGTTTTTGAGTTTATCCATTACAAACAAACAAGCAAATCTTTCCTCTTTATAATATTAGTTTAGAAAAAAACTGAAAAAAGACTGACTGACTGTATGAATTATGGCTGAATTTACTGTAATAATAATAATAATGAACTCTTTATAAAATAAAATAAAAGCTATCTAAAGCTATCTCCTAAAACTACTTCCTATTTCTCATGTGCGCCAAAGCGCCAGTGCGTATGCTATGCACGTATTAATATTGTAGTTTTTATAATACCAGACGAAAATAAAGCCAACTCTCCGGAATGTTCCCCTGTGGCCAGAAGAACCAGAAGTGCAATAAAAAGAAGCAATCCTGAAACTACTAATGGTTATTATTATTTTTCCTCGTTAACTTTATCTCTTTAATATGTACCTAGATGATTTACTCAGATATTAGGTTTTTATCCCTGGGGAGTTCTTTGATGTTCCAGGATAAAAGTATGATGTAACTATGCTTTGGGATTTAAGCTAACTCTATCCTATTTATATTTCTATATCCATATTATGTAAACATTTGAAGACAGACACACTTTCGCATTTAACAATATTTTAAATGCGATTATAGATTCAACGAAAACTACTAATTGTAAAGTTTTTCCACAGCAAGTGTAATATGCATACTAAATTATTCATATAAATATCTAAACTATAATGTCAGGATTAACTGTATTGCCATCCCTTTCATAATACTCCCTGTGAAAAAGGTCAGCAATAGATTAAGATAATATAGTCAATACGATTAACACAAATACACAATAGATACACATTGCTTTTTATATGTAGGTATATAAAGTTTACTCGTTCTTGCATTTAAAATTGTTACGTATTTCATTAAAGGTAAAGACGAAAATCAAGGCACTAAAGAGTCTTATTCCAATGATATGGTTAGTTGAAATATTAAATTAATTTTATAGTTATAGACGTATAGTACCACAAACTTATTTGACCCGGTGACAGCGTCGCTAGTAAATATGAAAAAAAAATAGACAGGCGTAAAAATTAGTTCAAATGTTGGCCACTGGGTCAGATAAGTTGATGGGCGTAAACAAAGAAAGGGCAGATTTTAAACCCATACTCCTAGTCAGTTTCTACACGGCATCGTACCGGAACGCTAAAAAGCTTTGCGGTACGTCTTTGCGGGTAGGGTGATAACTAGCCACAGACATAGCCTCCCCACGTAGCGCAATATTAAAGCGCGCTATTGTTCTATAGCGCGGATGACGTGTTATGTGAGGAGCCGCTATGACGCTACGGCGTTATGAATATCACGCGATCGCTCGCGGTGCCTCGTAGCACTTATAGCGGCGCCCGCTTGCTGGTAGCGCGCTGCCGCTGGCCGATGTTTAGTCTCGCGTAATGCGCTGTTATGAGTGAACGTCATCTTTGCGTGTTACGAAATTTAGCGTGCTGCAAGACATATCGCGCCTGCCGGCCGCCCACACGCTTAACAAGCCCGTTATAAAATAGCGTATTTAAAAGCACGCTAAAAATTTATAGATTGTAGTCCGTAGCGTGCTATGGATTTATAGCAGTTAAGAACTCTACACCAGACCAGACCAGAGAATTCAGAAATTATAAATTCCCATATTGACCGGTAATCGAACCCGGGAGACGACGTTTAGACTCAACACTGCGCCAGGGAGGTCGAAGAGGGGGTATGTCAATATAGTATTTGTACTTAATTACTGATGTTATAATTTAAAATTTACAAGCAAGAACAAGAAAAGATTAAAACCGAGGTGAAAGAAGAGTGCCAAGATAGTAGCGACGGCGAGTCCATATGGATAGTGCAAACTGGTGACGATGACGAGCAACTGAAGAAATTGTTACAGGTAAGTTTTGTTTACGCAGGTAATATGATAAGTAAATGTTAATACAGGTAAGTTGTGTTTGTCGTATCTAGAATGTCAAGGGATAGCGACGTCGAGTCCATATGAATAGTGCAAACTGGTGACGATGACGAGAAACTGAAGAAATTGGGTCAGGTAAGTTTTGTTTACACAGGTAATATGAAAGGTAAATGTTAATACAGGTAAGTTGTGTTTGACGTATCTAGAATGTCAAGGGATAGCGATGTCGAGTCCATATTTCTAGTGCAAACTGGCGACGACGGTGAAAAACTCGGACGGTAGTCTCACAGGTAAGTTATGATAACACGGATAAGGGTCAGTTTTTTCATCCATGGTTAAGGCAACCGATGCTTAAAAATTTCAAAAAATACTTAATTTTAGCCAAATTCCGTTTTAAGCCATAGTTACCGATCGTAACTAATAGTCTCATTATTTTATAGATGTCAGAGACCAAGCAAGAAGTTAACGATTTGAAGAGACACAAATGTTTTGCCTGCAGGTAATTATATTGTATCGAAATTGTTAATATCTTAACGCAGATGACGCGACGTCTTTTCATATGCGATTAATTTTATTCAAAACTAGACCTAGGGTGGTAACTAGCCAAGGCCGAAGACTCCCACCAGCCCAGACCAGCAAAATTCAGAAATATAAATTCCCAAATTGACCATGCTGGAGATCGAACCCGAGCCTCCCACTTATAAGATTACAGCACTCGCCACTGCGCCAGGTCGTCAAAATTTTTGTCAACTTCTATTCGATCGACTATTATTCGTTCGTCAGCTGTGACTTAATTACTATGATCTGCAAATCTACAATAATTAATATGACTAGTGGTTCGCCCCGAACTGAGACCTCGCGGTATCCATAAGATAGTTTTAACTATCTGTGTATTGTGATAGTTAACTTTTAACTAATATTGGAGAAACGAATAAACTTTTACAGAGCGCCATCTATTGACATCATTATGAGGTTCTGTTAAAAATACTGAAGCTCATTAAAAATTAAATAAATTCGTCTCCTTATAATATTCGTCTAATTTTAGTATTTGTTGTTCAAGTACATGATATAATTCAAATAATTCATCAAAGTTCAGGCTCAGCCTTTCAGAAAATTGAGAGTTCTGAGGTCAACTTTGGACGTTAGAAAATCTCCACTTTGACAGCCCCCCATTTGGTCAATTTTAGGGGAAAAATTAAAAAAAAAATTGGAATCTATTCCTAATTATCTTTAAAATGATATACTGCAACCTTATGTAACGCTATAATAAATATTTTACTTCGCATTCGCTTATATGAGAGCCCCCCTGAAATAAAGAATTTTATAACTTTTTAAGCCATATAAGGCTGGAGGCCATCGGTTTACATATTATATTTAATTTTAAATACGTTCAGTAATTCAGAAGTTATAATGCTCTGGCCGACAGACGGACGGACAAGTGCAAATTCACTCAAGTAGACTCAGATACCTTCGCTTCGCTCGGTCAATTATTGCGGAAGTTGAGTAACTGTTATCTTTCATGTAGTAATAAATAATTTATAAGATTTCTCTTTCCGTTGCAGTCAAATATTTCCAGACGCCAAAAGTTTAACGATTCACAAATGTCGTAAGCGCAACAGGAAAAGACAATTTGATTTGACGAAGAACGAGTCTATGGTCCTTCCCACTCAAGCTAATTCCGCTAAGGTAATCGTGGCATCTCTTTTTAATTTTTAAAGGAAATTCTTAAAAACCGACGCAGCGAGCGAAGGGTTCCAATAATCCTGACTGTAGTGAGGGTAGTATACAATAGTGACCTCAATAGCAAGAAAATACGAACTCGAACTAATAATGTTTTGGGAAATGCCCACTACAGAACGTTCTAAATTCAAAATACTTTTTCTCGCTGAGTGCAATTTGAGAGTGCAAAAACCAATGAGCAAAACTCACTTTTTTGCTCACTGGATTTAAACATTAAAGGCGCGTTTTTTTAACTAGAGAGGTGAAAAAGTTTTATTCCAAAATAAAGTTTTTGAAGTTGATATTACGATAGTTAAAGCATTAAAAATAAGTTTTATGATTTTAGAGGGCTCCAAGAAAACTTAGTGCCGTAGAAGAGAGAGGAGATAACGATCTTTTAGTTGTGGTAAATATAACCTAAATTGGTATGACGTTTGAATTCAGAAAAAAACTTTATTTTCCACTATCAAAGCTCCGTAGTACAAAAACCTTTTTACCGTAAATCCAAAATGAAAATCCTTACTAAATGTTTAAGTGAAAGTAAGTGGGAAGTTTATAATAATAATAATAATAATAATAATCCTTTATTTGCTAGATTGTAGGTATACAAAAGAGGTGTTACAGGTAAAAATAGAAGCCAAGCCACAATCAGCCATGAAATGGCATGCAATCATTCACTTTTGTCCTAAAGCACATTATTTAAAATATGACACTAGCTTCAAAATCTCAATAAATGTCAATAAATTAGATAATACATTGAATTATCATCATACATTATCATCATTACATTACATCATTTATAAAAACACCCATAATTGTAACTACTTTATGATAAGTCTTAAAAATAAAAAATATTTTTACTATGAAAAATAGTCATTAACTGAATAATAACATTTATCCAGCAGCCAAGCGAAAAGTCGATTTTTGAATGGCACTAAAGGTAATCTTTTTAGTTCGGCTGGTAATTTATTGTAAATCTTGACGCACATAGTATCACAACTTTTATTGTAGTGGCAACTCTTTGGTTGATGTCTCATGACCAAGCGATCTCGGTTTCTGCTACTTCTTGGATATACCTCAAATGCCTTTGTGAACAGATTTTCATGAGTCTTAACAAAAACGCATGTTTCAAAGATATATAAACACGGTAGCGGTAATACACGCAAATTTTTAAAGTGCGGTTGACACGATTCCCGATGAGTGGCTCCTGTCATCGCACGTATACATTTTTTTTGTGCTATAAAAGCTCGATTTATTTCTACTGAATTCCCCCATAGGATCAGCCCATAGCGCAAAACAGATGAAACGTAGCTATGGTAAGCTGCAAGAACTGTATGCGGTAATGATATTTTACGCAACCTATATAACACGAAAACATAGCGATGTAGTTTTTGGCATACCATATTAACATGTTCTTTCCAGTTTAAGGTTTTGTCTAGTTGTAACCCTAAAAACTTAATTTGTTGAGATTCCGCTATTGGAGTATTATCATAATTTATTTTAAGTTTTGGTTGAGGTTTTCTATTACTAATGCAAAATTGTATGTATGATGTTTTAGTGATGTTTATCTGTAAATTGTTATTTTCTAGCCAGTTTATTATTTTTACTATTTCATTATTGATGTCAGTCTCATATTGGTCAATTTTATTCTTATCATTTGATGTCATTATTATTGAGATATCGTCCGCAAACAAGAAGCATTCATTGTTAACCACAGTTGGCAAGTCATTTATATATATTAGAAAAAGATATGGTCCAAGGATGCTACCTTGGGGTACGCCGGAATGGTTATATTTATAGTCAGATTTACAAGAAACCTTTGTTGTACCATCGTTGCTGACTGCATCTATTTCAACACATTGCTTCCGATTATTTAGATAAGACTTCAACCAGTCTAATGCTGGCCCTCTAATCCCATTGTTTTCTAATTTATGCAACAGTATATCGTGTGATACAAAATCAAATGCCTTTGTCATGTCAAAAAAGATCACACTTGTGGGTTTTCTAGAGTCTATGTTCTCGTATATTTTGCGTGAAAGTTGAAAGGCCGCTAGGGTGGTTGATTTATTCTTCTGAAAACCAAATTGTTCCTTTCTTATAATGTCATATTTAGTGAAAAAATTTACAATTTGGCTATACATAGCTTTTTCAAATATTTTAGAGATAATAGGAATCAGTGTAATCGGACGATAGTTGTTCAGGTTTTTTCTATCACCTTTCTTAAACAATGGCTTTACAATAGATATTTTAAGGTCATCTGGGAACTGCCCATGTTCAAACGATAAGTTTATTAGATATGTGAGGATCGAAGTCAACTCATTTTTACACGCTTTTATAACCTTAGTAGACACTTCATCGTATCCTTCTGATTTTGTGTTTTTCAAAGATGAAATTATCTTTGATACTTCATTTTTTACCAGAGGTTTAAGAAACATACTAGCTCCGGATTTATTTTGATTGACGTTATTTCCAAGATTTTTTCTATTATTATTTTGATGAGATGTATTTGTCATGCTTATTAAGAAATTATTGTATTCATTAGCGATGAAAGTTGGATTTGTTATTTCAGTATTGTTTACTATTATTGTGTCTAATGGGTTATTGTTACAGCTCTTTGTTTCGTTTTTTATGATTTTCCAAGAAGCGCTGCATATATTATTGCTATTTGTAATGTAATACGTATTGCTTAGTTTTTGTGATGCAGTGATACATTTTTTAAGTGTTTTAGCGTATATTTTGTACTTGTCCTTCTGCTCATGACTAGGGTTTTTTTCTTTCTGTAGAAGATACTTTAGTGTTCTCTTTGTTTTGCAGCTAGTTCTGAGGCCTCTGGTAATCCAGTTCGGCCTTTGCGAGTTTTGATTGATTTTTATTCTTATCTTAGGAAAGCACAAATTGTAAATTAGCATGAACAAAGTATGAAATTTTGTGAATGCTTTGTTAGGATTTTGCTCTTCAAATATCTCACAAAAGGATAAACTATTTATATATTTTTTAAAGATATTTATGTTATATTTACTATAGTTACGCTTGTGTAAATATTTTGGTAAGCCTTTGTTTCTATTATGGCTACTCTCAAAACTTAATATTTGGGCAGTATTATGATCTGAGATATCATAATTATGTATTGTTCCCTTGGCGTTGCTGATATTGCTGATGATATGGTCGATACAAGTGTGATTTCTTGTGGGCTGGTTTATGTGAATTGTGAGATTATAATTTCGCGTTAAGTCTATTAGTTGTTGCGAGTGCTTGCTTTGATTCAGAGTGTTAATGTTTAAATCTCCTGCAATAATGACGTTTTTATTTTTGATGCACAGTTTATTTAGTATTAATTCAATATTATTGAAGAATATTGCTACATCTGAATTTGGTATGCGATATACGCAGATAATTATCAACTTTTGGTTAAGTATTTCTATTCCGCAACATTCAAAGTTTTCCGATTCGCTAATTTTATCTAGATAATCGATGTTTTTGTATAAAATTCCTTTAGCCACTAGTATACATACTCCACCCCTCTTTATTTTCCTCGAATAGTTTGAAGCCAACTGAAAGCCATTAATTTTAATATTATTTTCTTGACCTTTCGCTATAAATGTCTCTGTGAAACATAATATATCTATTTTTCTAGTGATACTTAAATCATCTATCATAATTTCCAGCAAGTCTTTTTTTGATAAGATACCAGCAACGTTTTGATGAAGGAGTCTGAACGTAGTTTTTTCATAGTTCCTATCAAGAACGAAAAAACGATGGCTCATCCTTTTTTTTGTTAATTGGAACAGAGGACTCGGATGCATTATTTATGATTTGAATAGGCGTGGAGTTTTGATGAGTGGACTCTTTGTTTATATCAATACCTTGCACAGAATTTAACGTTTTCTCTAGTAAGTGATCTTTCTTCGGTTCAAGTTTTTTGAAATAGAACGGAATTGTTCCCCTTTTTGCTGATAGCTCTTGTGGCTTCATATCTGTTCCATTTACATCTTTTATGAATTTATTTCGACTGTTACTTGGGTGATTTCTATTAAAAGTCAGGAACCTGCGATTGTAGTACATTTGGTCAATCGTAAAATTAATTTTCCTACATATATATAAGGCATTGTCTGGATAAATGTTGTTACTTACATCTAAATACGTACAATTTGGGAATTTTTTACTAATTATTTGTAGCGTTTCATTAATTTTATACTCATTTAAATATTTACTGAACTGAACGCTTGTTACAATTATTTGGACATGAGGTAGAGTCTTTAATGTAGAATAGAGAGAATTATTTGGAAAAGGAGGCGAAGGTTAGTATGTACAGGATCGTCAGCCAGAGGGAGGTGAACTGGCTATCACAAGCAATGAGATCTCTCCATGACTCAGTGCTTGAGATACCAATTTTGGGGATGCCAACAGATAGCATGATCCCAAAATATCACTTCCAGAGGAACTACTCTGTGGAAATTCCTGAAAGGGATAAATGGTTGAAAAACCAAATGACTTGGAGACAGGGCAGCCAAAAATGGTATACCGATGCATCCAAGTCAGGCAGTGAAGTGGGCTGTGGAATTTATGGAGAGCGACCCAAGGTGCGATTGCACCGGAACCTTGGGAAATATGCCTCAATATTCCAAGCAGAGGTGTATGCCATAATTGAATGTGTGGAAACCCTACTGGAAAGCAACACTGTCAACAAAACTATTTATATCCACTCGGATAGCCAAGCAGCTCTTTCAGCCCTATCCTCAGTGATCTTCAACTCGAGGCTGGTTGAAAACTGTTGGCAACTACTGAACACCTTAGCTAACACAAATAAGGTGATTCTTCGTTGGGTCCCGGGGCATGCGGGTATTGACGGCAACGAAAGTGCCGTCGAACTCGCAAAGCTAGGAGTTAGGGAGCGGCAAACTGGACCTGAGCCTGTGTGCGGCATACCTAGGAGCCTAGCCAACCTCACCCTGTTGACCTACTGCTATTATGAAACACTCATTCGCTGGCGAGATCTTCCAGGAATTAAACACTCCAAAGCGCTAGTGAAATCCTTCAATAAGAAGGCCGCCGCAGCGGCACTAGCGCTTAGTAGGAAAAACTTGTGCATACTAGCGCGGGCACTGACGGGGCATTGTGGGCTGAACAGACACATGTTCAACATAAAGCTCCGAGAAACAGATGTGTGCAGGCTCTGCTCTGGGGCTGAGGAAACGCCTTTGCACCTTATCTGCTACTGCCCCGCTTTAATGCACAAACGTAACCTCCTCTTAGGGAAACACTCCGTAGACCCTGAGGAGGCAAAGAATATCCCGGCCAAAAAGCTGTTGCTGTTTCTAGCAGCAAGCAGTATTGGCCAGGAACTTTAGATAGTGGCGATCACAATAGATCGGCAACGGTCAAAGTGATACTGGGCCTCGCTACAGAGCCCTGCAAAGCCGCATCAACATGAAGAAGAAGAAGAAAGTGGGAAGTTGTGTCTGTCTGTCTGTCTGTTACCTTTCTTATCCCATCTACTGAACTGTACAAAGCTGTATTTTCTGAACTCTATTTGACGCTGAAACGGGATTATATTTAAATACCTAATAAGCTTGAAGATATTTAAGTTAATAACGCAATTTTTCCCCATTATTATTATTGAGTACCAGCGAAGTACTCATTTAACTACGATCTACTCTAACTTATGGCTAATGGGTAGTTTTATTTTAACCTAAACTTATAATCAGTGGAGTGCACAGTATTCGAAGCCAGGGTAAAAATTGGTTAGATAGATACCTATTTTTAGGCAGGGCTTGACGAAAAATAAGCATTGGGCTTTTTCAACTAGGGTAAGCAATGCTTGTATGCCTATACTAAGAAATTGTCCATTGACGCAATGAAGACTTTATTTTGTACTTATCGAGATTTATTGAGATTTTTAGATAAGTCTACCAAATTATATTTATGTGTTTTTAGAGACCCTGTAAGAGGAAAGCTCGCGAACTTAGCGATCCTCAAATAGTCACCTGTCACAACTGCAATGAATCGTTTACATCTAAAGTCAGACTCAAATTTCACATGTAAGTGTACCTAAAATTAGTCACAGGTATGTTTCACATATAAATTTATTGACTTGTATTATTGTGAAGTGAGCTTCAAATGTGGGGTGTAGTCATAAGAACTTTGCACGTGTAAATATGGATACAGGTAAGTTTCACTTATAGGTATACTAGCTAATACCCGCGGCTTCGTCAGCGTGGATTGAGGTTTTGTGGTTCCCGCGGGAATGGATAGATGGATGTTTGTTACTCAATCATGTCCGAACGGCTGACCTTATCCGGATGAAATTAGGCACAGGGATAGATTATAGTCTGGAATACCACATAGGCTACTTTTTATCCCGTATAATTAAAGAGTTCCCTCGAGAACCAGAAAATCTCAATCCAGCTAGTATAGCCAGGCTCAGATATCAGATAGTAATAATTAAATTGCAAACTCGCCAGGCAGTTCCACGAGTCGACCAACCTGTTAAGATCGGACGGGCAGTACGCGTGCGCACAGTGTTCGGACGCGAGCTTCCCGAGCGAGGCGGAACTGTTCGACCACGTGCACTTCCAACACAACAAGCACAAGCGCTGGCAGTGCACTGTCCGCGACTGCGGGAAGATGTTCTTCTTGAGGCAAGTTTTTTTTAATCCACTACAGGTTAGCCCTAGGTTCCAAACTCGCCAGGCAGTTCCACGAGTCGACCGACCTGCTAAGATCGGACGGGCAGTACGTGTGCGCGCAGTGTTCGGACGCGAGCTTCCCGAGCGAGGCGGAACTGTTCGACCCCGTGCACTTCCAACACAACAAGCACAAGCGCTGGCAGTGCACTGTCCGCGACTGCGGGAAGATGTTCTTCTTGAGGCAAGTTTTTTTTAATCCACTACAGGTTAGCCCTAGGTTCCAAACTCGCCAGGCAGTTCCACGAGTCGACCGACCTGCTAAGATCGGACGGGCAGTACGTGTGCGCGCAGTGTTCGGACGCGAGCTTCCCGAGCGAGACGGAACTGTTCGACCACGTGCACTTCAAGCACAAGCGGTGGCAGTGCACTGTCCGCGACTACAGGAAGATGTTCTTCTTGAGGCAAGTTTCTATAGTCCGCGCGCCAGCTCTGAGGAATCGGGGGCTGAGGTGGCGGGCGGGTACGCCCCGCGCCCTACCGTCGCCTCATACCCCGCACACTCCCATACTAGTGCCGAGAGTGCGTTTTATCCATTTTATTTATACTTAAATTTTATAAATAGTACAATACTATGTCTTCTAGAAGCTTCTTTGTCTGTGCAAATAGCTGTTTAATTTTTAAATTCCTTAAAGTACTGATTATTCCGATTGCGACAGATTAATTAGATTTTACGTTCATTTTGTACAGTTCATTATAATAACTCATTCATTATAAAATTTTATGATACAATTTGTTTTTTCTTCCTTAATGCACTTAATATCCTCATAGAATTATTATTTCATAATTAATTCAATGCACGCGCACAGATATTATATGTAATAGTATCGATAACGTAATATCGACTAAAACACAACTCAATCTCATTACGTCAACATTGCTTAAGATTCCTCGGACCTCCCGCACGAACTGTAATCATATAAAAGTAAAAATAAATAATAGTGTCCTCCCGACCGAAATCGGGCCGCCGTGACCGAATTTCGGCCAGCTTTGTCCTATCTATACCTATTTTGTTTCAATTTCATTATTTTAACATTTTTTTTTGTCAACAGGGCAACATTGACGAAACATAGTCGTACACACACAGACACAAGGCGCTATGTATGTGTGACCTGTGGCAAGCGGTTCCTCGACAAACAAACCTTAGACGAACACGGAGTCACGCATTTACAGGTAACTTTCATTAACAGGTAATGGTAAATCATAGGGAAGTTTCATTTACTCTCACTCACTTCAGCCCATTGCCGGCCCACGGCGACTCCTCTCAGAATGAGAATGGCTTGGCTGTAGTTCACCATGCTGACCAATGCGGATTATCAGATTTCACTCACTTTTGAGAACATAATGAAGGCATGCCGGTTTCTCCACGACGTTTCCCTTCACCGTTAAAGCAATTAGTATTTTATTGCTTAAAATACACATAACTCTGAAACATTAAGAGGCCTGCGGATTAAACCATTCTTATTAAATTTAAAAAAAACAACCTGTCCCACTGCCAAGGGTCATTGGTTGAGATCTCTTACAGAGATAAATGCTTCCTTATCCACTATTCTCAATGTTTTTTTCTACGTTTTATTATTTTAGATACAAAAAGTATGACTTGAGTAACTGCAAGGCAAAGGTGAATAGGCATCTTCTAGGCAAGCGCGCTCCAACCTAGACCTCTTCATTGCTTTTCATAAGCATGATTTGTCGTCAAGCGCCTTTCCCATTAATCACGTGATTGTAGGAGTTTTCTTGAACACGCAGCGGTAACTTGCTTCAAACGGTGAAACATCGTGAGGAAACTTGCATGCCCGAGATTTGTCCTCTCTCTCTCTCTGATCATGCACTCGAAAGGCCAGCGTGGTAGAACATAATTATAGTTAAACGCAAAGCCTTTCTTCTTATAAAAAAAACTTTGCATCATAGAACAAACCGTTCCAATGCCACATATGCCTGAAGCAACTGACGCGGCGGTCCCGCCTGCGCATGCACTTGCGCGCTCACGAGGAAGAGCTCGCGCCGGCTTTAGTGCTGGTCTGTGCGATGTGCAAGCGGGCTTTCAGAGACCACGTCGACGCTCAGGTGAATATAGAGCACATTAAATGATAAATGATTTATTAATTATTTCATGTAGGACAACTTTTGTCACTTATGAAACGTTAAGACTCTGGTTACCGGTTCGGAAAATTCTACTGAGAAGAGCCGGCAAGAAACTCAGCAGTTTCACCTTATATTAAAAAGAAAAAGGTTACAATAAGTAAACAATACATCACATATGTTATGTCACAAGTATTACACTGACTTGTGCGTCACTCGATGCGAGGCCGGTTACTTCCATGCAACTTTGTGACAACAATGATTGAAACTTACCTGTATTTCACAACAGGTAATTGTGATTTATACTTACGGGTAAGTTTTATGTTCGCAGCTTTAAATTTCGATCAGAGTATCTTTAACTTTAGTTAGTTCTATTTAATTTAACATTTATAAACATCTGTGTTTATAAATGATTTTAAACTGTATCTCGTTTTTTGAGTATTTATAGAGATATTGAAGTCGACATTGTTTTAGGTAGCTCCTCCATATTTAATTATTGTAATGGAACGCTTATGAACAAAAACACCATACGAATACACAAATGAATAAATTTTCGGAGATATGACTTACTTGTAAATATAAACCTCAATTACCTGTTCTGGCATACAGTTAACTTTCATTCATACTCGCTTATTCTTTCCGTAAAGGTAAGTTCTATTAATAAACCCTAGTGTAATCTAAACAAATGTTCTAAATATGGCATGTTTTTTTTTAATTTATTTATTTATGTTTTCTAGGAGCACGCCACAAAATCGACGGAGTGTATAGAGGAATTCACGAGTGATATCAAGGAGGAAGCTGGGTCCACGGAGCAGCTGTCGCCCACTAGTGGGATTGTTAGACATACTGTGCAAGTTGTTGGTAAGTTTATAGTTTGATGTCATGGTACTCCATCAACGATTTCGACCTTTTTATCACACCTTAAATAAATATAGTAAACCGACGATCTTGATTATATGGAGGTATGACTGTACTAGCTGATGCCCACGACTTCGTCCGCGTGGAATAAGTTTTTTCCACGGGAACTTAAGAAGTTCTCGCGGGAATAAAATAAACTTACCCACGCGGACGAAGTCGCGAGCATCAGCTAGTATTAAAAGTTTAGAAATCATCATGTAGCAGTTTTATTATGAGAATAGATTTTTATCTTACTTTTTAATTGATCTGACTCATCTGTCTGATTCTATTAATTATCTCCTAATGGATTATTTATGTCTCTTAGATGTAGATTATGTAGATACGTAGAAAAGATGGATAAAATCAGTGCTATCTACTCACGTCAGAGGGGTTACTACCATCGCTTAAAACAGTATTACTTCAAAATGACAGTTTTATGTCATGTAGCTTGTCGTCCCTAAAATAAGGATTATAATTCTAAAACACAAACGTCGACAATATTAAAACAATACGGATTTCACCGATGGTAGTATGGCCCCAGATTCTATCAGATCCATTTTGTCACAGCTACCTAATTATTAATTTGCTAATTTTGTATCTATATTTCCATGACTCGATTTGTTTGTCGCCTACATAGTTTGTGTACATTGCATGTAAACAAACTATGTAGGCGACATTACAGTGCGCCTGTTTTTACGCAAACACAAATGCACACTATATTGGCTCACCCTTATTGTATGACTTGAAGCAGACGTCTTTCTTGCGTCTGCTCTTTATGCATTATGCCATAGCATCACCGAAGACTCTATTGAAAATAAAATATTAATTATGTAAAATAATAATAGGTTGTCAATGTAGGTAATGTGCAAATATAGTTTTTTTTATTCAACTAGAAATATGTCGACATATCTTAGATATTCTATATATCTATAATATTATAAAACAAAGTCGGGTTTGTTCGAACACTTATAACTCTAGAACAGCTGGACGGATCTGGATGAAATTTGGCACAGAGATAAGTTATAGTCCGGAATAACACGGCTACTTTTATCCCGGAAAACTAAGGACTTCCTGTAGGAACCAAAAAACCTCAAACCACGCAATCACGTAATCACGGGCATCAGCTAGTATCTAATAAATCTCTCAGATATTTTATCCTATTTCTAGTTGAAAGTAAAAAAAGGCAGTCTAAGAACGTTAGGTCTTTATATCGATGTATGTAGGTACATCAGTGCGAAAAATACATTTAATACCGTTAGATTGTCAAAAACTTTTCAAATCACACAGAATTCCCTCGCGTCAATACGGCAATACCAAAAGAAGTCAATAGCGACGAGAGTGAGAAGTTACTGTCTGCTCTGGACGACGGGGCAAGGAATATTATACGTGTGGTTCTCATTGAGAAGGCTTTCAGATGTGAATATTGTGAAGAGTTAGTCCTGTATTACTTTCTTAATTATTCCGCCATTACTTTATGCTCGACGTTTCTGATACTCCAAGGTATGGAACACCCTTCCTGCGCACGTGTTTCCAGCCACGTATAACTTAAGTACCTTCAAGGCAAGAGTGAATAGGCATCTTCTAGGCAAGCGATCACCTGATTATTGCTTTGCACTAAGCATTATGGTCGTCAAGCGCAAACCTATCTCGCAATAAAAAAAATACTGCTTACAGAAGGTAAGAAATAAGGACTGAAAATAATAAGAAAAAAATATCATGAAATGGAAGTTTGTGAAAGTTTGTTTACGTAAGTGCCAAAGAAGTTGTAATAGGCTGTATTCTGTTCGGCCTTGTTTAGCTTTGGCACTTTCAATTCGGCTTTCAATTCGGCCACAAATTGGCTTCCAAATTGGCCAAACTCGACATTCAGTCTATAGATTACTCGACCCGGATTCGCACGGGTATGTTTATCTTCTGTACAGCTTTAATAGAAGTATAGTTTTTATTTCGGACATATCTTGCAAAAAGAAAAAGAAGACTTGTTTTCACGGCTTTTGATAATATTTTTAAATATCTTTTTTCTTTTTTATTTCAGTGTATTTTATTTGGAGGACGCTCTCAATAACCATAGAATCATACACAAGGATGTGAAAAATCCATTTGCTTGTCATATCTGCAAAGTTAGGTTTGCTACGTACTCAAGGTAAGTTTGAATTACTTCAGGTAACATTGTATTACAAATACTTCAATAAATCTATGAATTGTATTAACATTCAAAATCATTGTTAATTATGCTTCCTTATTAATTATTTATTTAAATTTTACTAAATATGTACCTTTATTACGGCTTAAGCTCCATCCATTGTACTACTGTCGTACCTACTCCTAGATTTACGCCTAGTTGCGAGGGGAAGGGACAATAATAATCGTCAAAGACTATCACTATTTTTTTTATAGTTGCTAGTCTTTTTTAGGACATAATTTTATTACTCATAATGACACAGATGCACAACCCACAAAACCACCCACGGCTTTTACAAACGGAGTGCGATAGAGGGTCGCGCGGAGGGACGCACCGGGCCGGCGAGCGCTGGCATACTCGGCTACGGGGGATTCCCTGTTGTGAAACACTTTCTGTGTGAGGTAAATTACGTTAAAAGACAGGTAAACGGTAAACATAGTTAAAGTAACAAAGACACATAAATGGATTTAAGAAATAGATTAATATGTCCGCGACTTTGGATTGAAATTCTTTGGTTTCCCGCGAAAAACCTTTAATTTTCCGGCATAAAAAGTAGCCTGTGTTATCCTACACTATAATAATAATCTATCTCTGCACCAAATTTCATCTAGATCCGCCGTTTTTGCGTGATTGAGTAAAAACATCCATTTATACATCCATTCATCCAAACTTTCGCATTTATAGTATAGATGATGTTCATTAAAGCGAGCATGACATCTAGCATATATCAAAATTAAATTAAAATAAAAAGGTGGGTTTGGAAAATTACATGTAATATTTAAATTCATTATATTTGTTTAAGGATTGCGGTAGATCGTACCTACATTGGACATATTTTCAAGTACATCGTCGCATGAAACATGCGAATGAAAACTATATGTTCAAATGCAATCAATGTGAGCTCACTTTTCCTAACAGGTAAGTGTAACTAGATTTGAGAATATTTATTTACTTAAACAGGGTAAATTGAAACTGAAACTGAAATTAACTGTAAAACTGGAAAATTCTTCTACGACTTTTACTTTTTTCTGTTTAAAAATATTTATTTTTCATACAAAAATAAAAATATTTAAATAGGCTGCTCTGAAACAGCTTACTTTCCGCGACACGCGGTCAAAAAACTTTTTATCGATCGACTACTTACTGAAACCACAGATTTGGAGAGTGTTCGGAGTGCGCAGCGGAAAGTTTTTTTTTTTAGAACATTTTAAGTTTTTTAAAAGATGTATTAATTGTTGTGTAAAGTATTTCAGTATTATGTTGAGAAGTGGCTCTTAAATGGCTATTAGTATTTTTAAATTCATCATCTAAAATGGTGTAAAAAAATTGTGGTTTTCCTAAGTTTGCAAATTTTGTCGTATACATTTATGTAACCTCTTTCTGTTTGGAATTCGATCAAAAAGAGTAAAATGTTTTCAGTTGGAGCGCAACCTATCATAGAAAAAAAGTACACAACAAAACTGGACAAGACGAAAACGGCGGCTTTACGAAGATAATGCGGGATAATCACAGGTAAGATTAAATAATGTGTTAAATGCATAGCCAAAATAACAGGTAAGCATGAATTTTATTTAAAGGTAATTGGGTATTTGACTACTATTCAAATAAATTCTTTTTTAGTGATTATTAAATAGAGGGTCTCCCAAAAGTAATATCCATGTCCCCTGTTAGTTTTATTTTGAACAACCATTTTAAAAGGTAAAAAAGTGCGTCAAACTTTGATGACGTCACAATTCAGTATTTCATACAAAAGTTCATACTAAGCACGCGTTTTGTCATGTGAAAATTGTTGCTGATTTGACTTGTTGTCAAATTATGAATAACAAGATCAATACGGGGTCCAATTACAGGTAAGTATGAATAATAGAACACAGGTAAATTAAATTCATCGTTATATGAATCGATCCCAGGCCCTACCGTAAGCAACCACTGCGCCAGGGCTAGCTATAGTATTTTTACCCGACTGCGGAACGCACAGGGTTATGTGTTCATCAGTCTATATATGTTTGTTTGTTCCTTGCAGGACAGCTACAGCCTAAACGCGTGGACCGATTTTGATGATTCTTGCACCAGATTATGCCGAGTATATCATTAGAGTGTCACTGTGGAAGCCGAATTTGAGAAAAAACGAAGTGGCGCCCTCTAGAAGCCATAATGTAACATATTAAAAAAAAAAAGTCGATAGACTATGGCGTGTGGGGTATCAATGAATAGGTCTTGCAAAATCATAGTTAGGTTCCCTTGCTCATTTTCTCATTTTAACGATCATTTAGGATTTACGAGGTTTCAAAGGCTCATTTTTAGTGTATTCCTTTGTGTCGCACTACAGACAAAACGGCTGAACCGATTTTGATAATACTTGTACCACTAGCTTTATCTTAATCTTCCGAGTGTCATAACGGAAGCCGAATTTGAGAAAAAACAAAATGGCGGCCTCTAGACGCCATAATGTAACAAATTAAAAAATGAAAGTCGCTAGAATATGGCAAGTGGGGTATCCATGAATAGGTCTTGCAAAATCATAGTTAGGTTTCCTTGATAATTTTCTCATTTTAACGATCATTTAGGATTTACGAGGTTTCAAAGGCTCATTTTTAGTGTATTCCTTCGTGTCGCACTACAGACAAAACGGCTGAACCGATTTTGATAATACTTATACCACTAGCTTTATCTTAATCTTCCGAGTGTCATAACGGAAGCCGAATTTGAGAAAAAACAAAATGGCGGCCTCTAGACGCCATAATCTAACAAATTAAAAAATAAAAGTCGCTAGAATATGGCAAGTGGGGTATCGATGAATAGGTCTTGCAAAATCATAGTTAGGTTCCCTTGATCATTTTCTCATTTTAATGATCATTTAGGATTTACGAGGTTTCAAAGGTTCATTTTTAGTGTATTCCTTTGTGTCGCACTACAGACAAAACGGCTGAACCGATTTTGATAATACTTGCACCACTAGATTTATCTTAATCTTCCGAGTGTCACTACGGAGGCCGAATTTGAGAAAAACAAAATGGCGTCCACTAGAAGCCAATTAATAAATGAAAGTCCATACTCGATAGGTTATAGGCAAGGGGGGTATCGTTAGATAGGTCTTGCAAAATCACACCTAGGTTCCATAAACCATTTTTTCGTTTAAATGATAATTTAGGATTTACGAGCTTTCAAAGGAAATGTTTAAAGTTCCTACTCATATCATCTATATCGATCAAACTAGGTGGATTATCTCAAAAACCACTTAACCGATTTTAACAATTATATCACTTATAGAAAGCTACATTATTAACAAGTAAAATAGGCTATATTTTATTTCCACAAAAATTGGAGACCCTTACGAAAATTGCAATAATGTGAGTTAAGTCGGAAAAAATCATCTCATCTGAGAGCTTACGTGGCGTGCGCTGCCTAAATCGTTAAAGTTACACGACAACAATGTATGGTGGAAACGTTCCTCTCAAAAAGTGCTAAAAAGAAGTCCGCAATAGTATATAACTATCTTTTAAGGTTGACTCAAAATAACCATTTTTATGATTTTCAAATTTGGTCTAAAACAGTGCTTTACTTGCGAAGGTGTTTTTACCAACATAATCGTTAATTCCTTATCAAAAAAAATATCTTACTTATCTCAAGTATTTAATTAAGACAAAAATTGTCCTTTACACCATTCAATTTAGATAAATATCTTATGAGATATCATAGAAATAAAGTTTATCATGAAACAGAACACTTCAGGCGGATAAACGTCTTTTACAAATATCACTCGCGGGAAGCGCGTCCGCGAGGAGTGCGGTGCGGTGCGGTGGGGACTGATCTTTTTTTTCGGATTGAGTATACTGCATAGGCCCTACTAGACGCTACAGCGTCACCGGGGGGTTGGACGAGCGCTAGGCGTCGCCGAGAAAAGAGCTCTAACGCTCGATGACATCGGGGGGGCAACGTCCTCCTAAGGGCGCCTCCTGTGAGGCTCGGACCACGGCTTAGGATGACGTTGGGATTAATGGGAGGTCGGTTGGACTAGATTAGTCCATACGCCCTCGAGGCCGTGAGGCTCGAGGAGGAGGAGGAGGCCCACGTCCGGGTGACGTGGATATCGTAGATATCGGGGTCCTCGTCTTCGCTGGCGAAGACGCTGTGTTTGGTTAGTGTTTGTGTGTAGCCCTAAGTAGGGAGCATTGTCGGTAGTGATTTGGTCATTGGGGTCGAAGGGGGACTGATCACTGGGGTGCTTGTAGTAAAACGAACTACAGCCGCACCGCGGACGACTGACGACAAATTTCTTGCTTGTGGAGCTTAAATTAAGAAATTTTGACGCGTTTTCATAAATTGTTTAATTGGTACATATTAATTTTGTTACATAATAGGTACCTACGTAATAAATATTGTCATTTATCTACTGTAAAATTAAAGTTAGGTATAGTTATATTAATATAGTTTAGGCACCTACCTAAATAAGAGTCAATAAACCGTTAGTAAATCTAAATTAAGGAATCTAATAGTTTAAATAAATAAAAAATACAATTAATACAAAAAATTATGATTCTTATTACGGCAATAATATTATTAGGATTACCTTGCAGGTAAATAAATAACCAAAAAGTTTAAAATAAAAAAGTAAATTAAAAAAAACAAAAAACCCGACTGCTTGGACACCAAAAAGTATAAAACAAGATGTGAATTTCATTATTATTAATTTACATAGTATAATACTTTTAATGAAATAATGAACAAAATAATATAGCCAATTCAGTATTCTCACAGCTCACGTTTTATAATAATATTTTTCTCTCATAAATAATTTTGTAATTATTACAAATTATCAAGGCGCAGTCGCACGTTAATATTAGCTAATGGACGTGCGACGCGCCTTGATAATTGGTAATAATTACGAAATTATTTAAGAGAGAAAAATATTATTATAAAACGTGAGCTGTGAGAATACTGAATTGGCTATATTATTTTGTTCATTATTTCATTAAAAGTATTATACTATGTAAATTGATAATAATGAAATTCACATCTTGTTTTATACTTTTTGGTGTCCAAGCAGTCGGGTTTTTTGTTTTTTTTAAATTACTTTTTTTACAGAATTCCTTGCCGTGATTGCAACGAAGTTTTGCCAAGCAAAACAGCCCTGTATAAGCACAGGCAGAAAGAACACTGTGACGAGTCGTTGATGGATAAAGGTTATCATTATTATAGATTTTATTTAAGGTATAGTTAAAATATGTTGCCTTAGCAATATCAGGATTTATTTTGTCTTGAATTTTATACGAAGAAAAAATATCATACATTTAAGAAGTTATTTGTATTTTTAAATTAACCTTGTTTAAATAATAAAAACCAGTTTATGTAGTTTCCTTGTTTAATAGTATTGTAGCATTGTAGTATGTAATCGTTTGATTGCGGAATTTTGCAAAGTGTTTTTTTTTAAATTTGATTTTTATTAATCCACTAGATGATGCCCGCGACTTCGTCCGCGTGGATTAGGGTTTTTTGACTCCCGCGGGAACTCTTGAATTATCCGGGATAAAAAGTAGCCTATATCCTTCCCCGGGATACAAACTATCCCTATACCAAATTTCATCAAAAACTTAGATAGACAGACAGAAACAGTTTCGAATTTTAATATTAGTCTGTATATGGATTATTTTAAATTACTTGTAAAGAAAGTTTTTATTTGCAAAATTCCGCAGGGTCGATAATTTAAATAAAATTTCAATTTTTCTTATTTTGTTTTTTATTTTTAATAATTTTGAATAAAAAAATATATTAGTTAAATACCATATATTTATCATGTATGTTTTTCTGTTTTAATTCTCAGGAGACTGGTCAGATCAAGAAGAGCCCGAAACTACAATTTGCAATAAATGTGGTCTTAACTTATACGGCGTTGTCGCATTGCAGAAGCATATCAAGTGAGTTATTTTTTACTTTTTTTAAACTCGCCCCTGCCCCTGCTTTGCTCGTGTGAAAATTTCTGATTTTGAAAATGTTTTGCACACACATAATTTAAATATTTTTAAAGTGGTTAAACTACAATGAAACATGCAAAGGCAGTCTTATTGCTAAAGCAATTTCTTACAGACAACCGTTACAGAAAGGATTAATAAACCGGAGTATAGTCGTTATACAATTACTTACATAATTAATCATTAGAACATACCCACTTACACTTAACTAAATACATTTAAGACTGTGTGCACAAGGATTCATAAATATATTCAGTTAAATTTTTTTATACTGTCACTTTTTGGCAACCACAACAATATGCTCTTGCCAAGAATTGGCAAGCGGTGGGTTCTTTAAACAAGTGTGAGTGCAAATGAACTTGCTCAACAGAGAAGTGCACGGCTGCTCTGTGAGTGAGCCGCGTGCTCGAGCGCACACGTGCCCGGTTTGCGCGCGCGTGTTTCGCTCCGCGTCCGTGTGTGGGGAGCACGTACGCGTGCACACTGGAGAGAGGCCTTTCCCTTGCGACGTGTGCGGCGTCGCCTTTAGACGGTAAGTACACATTATAATCCCACTAACTTACCTGACCCGGTGGCCTAAATTGGAACAAATTTTTATGCCTGTTTAGTTATTATTTTTATATTTTTTTTCCATAGATACTAGCGACGCTGTCACCGGTTCAGGTAATTTGTTGGACTATGTTTAATCACAATACTTGCTATGTGTGTTTTGTCTAATTTAGAATGATAATTTGGACAGATGAGAGGTGTATAGCAATAATGAGGGACCTCAGTGAGACAGACTAAAGCAGTACTATACAAATGGCATCTGCCAAAATTCTAAATCTAGTGTTGCCCCTTTCCAGGGAGAAGTACTAAAGGCATAGCAATAAAAATAGAGCTGTCATTTTAGTTTAGAGATGGTGTACAACAGAATTGGCCTATTGTCTGGTACATAGGTCGACAGCGATGCGGAACCATAGGCTCATCCACACGGGCGCCCGGCCGTGGGGGTGCTCGCGGTGTCCCAAGCGGTTCCGCGTCAAATCCGACCTGAGGAACCACCTGAGACTCAAACATCCCGCGCATTTGGCGGTCATTGAGGTACCGATTAATTTATTTACTGTTAGTATTTTCTATTTATCTGCTAGAAACTCCCTGGCGCAGAGTTGAGCGCTGTTGTCTTAAAAGAGGAAAGTTCCAGGTTCGATTCCCGGCAGGGTTAATTTGGGAATTTATAATTTCTGAATTTTCTCTGGTCTGGTGGGAGGTTTCGGCAATGACTAATTACCACCCTACCGGCAAAGACGTACCGCCAAGCAATTTAGCGTTCCGGTACGAAGCTGTGTAGAAACTGACTAGGGATATATTTAATGGGTTTAATTTAACTGCCATACCCCTAACAGGTTACCCCGCTTCCATCTTAGGCCGCATCATCACTTATCATCAGGTGAGATCACAGTCAAGGGCTAACGTGTAGTGGAATAAAAATAAAAAATAAAATTGCAAAATATTTACATTCAAATTAAAAAAAAACTGTACCAAGGCAATAATAATGTACTTTTCAACATGTTGTAATCTATTCTGATTATATTCAGCCTTTTGTATTTATTCTTCTGACTTTTTTTACATGTCCAATTTAAATTAGACCGTGAAACATAATTATTATTTTAACTAGTTTATTTATTTTTGTTAAATTAATTAGCCGGAAAAAAATACATACAAGTAATTGAATCCCATGTTCTTAGATTGCGGGTAGGAATTGTACTCCAGAAGAGATTTTGCAACATCTGAACAACAACAATATAAGCCAGGATAAAATCATTGAAATTTCTATGATCTCTTTCCCTAAGGTCAGTATCAATTGTTGAATGTAAGTTATAATATGTATAGAAAAACTTTTATTTGTAAAACTGTTTATGGATCTTGCAAAGTACTGCAAAGTGGACTTTGCACTAGTCCGCATCATCAAAGTATAGAACTGCAAAGTGGCCATTGACCAGTTTGTAACCACATGTCCCAATGTTGGTTTTAATGTAGCAGACCAATGCAAAGTTTACAAACTGACCTTTGAAATAGTCCGTTTCAGTGAAAAGTACATCTTGGAGCACGTAGCTTAATGCTTATACATTTTGCAAGCTGTACTTATTAACGCAGAAGATATTTCCATATTCTGCAAAGTCAATTTTGTAGAAGTCCGCTGCAAAACTAATTTAAATGCTTTTAAAAGAAGAAAATAAATAATATGATAATTTTATATTACTTAACACACTTCATACTTAATATTATAAATGCGAAAGTGAGTTTGTTTGTTGGTTTGTCCTTAGGACCTAGAGCTCTTGGTTCTAGGCTAACAGGGGCTACTTTTTATCCCGGAAAATTAAGGAGTTCCCGCGAGAATCAAAAAACTTATTCCACACGGGTATCGGCTAGTTTATAAATAAATGTAATAATTTTAGTATGATATTTTAAAAAATTTTTAGGACTCCACAAACATAGTACCGAATTCCATGCGTGCTTTGTCCATGTTATCCGATGTGCCTAGAACGAATATCGAATGCAATTGGAATACCACGTCTTCGCTTGGCCAGTCCGGTAACTTTTTGCGTTTGGTAACATGTAGTGGAATTTAACAAGATCTTTTTAATTAGTACTTACTGCTTGATTTTCGGATTCCCGTCGACCATTTACATTTCATAATACATTCTCAGTACTAGCCCGGAGTTAGAAAGTTGGCGGTGTTTCACCCCCGTGCCTCGGAGAGCACGTTAAGCCGTCGGTCCTGCGCCGGATCTTACACCGGTCGTGTCGGATTTTCACTCCCATCAGGGTATGAGAGTAAAGGAACAGAGTGCACCTGTGTTTTCACACACTTGTGCACTGTAATATCTCCTTGGCTAATCTCTTTGGAGATTGGCCGTCGTGGCCGGAATTCGGTCGGTAGAACATTATGATGATTTGACATTCGAATTTGAACCGTTTTATTTATTTCTTTGTAATAATACTTTAGAAAGTTTTTTTTTTCTTTCTTTCTTCACAGATGTATTTCAACCCATTCGACGTGGCCGTGGAATAGAAAAGAACCCGCGAAGACCAACCATACTGAGCTCTACTCAACGAAGCAATGAGGCGACACAGAACGCTCCAGATATCTCACGTTCTGCAGAGTTATACAGTCTCCAAAACGACAATGGAGAGGTAAATTCCTCTTTTATCATTATTTCAACACAGTAACAGTACCATCGGTATAATTCGCATCAAAAGTCGAAGAGACTTTATGCTTGATGTTAAGATTTTAAACACAAGAACAATAGAGTCTCGTAGTATATCTATCGTGCTCGGACTCCGAACAAGGCGCGTAGGCAACCACCAATAGCGGACGGACGCGCGCTATGATTGGCGGTTATATGCACTCCAGACCGTCGTTGGAGAGCTAATTAAAAAAAATTGGTGACAAGGGATAAACGATAGAAGCGAGCAGAAGCTGTGCTTTGTTTCCCTCACTCTCATAAGGTCAACGCGCTGCCCAGCCAAAAAATTATAAGCCTTATATCATTAAAAACATATCAATTGAATTTCAATTTTATTTATTTAAAACATGTAGGACATAGAGGTCTCATTTTTTAGAACAAGCCTTTATCGTCCGCCATATTGAATTTAGTGTGACGTCATTTTATTGTATTCTCAGCAAACCTATTTAATTGATCCCCATATCATAGTTGTGATTAAAATAACTAGTCCGCCATATTGGACTTAGCATGACGTCACTTAGCTAACCAGTGTTCCCATCCCAAATTCCAATAAAACTTGTATTAAGTTTAGGCCTCGCGCAGACCCACGACATCGATGCCAACAACACAACTAAACAATGAGGCCTCACAGAATCCTCAAGATGCCTACAATATATCTCTGCAGAACGTCGTTGGACAGGTAATATTAGTTTAAAAGAAGCAGAAGAAGAATTTTATTGAAGTGAAAACTTATTTAGCCGCGTTGAGCACCTTTTGGTAGGGGGTAAAAATGCGAATTCGCGTCACGACATGCTCGCGTTGTTACGAAGACATCTTCGGTCTTAAATATATACTACATTCATAATTAAACTTTAATGCCTTAGTATTAAGGTTTATATTTTTTTTATTAAAAAATATATTTTAAATATTCGTTTTCACTTCGTATTAAATTGCAGGCCCAGGTTTCCACCACACTGCAGACAACTGATGAAGGAAATCAGAACGTACAAAGCACATACAATCTACCATTGAACATCGATGAAGAGGTAATACTTCCATACTATTTCCATACTAAACCAATCATCACATCCTAAATATATACTTACAGTGGGTCGACGACCATACAAATGATAGACCCGGCTATCGTGACAGCAGGGATGATGTCTATGTCAAAACAATTTTTTTTCTTACTGATTATTTAATAAAGGGTCTTCCAAAGGACCTAAAATTGGGTATGTGACTACTATTCAAATAAATATTTTTTTTGTGATAATTATTAAATAGAGGATCTCCCATAAGTCGTAATATCCACGTCCCCTGATAGTATAACCATTTTAAACAATCGATTAAAGTAAAAAAGTGCCTCGAACATTAATGACGTCACATTTCAGAATTTCATAAAAATCCCATACTTCGGACGCGTTTTGACGTTTAAAAAAAGTTGCTGATTTGACTATTTGTCAAATACTCAATTCAGATCCTCAAATCCCGGGCATCGTCTAGTGCCTCATATTTTGTGTTTCAAATACTTAAGCACTTGTAAGTACTTCAGGGTACGTACCTGTCGGTTACCTGTCGCTTTTTATGCAACACTTACCTGACTTTAGTGACTGCATTTAACTGTCGTTTTAAATGAAAACTATGCGCTGGTTTTTGGGAGCACTATTTACCTGTAAATTAAGTGAACGCATGCATTTGCTGACATGGGTACCTGTCGATTTTAGTGCACACTTACCTGTAAGGTGTAGTGAACACTTATGTAAGGTGTATGGACCTTATTAAATAATAAGGTTCATAACAGGTCTTTCGATAATTATAGGACAAAATAATACTTTCATACTTTACATAATAATAAGTTTCGATAAATCTTTCAAATAAGTATGTTTTTACAGAATATGTCAACAATAAACGTACAACTTTTACTGCAAGATGGCGCCCTGGTCAACGGCAATCAAATGGTACAGCTTCAGTTGGACGACGGAGTTTTGTTAGAATAAATTATATTATACAAAATTAAAAGTCTATACATAACTACCGGATAAACTCACATGTTAAGTCGGAAAATGCCCGACTAGTTTCGAAGTTATATAATTATTGATAGTTATTCTCATAAATTTTTTATATTCTTGTATCAGTAATCTTAATTATTTATTAATAATTCCCCAATGTATTCTTCTGTCAGTTATGTACTTTTCCTATGTGCATGATGTAACTACCTATAAATTGAATTGCTTGTTACCTATTGCATAAGCCATTCAACATTTTGTATTCCTACTACTTGTAATTCTGTTGGTAGTTCAAATAAATCAAATTAAATAAAACTAACCCGTTCGGGGCCCTTATTCATGAGTCTGTTCGCGAGACGCGGGCCGTCTACCGTAAAGCTCTCTGCGAGGGGTGTTGTGGATGTTTAAACGTTAAAATTAAAAGTCCTTAGTAGTCAGGATCCTTGGACCTAGACAGCTAAAAGAGGTTTTCAAATTTCAATCAAATTCAAACATTCAAAATTATTTATTTGCGGAAACAACTTTTATATAGGGATGTGATTTATTAATTTTCCAGTAGAAACGTGTCACCTTATCTGATCAGCCCCCCGATTATTTAAGGAAATCGTAATCGTAATCGTCTGTCAAACGTATAATTCGACCGGTTTAAGGAGGTTATAGATGCTTGCACGTCAACACGCACGTATGTCCTCCTTAAAAAGTTCGAGTTTTACGTTATGAACTGTCAAATCAATACGATTGGCTTAGATAATTGGGCCTCAGGCCTGTAACCTATTAGCCTACTACAAAAAACCTACTTTTACAAAAAATATACACCGTCCAATTATTGTTCGTTAATTTGTAAATATTTTAATTATTACTAATACTATTTTATTATAACTTTGTGGCATAAATAAATAAATAAATTACATATCAGGCATGCTAAATTATTTATAATATTTTAAAGTATAGATAATTATTAATTTTTTTTTTTTAATATAATATTTTGTTCCTACTTCTGTTCCATCTTCTTTTTTGTGAAATAGTGGCAAAACCTGTATTAATCAACAGCTGGCATTAATACAAGCAAGTATTATGCGAGACAAAATCTTCTAAAGCGACTAAAGTTATAATCTAGATTTGGTCACCAATCCAGCTTTGATAGCTTATATCTCTGAAACCTGAAAAACCATTAATAATAATAAATAAGGATGCCAGCTATTTATTAAAACAGGTTTTATGATGGCATTATTTCTTTCGAAAAAAAATGACGGGACGGTAGGCCCCTTACTAAAATATTCAAACTCCTTTATTTTGAGTATGGAGGGTAAAGGTAAGGAGGATCATCTCTGTATATGAAAAGTGTACGTCGAAATGCAGGCGAAGGCGCCACATGAGCATAAGGGTAAATTTAAAAGGAAGCGCCAAATATTATTACAGTAGGTTTGAGTACCTAATAAACAAGGAAAGAAAACATTCAGCATTATTTTGTACAACGTAAGTTGTTGAAATTTTTAATAAATAACTTTAGTCGACAATTATATTAAATTTTTTAACTCACGAGGACAAAGTTGCGAGAATTATCTAGAAAAAAATAAAAACTACTATAAATACTTCTATAATTAATATTATAAATGCGAAAGTTTAGATGGACGGATGCATGTTTGTTACTCAATCATGCCAGAACGGCTAAACAGATCTGGATGAAATTTGGCACAGAGATAGCTTATTATCTGGAATAGCACCAAAAAACCTCAATCCACGTGGACGCGGGCGTCAGCTAGTAGTTAAAAGTTGTTATAATTAAATTGTGAAATTAAACTGAAATCTATAATATATATATACCTATACTTTATTGTACACCATACAATTTTATTGTTTGCTTTATTTAATAAGTACATACTATAATTACTTGAATTCATATTCCAATGATGTTTCGATTAAAAATTGAATAATAGGTTTTAAGTGGAATAGATAAATGTTATTTTAAAAATGGTTTTGTTGTTTTATTTTTAATAAAAATAGAAATAATAACTATACGAATTCGTCTAACTATAAAACTAGACGAAGGCGACAGGCTTGTCAAGTGGCAAAATAGGTCAGATTATAACCATCTTAATCTTAAGACGTATTACCTTACAAATTGAAGACTACTTTAGTTTATATTTAATTTATGTATATGTAATATGTATATATATTTATATATTATGTATGTATATATATACATATATATATATACACATATATATATTATATGTATATATATATGTCACCGTAAGATTGTAAAAACCGATAAATTATAATTTAACTCTTTCGACCTCATAGAGGTCGTCAAGGTGCGGCATTTAAGACGAATACAGTCTCACAAATTTGTCTGATTCAGTGGCTAAAATTGGAACTAATTTTTATGTCTGTTTTTGTTTTTATTTTATTTTTCATATACAACTAGCGACGCCGACACTGGGTCAGATATGTTTGGCGGACTATAGAATTATAACTTAAACTAGCGGCACGCTATGATGGCCGGTTTGACGTTTGTCCGCTCATGAAGTTCCGTATTAATTGATAACGACTTTGAAGGAAATAATTGTATTACTTTATTGACGATAGTGATGTGCAGAGATTCATAAATTTTATCGAATGTAGTTTTAGGTTTAGGACTCAAAATTTATTTATTAAATTGATTTCTTAAATGTATACAAGTGTAGAAAAATCAGTTTGCACCATTTAAGGGGTGAATGTACTTGTGAATATGAACAATTTTCACTATGTGGACAAACCTCTGAAATCGCAAAAAAATATCAATAAATTTTTAAAAATGGAATCTAATACGATCGTCACATAGGATCGCTGGCTAGCACAACTACTACCTCCGGCAAACTCGCGTCAATGCTCAATGCAAAACAAAGCAGTTTCGAATTGACGTTGCTTCGAAAAGTATAAACTGTCAGTGCAATGCGATTGTGATATAGTTTTGACCTGGCTTTGGATTTCAAATATTGATACTGCATTACTGTTGACCCTTGCTCGTTAATTTGGACTCTGTTCAAGCCCTTTGTTGTGGATTTCGTCGATATGACCGAACGTACGCAGAGAACTGTTCTAAATAGTCAGACACGTGAGTTCGTAATACGCCTTCGTAACTATTTCGATCGTGAAGCTCAAAATGGAGGGCCAATTTTACCTATAACGTCAGTGGTTGAACGCGTAGCTGATGCGCTTAATATTGGACAACGAACTGTTAGACGGATAACTAAAAAAAAATATGGCGAGACTGGCACAGAAGAAAATAAACTTCACACACCAAAAAAGAGAAAACGAGCAAAACCAGTCGTAGGCATCGATAGCTTTGATGCCGATGCTATCCGAAGACATGTTTACGGCTACTATTTACAGAAGGAGTATCCAACAAGAAAAAAGTTGGTGCATTCACTGAAGGAAGCTGGATTATTCTTCGGTGGGGAAAGTTCTTTAACGAAGATTTTGAAGACCATTGGATTTCGATACAAAAAATGTAACAAACGCAAAATATTGATGGAAAGATTTGATATAGCGATGGCAAGGTATACTTTTTTACGGCAAGTGAAAGAAATCAAAAATTGGCAAAATGTTGTGTTCTTGGATGAAACATGGCTTAATGCTAACCATACTGTAGGCCGTTCTTGGAACGATGACACAGCAGCATCTACTTCCAAAGTTCCTGTAGGAAAAGGATCGCGACTTATAATTTGTCACGCCGGAACCATCAACGGGTTTGTCGAAGGTTCTCTCATGGCTTTTGCGTCAAAAACCACTGGAGACTATCATGAAGACATGAATGGAGAAAAGTTTACTGAATGGTTTACCTCAATGTTGTGTAGCCTCCCTGAACCATCTATTATAATTATGGACAACGCCCCATACCACTCGATGCAAATTGACAAGCCACCTGCCCAATCCCAAAAGAAAGCTGATATCGTCGCATGGCTTCGTAAAAATGGCGTAGATGCAAACATGAATATGTTAAAAGCGGAATTAGTACGTCTTTTAAAAGAAAACAAACCAACCAAGATCCGATACGTCATTGACGAAATAGCATTAGAACATGGGCACAGAGTTATACGGTTACCGCCTTACCATTGTGAGTATAATGCGATTGAGTTGGTGTGGGCTCAAATTAAGGGATATGCTGCAAGACACAATACAGAACCCCCATTTACCACAAAAAAAATGCTAAAATTATTAGAAGAAGCTTGTGAACATGTGACTAAAGGAGACTGGGAAAAGGTTGTGAATAGAACTGTTAAATTAATAAGGGAAGATTATGAAAGAGATGTGAAAATAGATAATATTATAGAAAACGAACATATAATTATTAATGTATGTGATGATAGCAGTGACGACAGTGAAAATAGTAGTATGGACGAATCTGATTAATTATGGCCTTTTGTGGCACCTTTTTTGGTATCTTTTGTATTCATATGTTTCTTGTGTGCATATAAAGTATGTATATTCATTTTCGTTCAAATATTCAGTTCGTTCAAATAAATTAAATAAACATATACATTTTTGTTTTATTAAACCTATTTAATCAGGTACAAAAACAAAACTTAATTGTTTTTTGTTCGAGAATAAATTGACATTCCACATCACTATTGTAATGTGTCAAACCGGCCATCATAGCGTGCCGCTAGTGTAATAGACAATAGAATTGGAATTTAACTGAATGAAATTAACTACTTAACTGTTACTGATTACTTATATGTTTTTGTACTTACGATGATCATCATTGAAATTTCAATTTTATTCTCATATACTTAAGTTATATTTTCTATTCGTCGCATGAAAATCCCGTGCCGTCAATTTTCAATAAGTCCCGCAAACTTATATGATCCGGTGACAGCATCGCTAATAAAATTACATAAAAATTAGTTCCAATTTTGGCCATCGGGTCAGATAAGTTTGATGGTAGTAGGGCTAGTAGATAATTGCAACAAGAATGAAATGCAAATTATTTCACTAGGTTCGCTTGTAAACACAGAATTAGCGATCGCAACAAATTATCGATAATCGGTTATCACTGATAAAGTTTTAATCTACGATAAAATATATCTCTTACACATTAATTTCTTAACTGTGATTGGAAAGTGTTGTGTTGGAAATAAAAAGGTAAAAATAGTGTTATTAATATTTTTTTACTAGCCCCGGGAGTTCCTTAATTTTCCTGGATAGAAATTAGCTTATGTCACTCTCCAGCTCTTCAACCATACCCATGCAAAAAATCACGTCGATCCGTTGCTCTGTTGAAGCGTAACGTTATTAAACCAACCAACAAACAAACAGACTTCCGCACTTATAATATTAGTAAGTATGACTAGCGTCCCGCCGCGGCTTCGTACAGGTGGGCTTAACCATGAAGCTATATGTAACGTTATCTGCCTCGTTGGTCTAGTGTTTAGCATGTTCAACTGCGGCTGACGAGGTCCCGGGTACGAACCCCGGGTCAGGCTAATATTAATAATTACTTATTGGGTTTTTCTTACAAAAATATCTCAGTCCTAGCACAGCTAGCAAACTTAGCCCGGAGTTAGGAAGATGGCGGTGTTTCACCTCTGAGCCTCGGAGAGCACGTAAAGCCGTCAGCCCTGCGCCTGATCTCTCTCCGGTCGTGACGGATTTTCCGTCCCGTTGGACTATGAGAGTAAATTAACAGAGAGTGCACCTGAAATTGCCCACACACTTGTGCACTATAATACCTCCGGCGCAGATGGCTATAATCTCTCTGGTCGTATTGGCTGAATTCGGTCGGGAGGACATTTTTATTACTTTGGATGAAATAAACACGGGATAGGAAACGTAAGAAAAATGTATGAAATCACGTTCGACTAACTATTGCGGGACGAGGGGAGAGTGTCTTGTCATTTTTCTGTCCAATTATTGACACCAATGAACAAGTGAAATTAATTTAACGAATTAAAAAATAAGACTGCCCTGCCATATTATTTTTGGAGTTTACCTCCATAAGAAGCGATTTGCATATTAAGTATTGCCTTTGGAATCTTATTCACATTTATTAAATGATATTTTCTGTGAATCACTAAATAATGAACTATAGTCTTAAATATTTTTGGAATCTACTCATTATTTTCTAGATGATGATTATATAGTTAATCTTATTTTCGAACTTTAATTTTCAATTTTGGTCTTTAATGCGGGACCATGGTCACCCCATCAATTTTTAAAAAAAAAATTACTAGCTTATGTCACCCGGAATAAGCTAGGGATTCTAACGATACCTCATTTATCAAAATCGGTTCAGGCGTATAGAAGTTATGGTGGAATATACAAACTCACATACATACATACATGATCCCTGAAAACAATATACTCCTTTTTTCAGGCAGTCGTATAAAAAGTCGATCACTATGACAACAATATCAATTAGTGGCGAAACTGCCACAGTTCGCGGCTAGCGGCTATAGACTAAGAGATAGCTGCACTTTTGGTAACTACCGCCAGAAAGGATGATTCAGTATCAGGCGGGCAGACTTTCACTTTTGTCATCAGTGGAGAGCCCTACACCCACCTAATACTGAATCAGCCTTGCTGGAGATAGTTACCAAAAGTGCAGCTATCTCCTGTATTATTAGGCGAATAATAATATAAATCTGAAAATTTGGATGTTTGTTAGTACTTCACGCCACAACAACTGAACCGATTTGGCTGAATTTAACAATTTATCCACTTTCTTTCTTTGTACCTAAGTATTGATTTATCATTTCTAAAACAAAGAAGCATTTTACAACACAAAAGAATCAATAATAATTTACATTATTATAATCGTAAAAAATCATCGATAAGTAATTTGTTACCTACTCAAGCGTTCAAAAGTGTAGTTATCTTAGTATCGTTAAATCATACTTGAACGCAAAATTTAATTGCTGTTATAAATATTTTATCTTTAAAATCCATTAAAATCTAGGTAGGTTGGTATACCTACTCTGTAACCAACTTCAAAAAGATGGTTATCAAGTCAGATTTCTCCGAAAATATTAATCGGATTGTGACTATTCTTTTTTTATTGGCTTACATTAACTTCAAATCGGGGAACAGTGCAAGTTTCATCAAAATCAGATCAATTTTCAGGTCATGGACTGCATATGTTAAGTGTGTGGTGACTGGTGAAGTTGGTTTAAGTTTTAATCTTTTAGATTAAATATTAATAATTGCAAATATTAGATAGAAGCCGGCGATATTTTGCTGAAGTCCACGATATTGAAGGAACTAGAAGTTTAATTCACTATAATCCGTCACAGTAAGTAAATATATGTGGTACAGTGTGTATCTTGCACTTGTGAAGTCTTTACAATCGTGTATTGTCGAGTCAACATCACCTGAAGATGCTCCGTTGTCGGAGTGAAACGTACGTTGAGAATAATTTGGAAGATTTGTGTGGTGTGGTGAATATCGCAAGATACACACTGTGCCACATAGATTTACTTACTGTGGCGGATTATAGCGAAGTAAATTTCTAGTTTCTTCATTAATAATTGCATTTAGTAAAGAGCTGAAGAGTCTAGTGGCTCTAAACGCCCGCTATCCTATTCGGGTGGCCGGGGGTTGCTTCCCTGGGCACGCAACTTTTCAAAAAAAATTAAAAAAATCGGAGTCACTGAAAAAGTCGTGAAGAAACCCGTATGTCCGAGTTCTTTATAGATAATTCTCAAAGGTGTGTGCCAATCTGCACTTGGCTAATGTGGTGGGCTATGGCCAAGCTCTTCTCATTCTAAGAGGAGACTCGTGCTCAGTAGTGAACCGGCAAAAGATTGTTATGAGAGAGAATCAATCTTGAATGTTTTCATCAATAAATATTTTTTTTATCTATGTATTTTTTTAACAGAATCAAGAAATGCGCATTCTGCCGTGCGTGAAGAACTACAATGAAGATGAATACAATTCTAAACAAATCGATAGAGAAATCAAACATTGGATCAGATCTTATAACGAGGTGAGTCTAAATCACAGAGTACATTATAAATTATAATACTGATACTAATTATTGGTGGTTGTATGGCTGCGAGTACTGCAATGACAACAATTCTAAGTTATTCACATCCATCCATCCATCCATCTGCTTGCATTCATCCACTGCTGGACATTGGCCTTTTGGAGGCCACCACCACCACACACGGGCCTCCGCTTGGATGAACAGGTGACCACTCAATTCTCTTAGTCCGAAAGCTGGTGACAAAAATAGGCAATAGTTTTGCAATGGCCCATAATTAAATAAAATAGTGGGTGTATTTATACACCCACTATTTTATTAACACTATTTACTAGAAGCCAATTCGGGTACTATAGACCCGAATTGGCTTCTAGTAACTATTACAATAGGGATGATGCTTAGGTCAAAAATTAATTATTTCTTACTGATTATTAAATAGAGGGTCTCCCAAAAGAGCTAAGTAAATCTCACATCCTCGGTTAGTTTATTAAAGAAAAAAAGTGCGTTGAAACTTAAAGACAACTGTGAATTTCATACAACTTCCATACTAGAAGTGCATCTTTAAGTTTGATAAAGAGTTGCTGATTTGATTGAGTTAACATCATCCCTGTTAATTGTGTGCTTTTAGATGGATGTTCGGCGGCTAGGGCGTGAAATACCTTATTATTTCATTTATAAGTATTTTTTATTAATTCAGGCCATCAAGCTCCTGCTACTTGGTGCTGGGGAGAGCGGGAAGACCACCATCTTGAAACAAATGAGGATACTGCATGTGCAAGGTTTCACCGCCAGGTAAGCCTTAAGGCTAACCCGTTGTCCCACGTGAGCGACAAACGCGACACCGCGACTCGATATGACGCGACGCGACATTATTATTATTATTATTACTCTTTATTTTGTACACCACAACACACATAAAAAGTACACAAAAAATACATAGAAAACAAAGAACGAAGTAGAATACAAAAAGGTTAACTCGCGGGTGGTGTATTAACATAAACATACAAACAAATACCTACATACTAATACATAAACAGTTACACAAATTATAATATAATGCTTATATTTATTATAAAAGTGGCTGACCCGTCACGTGGCCTACGTTGTCACGTAGACAAGTTTGTCATTTTCTATGGCATCGTATTGCGTTGGGTCGCGACAACGGATCAGACTCGCCTTTGCTTCGTTCGGATAAAATTTATGATTTTGAAAATCTTTTGTTTTATAGTAAGTATACTAAATATTTTTTTATCCACTACAAGTTAGCCCTTGACTGCGATCTCACCTGATGGTAAGTGATGATGGAGTCTAAAATGGTAGCGGGCTAACCTGTTAAGGGTATGGGCGTTATATTAAACCCATACCCCAATTCGGATTCTGTACACGTGTCGCGTCGCTTCTATCGCTCACCCAGGACAACGGGTAAGCCTGGTTAGACCTGAACTCATATATTATCTACTTAGCAAGGCTAGATAAGCTGGTATTCAGTAGTAAGGCACTTTATGAGTTTATTACATGTGGCTAATTCTATTTTATATATAATACAGGCACGCAATCGCTAAACTATAATTTGACAGATTCAAAATTCAAGCCTCGTGATATCCTTTTCCGCAAGGCTAATAATGAATAATAACTTTACTATATTCTGTATTTTATCTTTACTAAATAATTAACAAGTAAATAACAAGTATTCAAAAACGACGAATCAAAAGCGACATGTAGACATGTAAAAGTTTGAAAACAAAACATGGAAAAGTTTCAGACTGTTAAATATCTTATCTATCGCATTTTTACATAGGTTTAAGTACTATTTAAGTAGCAGTATTAGTAGTAATAGTATTTAAGTAGAGTCTTTAGTGGAAGAAACAGTGGGGGCCATACAAAAAAATCTACTTTGGTGATACCTACCCAACCTATTTTTTTAATATCCCGCCATTTTTTCACTCTTTTTTTTATCTACTACAAGTTAGCCCTTGACTGCAATCTCACCTGATGGTAAGTGATGCAGTCTAAGATGGTAGCGGGCTAACTAACCTGTTAGGGGCATGGCAGTACTCACAGCTTTCACTTGACTACAGACTGAAACGCCAAATCAAAACGAATAAGTTATCTTTGATCACAATTTTTTTTCAGCGAAAGAACACAAAAAGTCCTTCATATTAGACGAAACACGCACGAAGCCATCTATGAGATTGTACGGAACATGTCTAGTTTAAGCATCGCACTGCAGAACCCTAAAAATATTCAATCACAACAGATCATTTTGAAAATCGGTGCAGAAGGACCCACGGAATACACAGAGGTATTTGGTTTAATATTTATGTACTTACTGAGGGACAAGTGGTCTAGTCTAGTTGTGACAACGCATATCAGTCGATTGCGATTGTTAAGCAACGTTGACCCTAGTCGGTAACTGGAAGGGTGACTGAATTTGGAAGTCCGAATTTGACCATTTCATTTCCTCCGCGCCTCGGAGAGCACTTTATGCCCTCGGTCCCGGTTAATATCATTAACATCTGATAATAATCGTTACAAAAACCTAAGAATTAAATACTCTTAGTCGATTCGTATGCGGAAGGACGTGGTAAATCACCGCATTATTATCCCAAGAAAACTCCTACCACTATGTGATTAATGGAAAGGGGTCACGACCCTCAGCGATCCTTCAGAAGACGTCGCAGAGAGAGATAAGTACTTACAACTTTTTACCCATACTAACTAATATTATAAAATGTGAAAGTGTGTCTGTCTGCCGGCTACGTTTTCACAGTATATTTTGACAGCATTTGTTACAGGAATAGATTGCATCCTGGAAACGAAACCTTTTATCTCGAGCGATCAAAGAGAGCGTGGACTTAGTCATAACCTCAATCCACGCGTACGAAGTCGCTGGCATAAATCTAGTATATAAGTTTAAATTTAAAAAATCTTTAAATATTGACAAATTTCATAAAGCCTGCAATCTATTTTTGAAGTGAATCGTTGTGATTTGGAAATTCGATGAAACGAAAAAGCGACACCAAAAAGAGACAAACACATTTATAATAGGATTTAGCCTGAGAGAATGAGATATAATACAAGTTTTATTTATCTCATTCTCTCGTAGGCTACTTTTCTGAAATTTCACTTCTGCCGTATGAGAATTGCACACACATACTTTTTTAATATTAAAATTTTTTTGTAGGATTATTTCGACCACGTCAGAGCATTATGGAAGGATGCAGGAGTCAGGGAATGTTGTAAAAGATCCAATGAATACCAACTCATAGACAGTGCAGAATAGTTAGTCATATTTTAATAAAAGTAATTTTAATTTATAATAACTTAAATATCAACACATTTTTTATGGGTGGTAAAACTCATTCAGTGTAGGTTCCTCCTTATTGGAGTTCAAGCTTTTTCCTATCAAACTAGACAGTTTAGGAAGTGACTAAATTGACATTTTACACGTAGCATTAGTACCGCCATCTTTTGACAAGAAGATGAATCTGTGAAAAAGTACTTAAAAATCGCCATCTGTCGTCGAGTGGATAAACTAGGTAGCGTTGGTTCTTAGTATTTAGTTTAACCATTAAAAGATGGCGCTGTATGTTACATGATTGTAATGTAATTTTATTTCTTCTGAATTAATATAATATTTTTTTAAAATGTTTTTTTCAGTTTCTTGGACCGAATAGATCTAATAGCTAAGTCAGATTACATGCCCTCAGATGCAGATATTTTACGATGTAGACAGAAAACGACGGGCATACAGAAAATTGAGTTTAAAGTTAAGGTTGGTGATTATTTGATAGAATAAAAATCATTCTTTAGAGTTCCGTACCGAAAGGGTGCCAAAGAGACCCTCCCTTTGGCACCTTTTCGGTATGGAACCACTACTTACCACGAATACTACCACTAATTACTAAGCCACCACTGTCCGTCTGTCCATCTGTCTGTCACAGAGCTGTATAGCTAGACAGTTGAAATTTTCACGTGCATTTCTTTTACCGCTATATTAACAGACAAACTGTTCTTAATTAAAAAGTTAATTAGGTAAGTGTTAAATCTTGTACGATGGTACGTAAAAGTGCGTACGGAACGGCCAAGTGTGAATCCGACTATCACAAAAAAAAATTGGATATGAAAGTGTTACAAGTTATTATTTAAGAATTTAAGTTTATTAAGATAATTAATTAAACTGGAATTGTTTAGGTTCCAAAATCATTACATGGAGGTGTCCAAAAGTTTTGGATGTTCGATGTTGGTGGTCAGCGAGGCGAAAGAAAGAAATGGATACAAGTAAGAAATCATCCCTTTTATCTTTACTTGAACAATTCAGCTATTTAATGTCGATTTTACCGACTCCGAATAATGTTTAACTTAGGAATTTTAGTGTTTTGACCGATTTTATACCTAGGTACGTACTTACTCTAAGAATATTGTCTGTGAAATTTGCTCCTAAGTCCTAGGTAACTAGTTTTAACGTTATTCGGAGTTGGTAAAAAGGGCGCTAGTAGGTACAACCTGAGGTAGGTACATCGCTTTTCGGTCGGTAAAGTTGTTTCTAAAAAAAATTGTTTTACTAAAATTCTAATCTGTTTTCATTCTTAAGTACTAATCCATACTAATATTATAAATACTAAAGTGAATGTGTGAGTGTTAGTTGAATTGTCCTTCAATCACGCCGCAACAGAGCAACGGATCTATGTGATTTTTGCATGGGTATAGTTGAGGAGAGTGACATAGGCTACTTTTATCCCGGAAAATTAAGTACCTAGTTCCCATGGGAATTCAAAAACTTATACCACGAAGGCCTCAGCTTGTTTATAATATTAAAATTAGTATGGATTAAACACATATATTGGCTACAGGTATTCGAGGGTATCCACGCAATATGGTTCCTGGTGGCGTGTAGCGATTTTGATCAAACTCTGCGCGAAGACAACTCACAAAACCGACTCAAGGAATCACTAGTCTTGTTTGAAGACGTTTGGCATAGCAGGTAAACAATTCGTCCAAAAAAATCGAAGGTCTCTTATGTTTTTTTTAAGTGTGATTTGAAAATACGATGAAACGAAAAAGAGATAAACATATTCATAATAGCATTTAGCCTGCGAGAGAATGAGATAGAACACAAGTTTGTCTCATTCTCTCATAGGCTACTGAAGTTTCACTTCTGCCTTGTGTGAATTGCACGCACACACTTTTATTTGCCAATGTATCGAGTGGGATGTCAAATGATAGAGGAGAAAATTCTAAGTTCATTTTATAGTAAGTAGTCTTAAAATGTAGGTAACAAGCGACACAAAATATACTAATATTATAAATGCGAAAGTGTGTTTGTTTGTTGGTTTGTCCTTCAATCAGACTGCAACAGAGCAATGGATCGACGTGATTTTTTGCATGGGTATGTTTGAAGTCCTGGAGAGTGACAAAGGCTACTTTTTATCCCGGAAAATTAAAGAGTTGCCATGGGAATAAAAAAAAAATGTGTATGCAATTCACACACGGCAGAAGTAAAACTTCAGAAAAGAAGGCTACGAGAGAATGAGATAAATATAACTTGTATTCTATCTCATTATCTCGCAGGTTAAATTCTGTTATTAAGTTTATCTCTTTTTGGTGTCGTATTTCGTTTAGTTTTTCGTTTCATCGAATTTTCATATCACAACGATTCTAAGAAGTTTCATTCTAAAAAAAACTTATCTCCATAGTCGGATTAAAGTTTTTTTTATGAACTACAAGCCCTTGACTGCAATCTAACCTCATGGTAAGTGATGATGCAGTCTAAGATGGTAGCGGGCTAACCTGCCAGGGTATGGCGAAAGCTTTTAAACCTGTTTATCTTTGTTTTAGATTCCTCATAGACGCCGGTATAATAGTGTTCCTCAACAAACAAGACATCCTGGAGACCAAGATATCGCAGGGGCGCAGCATCGCCCACTACTTCCCAGAATACCACGGGTTCGATTCCCCGGGCGACGAGTACACACGTACAAAGATGTTCATAAAAAGTTTATTCGCTGTAAGTCACCCTCTCTCTAATGGCCTGCGTATTCCTGTATTCCCTCACTCTCTCTACGTTATCCATCTTGACGGTGGCATGATTCTGTTGTTCACAATCTCTAAACTAAACTAAAATGACAACTTTAAAAATATTGCTCACCCTTTCATAATACTCCCTGCGAAAAGAGACAGAACTAGATTTAGTTAAGTTTAAAGATGGTGTACAACCGAATTGGCCTCATGAAGTATACATTGAATTGAAGTGTAAAGCAATATCATTGTCAATGGTCATTAGTAGTCTGTGTTAGCCGCAACGATCTCTCTCCGGTCACGTCGGATTGCAGTCTTCGATCTATGAGAGTAAGGGATTACAGAACAATGAATTGTCATCTTACCTTGTGAACCGTAACAGTCACACTGCTATAATTAGGTATTAGACAAATATGGACACAAATCCAGGTCAAATCAGCAACTTTTCAAACATCAAAACGCGTCCTCAGTATAGGATTTATATGAAATTCTTAAATGTGACGTAATTAAAGTTCGACGCACTTTTTTAGTTCAATCGATTGTCTGAAATGGTTATTCAACATAAAAATAATAAAATAACAGGGGACGTGGATATTACGACTTTTGGGAGATCCTCTATTTAATAGTGTAGTAATAAAAAAGTGGTTACAAGAACTTACGTATGATAGCACAGAGAACTTACTGGTTATCTTAAAGTAATGTGTTCACACATAAAGATAAAATATACTTATAGTTAACATAACCAATCACACACACACACATTTACACACACATCTACATTTGATAATAACAAATCGCTATATTGTTCTTGCATGCACATTAATGTACCTATTTAATTTCGTTTGTTGTCTGTTATAATATGAGAAGATTGTAAGGGGAAAGCACTGATGCCTATAACACGAGTTTCAAACTTATCTTAGACATCAGACGCTAAACCTACTATGCGATTGTAATATTTTATTTATATAAATGGTTTATTTATTATTTAATTATCACTAAAAAAAATAATTTATTTGAATAATAGTAAAATACCCAATGTGATCATCGTCCCGTTTTAGGCGTTCCCAGTGAGACGCACGTTCAAATCCTGCCGGTTCCGCAAATTTTGATATGTATTTAATTAAGATTAGAAACTTTCCTAGTGTGAGAAGCACTGTAATCATACTAATATTATAAATGCGAAAGTGTGTTTGTTTATTGGTTTGTCCTTCAACCACGCCGCAACGGAGCAACGGATTGACGTGATTTTTGGCATGGGTATAGTTGAGCACATAGACTTTTTATCCCGGAAAATTAAGGAGTTCCCGTGGGAATCTGAAAAAACTTAAAGCATACGGACGAAGTCGCGGTATCAGCATGGTAAAATTATAAAATTATGTTCACTTGTTTTCTCAGGAGCAAACAAAGAAAAAGCGCGAGCGACGCAAGCTGACCGCATCGGCAGAACGCTTCGTAGTCATGGAAGCGAGTCGCACTAGAGAGTGCTACTTCCACTTCACGACAGCAACTGACACTGACAACGTCAGGACTGTGTTCAGAGACGTGCATCAGATCATTCTGACGCACCATCTCAACAGTATCGGCGTTTATTAAATGATATTTTGCAGTTACGTGTGTTTTACTCCTATCAATTAAATTGCCCGCCTTGGTTAGCGCACTTCCGCGCTTCACGGTCCCAGCGTTGGCATTTTTAAGTTACAGCCTTTTTCCAATCAAGTCTGACATATTTATATTAAGTGCAAATTAAACAGCGCCATCAGTTAACAAGTAGAGGAACAGGGAAAATAGCGCTATCTACTGTTGTCTAGGTGCTAAAAGGCACTAACTAACCCCAATTACAAATACTAGTTTAAATCAATAGAAAAAGAAAAATTTTCGGTCCTCAAAAGGACCTTTGTTTAAAATTAAATTAAAAAAATTATTTTTATTCAGTCCAAAATCAAATTCACAATAATCTTCATAAAATTAATAATCAACTTTCAACACGGCTTCATTCTTCAAAATACGTTCATCTTCATAATTTCTTCTCAGTCACTATCTCACTGGGCACTCATATAGTCTTCAATAACATAAAAAGAGTTTTGTAGTCTTTGGTCGTCAAAAATCCAAGATGGCCGCTAGTTCTATGAACTCTTGTTAGAATCTCTTTCCACGCTCCTCTGGTACATTGCGATAGCTTTCATGCCTTCAATATTCGCGTGCTTCGCCAATTCTCCGGGTAGGAGTAATTTAGTAGCGCTGTGTATCTCTGCACTGCTCATTGTATTCTTTTTCGCATAAACCGCCAACCTTCCAGCTTCGGTTGCGATTTTTTCAATCATATCGTTGACAAAATTATTCATAATCAGCATAGAATGGCGGGATATTCCTATCTGGTTTTCTTTTCCCTGATTCAGGGAACGCAGCACTTTAAATAGATAAATTCCGAAGCTTTGATAGCTCTTCTTCTTATTCTTCTTCTTTGTCGATGGTTTTGTGATCAGTTTGTCTATGGGCTTCTCCATGGTAGGTTTCATTGTCTTCGCTACTTTCGGCGCCATGTTGCTTGAGTTCTGTATTTAAATTATAAACGGTCACCAAATATTACGCTTTCAAAGTGACTGGTTAAATAGAAATATTAGTCCGGCAAGATACACGGATTTGTTCGAGCGAAAAACTTACACGGGCCAATCAGAATACAGAATATAATGTAGTTAGGTAGGCAAGTAAAGGCAAACTAAACACTTTTCATAATTTTTATTCATTCGAATATTGCTTTCATTTAAATCACTTGATAGTCACTTTAAAAATTAAAAGCCGTGATAGTCCAGTTCTTTAGACAAGACTTCATGTTCAGAAGGTCCGGGGTTTACATCCCGGGCACAAATCTCAAACGTTTCGGAGTTATGTGCAATGTTAGGTGAAATTTAAGTTAACTTGTGTGAAGTGAAATCGAAATCCATACTAATATTATAAATGCGAAAATGTGTCTGTCTGCCATTATGCTTACGTGGTTCATATTTTCAACCGATTTTGATAAAATTTGGTATAGAGATAGATAGTATCCCGGGGAAGTACATAACTACTTTATATCTTGGAAAATTAAGGAGTTCCCGCGGGGAAAAAAAAACTTAACCCACTCGGACTAAGTCGCGGCCATCATCTAGTCTTCTATAAAATAATAACCTAGACTGATGGTGTCCACGACTTAATCCGCATGGCTTTGGAATTTAAATATCTATCATTTTCCGGGATAAAAGTAGCCTTTTTCAGTCTCCAGGGCCTCAATAATTATACTTACTACTTATTCGTTTGTCTTTCAATCACGCCACAACGGAGCAACGGATAGACGTGATTTTTGGCATGGATATATTTGAGGGCTGGAGAGTGACTTAAGCTTCTTTTAATCCCGGAAAATTTAGGAGTTCCCGCGGGAATCAATCAAACTTAAACCACGCGGATGAAGTCGCGGGCATCAGCTAGTATTAAAATAAATAAAAAGCATTAATCAGGAGTGATTCCCGCAGAATGTTTAATTTCCCTTACTAACTTTTCCGGAATGCAACCTATCTGCCAAAATCGGTCGTAAAGACGGACCGTGAAAGCGTAGCAGACAGACACATTTTCGCATTTATTAGTATGGATGTATGGATTAACTAGCTAATGCCCGCGACTTCGTCCGCGTGGGTTAAGGTTTTTCGGTACGCGCGGGAACTCTTTAATTTTACGGGATATAAAGTAGCTACCAGACTATAATCTATCCCTATGCCAAATTTCATCCAGATCCGTTCAGCCGTTATGGCGTGATTGAATAACAAACATCCATACATCCATACATCCATACAAACTTTCGCATTTATAATATTAGTAACATAAGAAGTAAGATAGTCCGAGTAAGATTATGTTGAACCCGGCTGAGTTTGTTACGGGATCTTCTCAGACCACTGGTTCGGAATGCCATGAGGCATTCCGAACCAGTGGTAGATTCACTTGACGATTCAAAAGTACTTGTAAAAGTTTATTTGAACGTTTGAATTTTGAATTCATCCAAACTTTCGCATTTATAATATTAGTATAGAAGTAGTATAGATGTAGATAATTATAATATATTGTAACATATAGGTACATATATATAGTTTATAACTCACAATAGCTCGACCAGACAACCCTCACATAACAACCAGTTTCCGTCTATAAATACGAGCCACCCATTTCTATGATCACCAGTCAACAGTCAACCACCAACATGACAGGTCGTGGAAAAGGCGGGAAAGGTTTGGGCAAAGGAGGCGCGAAACGTCACAGAAAAGTCCTCCGTGACAACATTCAAGGCATAACCAAACCTGCTATTCGAAGATTGGCAAGACGAGGCGGTGTGAAAAGGATTTCAGGGTTAATTTACGAAGAAACCAGAGGAGTTCTGAAGATATTTTTGGAAAATGTTATCCGAGACGCAGTAACGTATACAGAGCATGCGAAGAGAAAAACCGTGACAGCTATGGACGTTGTCTATGCCCTGAAACGTCAAGGAAGAACGCTATACGGATTTGGCGGATGAAAAGGATGTAACGGATGAAAACATGCCGAAGGAATGTAAAATTCGGCAGTGATATTGTTATTTAATTTATTTTATAAAGAAGATATGGATTAATTTATTTCAGATGGCAAAATGAGACAAGGCCCTTTTCAGGGCCGCAAATATTTCCTAAAAAGAAAAATTAAATTATAGTAACTAGGTACTTATCCGACGTCTGCCACTAGTAATTAAATTAGTCTGCACGTGGATTAGGTTTATTGTTCCCGCGGGAACTCCTTAATTATCCGGGATATAAAGTAGCCTATATCCTTCTCCGGGATACAAATTATCCCTATACTAAATTTCATCAAAATCGGTTGAATAGATGGGCCGTGAAAGCGTAACAGACAGACAGACACATTTTCGCATTTATAATATTACTAGATGATGCCCGCGATTTCGTCCGCGTGGATAACGGATTTTTGATTCCAGCGGGAACTCTTCTGTCGACAGATTGTGAACCGTTCAATGTTCTAAGTGTAAATTTTTGAAGTATTCATTGTATTTACGTTTTCTTATCTCTTTCTTATAGGTTTGGTCGACTTAAATAATTTATGTCGAACCCTGACCTGACCCTTAGTTCTATGGGGTTAATTTACTTAACAGATTACAATCTACCGAAAAGTAATGCGTTAAATTGTAATCTTTCGACTGAACTTTTCAATCTCGTTGGATAGATTACAATCTAACGGCTTTCACAATCTTACGGTGACATACAAAAGAGTTTAGACTTAGAAGATAATTTTTTTTTTGCAGTGGCTATCTCACATCTATATATAGGTATTCTTGATGGAGTTCTATTATATTGCGTTGATTAAACCAGAAACAATGTCCTTCTTGTTGTGCATTTACGTTATCAATATTAACTGCGTTTCAATCAATGTTTCGCTGAATTCCGTAAAATGCGTCGGTGAGGCAATTATTTGCGTTCATTGTAAACAATTAAAAAAGGCATTAAGTTTTAGTGTTTTTATCATGTATATTAAGCAAAAAAACTACATGTTCATAACTTGATAAAGCTTGAATAGTGTCAGTAAGGACATCTAAGAAAAGATCAGTACCTAACCACGGAGGTCTATAGGCAGTTTCGATAGCAATCTTAAGAGAGTTGACATTTAAACCAATCCACATTTGCTCAACGGTCTCGTGTTTGGGGAATGCGCACGCCCTGGTCTTAAGACCTCTTCTAAGTCGTCTGGCTGTAATTTTTAATTATGTTATCTAAGTGCATCGAAAACTAATTTAAGTTTGTGTATGTGACTTTTGAGATCCTGTGAGTAGATTATAACGTAAGAATTAAATAGTAAAATTAGATTTTCATTCGCAGGGATCAAATCCAAGAACGGACCGAAGTCTTGACCGTCATTTAGCCGCCAGGCTATCACCGATGTTATAAATACATGTGCTTGACAAACAATTCGACACTTTACCAAAACGGAACCCTAATAAACGGTTTTCAGATTTATTCTATACTTGTGCTGTGAGACCTTGCTTCTTGCCAAATTTCATGATTCTAGGTCAACGGAAAATACTATGTATTGATATCATGGCGAACGTCAAAATATGCGGCAAAAACGGCCGTATCTTTCGATTGCGTTGACTGAGAAGCTTGATTTTTTTACAGCGCTAAGGGACCGTAGACCTAATTATTTGATATTAATTTCAACTTAATACCTCCACGCGTTCCCGAGTAAAAGGGCGTTGACAGACAGACCGACAGCGAAATCTTATGGATTCCTTTTTTCTTCTTGAGGAACGGAACCGTAAAAAACGAGGGTAATCTTAAAATAGGGAATAAACAAGGACTTCATCACTTTGTCCTTCCCACTTACCAAAATGGACATCTAAACCTCTCTTTCTAACCACAAACCAATTTCAGCATCTCTCTTTCTAGCATACTATATTTAACGATTTCACTCATAACACAATCACCATAAAGTAGGGATAACAAAGACTATATAAATACGATTCAAAAAACCTAGCGAACAACAATCACTAATCAACATTCAGTAAATTAAAATGGCGCGTACGAAGCAAACCGCACGAAAATCCACGGGCGGCAAAGCGCCCAGGAAGCAACTAGCTACGAAAGCAGCTAGGAAAAGTGCCCCAGCAACGGGCGGGGTGAAAAAACCACATAGATATCGCCCTGGTACCGTCGCGTTACGAGAAATCCGAAGATATCAAAAGAGTACAGAACTGCTGATCAGAAAGCTGCCCTTTCAGAGATTGGTGAGAGAAATCGCGCAAGATTTCAAAACTGACTTGCGGTTTCAGAGCTCCGCTGTTATGGCGTTGCAGGAAGCCAGTGAGGCGTATTTAGTGGGACTATTCGAGGACACTAATCTTTGTGCTATACACGCTAAACGAGTGACTATAATGCCAAAGGATATACAGTTGGCCAGACGAGTACGCGGCGAAAGGGCGTGATGATAATTATTAGAGTTTAATTGAAGAGTAGTGACTTGCTTAAATGAATAGTGGTATTTATTAATAAATCATAATATTATTGTGTTATTATATTTCTCAATTTTTCATTAGGACAAAAGCCCTTTTGAGGGCTGCAAATATTTCATTCATTTCGAAACATACCTATATTTTTTATAAATTCATTAATTAGGTAGGTATAGGTAATAGGTATTTCCTATTTTTAATTACTTATTTAAAGTGGGAGGTCCTGAGGCGGTCTCAACACGGGTATCGAACCAACTACATTCGATTCACGGCTGAGCAGCACAATTACTGGCAATACCTATCTTGATTCTAGTATGAGAAATTATAATTTCTGGTAATTTTAGGGAAGTATACTATAGCTCATGGTCGCGACATCCTCCGCGTAGATTGAGGTTTTTTTGGTTCCCGCGGGAACTCTTTAATTTTCCGTGATAAAAAGTAGTATGTGTTCCGTTCCGGCGTGATTGAGTAACAAACATCCATCCAAACTTTCGCATTTATAATATTAGTAAGATTTCATTCGAAATTAAAATTTAATGCCTTAGTGTTAAGGTTTATATTTTAGTATAGAAGTATAAAATATAGATAGATAAGTACTTAATTAATGTTTCTACTTTTTTATGGGCCTGGTTGCCTGAAGTAACTAAATAAATAATATACTTATGTTACATATCTACAAATATATATATGTGATATGTTTTTTTGGTAATTAGGTATTGGGAATGTGCGAGATGTAAAAAACCATCTACTACAAAATATTGTATCGGAACAATTGAGAAATTGCAGTCCTAAAAAGGACTTTGTTAAGTTTTTTCTTTATTTTAATTCTTGTGGTTCATGTTCAATTCTGTTCCATAATTGAATGACTATTTTTTCTTCTATATTCTTCTTTCTGATCTTCGGTTTTTCGTTCATTTTTCTTGCTATTTTTCGTTTTTTTTTCTTTATTCCAAACTCGGTTCGAGTCTTGACTGAGCTGCAAATGGTAATTAAATTATAGTCCACGCGCGAGCTCCGAGGAATCCTATGGAATGTTAAAGTAATGGCCTAGAGTTGTTTACAGTACAAAACAATACTGCTATCGCAAAATTACACGCGTCAAGCTCGAAACTAGTCCTGGGCGCGAGCTGGATATGGAGCGACGATCGGGTGTGGCGCACAGCCGTCGTTTTTCAAACCCGATTCCTCGGACCTCGTGCGCGGATACCATTTCTTTTTGTTGATTTTTTCTTTTTCTTCTTTGTATTTTTTTGGCGGTCCCTAAAACTGTTGCGATTTCTGACTAGATTGGTCTTCTTTGGCTTTCATAGTTTTCTTCGGCAGGAGTACAGCGTTGATGGAAGGTAGAACACCTCCTTGGGCGATGGTAGCGCCAGCTAGCAGCCGGCTGAGTTCCTCATCATTTCTGATCGCAAAAAGAAGATGGCGGGGCGATAGTCTTGTCTTTTTATTCTGTTCTGCCACTTCCATGCCGAGTTCCAGGATCTCAGCTGCCAAGTACTCCACAACGGCTGCCAAGTACACTGATGCTCCGTTTCCGACCCTCGGTGCAAAGTTACCCTTCTTCAGAATCCTGTGGACTCTACCGACTGATATGTTGATGCCGGCGCGCGAAGATTTCGTCTTGTTCTTTGATTTAGGGGCCATTTTGTTTTATTTTGTGTGGTGTAAAAAATGGTTTTTTTTTTCGGATTGAGTATGCTGCATAGGCCCTACTGGCCGCTACAGCGTCACCGGGGGGATGGGCGAGCGCTAAGCGTCGCCGAGAAAAGAGCCCTAGGGCTCGATGACATCGGGGGAGGCAACGTCTTCCTAAGGGCGCCTCCTATGAGGCTCGGACCACGGCTTAGGATGACGTTGGGACGAATGGGAGGTCGGTTGGACTAGGTTAGTCCACACGCCCCCGAGGCCGTGGGTTAAGACCACGTCCGGGTGACGTAAGATATCGGGGTCCTCGTCTTCGCCGGCGAAGACGCTGTGTTTGAGATGTGTTGGTGTGTAGCCCTAAGTAGGGTGCATTGTCGGTGGTGATTTGGTCGTCGGGGTCGTTAAGGACGTGTTTGGGACGTCTTTTGTCTGGTGGGTCATTTCGGTCGGGGGTGTAAGATGCAGTCTGAACTACAAGAGGGTTGGGATGTCTAACTGCCTTCTCAAAATAATTTTTGGAGAGCTGCTTGAAATATTGGGCTATGGTAGGGAGTTCGAGATCTCTATGGAGATCGACGTTGCGTACGAACCACGGGGATCCCGTGGCCATACGCATGAACTTGTTTTGGAGGACCTGGAGACTGTTAAATCGAGAGTGAGGGAGGTGTGCGAATAACACGCATGCGTAGGACATAATAGGGCGGATGCACGTTTTATAAAGCGTGACTTTGTGTCGCAGGGACATTTTGCTTTTGCAGCATATCATGGGATATAGGCGGAATAAAACATAGCTAGCCTTGTTACGGACTCGGCGTATGTGGGCGTTAAAGCTGAGTTTACTATCAAAGGTTACACCTAAGTATTTGGCATTCTTTTGCCAGGGAATGGGGCGACCGTATAAGGTGATTTCGGGGAGGTCTAACCTCTTCCTACGCGCGGAGGGACAGAAGAGCATAGCGGCGCTCTTTTCGGGGTTGACTTCGATTCTCCATCGGCGGAACCAGTCACCTAAACTACTAACTGCCGCTTGAAGACGAGATCTAATAAAAAGGCGGTTTGGAGAAGAGCTATATAGGGCGGTATCGTCCGCGTACTGGGCCGTGCTGACATGAGGGAACGTGGGGATATCGCTGGTGAATAGTGAGTAAAGAAGGGGGGAAAGTACTGAGCCCTGTGGGACGCCAGCACGGATCGGTCTGGGGGAAGAGAGGGTTCCGTCTATCCGATAGCGGAAGGTGCGATTTGAGAGGAATTCTCGTAGCAGACGTACGAGTCTTAACGGTAAGCCTAGATGGTGAAGCTTGTAGATTAAGCCGGTTAAAAATGGTGGATTTGAAGTTACGTTAATAATGTTTTGAGTCTGACAAACGTAGCATCTGGAACGAGCAGAAAAATACTAGACTATAGATAGCTACATAGCAGTGGCGTAACTATACCATCTGGGGCCCGTGGCAAATTCTTTTGATGGGGCCCTATCAGTAAAAATCATCACGTTGTACTCAGTTTAATTTCAATAAACTTCGAGATTTTCAGCGTACTCAATTACACGTTGTATATGTCCCACTAATGGCCATAGGCCTCCTCTCTTAGGCAAGAGGGAATGGTCTGTAGCCCCCAGGCTAGCCCAATGCGTATTGGAGACTTCACATTCATCCTTAGAACATAATATCTCAATGCATTCATCATCTATTCGCTAGCTTTTCGGTGAAGGAACAACATCGTGAGGAAACCTGCATACATTTACAATGAAATAAAAATAACAATTTAATTTCAATAAGATATTTATTAGGAAAAATCTTTTTTTCGAGCTTTCTGTTCCACAGTGTCTATAACATCATCAAAGTTTAAAGATCGGGCCATAGAATTTTCATCAGACAGAATAGCCAAGTTACATAGCCTGTCTTGTCTCATAAAGTTTCTTAAATTGGTTTTTATCAATTTTAGTTTTGAAAATGATCGTTCAGCACTAGCTGTAGTCACAGGAATTGTAAGAAATAACATTAATGCAGTGCATACTTCAGGAAAGCTGCAGGACATAAAATGATTTTTTATTATTAATAAATCAGCAAGGTCTCTAATACACGAAGATTTTTCTATTTCGTCTCTGAAAGTGGATCGAAAACTGAGAATTTCTCTGGCAAATGATTTAGATATGTCTTTTTTTAATATATATCTCAAGAAATTCTAGAGCTTTTTTTAATAGATCAGTGTCATTTAAAACTTTTAAAGTGAAAGGCTGCCAAACACTGAAATTTGAAACAATTTCATTCTTTGGAAGGAAACGCTACATCAAGCATTTTCTGCTAGACTATTTGCTTCCATTTTTAAATTTTCAAATTCATGTCGATACCTTTCCAATTCTTCTAGACAAATTTTCAAACTTATATGGCATTTGAAAGATCGGTGGCTTTAGACTGAAGTGCTTTAGAGGCTGCATCGATAGTAAGTAGGATCTTGCAATGGAAAACCAATATTATACTAAAATTGTAGTTTTCGATCTTCTTTTTGAGTGAAACAGCTTCATTTCTTTCATCTGATTTGCAATTTAACAGAATTGTTTTCGTTAGCGCTTTTTGGACTTCAACAAACCGAACTTTTAAAGCAAAAACGGCCATAACGGTTAACGGTTTTAACGTCCTGCCCATCTAGTAGGGTTTAATGTTTTTAATGTTATTAAAGTTGAAGACTCACTTTCTTTATTAGGTATAAAACTTGATAAAATATTCAATCTTTTGATACTATGACCAAAAAAATTATAAATTTGTTGATCTGTTTCAAAAAAAATTTGCATATCCATAACCTCTCTCACTGCATTATTGAGTGCTAGATTTAAATTATGAGCAGCACAGTGAACATATACGGCATTCGGCTCGACATCTTTTATGAGTTTTTGAACTCCACCAAACCAATGGATGCGTTCTAAAATGAATAGAGATGTGCAATTTCCGGTATTATTACTGACGGTTTTTTGACGGTATAATTACTCGTCACGGGTAACGTGTACATCTCTAAAAATAAATCAACATCTTTTTGTTTAGGTTGGTTGAAATGCTTGGTTGATTAACTTGAAATTGTATTAAGGTCTTTAGTTGTCTCACTTTGGATTTTAAGCAGAACTTATTAAAATATACTTTTCAAATAAAATAAAATACTCAGGTACAATGTAAAAAAATATTTTTGAGCTCGCGGCCTCTTGGGCCGGGGCCCTCTTGGGTCGGGGGCCCGTGGCATTTTGCCAGCCCTGCCACCCTATTGTTACGCCACTGCTACATAGTACATATCAATCACGTTTGTTCATCTCGGCTTTTCAATCGCCAGATGAAAATATCAGACCGACAGATCTAGTCCGGATAGAAGATAAGCTACAGGAAAAAAAATCTTTTTATATCAAGATAAAATCGGTTGAGTACCTAGACTTCTACTAATCAAAATTTTGTACTATAAATGCGACGCGATGGTCCGCCGTTGATCTACTCCGCTAGGAAAAGTCCACTAAAAATATTCTGTTAAAAATTGCTTTTTAATTAATACTTAATCTATACAAAAGTAGTTGAGAGAGAATTGAAAAAACTTATTCAACGCGGACGAATTCAAACCTAGTTTATAACTAAGTATGTAGTTAGGATCATTTCATATTCCAAACACTTTGAATCTATTAATAAATACGGAATTTTGAGTGGATGGATGGATGTTTGTTACTCAATCACGCCAGAACGGCTGAACGGATCTGGATGAAATTTGGCACAGAGATAGATTACAGTCTGGAATAACACATAATCTAGGTACTTATTATCCCGGAAAAGTGAAGTTTCCGCGGGAACTAAAAAACTTCAATCCACTCGGACGTAGCCGCGGGCATCAGCTAGCAATAGCTTCATAACTTGAAGTTCACTAAGTACGTATAGGTAATAATACTTGTATGCCACGTGCCGGCGAACCGTTACGTACATCTGCCTGGCAGCTGTGTACAGGGGCGCGCAACCTTTGCGACTATAGCATATTGGTTTAAAAACTAATGAACAGGTGTCAACACTTTACACTACCTACTTAGGCTCTCTTTCTTATTGCCGGCACACTGCTGAGCACAAGTCTTCTCTCGGAATGAAAAGGGTTTGGCCGTAGCCCATCATGCTGGCCAAGTGCAGATCTGCAGACTTCATACACCTTCGAGAACATTATGAAGAACTCTCGGGCGTGCAGGTACCTCCCGATGTCTTCCATCACCATTTTAACTTTGAAACAAGTGATGTTTAATTTCTTAAAACGCACATTTAACTTAGTAAAGTTGGAGATGCGTGCCCGGGGATCGAACCCGCGACCCCGTACAAGATGTCGCGTGTCTAAACAGCAAGGCCCTACCTACGCTACGTAGGCTACTTATTAAAAAACAAAAGATACAAATGATGTCCGCGGCTTAGTCCTGGAATTCGGTTACAGTTCGGGAACCCGGTTAAAGGGTCGCTTTACTAGATTATCATTTATGGCTATTTTAAATCCAAATTTGAGTCAAATCGGCTTGGTCATTGTGACTTTAAGGAGTAGCAATCATCCAAATATTCACATTTATTTATTTATTCGTCTATTTGTGTTCCTCAATTATTTTTTTGTATTGTGGTATACAAATAAAGTGTAATAATAATAATTTATAATATTAGTAAGAAAAGTAAATCATCTATTGATTTATCTGTACCCTGCACGATATTTCACCGTCGGCCAAGTTTGTCAGTCTGTTCGAACTAATACGATATTCTCAAGATCTACTGCATAAAATATGGATACATGTAACATTAAATATGAAAGTACAATATGGTTATCACTAATGGATGGACCGTATAATATTTACTTGTAATCAAAGAGATAGGGTTGCTTCGAGAAGTTTAGGGATGGTATCTATAACTTAAAAAGGTTCAACTTGGCCAAAACCATGATTAGAACAATTTTGAAAATGCCGGCGAAAAAGTCAAATGTATATACGACTACGACTCGACCAAGAGTATTTAAACTCTTAGGTTTTTGTAACGATTATTATCAGATGTTAGTGATACCAACGGTTAACCATTGTTCTCCGAGGCACGGAGGAAACGAAAAGGCCAAATTTGAACCTCCTAATTCGGTCACGCGTCCAGTAACCGATTTGAGTCAACGTTGCATATCAATCGCAATCGATATGCATTGTCACAACTCGTCCCTCAAGGTTTAACTTACTCCTAGTCGTGCACGCCACTGATTAGACCCGTCAAAACTGAACCGAAAGTTGTTAATAACTGTCAAAGTTAGGGTGCCTCGACTCTTGCACCCGCATTTTATGATATTGACAGCAAATTGATCATGTACTTGGTAACTTTGACCTTGACTTATCTTTTGGCTATGTATACTTAGGTACAGTTCCGCCACTTTTTAAGTTACACTGTACCTGCGCAGAAACCTTATTTTTTAATGGCGCGAAAATAATATCCCAATTATAGCGCGCGTCCGTTGTTGCCTACGCGCCATGTTCGGAATCCGCTGCGTCCGCACTCGGTGACCGAGTCTCTGATGTTCTTGTGTTTAAAATATTAACGTCAAGCGATAAGGTCTGTATTTCATTGGTGTTCACATTCGGTTTTAATCGGCTTTAGGTTGGCAAATAAATTTTGCTGACGCGACTTATAAAAGTGGCAGTAAGTACCTATAAAGTTACCAAGTACTTGTATTTCCAAACTAGATGATGCCCGCGACTTCGTCCGTGTGGATTTTGATCCCTTTATGGGATTAAAAGTTGTATATGTCCTTCCCCGGGATTTAACCCACTTCTATACCAAATTTCAACAAAATCAGTTTAAAAGATGGCCTGTGAAAGCGCAGCAGACAGACAAACAGACCTTTCCCATTTTTATTATTAGTATGGATAAACGTAGTATGGATAATGGTTACGTACAAATACTTTTTAGGCTTTCACGGTCCATTGTTTCAACATAAGTATTTTGATGTACATTAACATTAAGTATACCAGCTACTTAGAGATAGTTCGCAATCCGGAAAATTTAAGAGTTCCAGTGGGAAAAAAAGTAATCGATGCGCACGAAGGCGCAGGCATTGCCAAGTTTAAATAAATAAATAAGATTTAAACTTCCACTGTTTCGGTTAAAATTACCTGTTGGAACCCTTAACTCATGTAAATATTTCTTACGGACCCCTAAATTCTCACCCTACAAAAATGGTCCTTCCGTTCGAACAAGCTCATTCAAATAATTGCACAACTCTTCAAATAACAGCTACAATCCGTTTTCAACCGTAATGGACACAATATAAAGTAAAAATCACCTTATCAATCGTTATGAGACTTACGTCCTTCTAAATCATTTAGTTATTGAACAAACTAATCCTGTTCAAAGGAAATACTACCGTATGTGATTCACGTTAAGGTTAAAATTAGAATAAATTGCAATTCGAATAGCGCGTGCTAAACACAGGGGTGCGCGCGCGCCGTTTCCGAACCCTATTACTTTTTTTTGAAAATGAAATATTTCTAGTAGTTGACCGTTGAACGTTGATACAAAAAGACGCCTGTATATAAGATATACATACTAAATAATATTTTCATTAAAAAATCCCTTTAGAAATATTTAACTTACTTACTTAAGTATTTAGTGACAATTGACTTAAGTACCTACTAGAAGCCTTTTTTTTAGTGAACAATTAATAAAGTTAATTAAGAAAAAAAAGTGAATTTTTCAATTTAAAATTACAGTGAAATCTAAAGTATTTTTCGGACATTAGTTATGTGCTATAAAATAATACATGAAACATAGTTTTAAAGTTACTGTAGTGAATACGAAATTTAATAAAAAAATTACTTATTAAGTATATATGGTTAAAACTGAAAAAGTTTTTCATTCCATATATAAATACTTATTCGAGTAATAATAGTGAATTGAGTCAAGAAAACCATTGGACCCTAACCGTTACGGTTGCAAAGTTACCCTTACAGGAACCATGGTCTAAGAGACCCTTATATACCAGCTAACACGGCTCGACTTCGGCATAGGAATCTTTTTTTAAGACGCGCAATTTATTGGTGAAAGTTCGAATAAATAATTATCTATCAGTTTTCGAGACTGGAGCTAGCAAACCAACATAGATGATATAAAGTACTATGTAGTGATAGTGGAGTGATTTTGTGTTAAATAAGAGATTATGTACTTTTGAGTGTAGAGCTCCCAAACAAACTGATTTTAGTTCATACTATGTAGTGGATAGAATCAACTAAATAACATGGAGTCGCCCAAAATCGTTTACAAATATTATTCAAACCCAGCGTTTTGTGCGCAAAGTGAAGTTGTATTCCAAAAAGCATGTGTGACCAAAATAGTTTCACCGAATCAAAGAATGCCGCCTTTAGGCGCGAATTCGCCAAGAAAAATGGAATGCAACAGAATATTGAGGACAGATATATCTGACAATCCTCTTAGAATGTTGCAAGGAAGAAGGGAAGAGGGACCTCCAGAATTGCCGCCAAAACCGCCAAAATATCAATTCCATAGACAAGCATCTATGGTATGTAAGCCATCTCGCTCTGTTGTACGGTGTCGGACAAGAAGCGAGGATTTAGAAATGGCGCAGTTTAGGCAAAAGCAGCAAGTCAAGTATGAAAGAAATGCCGAAAGTGACGATTGTCTAGAAGACGGTAGAATTAAACATAGATACGTTGCACAGCCTAAATATAACAGAAGTGTTGATAATGATGATTTGGAGGAGAATAGATTGAGGCATAGATACGAAATAGATGATGATGGCATAGATTACTCTCCAACGAAGAAGAGGATTGTAGAGGCAGATGAGAGCGAGATAGAAGAGTATAATGTTGATGGACCTGACGAGAACGAATTGAAGGAAATACCCACCGAAATTGTTAAGACTGTTAATGGGAAAACTCTTAAGTAAGTAAAAAAGTAAAAATAAAACCAATTTAATATTGGTTTCTCTCTGAATTTTGGCCACAGCGACCGATTTCTGCGGAAATAATAGCAAACTACGCTGTAGATTTAAACTAAAGAACACAATAGAGCCCCTAGCCCACAAGGCAGGTCCTTACTTTTTCAACCCAGGCTTAAAGATATTCACCGCGCTCCACCCGGGTAAGGAGGCTTGGCCTCGAAGCCCGTACCCCCGCTTGGCCCTCACAGGCCAAACGGAGAAGACGCACACGGCTAAAGTCTTGCGCGCACATCTCTTTGTATTCTCACAAATCAATCGGACTGCAATCGATCACGAACAGAGGGAGTTAAGGCACGAGATCGACGGTTTTACTCTGAGATTGAATAATAGTTACTATGTTGAGAGATGCAAGTTGCAACGCCAATTTCCCATGTTCTAGCCTAAAAGTAATTTTGATTTATTATCTTTTGCCCGGGACTACACAAATTCAAGCACCTATTTAAATACCCTTTTAGGGGTTGAATTTTCAAAAATCTTCTCTTAGGAGATATCTACTAAGAAAGGATTCTGTCATAAATCATAATGGCTTTGTTATGCCAACTTTCAGCCAGATTAGTCTAGTTGTTTGAGCTGTGCAGCTGTGCTGTGCAGTCAATCAGTCACCTTTTTTTCTTTTATATTATCAGAAATACAAGCAACAAGTTCTGATATTCAATCTATTCCTAGGTACGCAATAGTTCCATCAGACGATGAAGATACAAGAAGAAATGTGACTTTCACTTCACCACAGATGACCAAGAAGAACCTAATAGCCACCCAAAAACTCCATGAACTACTGTCCACGCCGAAGAAACTGAAGAGTTACGCAAGCCAGCCGTCTGTGAGGATCACTCCAAACAAGCATGACAGTCCAAGATACCCTGGGACTCCTATGAAGATTATATCCAGCACTCCAACCCAGGTATGTCATCATCATCATCATCATCATCATCATCAGCCATTGTGCATCCACTGTTGGACATAGGCCTCTTTTATGTAGCGCCATCGTGCTCTTTCCTCGGCTTTTCGCATCCAATCGATGCAAGCCACCCAGCGGATTTCATCGCTCCGCCTTGCTGGGGGGCGCCCCACGCTCCGTTTACTAAGACGCGGTCTCCACTCAACGTTTCGACTCCAACGTCCATCGGTCCTCCTACACACGTGACCAGCCCACTGCCACTTTAGCTTGAGAGCTATGTCGGTCGCTGGACCTTAGCTCTTTGGATTTTACTTTCGTTCCGGACTTTATCCCTCAAAGAAATTCCGAGCATAGTTCTTTCCATAGAACGCTGAGCGAATTGCAGTCAGTGTCCACGTTTCGGCTGGTATGACACCCAGGTATGTGTTTATCTTGATTGCGATATGATTAACACATTCGCTGCGACAACATTGGATCTAAAACTTCGGCTAGTGCGGTACGAGTCAAATACTGCCTGTATCTATATTTCCTACTATGCGTTACGACCTCTATTTTGCCGTACCGTAACCTGACTTTCAAAGTCCATGCAGACGTGGAATCTCCCCATATGAATAGTTTTTTTGAACAAATCGATAGGCTACATCCTCGTGTATACCTAGCTGCGGTAGCCCCGGGTTCTCTATGATATTTCGAAAGATACACAGATTTTTGAAAATCAGTCATTCACGGCAATATATATGCCGTATAGCATAGAAGTAAAAAAATTGCTAGGGATGGGGTTTACCTCTAAAATGAAAATCGATATTTAAAAGATATTCTTTATTAAAGACACAACAAATTGAACAGTGTATAAATCAACATAATTCTTCATAATTAGTCAACTTAATAATTATTCTTACAAGTATCGCAATTTTAAAAATATTTAAATAAAAAAAAAGCAGTCACATGCACTTAGTACAAATACACTAATTAATAAAAATGTAAATAGGTTTTTTTTTAATTTTGATTCATATTAAGGTACCAAAATATTGTAATTACTTTTTATTTTTAATCTATGATGAGATCACACAATATTAGGAACTTAAATTTAACGAAATAAAATAAATTTCAACAACTAGGTATGGTTTCATCAACGTTCTATTTTAGCCTTCTATATTCTATAGAAGTGCTAGTAGGTAGTTATCACACTGAACAACTTTCACACTTGACATCTTTGGCAATAATTTTCAAAATATAGAGAAAATGTTAGCCTTTCTACACAACAACAGAATGGCATTATTTATTTCAAATTTTTTAGAATTAGATGTCACATCCGAGCTACTACTACACTGAACAACTTTCTTTCTTGCTTCTGCACCTTCACTTTTAATGCCCTTACTCATATCAAGTTTTTTACGTGAACGTCTCATCGCGTTGTTTTTTGCATAAGAAATATCGAGCGCTTATGTCGCACTTACGGCCAACACTAATGCAAACTGAGTGGCCGCGCGGACGCATGCAGCCAGGCACGGGGTTGGGGGGGTACGGCAAGATAGTCGTCGTACCGCACTGAATAAAAATCCTTATCGTACTGTGCGTTACGGCAACTGTTTTGCCGTATATTATTAGTGTACAATATTATTATATTAAAAGCAACCATATTGAAAAGAACACTGTCTCTTTCCTACACGTACGGGAACATAGTTAGATCACCCCCGCATCGCGCGCAAAACAAGGACAATGAGCTACCGCACTGGTTGACCGTCAAATACGGCAAAATACTTGCCGTAACGCAGCGAATGTGTTAACGCTGTCTTCAAACCTCGGAGAGAATATATGATTCTTGCTTCTGGGATACACATATTGATTTTTTACTTTCTAAAGTGGTATCGATGAACAAGAAGAATCTCAAAGCCACCCAAAGGTTCATGAACTATGTTCACACTTCACCCTAAAACTTTAAAGCCTTGAAAGAAGAATGCTTTCCTTCTCCTTATATGTACATTTCCCATGTACTAACATATTATTATGCATTGAGAATATTCTCCATTTTTAAAATCAAACCCTTTCTTTCTTTTTCAGGTTACACCTTCGAAATCGTGCGCAAATCTAACGTTATCAAGAAATATCACTACATCACCTATTTCCCCAAAAGCCCAGCAGAGGTTGAACTACGAAGTATCAGATTACGACAGACAGGACGTTTTTGTCACTAGTTTCAGAGATAAGAGAGAAAGGAGTTTCGATATTGACAGAAGGGAGAGTAGCAGAGAGAGTAGAAGTGATAGAAGAGTGGAGTCAAGAAGAGATAAGAACACAGCTGTTATCATTCCCAGGTAAATATTTTGATATTAAATGTGCCGATTTTATCGAATCCATACTAAAATTATAAAAGCGAAAGTGTTCTTGTCTCTCGGTCAGTCTAAATATCCATCTGTCTGATATGCTTTAACAGGCCATTTTTTCAAGCGATTTTGATGAGATTCTGTATAGAGGTAGGTTATACTCAGGGGAAGGACATAGTCCATAGGCGCGTTTTATCTGATTGTTTCCATACATCTCCTAAAGATGCTCCGGTGTAGGAGTGAAACGTACGTTGAAAATAATTTGGAAGATTTGTGTGGTGTGGTGAATATCGCAAGATACATACTGTACCACATAGATTTACTTACTGTGGCGGATTATAGCGAATTAAATTTCTAATTCTTCTGATAATTTTATCGTTCAAATTTTGGCCACCGGGTTAAATATGTTTGTGGGACTTGTTTACACCATACACATATACACCATCTTCTTCTTTCTTGGTGATGCGGCTTTGCAGGGCTCCGTAACGAGACGAGGGTATCTTTTTGACCGTTGCAGATCTATTGTGATCGCTATATCAAAGACAATATACACTATGCACACCATACCAAAGACGCCCTTTTTAACTTTTTTTAAGGTGTAAGTAGTTTAAAAAAAATTGTCAGCCATAGGTCCGATAGAAGTGAAAACGAATATTATTTTTATTATTAAAATATAAACCTTAACACTAAGGCATTAAATTTTAATTTCGAATGTACTACTACTATGTCTTATCTTACTAATATTATAAATGCGACAGTTTGGATGTGGATGATGTGGATGATGTTTGTTACTCAACCAAGCCCCAACGGCTGAACGGATCTGGCTGAAATTTGGCACAGAGATAGATCATAGTCTGGAATAGCACATGCCTACTTTTTATCCCGGAAAATTAAGGAGTTACCGCGTGAACCAAAAAAACCACGATCCACGGAGACGAAGTCGCGGGCATTAGCTAGTATATTTACATTTAAGACCTTTTGCCTTCGTAACAATGCGAGTATGTCGGCGACATGCATGTCGATGATGCCACGAATCCATATTTTTACCCCCTACTAAAAAATGCTCAACGCGACTAAAGAAGTATTCACTTCAAAAAAGTTAAAAATTACGCGTAACCACCTCATCCGTTCTAGGGTAGCAACGCAGTCGCCATCAGTATACTCCGAGGACACAATATACAAGTCGTTCTCAAGCATAAAAACCAACGCGACAGCCGCCTCGCTGACCGTCGCCGCTCTGATGTTGACACTCTGTGGCGGGCTGACCACCGGCCTCAGCTTTTACATGATGTATACTGTAAGTATAGAGTAGCGATATACAAGTCGTTCTCAAGCATAGAGACCAACGCAACAGCCGCCTCGCTGACCGTCGCCGCTCTGATGTTGACACTCTGTGGCGGACTGACCACCGGCCTCAGCTTTTACATGATGTATACTGTAAGTATAGAGTAGCGATATACAAGTCGTTCTCAAGCATAGAGACCAACGCAACAGCCGCCTCGCTGACCGTCGCCGCTCTGATGTTGACACTCTGTGGCGGGCTGACCACCGGCCTCAGCTTTTACATGATGTACACTGTAAGTATAGAGTAGCGATTTAAAAGTCGTTCTCAAGCATAGAGACCAACGCGACAGCCGCCTCGCTGACCGTCGCCGCGCTGATGTTGACGCTCTGTGGCGGACTTACCACCGGCCTCAGCTTTTACATGATGTATACCTACTGTAAGTATAGGGTAGTTCAGATATATATCATACTAATTTTATAAATGCAAAAGTGTGTTTGTTTGTTGTTTTGTCCATCAATCACGCCGCATTGGAGCAACGGATCGACGTGATTTTTGGCATGGGTATAGTTGAGGACCTGGTGAGTGACATATGCTACTTTTTATCCCGGAAAATTAAGGAGTTCCCGCGGAGTTTCTGGGATAAAAAGAAGCCTATGTCACTCTCCCCGTTCTCAAATAAGTATAACCATTTTTAAAAATTACGCCTATCCGTTGCTCTGTGGCGGCGTGATTAAAGGCAAACTCCTTAACGTCATTGGGGATAGAATTTTCAAAAACAGTGAATCACGTATTCATTTCAAACCGAAATCCCAAATTTCAATCAAAATATTATTGGAACTGCAAAATTTTCACATGATATGATAATCTATATGGGCTTCCAAACAAATATACAAAATTTCATAGGTGTTTATATGTTTGTTTGTATGTTTGTCCGCGGGTTTCAACTAAACTATCAATCGGATTCTGACCATTATTTTTCATATTGGCTTACATTTACTTCAACTTATGGAACAGTGCAAGTTTCATCAAATTTGGTTCAGTAGTTTTCAATATATGGACTGATAAGTGGTGAAGTCGGTTTAACTTTCAATCTTTCAGATTATCACTTTTTTTCAGATGGGACGTCGATATTACCTAGATTTCGGAGTGCTGTCTGGATTTACATGCTTCCTTCTTGGGCTACTGGGGTTCAGGTCCAGACGGAACCAGCTGCTTCCTAACAGAAATTACATATCTGGTGAGTAGGCAAATGGCACTCCTCTCTCTGCGTCGTATTCCTCATTACTGAGGATCGCGACCCCTTTCAAATAATAGTAGGTAATAATGCGGTGGGTTCCTACGTCCTTCCGCATACGACTCGACTGGAGTAGGTATTTATACTCTTAGGCTTTTTTTTATTTTTTTATTTAGGGGCTTAATTGATGGATCCAGTTAGATGTCTGCCACAGCTTGCTAGATCTCATCTTTATATTTATTTTGTATATTTTCTTCCTTTATTTCGTTTTTCTCCGGCCCATAGTAAAAGGGGGATGGCGAACACCCATATATTTTCGGACCCAGACTTGAGGCCCACGTTCACGCATCAAACTTCTCATACTCTTTATACATAACCAGACAAACTAAGAAGTTTATCAAAGTCAATCAAATAACGTTGGGAGAAAAAAGATATTCGTAGTAATAGTTATAAGTGTAGAGGTTAGATTTCTATTTGATGATGTTTAAGCCAGATGACCATTTTTAATAGGTAGCTTTAAAAACCAAACATTATATTGCAACCTCTGAGTGGGGTTACAAATAATGGATACCTATTACTATATTTTTGTATTGTAACCTGTTAGATGTCCAGAAAAAAAAAGAAATTAAGGGCGACCTCTTTAGGTTAACTTTTGAGGGTATGAACTCCACAAGACCGCAATCTCCACAAATTAGGAAACGCGTCTTATGTAATTATATATGCATGTTACCCGCATACTATACTTTTTAACAGAAGGTCGTAAAGTTTAGATACATAATTGTTTACTAAAGCTCGTAATCATTTTATATGAACGTTTTTGAGTTAGACCACAATTTGAAGATGCGGGCTTGTAGTAAAATAAAGTTTTGTGGTCATAACTTTCTTAAAACATCTTTGCTTCTACATTGTTGTTTAAATATAAGCAAAAATCCCAAGTTTAAGCTAAAACAGATTTTCTAAACTAATAATTGTACAATGATTTAAAGAAACATCTATATTATAGACAATTATAAATCAAACTTAATCTACATTTAATATTTTGTTTGTGAATATAACATTTTCTGCCTCGATGGTCTAGTGGTTAGCACTAAGCAATCTTAGCATGTTCGACTAAGGCCGACTAGGTCCCAGGTTCGAGTCCCGGGTCAGGTCATAATTAAGTATTAGATTAAATACTGTCTTTAGAAAATATCTAAGAAAATACATTTTAAATGTATCTTAAATAAATAGATCATTGTACGTGTTGTGGGTACTAACTGTATGAATACCTATTAAAATCAATAAAAAAATTGAAACATTGTTTCAGGATACATCGTACTCTCTTCCTTCTCTCTCCTCAGTGCGTTCGGTCTACTGCTCCTGCTTGTGGTTCAACCCAACACCGGTACAGCGCTGAACGACATAACATCAGGCGCCGTCTGCAGCACCAGCGTGCTGTCACTGTGCCTGGCCTCGGTGGGCGTACTGGCCTCGTATTGCTGCGCTAGGGACCCACCTGATAATAGAGTCGGCACAGCTAGATGGTATTGACCTTGGAGGAAATACGGAGTGCTTACCATAGTAAGCACTCCATATTTCTATAACAAACTTTATGGGTCGGACATATGACATAAAGTTCCTTTTGCATTACAAGAAGATGTACGTCTGACAACAGTGTCGGCACAGCTAGATAGTAATGACCTTGGAGGAATATGGAGCGCTTACTATAGTTAAAATAGCAACTTAATCTTAGTACTAATAATGTAAAAAGGACTTTAAAAAGTTTTTGCATAGCAAAAAAAGTAAAAACGGGCTCGAAAGAGAACACTTGACGTCACAAAAAACGAGCTTATATCTTGTACTTGCACAGTGGGTTATTAATCGATCTTAATACAGCGAATGAGTGAATGCTTTATTCAGGCGCAATGGGAAGATACTGAATTTTGAATTCGCTTCGTTTGCGTTATATTGTACTATACCTACTGTTCGATCCCTGGCGTGAGGCGTAGGTTTCAGACCTGTAGGGCTAGCATGCGCACAACGAGTAAATTTATGTCTACCCGTTATCTCTATTTATTTACCGATGCTAACGTGGTTGCTTGTCTCGTTACGTCAAAAGTAGAGATAAAAGTAATATTTCTTATCTGTGGTATTTTTCTCTACTAACCCTTACATGCCGACTATTTTATTTTAGTTATTCTGAAAGAAATACTTACTTCACTTTCGGTTTGAAGATGGACCTTTAATATTATGTTTTAAGTAAGTACTAGACTGAGATAGGTATACCTTCTGGTGATCTTAAATCCATTTTATGAATGGACTAGGTATGGGATGGGGCATACCCAATATTGTAAAGTACAAGCCTACGTTATAACTTTATAAGATAAGACTATAAATAAGTAAATTGTTGTTTAAAATAATGTTTAAATTGATAATGAGAAAAATAATTATTGTACCAACCTTAAACATAAAATGTGTGTATTTGTTTGATTTTCAAAAAAAAGTTTATATTTTTGAAAAATAATGTTTTTTTTTAATTCTAAATACCTACCTAATGGAATGACATGACCCACCTATCGATGAAAAAGTCAGGAAAATAGTATCGGGGAAGTGGATGTTAGAAGGCAACAATTTGTGATTATGGCTTTAGCGTCATTACATCATGAATCATGATTAGGAAAATCTGATAAGTGCAATACTTAAATGCTGAATTTATGGACAATCATGTTACATTCAATCCACGAAGATAATAGCATCAATCACTTGATGTACAATCAAAGTAGTGTCACAAAACTAGAATCGAAAGCAGTAAATCCAGTCCCTGTGAGTAGGAGGCTTGTAGGAGGTAATAATTACTACCTCTACTATAGTATGACCAATGGTATCTCCTACTTCCGTGATCTAAAAACTAATGTCAAATCAAGAAACGTCATTAATAATCTGTATTTATATAATGTCATTACTGTCAATGTCAGTGTCAGTGTCACATTTACGTCAGATGCGAAGACAGAATGACCCAGAGCTGGACCAGAGGAGCAGAGCAGAGGAGAAAGACGTTTTTCGAGTGAAATGTGGATTTTGTTCAGTTTTGTTCAATTTACATTTTACAGCTATTTCTTGTAAATATTTCGTGTTGTGACATTATTTGATAACATAATCCAAATAGAATGTTCCCATAACATTTCGCAACAGATGGACTTTCTAACAAAATGTGTTTTTGAAGACCCCGCCGAGAGTAGTTTTAGTGATGAAAATATTATGCATTTTATAGCTTAGCTCGATAACTAGCGTAGGTAAGTCTTTTGTCTCTTACTAGAATTGCTGTAAATTATCAGTTTTGATAACATAATTCAGACAAAGCACAAGTAATTACCTACAAAATGTCTAGTAAATAACTTGTTTGTACTTAATAATTAGTACTATTGTTAACTGTAGTATTCCTAATTCAAATGTCTTTTGTAATAATCTTACACGAGCAATGACAAAAGAAGGAAGTGATAATTTGTTTTTTCTTTAAATGGGATTTGTACACTTTGTATGAGTATTTTTATACACATTCTTTTTTTAAATTCAGAGTAATAGAAGCATCTAAATAATGTAATAGGTATGTTGCAATTATTTTTCGTACTATTTTAAATTAATATACTAAAACCAAATTAATATGTAACTCATGTAATGGATATAAATTAAATGCCAAGAAAGCAAAGGACACAAAATTATATACCTACTAATATATAACATTCCTAATGCCATTTCACTCAAATAATGGGATTGTTTACATATGATTACTGGTTGAAACTAATAAACAAATAGTATTAAGGTAATTATCTAATTCTAATGTTTGCAGGGGCCAAAATGGCCGATTACCATATCAGGGAGGCCGCTGAATCATTGCTTAGTAGTGTGACCATACCAGCAGGATACAGGAATTTGTGTGAGTTTTAACTTTGACTTGATTAATTTGATTGAAGTGAAACTTCTTTAGAATCATTATGATTACAAAATTTGAAGAAACGAAAAAGCAACACCAATAATAGAAACATATTCATAATAGGATTCAGAGAATGAGATAGATTACAAGTTATATTTATCTCATTGTCTCGTAGGCTACTTTTCTGATGTTTCACTTCTGCCGTGTGTGAATTGCACACACACACTTTTTTATTACTGCCAAACCTCTACAATCTTAGACTGAGTCAACTTTTATCACCAAGCCCCAAAAAAGTTACAATATGGTAAATTTGTAAAAAGTGTCATATTTAATTAAGTTTACCTTATCTATGGTCTTTTGTACTACAGTGGTCCTCAGTAAATCCGCCAGTGTCAAAGTTAATGTAGACAACAGCTTGTTAATGGTTTGTTTCTTGAAATTAATGAGAGACTTTTTAACAATTACAATATTATTATTATAATGGACAATTAGTAAGAATTCAATAAGTATACAGCGAATGAGAACAAACAAATTAAAAAATCACAATCTTGAAACTTGAGAAGAGCCACCAAGAAATTCAGCAGTTGCTCTTTTTTTTTAAAAAGGATACGTCACAATATGTAGCATGTTTTACACTGACTTGAAGGCTGCTGAATGCGAAAATATTGTGCGGCCAGGGATGAAACAAGACAGTTGAGGCGTAGAAATTACAAATGGTCAAGTGCCAAAATGCGAATTATGAGAAATTCAATAAAAAAATTTGATTTCTTAATCAATATATTTATTTGGATATATTATCATGAAAACAATTGGAATTGGCACTGTTCACTAATCAATTAGACAATTATAAACTAATTTATCAGAAAAAACAACATTTAAAAAAATCAATATAGAAAAGGGTTAAAATACAAGATTTTTACCATTAAAAAGGGCTAATTACGACAGCAATAAATTATCATACGGGCTAAGTTGCGATAAATTATCATTAGGGTTAAGTGCCAATATTTGAAATAACTATAATTCTACAGGAATTTGTTTAGAACTTTTCAAGATATTTTGTTTAGTATTTTACGAACGAAATTACAGAATGAAAATAATAAGTTATTTTGACTATACTTAGCAGACATTAACTACACATGACCCATTTGGAAAGAAAAAATGTTTGGCACTTACATGCAACGCCATCTTTGATAAAGTCACAAAATTAGAATAAGCTATGTATGACATTTTGAACTATTGAAATGGATTAACCATCCAATGTTGATGAATGAAGTACATTTGACATAATAAAGATCGGTTTGCTATTATTGGCACTTAGCCCATTTGTAATTTCCATGCCTCAATTTCAGAAGAGGGTGAAGTTGTGTGTGAGCCTGCCTGAGCGAAGGGAGGGCTTGCATCACATGCAAAGTCTGAAATCGTGTTTCATCCCGCGGCTCACACTAATCCGCATTAAAAGTGCAAGTTTTATTAGAATTGTATTTCTTATTTATTTTAGTTGCAGAAATATAATATCTGTCAGTTTAGTTAGTGGTTAAATGATAATTATAAAGGTTTTAAATAAACAACAAAAGATACTCAAACAGGATTGAAAGCAGGGCTGCAATGTCATCCAGCAGGCAGAAAATCATTGTTTTCTTTCCTTGGGCAGAAAACTATTGGTTTCTGCCCAGGAACAATGCATCATTGAAACTCACACTTTCAATGTAGGTTATATGAAAAGCCAATTTCTTCCATGCAACTTCATCATTGAAGAATTCCAATTATAATTATTATTAATCACCAATAATGTTATTATAGCGTAAAAGATTTTTGAATGAATAGACCTCAATAATATGACCAACAAGTTAATTAACTAGGAAAGTAGCTAACTATCCATTTATCTCTGTTTCCAGCACACTCTCAGTCGGTGAACTTGGTGACAGAGGACTTTGTGGCCGGCCACCGCCCGCAAGGCAGGATGTCGTCTGTACGTCGGTTTTTCTGCCTGTTCGTCACATTCGATATATTGTTCACTAGCTTGATGTGGCTTATTTGTGTTATGGTGAGTTAATTTTTATTGAAGTTTACCTCCTTACGAATCGATTTTCATTTATATAAATGAAACTTTCTCTGTTACGTTATTGACTACGTTTTCATGGTAACACTTTTCGTTCGTAATGAGTTTACTCCAGTCGTGCGTCAGAGCTGACACACACAATTTTTTGTTTTTGTTTTACAAAAGAGGGTAGTTCGACTAATAGACAATCCCAAAATGAAGCAGACAAAAAGTTTTAAAAAAATGCCTTTCATAGCACCTGCCTAGAACCTTGACTAGACCTAGATCTAGAGCTTTATTTGTCTGCCCCAGCTACTGCTCCATTTAAAAAATGATTCAACTTTTACTACCTGAAATGTACTATTCATTAGTTTTGTAGTGTTAAGCTATCTCCACTGCACCTCATAGTAATAAGTCATGTTATTAATAACACTTTAAAAAAAATCAAGGAACAAAAAGCTGTCACTATAATCCGCCAAAGCAGACAAATGTATTTGGTACAACATGTAAAGTCTTCGCAACCATGCATTGTCGAGTCGACATCTCGTGAGGATATTCCGATATTGGAGTGAAACGTACTTAATGAGTAATTTGGATGATTTGTGTGGTGTTGTGGCTCGCAATATATTTACAGTAGTATAATTATTGTAAAACAGCACATCCATATTTACAAAAAAAATGCGATCTGCACGACAGGCAAACTAGAGGCCGTAATAGGCTCGTGACTCCATCGCTCCGCCTCAAAAAAGTCAGATGGTCATTCGTGGGAATGAGCATTCTTTTCTCTAACAAAATTCCACAACCTATTTTAAACTTGCCTTTACACAAATTTAAGAAATCCATTAAAAGTTTGCTCCTGAATAAAAGCTTATTATACTGTGGAAGATTATTTAAATGAGAGAGGAGCATGGATTTGATCACTCCAGCAATGCTAAGGACAGCGGTTACTTATTATATACTTTGATATAACAATTGTAAATGAATTATATAAAAAGAGCAACTACCGAGTTTCTTGCTGGTTCTTCTTGGTAGGAATGGCATTCCGAACCAGTGGTAGATTCACTTGACGATTCAAAAGTACTTGTAAAAGTTTATTTGAATAAAAAAACATTTGAATTTGGTGAATATTGAAAGCTTCAGGTGCAAGATACACACTGTACCACATAGATTTACCTACTGTGGCGGATTTCGGAGAATTAAATTTCTAGTTCCTTCATTATCATGGATTGCCGCAAAGTAACGCCTGCTTCTATCCAATATTTTTTATTTTTTCAGATGAGAGGCGAGACTTTAGTACAAATTTTCGACAGAGAAATACTCCATTATAATATAAAAGTGTCACTGTTCGACATAGTCATAGTAGCTATACTAAGGTTTCTCATGTTGATATTATTCTACGCTATACTCTATATTAATAATTGGAGTGTTATTGCTGTGAGTATATTACGTATATTAAATATCAATAATTATTTTTAATATTAGTTATATTAATCAATGGCATTATAACCCACATTTTTAAATCTAGTCATTTGACATTGTTGTCATTGTGTGCCTGTCTGTCTGTCTGCTATGCTTTCACGGCCCATCTTTTTAACCGATTTTGATGAAAATTGGTATAGAGGTAGATTGTATCCCGGGGAAGGACATTTTCTCCAGGAAAATTAAGGAGTACCTGCGGGCATATTATCGGGCGAGATCACAATCAATGGCTAACTTGTGGATAATAAAAGGATAATAATGTTAATACATTTATTGAATAGCAATGATGCCTGTGTCAGAACTAAATTATTTCTTACTGATTATTAAATTGAGGGTCTTCCAAAAGACCTATTCACATCCTCCGTTAGTTTTAAGTTTGATAATCATTTTGAACAATTGTTTAAAGAAAAAAAAGTGCATTGTTTGATGACGTCACGACTATGTATTTCGTACAAACTAAGTGAGAAATCTTTATTGAGTAAAAATTTTCCATTCTTATAATTGTAGGGAATTCATTAAGATTTTATAAATTTTGGTTTAAACATAGCTATGTATTTGTTCCAGCTCTCAACGGGTGGTACATGTGCCTTCTTAATAGGAAAAGTCTTTGTTTATGATGTAAGTATAAAATAGTATCATTTTTAGGGTTCCACACCTCAAGACTGCCTTGTTGGTCTAGTGGTTAGCATGTTTGACTGCGGCCGATGAGGTCCCGGGTTCGGGCAATAAGTATTATTTTTGACGACCTCGCTGACGCATTGTTGAGTGCTGCTGTCTTAACGTGCGGAGGCCCCGGGTTCGATCGCGGCAGGGTCAATTTGGGAATTTATAATTTTTGAATTTTCTCTAGTCAGACCTGGTGGGAGGCTTCGGCCGGGGCTATTTACCACTCTACCGGCAAAGACGTGCCGCCAAGCGGTTTAGCGTTCCGGTACGAGGCCGTGTAAAAACGAAGGGGTATGGGTTTAATATAACTGCCATGCCCTTAACAGGTTAGCCTGCTACCATCTTAGACTGCATCATCACTTACAATCAGGTGAGATCGCAGTCAAGAAAAAAGAAATATGTTAGGTGGTACGGAACCCTTTGTTTGCTCGAGTCTAACTCGCACTTGACCAGTTTTTTTTGTCCCCAGTGGCCGAATGCGTCGCAGCCAGTGTACCAAGTTTTTCTCATACTGACGTCGTTCACACTAGCGTGGGCAGAAGCCTGGTTCCTGGACTTTAGGGTCCTACCACAGGAGCTACAGGCCAAGGAGATCATGGGTAAAAAATAGTGTACCAAGTGTTTCTAACCCCAGCGTAATTTTATATACCACTAGCTGATGCCTGCGACTTACGTTGTGTTGGCGTGGAATAAGTTATTTCCATTTAATTCCCACGGGATCTCCGCAATTTTCCGGGATACAAAGTAGCCTATGTCACTCTCCAGAGTCCAGGTCCTCAACTATACCCACGCCAAAAATCACGTTGATTCGTTGCCCTGTTGTGATTGAAGGACAAACCAACAAACAAACACACTTTTGCATTTATAATACTAGTGGTTCGTTCGCCCCGAATTGAGACCTCGCGTTATCCATAATATAGTTTTAACTATATATTGTAATAGTTAACTTTTAACATTAGACGCAAAAGAGCTGAAGAGTTGTTGGAGAAACGAATAAACTTTTACAGAGCGCCATCTATTGACATCATTGTGAAGTTCTGTTAAAAATACTGACGTTCATTAAAAATTAAATAATTTTGATTCCTTATAATATTTATCTAATTTTAGTATTTGTTGTTCAAGTATAGGATATAATTCAAATAATTGATCAAGTTTCAGGCTCAGCCTTTCAGAAAATTGAGAGTTCTGAGGTCAAATTTGGACGTTAGAAAATCTCCACTTTGAAAGCCCCCCATTTCGTAAATTTTAGGGAAAAAATTAAAAACAAAATATTCTTGGACTTGTATATTTTGATAAAATCGGCACATATATCAAAACTAGCTGATGCCCGCGACTTCGTCCGCGTGGATTGAGCTTTTTGGTTCCCGAGGAAACGCTTTAATTTTCCGGGATAAAAAGTAGCCTAGTTATGTTTCATTCCAGACTATAATCTATCTCTGCGTCAAATTTCATCCAGATCCGTTCAGGCATTCTGGCGTGATTGAATAAGAAACATCCATCCATCCAAACATTTGCATTTTTATGCACCTGGGAATGATAACAGCCGTGTTTTTATCTTAAAACACGGCTTGTTTTTATCTTGTTCTTTTTGTTATGTCCTATAATTTTGTCCTTTCTCTTATGTCACAGTTTCTGACTCTATCCTTCATTTTTATGCCTAATATTCTTCTTTCCATTTTACTTTGGCATATTGCTATTTTTGCTTCGTCTTCTTTTCTTATTGCCCATGTCTGAGAACCGTATGTTAGCGATGGCATAATTACTGTTTCATAGACCTTTTTTCTTAATGTTAACTCTGACCTCGCTCTTCATGATTTCTTTCAGACTCCAATATTTGCAATTCTTCTTTGAATTTCATTTTCTGACTGGTTTTCAAAGGAGACTAGTTGCCCGCCCGCTAGTGCTTCAATACTACTTTATCATTAAGAAATTCGTCTATTTTATAACTCGCCTCGACTCAACAAGTGTTCCGTAAAGAAATACTTGTTGAGTCGAAGCTACATGTGTTCCTTTTTGACAACAAGTGTACTTTTGACTCTACAAGTGTGCCATTGACGAATTTCTTAATATGACAAAGTGAAAAAGCAATCGACTTTGGGTCTAGCGCCCAACAGGATAGTATAATAACTTACACTACTGTATCCTTTTTTTTTATCCACTACAAGTTAGCCCTTGACTGCGATCTCACCTGATGGTTAGTGATGATGCAGTCTAAGATGGGAGCGGGCTAACCTGTTAGGGGCATAGCAGTTATATTAAACCCATACCCCTATTTGGTTTCTACACGGCATCGTACCGGAACGTTTAATCGCTTGGCGGCACGTCTTTGCCGATAGGGTGGTAAATAGCCCAGACCGAAGCCTCCCACCAGGCCAGACCAAGGAAAATTCAGAAATTATAAATTTCCAAATTGACCCTGCCGGGGATCTACCCCGGGACCTCCACATGTTAAGACAACAGCGTTCAACACTGCGCCACGGAGTTCGTCAAGGTCCCTTGCTGAGAGCCTCGCGCTTATTCGAGGGTCTCTCGTAATATTGTTCCGAATCATTGTAAGTAGACTATTGTTTAGGTCAGGCCGGCCCCAGTAGTCCGCAGTGGGCCCCCTTGCTGAGAGCCTCGCGCGTTTTCGAGGGCCTCTCACAATATTGTTCTGTATAATTGTAAGCAGACTATTGTTTAGGTCAGGCCGGCCCCAGTAGTTCGGAGCGGACTCCCTTGCTGAGGCCCTCCCGAGGACTCGCCGCGTCCACGCACGGCGAGTCCACGGTCAACTGGTTCAGTCCCGTGGAGACCCCTGAAGCCAGTCCCCGGCCGCGGAGGCCTGGAGAGCAAGTCATCTTGACGCAGGACCAGGTGAGATACTATTTTGAGTGAGCGGATCTCGCGATATTTTTTTCTGTATTATTATAATATTGTGATGCTTAAAATTAGTGATGTGCCGGATCGTTAAAATTGTATATCCGCGGATACGGGTCCGAATTACGGATTTTAACTTTCTAACTCAATCGGTGTCGGTGCGCGTGACCTTGAAAACTCACTATTTACGATAACCTGGTTTGGGTAAATATAAAGGTGCCAAATATTTGATTTTTGAAGTGAAAACTTCTTCAGGCGCGTTGAGCACTTTTTGGTGCTCGTGAGTCCGACACCGTTCTACTTAAGACAAAAGGTCTTAAGTATAAACAGTACATTCGTATTTAAACTTTAACGCCTTTGTTTTAAGGCTTATAATAATAAAGTGCTGTGGAACCGTGACCGACACCTCGCGTTGTTACGAAGAAAAAAATATTAAATATAAATAAAGTAAATTCATAATTCAACTTTAATGCCTTAGTATTAAGGTTTATATTTGAAATATTATTATTATTATTTATTGAAATTAAAAAAAAAATAATATTCCTTTTCACTTCTATCGGCAGTCTCTATGACTGCTTTTTTTTTATTAGAAATAATATATAATCTTAATGGAATTTAATAGTTTTTCATATAGAATTTCATCTATGTATTGAAAATTAACAAGATAAAAGATCCGTCAAAAAAGTGACGAATACGGATCTTTATTCTCCCTCGGATATCCGCAGATACGGATACGGATATCCGGCACATAACTAAAAATGTTGACGCTCGCTTCGTTTGCGTAAAGAATTGTAAGTATTTTGACGAAGCTATAGACGCGAAGTCCACATAAACTGTTTAAGTCCCGAGAACATCCCTGTCCCAGGCTAGTCATATTGACACGGGATTAGGTGAGACAGCTTGCTTATGTTTTTATTCTTAATCTTAACGGAGCTCTGGATACCTTTTTCTACACTGCTAAGTGATAAATTATTGTTTTAAATTATTGACGCGTTAAAAGTTGAGCGAAGCGAGGGCAGCAATCTCCCGAAATCTGAAATTGTGTTTCATCCCGTAGCACACACACTATTTTTCATATAATCTGCATTAAAAGTGCGAGTTTTATTAAAATTGTACCTATTTCTTATTTATTGTAATTTCTAGGTTGTTGTTTACAAATATCATATATATCATCAGTTTAGTTGATGGGTAAAATAAAAATTAATAAAGGTTTGAAATAAACAAACAATACTCTGATAGGATTGAAAGGAGGGCTGCTACGTCATTCAGCGGGTAGGAAACCATCACTTTCATCCTCACAATTTGATGGGCAGAAAGTGATGGTTTTCTACCCGCTGCATGACGTATTCGTCTGAAATTGACTAGTTTCAGGTGACTAAACAGGCATTGAAACTCACATTTTCAATGCAGGTTATATGAGAAAATATTTGAGTTTGAGTCAGCGTCATCAGCCGGTTTCGTTTGCAATTATTACTTTTTTTATTTGACGTTGTTGTGAAGTTTGTTTTGTTCTGGTTCGGTTTGGCAGTAGTTAGTAAGTTCTTTCCGACTAAAGCCAGCAAGAATAATAATTGTTTTCATAATCTGCGGCTGAGTTGGCAAAAATCTACTAACTTATAATACAGATAGTGATACAAAAAAAGCTTTGAAATATTTCACACGTGTTTATTTTAATCATACATCATTTATTATGATAATATTCGACCGATAAAAATAGGTAGTTACATTGCACAGTTGCACCTTGATGCTAGCCGACAATCATGATCGATTAAACGTTAATTGAGATTAATCGATACCGATTGCTAATTGTAAACGAGGCTACGGAGCTCAGTATTATTACCAAGTCCGAAGTTTTTGTAAAACGTAAACTAATTGAAAAGTCCTACTACAGTGTAAAGGGTTATTCGAATGATTGGAAGGCATGGGTATGAATTGTTCCAGCGACTAATTATGTAATTGTTATAATAATTATAAATCTAATTAAGTAATTTCCGATACTTGTGAGATGGTGATAATAATAACAAACCCGGCTGAGTTTGTTGTGTGAAGAAAGATCCGTATCCGAATCCGTAACTTTTTTGACGGATCTTTTTACGGATCTTTTACCTTATTAATTTTCAATACAAAGATGAAATTCTATATGTGATTAGGTAGCAATGAAAAACTATTAAAATCTATTCAGATATATTTTTTATTTCTTAAAATCAAATAGTTAGCACCTTTTTTATTGTAAACATTTATCGCAGTGAGTTTCAAGGTCACGCGCACCGACACAGATCGAGTAAAAAGTTAAAATCCGTATCCGTATCTGCGGATCTTGCCACCAAATATCCGATTTTTAACGATCCAGCACATCACTAGTTTTAAGATACCGTAGTTAATTACCACCATCACGTCTTATACCTACTTTGTAAGTATGACGTTCAGAAGGGTGTACTTTGTAGATTACCTATTTTGGGTAAATATGTTTTGAGTTTGAGTTACCCGACTTCAACAGAAAGAGGGTAATGATTTTCGGTGTACGAGTATGTATGTGTCATTTTACACTATTTTTAACATTATTACTGTTTGTCATTATATCTCATGAAACAGGTAAGTAGTATAATATTTGTCAATTTGACTCGTTTCATGTCATTCGATTTAATCTGATACGGACGCCATATTGAAAATCTATGTATATGTCACCGTAAGATTGTAAAAACTGTTAGATTATAATCTAACTCGCGAAATTCTAAACTGTCTAATTCAGACTTGAAATTTGGAAGATAGGTTCCTTCTATGGTGTAGACGGCCGCTAAGAAACGGTTTTGAGAAAATTCACCCCTAAGGGGTTGAAATGGAGGTTGGAAGTTTGTATGAAAGTCCTTTGTTTTTGAAGTTAGAGACATGAAAATTGGCAATTAAGTTAATAGCTATAAATTAAAAAAACCCATATAAGTAATTTTACGAAAATTCACCCCAAAGAGGGTGTAATGTGGGTTGTAAGTTTGTATGAAAGTCCTATATGTTTGAAGTTACAGACCTGAAAATCGGCATTTAGGTTATTAATTTTAAATAAATAATAACCTGAAATTTGGCACAGAGATAGATTGTAGTCTGGAATAACACATAGGCTACTTTTTATCCCGGAAAATTGAAAAGTTCACGTGCGAACAAGAAAAACCTCATACCACGCGGACGAAGTCGCGGGCATCAGCTAGTATTCGTGCATCAGCTAGTATTATAAATGCGAATGTTTGGATGGATGGATGTTTGTTACTCAATCACGCCAGAACAACTGCCTCAGGGATCTGGATGAAATTTGGCACGGAGATAGATTAGAGTTTGGAATGACACATAGACTACTTTTTATCCCAGAGAATTAAAGAGTTCCCGCGGGAACCCAAAATTTAACCTCTATCCACGCGTTCGCGGGCATTATCTAGTAGAGTATTTTTATATAAACTGCATTGAAAATGCGAGTTTCAATGCCTGTTGAGCCACCTGAAACTAGTCAATTTCAGACGAATACGTCATGCAGCGGGTAAGCGTCATGCCCTAGGGCAGAAAGTGATGGTTTTGTACCTACCAGCTGAGTGACGTAGCACTAGCAGCCCTCCTTTCAATACTGTCAGAGTATCTTTGGTTTATTTCAAACCTTTTTGAAATTTACCCATCAACTAAGCTGCCAGATATTATTTGTAAACAACAACCGAACAACTAAGATAAGTAAGAAATACAATTTTATTAAAAGTCACACTTTTAATGCAGATCATGTGAAAAATTGTGTGTGCGCCACGCAAATATACTAATGTCATTGTAATTTTGACAAAACGAAATAGAGCTATTAAAGTATTAAATACTTGTTTCAATTAATTATGTGTAATCACATAATCGTAGAAAATGGATTGCATAATGTTATTCACTAGCCGATGCCTGCGACTTCGTCTGGGTGGGTAATTTTTTTTTTTATTTCCCCAGGAACTGCTTGTTTTCCCGGGATAAAAAGCCTATTTCATTCTCCAGGTCCTCAAATATACCCATGCAAAAAATCACGAGTCGTTGCTCTTTTGCGGCGTGATTGAAGGACAAACAAACACACTTTCGCGTTTGTAATATTAAATGGGTCTAGACTCTAGACCAATGAGCCAATGATAAGCAAAGGTCATAGTATCGTTCATACACTGCAGGACAAATAAATGATAAACACTATCAGTATTACAAAACTAAAGCTAACTATAAAAAAGCATATCGTTGCTCCGATTGAAGGACAAGACATTTGAAAAAAGTTTCTGATTTGAGTTTTTGCCAAATACCCAATTGTCTCTAGTCTGGTCTCGTGGGAAGCTTTTCAAATTGCACCAATACCACAGCACTCAACACTGCGCCAGGGGGGTTGGTTGTTCGATTGAATTCTATCGAATGAAACAGTTTGACCTGAGAATGACGCGAGCATAGTATTGGGCGTACCACCACCACCACCACTACAGCCCATTAACGTCCCACTGCTGGGCACAGGCCTCCACTCTCATAGGAGAGGGGGAATTAGATCTTAGACCCAGAGGCTTAGTCTGAGTGCAGACACACCGCTAATGCGGGTTGGCGGGCTTTAACGACTATTATGATGTTTGTTGGCCGACGGCTTAACGTGCTCTCCGAGGCACGGGGGTGTCTCACCACCAAATTCCTGACTCCGGGCTAGTACTCAGAAACGCGTACGCTAGTAATGATAGGTATGTCTATAAATACTACAGACTGCAAATCATATTAAGCGAGCCTAGACCAATAAGCTAATTATGATAAGCAAAGGTCATAGTCTCGTTAGTACACCGCAGGACAAATAAATGACTCAACAAGCATTACAAAGTAAAGTAACAAAAAATAAATTAGTTTAAACAGAATTTTAAATAGGTAGAATGATATTATGTACCCGTTGAAGTGATAAATAATAAATCATCTTCTAATAAGCATCTTTGGCAGGAACTTTTGACAAGTTAACTTTCTTTCTTTTCTTTCTCTCTCTCTTTCTCTCTCTCTCTGCGTCGTATTTTTCATTTCTGACGATCTTGACTCTTTTCCAGCAATCAAATAATGGTAGGAGTTTTCTTAGGATAATAAAGCGGTGGATTCCTACGTCCTTCCGAATACGAAGATCCCATATGAATCGACTACGAGCAAGGTTTTTGTAACGATTATTATCAGATGTTAGTGATGAATAATAACCGGGACCGACGGCTTAACGTGCTCTCCGAGGCACGGCGGACGCGAAAAGGCCAAATTTGAACCTCCAAATTCGGTCACCCATCCAGTTACCGACTTTGCTTAACATTCGCAATCGACTGAGCGTTGTCACAACAATTCCCTCAACTTTCTTTCTATTAACTTTTGTTATTCATATTAAAATAACGGAAAAAACAAATAAATGATATCTAATCTTCTCATAAAATTGTATAAAATAAAAAATAAAATAATCTAAATATTATAATCAAATGGGACCTTTCAGAATGTCATGGCCAAACGTGTGCATCAATTATACCGATATACAACGATTTAAAATGAAGTTATTTCTACCGAATCTCATAATTATCAAAATTAATAAGAAATATGTAAGAAATAATTATGCATATATGCTTTAGCAATTCATTTTTTCTATCAGACTTGAAAAAAGAACGTGTTGTTTAAGCGGATTTAATATTTAAGTGTTAATTTTTGAATATTTTGTTTAATTTATTGCAATAGGCTGAAATTATGAGACGAATTTATTAAAGAGATATATTTAGATTCAATTATTTCAATTATTCATAAGATGTGCCAGTTCGTATCGTTCGTGTACAAGTTTAAAGTTCAATTTGACTATTAAAATACGACTGGCTTGCACAAATCACTTACCTTAAACTTTATGAGTAAGACAATCCACTTTCCTTTTTATTGGTTAGCAAGTTTAACGATAACTTACTATGGTGCAACTGGCCCTTAGGTTCTAGTCTTAGCTTAGGATAGTCCTCAGAACTGGACGTAACTATTGAATCTGTGTTTACGTTAATACGTAATTACTAAAACTGTTAATACGTTTAATTTGAAATTGAACATACTTTATCAGTAAAAAATTACTTTAAATTTTTAAATACTGAACTCTTTTTATTCCACTACAAGTTCGCCCTTGACTTGATCTCACCTGACGATAAGTGATGATGGCGTCTGAGATGATAGCGGTAAAACTGGACTGGTGGCGCAATAATCCAGTAGATTATAACTTTGATAGCTTATATCGCGGAAACCTGACACTTTAGAAGATTTTGTCTCATATAATACTTGTTTGTAATGCCAGATATTGATTAGTACAGATTTTATGTATTCCTGCTATTTCTCAAAAATAAAACGGTTGATAGGTCAAAATATTCAAAGCTCTTTAGCTTTGGACCATAGTGCACCACGCTAACCGAGGGTGGATTGGCTGACTTCACAAAATTGAGAACATATTACATAATGGAGAACTCGGAGGCATACAGGCTTCCACCCCCGACCGAAATGACCCACCAGACAAAAGACTTCCCAAGCACGTCCTTATAACGACCCCGACGACCAAATCACTACCGACAATGCACCCTACTTAGGGCTACACACAAACACCTATCAAACACAGCGTCTTCGCCGGCGAAGACGAGGACCCCGATATCTTACGTCACCCGGACGTGATCTTAACCCACGGCCTCGTGGGCGTGTGGACTAATCTAATCCAACCGACCTCCCTTTCATCCCAACGTCATCCTAATCGGCCGTGGTCCGAGCCTCATAGGAGGCGCCCTTAGGAGGACGTTGTCCCCCCCAATGTCATCGAGCCCTAGGGCTCTTTTCTCGGCGACGCCTAGCGCTCGCCCATCCCCCCGGTGACGCTGTAGCGGCCAGTAGGGCCTATGCAGCATACTCAATCCGTAAAAAAAAATACAGGCTTCCTCGCGATATATTTCTTATTCGTCAAAGCAAGTGATATATTTTGCTTAAATCGTAAGTACTTAACTCAGAAAAGTTAGTAATGCAAGGTATTTGAACCCCGGACTCCACAATAGCAAGCCGAAGTCTTAACACTAGGCTGTCGCCGCTACCCATTATATAAATATTCGAATATAATGCGTAGGCGCTAATTATGTGTTATACAGGCAACACATAAAATGTCACACTCATGTTTAATTTGTAATTTTTTGCACAGACGTGTTCATGCATTAATTTCAATCAACATACTGTACTTTTACAATACTATAATATTATAAATGTGAAAGTTTGGTATGTTTGTTACTTTTTCACGCGGACGAAGTCGTGGGCATCGGTTTAGTTAGATTATATATATATATATATATATATATTGTACATATTACTCATACGAGTACATATGTGTCCTTTGCATGCTCTTGACTTCCTACTTTCCAAAAAGAACAGTTTAATTAAACTCTGTTAATCATTAATATTACCAAACACTAGAATCTAAAATCTTGATAAAAGTCTGAAAAAACTATTTTTGACAGTTCTGTATGTGGTTTGAAACACGTTTTTGCTGGCAAAAGTTCGGGACGAGCGGTGACGGTATATGTAATTCGTATTTTTTACGAGGGGTACGCTTTTTTGCAACAACTTGTATTCGTCGACTCTGTTATGATTAATCATTGAAAGTAGCGATACGAGTTGGTTCATCCAATTTACAGTTTCAGATCAGTTGGTTTTCGTCCACCGTGCGGGACAGTCGTGTTTATTGCATGTGTTTTAATTTTCTCGTGTTCAAATAAAATTAATTTGAATTTAAAATCAACAGGTTTTGTACAAACTTAAAATAAAAGTGTATTGGAGTCAAGTGACCTATAAATTTATGTAAGGATTTTAAAAAAAATGCGCATTTTTGACTGACATTTAATCAAACAGAAAGCAAATTTAATCGCTTAAATTGAATATCCAGCTAATTTGATAGATATTTTTATTTGAAAACATAAAATAAGGGTCAATTGCACCACAGAAAGTTATTGTTATAGCACGGTCTAAGAAGATTAACATGCATTCTTAGTTCCTACCTGTCTTACGAAGTATTATAGGCATGTTTTTACGTTTCCAGTGCTAACAGATTTTTATGAAAAATATTTTATGCCTATATAGCCTTAAGCGATAAGACCGCCTTAGCGTACTGTATTGTCCTATTCGTAGTTTTAATGTCTTCTTTATTTCCGCGTACATTTGTGCAATAAAGATTTATATAATTATAATAATAGGACAAAAAATATTGATAATATGAATCACCTTGCTCATTAGGTACAGCAGTCACGGGTAACTATAGAAACGTGTCAAACATTGTGAGTCGATGGCTCAATCTAAAAAATAAAGAAGCAGGAACTGGTTCATTGACACAACTGAACTACATAGCTTATTAGCTAAAATATGGCATGATTATTTTACAATTTGACATAAGCTAATGGCAAAACTTGTTTTCTAATTAAAAACTCCCTGACGCAGTGTTGAGCGCTGTTGCCATAACGTGGGAAGTCCCGGGTTCGATTCCGGGCATGGTCAATTTGGAAATTTATAATTTCCGAATTTTCTCTGGTCTGCTGGTGGGTGGCTTCGGCCGTTGCTAGTTACCAACCCAAGTTACCCGACAAAGACGTACCGCCAAGCGATTTAGCGTTCCGGTACGATGCCGTGTAGAAACCGACTGGGAGTTTGGGTTTAACCATAATTACCATACCCCTAACAGGTTAGCCCGCTACCATCTTAGACTGTATCATCACTTACTATCAAGTGAGATCGCAGTCAAGGGATAACTTTTAGTGGAATAATAAATAATCGAGTATAAACTCTAGACAGAGCAACACTGCGAGGTAACAGGGGCAAGACGGGGAGCGTATCTCCAAGTTGACAGAATTCTCAGTAAAATTCATTAAATCAAGCCCAAAATTAGTATCCAGCTTGGAGATATATATGTTGGTGAAAGTAAGTGTAGTAGTTGAGACTGGGACTGGAATCGGCGACCATACAAATTGCAGACAATTTGTATGGTCGTCGATTCACTGTAAGGATAATATATATTTACGCAACTTGTCCATTAAAATGTGTGTAAATATGTCGCATGAATGTATTCTGGCATAATAGAAAATGATTATTATGAAAAACTAGCTGACATCCACATCTTCGTCCGCGTGGAGTGAGGATTTTTTGGTTCCTAATTGACCGGGATAAAAAGTAACCTATGTGCTAATCTAGACTATAACTTATCTCTGTGTCGTACGATCGTAGATTATAGTCTGGAATAAAACATAGGCTACTTTTTATCCCGAAAAGCGTTCCCGCGGGAACCAAAAATCTCAATACAGCGGGCGAAATCGCGGGCAACAACTAGTAACTGATATTTGATCTAAATTGGATGCTCGAATGATAGATAAGTTATAAGTTTGTATAGATGATGCCCGCGATTTCCTTCGCGTGGATTTAGAATTTTAAAAATGTCGTGGAAACTCTTAGGTGTCCTGGGATTAAAAATAGCCTATGTAGTGCATAAGCTATCTATTATACTTTAGTAAACTTTATAGTAATTAGGTTAGGCTAAACAACACAAGCATCTTCAAGAGATGTTTACTCTACAATGCGTTGGAATGAAACGAGCGTTGAGAATATTTTTTAAGATTTGTGTGGAGTGGTGAATATCGCAAGATACACACTGTACCACATAGATTTACCTATTGTGGCAAATTATAGCGAATTAATGTTCCAGTTCTGTCATTATCATGGACTTCCGTAAAGTAATGCCTGCTTCTATCCAACTTAAGCAAATAAATGATAATAAATCTTCTTTTAGGTATTACTCCTATCTTTTTATGCCAATTTAATTATGCCCTGCTAGGCGAGGGGGGGGGGGGAGCAGTTGCCGTACCTGGATACGTCCTTGGGTATCACCTGTACTAAACGACTAAACTTATTTATAACTTATCAATCCTTCGAGTGCAGAATTAAGATAGCAAAATATCAGTTATGTGACTTAAATACCTAATCATAACTAATTACTTAATTATACAAAGATAGTGTGATAATATTCCGAATCAATTATAATAATAACGTCAAAGATTTATATCTAGGCCAGGATTTAGATTTTCTTAAATTGATTGCGTTCCATAACTCCTTAGTGTAGGTGTACTTAGGTACTTTATAGAACTAAAAATTAAAGATCAATTTTCTGCCATATGCCCCATTGTGAACTGTCAATGTTTAACGTTAACCGTAGCATAAAAGCTACGTCATGCAACTGGACCTTAAAGGCCAATTTTTAACCATTTAAATAGAAACTGTATGAGAAATCTGCCAAATTTTATTTCTTAGTTAGGTTATTAATCAATCAATCAGTCCTCAGATTATAAAATAAATAAGAAACAATAAAATCAAAATCAATAACCGCGAAAACTGAAATAAAATTCTTAAAAACTAGCATAAAAAGGAACATGGCGTCAAACGGAGTCCCAGAAATAACTCCTGAAAAGGAGAAAGAAATGGAGAAGCATATTGGAGAATTAGAAACCGTGGGCACTGAGGAAGAATTGGAGAAGAAGCTGAACAGTATGAGCAAGTTTGGTTTCTCTATCGCGAGTTGGATGAAATACGTGTTTAATAGAGACAGCAATGAGCCGTTCAAGGCGGAATGGTTGACAGTAAGTTATTTTTATGAAAAATTACGCGCTCGCTGCGCTTGTTGTTTATATTGCGTCCAGGAATGTAAAATTTAATCATTTTGTTTATTTCATATAAGTATTATGTCATAGGGTGTATCTTATGCTACGTCTCATTTTTGACTCGGCCACCGATACAGAAAGCAGATTCTACTGAAAAAAAAAAACTTTTGACCATATAATGAAATTGCCATGCATTTAGATGTTAACATCGTCAAACGTTATTTTTCAATGATCTGTCTGGTGGAAGGCTTCGGCAGTGGCTAGTTACCACCCTACCGACAAAGACGTACCGCCAAGCTATTTGGAGTTCCGGTACGATGCCGTGTAGAAAACGACTAGGGGTATGGGTTTATGACACAGGATTCTAAATTTATTTTAAGGGGCTTTTTCAATGTTTTTTACGTTTTAGTTTAAGTTGATACTTATAGGTACAGTTTTGGAGTCGGTTTTTGTTATAGATGAAAGCAAATAAATATAAAATATATCTTTGTCAACAGATAGACGAATACAAGTCTATGGCGGAGGAGAGTATGCACAACGCTTTCAAGGCAATCCACCTTCCCAACTGGAAGCTGGAGAAAAGGGGCTCTCAGAAGGGGGACGTCGTCGAGTCCACTCAGACTGAACAGTTCGGAAAGGTCTACAGGTTTACGGTAAGTAACAATAAAGACGAAAAAACTCACGAGGACTATGTCATTATCACGTCAAGTCGACGACCTGACGACACTCTCACGACGAATCGACGACGCCCTTACGAGGACGACGGCCCGAAAAAACACTCACGATGACACGACGACACTCTCACGATGGCTCGACGACACTCACGATGTATGCAGAACGCGTTCAAGGCAATCCACCTGCCCAACTGGAAGCTAGAGAAGAGAGGCTCTCAGAAGGGGGACGTCGTTGAAGTCCACGCAGACTGAACAGTTCGGAAAGTTCTACAGGTTCACGGTTAGTAACGATACAGACGAAAAAACTCAAGATGACTATGTCATTCTCACGTGGACTCGAGGACCTGACGACACTCTCTCGACGAATTGGCGACGGTAACTAGTACGACGACCCGACGACACTCACTATGTATACAAAACGCATTTAAAAAAGGGTCAAGGTCAGTAAAATAAGGATTTCACACACAAGATTCTACACAAACTTTTTTTATTACGAAATAGGCTTGCGCTTAGCGACAATCATGCCTTAATAACTAGCTTTTTCCCACGACTTCGTCTGCGTGGACTACACAAATTTCAAATCCCTATTTTACGCGCTTAAGAGGTTGAATTTTCAAAAATCCTTTCTTAGCGGATGTCTACGTCATTGTAGCTATCTGCATGCTAAATTTCATCCCTTATCCAGTTCTTATTCTTATGATGATCGTATCGTTTTTGTATTCCAGGGCGTAGTGGACTGCCCAGCTAAGTTCATGTATGAAGAGTTAAAGAATAACCTCACCAAGCTGCCTGAATGGAACCCCACCATACTCAAGAGCGAATTGATAAAGGTAATTAATATTAGTGATGAGCCGGATATACGTATCCGTTACTTTTTTGACGGATCTTTTACCTTATTAATTCTCAATACATAGATGAAATTCTAGGTAGCAACAAAAAATTATTAAATTCCATTCAGATTATTTTTTATTCAACACAAACACAACCTAAAATCAACACCACCTTTATATTGCAAACATTTATCGTAGTGAGTTTCAAGATCACGCGCACCGACGCCGATTAAGTAAGAAAGTTAAAATCAGATGTCGTAGTGAAACGTACATTGAGAAAAATTTGAAAGATTTGTGTGGTGTGGTGAATATCGCAAGATGCACACTGTACCACATAGATTTACCTACTGTGGCGGATAAATAGCGAATTAAACTTCTAGTTTCTCCATTAGTAATTTGCTTAGATATAATTTTAGTTTAATTTATACTTAGTTTAATACCTCTATGATACTTAGTTTAATACCTCTACAGTTACTCGAAACTTCTATTTATTAATTTTTTAGGATATAGGTCCAGGCATCGACCTCTCCTACCAAATAACCGCTGGGGGAGGACGCGGTATCATAGCACCGCGAGATTTCATCATCCTCAGACGATCTGCCGCCCTTAACAAGGAGGGGCAGATAGATGAGAACGACCCCTATTGCTATATCACTAGCGGGGTCAGCGTGCAAGTGCCCGGTTACCCCCCCGTCAAGGATCTGGTCAGGTAAAACTATAGGGGTAGCTTTGGTGGTCAAATCTAAGATCCCTAGTAGATCCACTGGCTACTGCCAGCAAAAAGGAGGGTAAAATAAACGAGAGCGACCCCTATTGCTGTAAACTCCCCGGTTACCCCTTCTGCCAAGGATCTATTCAGGTAAGACAAGAGGGGTTATGGTTAGGGTCAAATCCAAGATCCCGAGATGATCTGCCGGCAGCAAAAAGGAGGGGAAAATAGACGAGGGCGACCCCTATTGCTGTAAACTCCCCGGTTACCCCTTCTGCCAAGGATCTATTCAGGTAAGACAAGAGGGGTTATGGTTAGGGTCAAATCCAAGATCCCGAGATGATCTGCCGGCAGCAAAAAGGAGGGGAAAATAGACGAGGGCGACCGCTATTGCTGTAAAGTCCCCGGTTACCTCTGCCAAGGATCTGATCAGGTAAGACAATAGGGGTTATGGTTGGGATCAAATCCAAGATCCCGAGATGATCTGCCAGCAGCAAAAAGGAGGGGAAAATAGACGAGGGCGACCGCTATTGCTGTAAAGTCCCCGGTTACCTCTGCCAAGGATCTGATCAGGTAAGACAATAGGGAACAAGGAGGGGAAAATAGACGAGAGCGACCCCTATTGCTGTAAAGTCGTGAAATATAAATATGCTTCGTTGTGGTTTTCAACCAGTAGACGTCCACAGCTGGGACTGCTGTCTCCAGAATGGATCTCCACATAGCACGGTCTTGTGCCGCTTACTTACTGCTTCAGACCAGGGAAAAGTCAGAAATTATAAATCCCGGGATCTCCGCACGATAAGACAACAGCGCTACACACTGCGCCACAGATGTCGTTTGTGACAACACTGATGATTAAACTGGTTTTCTTTGATTCTTTATTTCTCGTGCCGCTTACTTCCAGTGTTTCCCAGCAGCTCGCTTGAGATCGTCCTTCCACCTAGTGTGGGTTCGTCCTAAAAGTGGTTAATAAAGCACGTAGCGCAAAAGCATAGCACGCTTTTTTCCATAGCACGGACAGCATGCTATCTGAGGAGCCTCTATGTTGCTACGGTGCTATGACGCGCGAGCGCGCGCGGTGCTTCGTAGTTCGTTTCGTAGCACTCGTAGCGCCCGTAGCGGCGCCCGCCTGCCGGTAGCGCGCTGGCCGACCGTTAGTCTGCTATAGCATAGCACATTTAAAAGCATGCTAAAAATTTATAGTTTATAGCCTGTAGCGTGATATGGTTTTTTAGCAATTTTGAACAACTCTAGTTCGTCCAACGCTGCGCTTCCCGGTGCGAGGCCGTCATTCAAGGACCTTGAGACCGTCCATTGCCACTTAAACTTGTTCCCCTTTCTAATATCGTACCGCAAGGCATCTTCAGTTGAAATTCCACGGACGTGTACGAAGCGATTTGCTTCCTCGTTTCTAATTCGAACCGCTAGGATATGGAACGCCCTTCCGGCTTCCGTTTTTCCATCCGCTTATAATATTGGTATCTTCATATAGGCATAGGCAACCGCGCTCCTACTTAGGCTGCATCACTACTTCCAGCAAGTTTGATTCCACCCAAGCGCTAGTCTGTAAATTTAATAAAATTGGCAGTCATAGGGACTGCCGATAAACGTTCTTTTTATTATTATTTAATTTAAAATAAAAAATTAAAAAAAAAACAATGCGAACCTTCAACTAAGGCATTCAACTTTAATTACGAATGTACTATATTTATACTTAAGACCTTTTGCCTTAAGAAGAACGGTGCCCTCCGTTCCACATTTTTACCCCCTACCAAAAAGTGCAGTGCCTACCTGAAGAAGTTTTCACTTCAAAAAAACTAACTCTTCGAGGCTATATAATATTGAATATGCTTAATTTCTGTTGTTTATGTCTGCAGGGGTCACAATAAGGTCGGCTGTTGGTGCCTGACCCCCAAAGCTGTGGAGACTCAGGGTGGGAAGATAGAGCAAAAAGCGATCTTCCAATGGCTCATGTGCTGTGATCTTAAGGGTAAGTTTTTATTCTGTCCACTACAAGTTATCCCTTGACTGCGATCTCACCCGAGGGTAAGTTATGATGCAGTCTAGGATGAGATCCGGATAACCTGCTGGGAGCATGGCAGTTATACCCATACCCCTACACAGCATCGTACCGGAACGCTAAATCGCTTGGTGGCACGTCTATGCCGGTAGGGTGGTAACTAGCCACGGCAGAATCCACCCACCAGGCCAGACCACGAAAAATTCAGAAAATTATAAATTCCCAAATTGACCCTGCCGGGGATCGAACCCGGGAGTTAATTTAGGGCCTTCGCGTACTAGGAACAAAAAGCCCCTAAACGGTGGGGATCCAGGGAAAAGCAATTTTATATTTCTGAGTTTCTTGTCGGCTCTTCTCAGTAGCATCTATCCGAACCGGTGGTACTCATCGTAAGACTAGTGACAAAAGTTGTCCTACATATAAAGGAAATGAATCATTTGATCGTTTAAAACCAAAAATTTGCGCCTCGATTGTAAATACCATCTTGCCACACTATTAACATAATTAACTATAATTTTATTTTTGTTTTTAAGTTATATGACAGATTTTTTGTTTGGTCCAGAATTTACATACGTTTCCAAAAACTTCTGCACGAATTCAATTTTTTTTGGCATTTTGTTTGGCGGATTTTTGTATGGAGACCCCTGCAAAATTCATACTATACTAATATTATAAGTGCGAAAGTGTGTTTATTTGTTGGTTTGTCATTCAATCACGCCGCAACGGAGCAATGGATCAATATTATTTTTGATTTGAGTATAGTTTAGGACCTGGAGAGTGACATATACTACTTTTTATCCCAGAAAATTTTAGGAATTCGCGCGCGAATCAATCCACGTGGACGAAGTCGCGGGCATCAGCTAGTTATATAAAAAGATTTAAAAAATCAATGTGGAAGTTTGCATACCGTACTTTTCAAGTGACAAATTGACAGTTCAAGGTCATTTCAATAAATATTTATTTATTCAAGTTAGGTACACTGTACGCTTATTGACGTCCAATTACTTGTTAAACATGATGGTGATAATCAGTCACGGCATCTTAAAACTAAAGCTACGAGGATTCCAAACGCGCCCTGGTCTGAGAAGAGCCCACAACAATCCCAGCTGGGAAAAATTGACTTTAGAATTATGTATTTAGTTTGTCATCAATATTATTAATGCGAAAGTGTGTCTGTATGTCTGTCTGCTACGATTTCACGGCTCATCTGTTTAACCAATTTCGATGAAATTTGGTAGAGATAGCTTCTATCCCGGGGAAGGACATAGGCTACTTTTCGTCACAGAAAATTAAAGAATTCCCGCGGGAATGTAAAAAAGTTACTTGTATATAAGCTATAGTTACTTTGTGGAAGTCCATGACAATGAAAAAACTAGAAGTTTAATTCGCTATAAAACGCCACAGAAGGCAAATCTTTGTGGTACAGTGCATATCTTGAACCTGATTCCCGCGACATTCATCACACTACATAAACCCTCAACGTACGTTTCACTCCGATACCAGAACATCTTCAGGACTTTACAATGCACGGTTGTAGAGTGACGGTTTTGTCGCAAAATCTGGCTTTTATACCTTTTTGGCGTGACTTAAACTATGGTTTATGTGGTGTGGTGAACATCGCGAGCATCAAGTTCAAGATACGCACTGTATCACATAGATTTGCCTTCTGTGGTGTGGCGGATTATAGCGAATTAAACTTCTAGTTTTTTCATTAAAAAGTTAACTCACGCAGACGAAGTCGTGGGTATCATCTAGTAAATTATTATTATTTTAATAAGTAACTTTAAATATATGTTTATTTATCCCTTCACCAAAGATTGTCTGTAAGAGATTGCTTTAGCAATAAGACCGCCTTTGCACATTTCTATCTAGTCTTACTACTGCTTTTTAACTGTATTTTTTATATATATTATGTGTTCAATAAAGATATCTAAGTAAATAAATATTATAATTTCAGGTAAAATCCCGCAATTTGTGCTAGACGCGGCTTTTGCGACTGTAATGCTAGACTACATAGTGCATGTGAGGAAATTCGTCGACGACAGCAAAGCCAAAGGACTGTTCTAGTTATAAGACATGACAAATGTATAATATTATCTGAGAAGATATAGATAGCCCCCGTTTTCTTTCCCTTAATTTTTTTGATTCATATTTACATCTTGTATACTTGTATAATTTACATTTACATTTGTATAGCATCAATTGAAAATTTGTACATAACTCTTATTTCTGTCCTCTTCTAATTTTTTGTTTCAAACGTGTCATATTTTCACCTTGTATATTTTTATTATATTATCTCAAAATTTATATTTAACTGTTATATTCTTTTCCCTTCAATTTTAAGTTTTAAATACGATTCATAATAATTTCACCATTTTAACCCCCTGTTATATTTCTGAGTACCTTTTTTTCGTCGTTACCATACCAATAAATAAGTGTTCTGAATGTTCACCCTAATTTTTCTGTATTCTTTCACCAGTCTACAAAATAATACTCCTTTTTTCAGCTGTATTTCCATATTAAGTAACCATAAGGAAAACATTAAAAAAGAATTTTTATTCCTTAAATCATAGAAATAATAATTATGTGGTTACCTACACAAATAGATTAAGAAATCGCAATAAAATCTAAACGCCCCGCCATTAAATGACATTTAAATTAGATCTAAGTAAGTTAATTAAGCAAAGCTGTATTTTTTTATGTTAAGAAAACCTTTCACAAATTATAACCAAAACTTTTTCTTATAACTATTAAGTTTCATTACCTTTTATGTTTTGAAAATTAAAAATATCTGTAATATAAAATGAATAAGTCTTAAATCATTAAAAAACGAGCTTTTATCGTCCTCCATATTGAATTTAGGGCGACGTATTTTTATTTTTCGTATTCTTCTCAGCAAACCCTTATAATTGATACCCATATCATGGGAGTACATAATAAAAAACTAGTCCGCCATCTTTGGGAGTCCGCCATATTTAGAATGACGTCAAGCTTATCATTTAGGGTATTTTCCGATATACACTGCGAGCACTGTTCAGTGCTCTTACTGGGGAGAAATTCGTTCGGTTATGGACTGACAGATAAGCCACAAAGAAATGCATCGGTATAGAGGAACACGCTTATATTTTAGAAAGAGGTTATTTTCCCGCAGACAAGATTATATAAGATATATTGTCTCCCTTAGTGACTAGGGCATCTGAATGATAATCTGAGCGAGGTTATTATGATATTACCGCGCGTTCTGTGTCGTAAAATTTTGCTTATCGCACTTGTATGGGAATAACGTACAGTATAGACCAAGTAATAGCAATAAAACACGATTGCCAGCATAACTTTATAGTTCCAATACAGGTTTTTACCTTTATTATCTTAAATTTTATGGTAGGATGTTTATTAAAATAAGTTAGTAAAAGATGGCGCGCCTTGAAAACAGCTGTTCTGTTATTTCTAGCTGGTTCTGAACGCATTTGATGGTTACAGCACATGTGCGTAATAATATTATTATTGCACTAGGGCAGTAAATTTCGTCAGGGTTGAAATAGGACTTTTTATGTGCAAGTATCTGTCTAGAAATTTTTGCATGCATTTTTAAGTTTTTCAGTAATAATACATACAATAAAAATAAATTAAAATAAGCTGAATATATTATGTGTATAATAAATAGTATATAAATAGATAGTTAATATTCTGTAAAGGCATTTTTATAAAATATGGTACCTTTTGGAGATTTTTGTGTTTCATTTGACTTTTTTAGACATACGTTACCCAGTTTCGACATTTAAATTAATTAAGGCTCGTCGAGTCGAGTCGAATCGCAATAACTTGCCTCTTATAGACCACTATTACACTTGTAAGTTTTTACTTGAGTAGCGGACGTAAGTAACTCACGTAACTAACATTTACATACAATACGCGACGTAAAAGACTTTGCATGTCGTAAGTTACTCAAAGCGTGTTACGTGAGTAAGTGACTTCAAGTGTTTGACGACCGCCCTGGCGCATTGTTGAGCGCTGTTGGCTTAACGTGGGCGGACCCGGGTTCGATTCCCGGCAGGTGTCAATTTAGGAATTTATAATTTCTGAATTTTGCTTGGTCTGGCCTGTTTGGAGGCTTCGGCCGTGGCTAGTTACCACCCTACCGGCAAAGACGCGCTGCCAAGAAATTTAGCGTTCCGGTACGATGCCGTGTAGAAACCGAATAGGGGTATGGGTTTAATATAACTGCCATGCCCCTAACAGGTTAGCCCGCTACCATCTTAGACTGCATTATCACTTACCATCAGGTGAGATCGCAGTCAAGGGATAAGTTGTAGTGGATAGAAAAAGGCAGTAAGTACTAAGTAGTCGATCGATAATCGTACGAGGACCACGCGTAGGTATTGATTTGTATATAGGATCTACATAATATAAGAAGTTGATCATCCTATCTATAATCCGCGCGCCAGCTCTGAGGAATCGGGGGCTGAGGTAGCGGGCGGGTGCGCCCCGCGCCCCACCATCGCCTCATACCACACACGCACACTCCCATACTAGTACCGACCGTGACGCGAGAGTACGCTTTCCAAGTCCCGTTTTTAATTTTGCAATAGCAGGATTATATTGTATCATAAATAGTAGGTACAATACTTAATTGTTTCTTTGTCTGTGCAATGCAATTTAATTTTTAAATTCCTTAAAGTACTGGTTATTCTTATTGCGACAGATTAATTAGATTTTACGTTCATTTTGTGCAGTACATCATAATTATATTTTATGATTTGCTTTTTCTTCCTTATTGCGCTTAATATCCTCATATAATTATTATTTCATAATTAATTTAATGCACGCACACAAATACTAAAAATGTGTTAGTATCGATAACGTAATATCGACTAAATCACAACTCTATCTCATTACGTCAACATTCCTTATGATTCCTCGGACCTCGCGCGTGAACTGTATATCGATCTTATAAAAAGTTATATATGTACTAAGGTAAGTACTAATGAGCGTAATCTCAAAGCACCAATCTTAGCTTAGTAGAGTAAGTGCCTATATATAACGTTCAAAAGAGAACAAACAAAAAAGATAATAGGTATGAGTACCTCTAGCTATCTAAAAATTGTTACATATCATGCGTAATAAATAATAGTGATGTGCCGGATATCCGTATCCATATCCGAGGGAGAAGAAAGATCCTTTAGTTTTTGACGGCTCTTTTACCTTTTAAATTCTATATAGGTATAGTAGGTAGGTACCTAGTTGATTAGGTAGCAATTAAAAATTATTAAATTCCATTCAGATTAATTTTTATTTCTTAAAATCAAATATGTGTCACCTTGTTGCAAACATTTATCGTACTGAGTTTCAAGGTCACGCGCACCAACACCGATTGAGTAAGAAAGTTAAAATTCCGTTCCCGTGTCCGCGGATCTTGACACCAAATATCCGTATCCGCGGATATACCTTTTTAACGATCCGGCATATCACTAATAAATACCTAATAATGTTAGTTACCAATTGTTACTTAACTAACATAGGTAATGTGAAAGTTTGGATGTTTGTAAGTTAGTAAAAGTATTTGGATGCTTATGAGATTTGCTTCTACTTCACGCCACAACGTCTGACCACTGTACCGATTCGGCCGAAAAGAATGTAAGTAATGTAGATTACTTAACATATAGGTACCCATACCACAGAATATAGTACGTAAGTACGTAGACGTAATAGACAATAGTAGGTACAAAATTAAGACAGCCTACATTTTATGCCGGTAAATTATTGAAAAGTACCCGCAGGTATAAATGTAGTTAGATAAGCAGAAAGGAGTCAATTCACACTTTGTTCAATAAAAATCCTTTCCAAAAGACCGACTTTCAAAGCCACTGTAAAGTATAAAATAATTTTGATTTCTACACCATCATACTTTTTGTGGGTCGAGTCCTTTCTACATAACTACCTAAGTACGTCCAAATTAAATTGTACGGAAAGCGATTTCTTATAAGTAGAAGTTTAAGTTAAATTAATATTACTTAGGAATACCTACTTAGCCCATAGTAGATAAAAAAGTTGCCATTATTAATTGTAATGGAACTTTATGGCAAGGAACAAAAAAATAAGCGATTGTTTTTTTTTAACTGAACGTTGAATGATCCCACAAACTTATCTGACCCGGTGACAGCGTCGCTAGTATCCATTAAAAGTAAAATATAAACAAAAACTAAACAGGAGTTAAAATTAGTTCCTATTTTGGCCGTTCGTTACCCATTATTCAGCATACCAACGGCAACACGATTGCGTTCTAGACCTCAACTGAGTGAAATAGAACCAATCAGGCATATTTATATCATCTAAATTATCATTTAAAACATCTATCTCTGTTTCTCAAAATTCCGCACATATTATTAAAAGTCGTATTTTCTTTAGGGTATTGCTTGAACCTACCTTACCGTAAAGAATCGAAAAAATCGGCTTCGTCGCGCCCACAAGAAATCCTACACAAAAAAATGTCGTCCGATCAATCTGACGTAGAAACACCTACGGATTTACCGAAGAAAGCGAAAAAAATGCCGAAAAGTCCTCAAAAAGACACGATGGAAAAACAAGATGCAAAGAAGTTGAGTACCAAAGAGATGATCATAAAAGCTTTGTCGGAATCCAAAAGCCGTAAAGGAATATCTCTGTACGCTATCAAAAAGTACATGCAAGACAATTTCAGTGTGGACATCGAAAAAATCAACTATTTAATCAAGAAAAACATAAAAGAAAGCGTAGAAGCAGGGACGATAATACAAACAAAAGGAATCGGTGCATCTGGATCTTTCAGATTAGCTCCAGGTGCTAAGCAACCGAAAAAACCGATGAAGACACCGAAAAAACTCAAAGAAACCACCGAAACAGAAGAGAAAACAGATACACTCAAAAAATCAAGCTCGAAAAAACCAGAAGACGATAGTAAACCTAAAAAGAAAGGCGCGAAGATTAGTAAAAGTGTAAAAGAGGATCCAAAACAATCGAAAAAATCAAAGCTTTCGAGTGGTAAAGATACCCCAAAAGCCGGTAGTTCGGGTATGAAAACACCAAAAAAAAAGTCAAAGAACATGATGAAGAGAAAAAGCATCGGTTCTATAATAAAACCGCCGAGAATGAAGCCATCGAAAGCCAAGTGAAAAGTGTAAAATTGATGGTGTAAATTATGACGAAAGTGACAATTGTAGATAAATGTAAAGTGTATTTTTAATTAGTGCGCTAAATATTGTTGATTTTATGGAATTATGTACGTAGTTTTAACTTGTGACATTAATTATTAAAAGATTTAATCTTTCAATTTTGTTTTATTTTATACATACGATTTTAATTAGGCATATGAGAGAAAATCATTCAAGAGAGACTTTTTTACTTTAAGGTTTTGGGTAGGTTTATATAACAAGTGGTCTAACAGCGATGATAGAATATTAAGACTTTGGCTTCCGAGGGATTCGATCTCCGAGGTCACAGATATATGCACATAATTAAATATCCCTTGCTGTATAACGCTGAAGGAAAACACCTTGAGGAAACATGCAAACCCGAGAGTTCTCCATAATGTTCCCAAAGGTGTTTGAAGTAATATGTCAATTGGCCAGCGTGGCCTACTTTCTTCTCACTTTAAAGGAGACCCGTTTCGAATCTAAAACTTCGAATTTAAAAATATTATCGAGCATTGCCGTGTCAACATCTGAACATGCTCCGGTGTCGGAGTGAAACGTAGGTACGCTATGAATAATTGTGTGTACGATTTCTGTGGTGTGGTGTTGTGACTGCTGGTGTGAATTGCCAGCTGGGCGGTGAATATCGCAAGCTACAGTGCTACACACGCTGTACCACATTGATTTGTCTGCTTTGGCGGATTATAGCGAATTAAACTTCTAGTTCCTTCATTAAAAATCCTAGTTTTACTCAGGTTATAGGTATGCGAGTCAAAACTATAGATTCCGACGCTTTTATAATAATTATTACTATAGCAAGAAAGAGACAGCAACAAAAATAATGTAATACAAAAACAAAAAAATTATAATGAGGGTAGATAAAAAATTAAACATTTTGGCGGGTAGTTTAGAAAATCTTGATTGAGAATTTTGTAGTATAGCCTTGTGGTGAAACTGCATATCAATTGATTGCCCTGGTTAAGTAACGTTGATCCAAATCGGTAAATGGATGGGTGACTGACTTCAGTTGTCTGAATTTGGCCTTTTCCTTTTTTTCTGTTTCTCGGGAATGACGAGAGATGTACTTTCGGCTTTCGGGTGTTTTTTAGATATTTTATAAAAAACTGTGGCTCATTCTATTCAGTCTCAAAACTGAAATAAAATTACTGATCTCATTATTGTATTGCCATCGCTTTCACAACGGTTCACCTATCAATTTAGTATTAATTATAATTTACGTACCTTATTTCTGATGAATCAGGTAGGTATAAGTATTATGATCCTTATGGGTTCCTTTCTTATCATTTTTAACGGAGCCCTAAAAAGATGAATAATTAATACGATTTCTCCTAAAAAAATTTAATCCACAAAAATAAATTATTAAGTTGTGATAGAAGAATCATTTATTTATTGATAATTAAGATTATAAATAATTACAATAAGAACTAAACAAAACTCTGTTGAATTAATAATTAATTATGATCTGTAAATAATTCAACCCGTACGTAATGTTTTTAACGCCATCTATGTATTGTAATGTAAGCTACCGCGGCAAAATGGATTACATTGACCTACGTATTTCGTGTTAGTTTGAACCAAGAAATAAAGAAGGCGCTATGAAACAAATAAATCGACTAGTTTATAAATTCGAGTTTAATTTTTAAATATTAAATTTTAATATCCGACATATTTATCCGATAACACCTGGACTCAATAACCCAGTCTATAAATAGTTAAAAACAAAAAACTTATTCCGCCAACCGCCGTGTTGAATTTTTGCCATTCCTGAATCCCGACTCCTGACTAACTATGGGCACAGTAAACAGATACAACCATGGAAACTAAGCCTAGTTGATAATATATTACCTACGCTCCATTGAAGCAATAGGGTTGTCACTTTTAATGTTTCATGGTTTAGTTTTGTTTTTGTTAATTAAAACATTCTATGTTCTGTAGTGATCAACTAATCGAATTGAAATAGCTAGTTTACGAATAAAATTTAAATAAGTATCTCATGGCGTCGGTTAATCTGGATACATTAAAATACGGAAACCAGTTTAATAGTGACACACAACAACTTGTAGATCTTTGTTTTTTTTGTTGGTCACTAACTTATCATTATGGCTTAACCTTTTACATATTTTGGCGGGAGCGTACGCGAGCCGCGGCTGGGCGCGCGGAAGGCGCCGCAGGTGGCGCGCGGGTAGGGCTCATGAGATCTGTTTTCAGGTGTTTGTCACGCATTTTCAGGTCGAACCGTACCGCGTTTCAACCCCAAAAATGCGTCTGATAACTAGTAATTAAAAAAACATTACATAAAAAATACCTTTATTCTTGACTAGCGGTCCGCCCGGCTTCGCACGGATGCAATTTAGATTTGTAATTTTATCGTGAAAAAAACAAAGTAAACAATTTACAGATTTTTCATATTATGTACTATCTTTACTTAAATATAAATTAATTAAAATTAGTACATTGTAACTGTTTAAAGCGGTCTGTAATCCCCTTAAATCAATTTTAGAATTTCAAAATGGTGCTGATTTTTTAAAATTTTGGTAACAGTTTCCTGTTTTGTGATCCTAGGGATCCTCAGATATCGATTTTGAACGAAATCTGTTCAATAACAAAGAATTTTAAAATGGCGCTGACTTTTTAAAATTTTGTTTCCAGTTTCCTGTTTTGTAATCCTAGGGATCCTCAGAAATCGATTTTGAATGAAATCGGTTCAATAACAAAGAATTTCAAAATGGCGCTGAATATTTAAAATTTTGGTACCAGTATCCTGTTTTGTAATCCCAGGGAGCCCGAAATATCGATTTTGAACGAATTTAAAAAACTATATTTCCGGTTTTGTTGAAGCAGAGTTCAAACAGCCGTATGCTACGCAATACACTCCTGGCATTTTTAAAAAGATCGCGGAAATAGACACTCATCATTACACGGCACTCACTACTGACGGCACCGCGACGAACGCTTAAGGGTCTCGTCGATGCGCATGTTTGTGTGAGTGAGCTGTTTCGAACGTTTCTAGGTAGTTTCACTACTGTTTGTATCTGTTTACTGTGCTATGGGTAAGTAGGTAATTAGAATACTAATTATTGATTTAAGGCCTGAGCCATTAATGATAGAATCGTCAAGCCTCAATAATATATGATATTAAAATCAATGTAAGTACTTTTCAACTTCGAATCATTTGAGTACTTAACTAAATAGTAGTTAGATCCTACGAGCTTACGAGATTTCATCCATAAGGGCTTATAGGCCTATTACACAGCACTTTTCACAGGGACCTGTGGCAAGGGTGGGCGTGGCGTTAGAGCGTCGCTTATGACACAGCGATAAGAACCAAATTAGGCACCCTTACTCCCTAAATCTTGTTACATTACACTGATTCAAATGTAAGGGTCCCTGTGAAAAGTGCAGTGTAAGTGTATTAGGTGGATTGGTATTTTATTTTAGGTAAGTAGATTTAAATCTCTATCCATTCCATTTCATCTACAAATTTTTTGGTTTTAGGTTTTTTCTAAGCTTTTAGCTGCGTTTATTGGAAGAAAAAAAACCGGCCAAGTGCGAGTCGGACTCGCGCACCGAGGGTTCCGTACAAACCTGTAGTAAGTTTAAAATTATTAAAAATATTATTATTATATTTATTTATGCTTTTCGTAATTTTTCCTTTATCTGTCCTATAATACGTTGTTTCGTACCAAATTTCAAGATTCTGAGTTCACGGGAAGTACCCTGTAGGTTTTGATTCCCTTGCGAGTGTCGAAAATTTTCAGCATAAACGGCTGTATTTTTGACTGCGTTGGCTTAGAAGTTTGATTTTTTCACAGCTCTAAGGGACAGTAGACCTGAATATTTGATATGAATTTCAGCTTGATACCGCCATGCGTTCCTTAAAAAAAGGGTGTTGACACACAGACGTACGGAAACAGTTCCGTTTTTACCTTTTGAGGTACGGAACCCAAAAAACGCTTAAAATCCTACCTGCTTACCTAAGTAGTACCTAGTACCTATCTCACGTAACGAAACCTCAAAGAAACAGTTAATTGACTAATTATCGTAACGATTACTTATCTTAGATAAAGTACTAACTCCAATATTCTGTTTCTCTTTAGTTTCGCGGTCTATGATTCTGATTGAAAATAATGATGTGGAGGCATAATTTATTATTACTTATCGATATTTTTGTTCATTTTAATTTGATCAATAGTAATTAAGTTAGTAAATTACCTTCTTAGTTACAACTACCTAACTTAAATACCTATAGTAGGGTCTCCTTGGAACTAGAATCTCAATTGATTTGTGTAGGAATATATTAATCGGAGCAGTCTTTCTCAATCTTCAGAATTTGAAATCGTACTTATTACATTTACTTAAACTTATACTTATAATATTAGGTACTAGCGGTCGCTCGCGACTTCGTCCGCATACAATTTCTGATTTCCTATGAGATTTTCCCGCTGCAAAAGGCCTACTCATAGCAGCTATATAGCATCGGCAGGTTTTTATCATTTTAGACTAATAAGTCCTTAACGCTGACTTCAAAAACTTATAATCTTCATGCAAGCTTTCAACCCCTATTTCACGCCCTTTGGGGTGAATAATCGTAAAATTGCTTATGCAGGTTATTTTTACTTAAAACTTATAACCTAAATCCTGATTTTCAAGTCTATCTACTTATACTACAAAAAGATATTGGACTTGCGTACAAATTTTCAACCCTCATTTCACCCTCTGATTTTCGTAAAATTGCTTATGCAGTTAATTATTACTTAAAACTAATAACCTTTATGCCAATTTTCAAGTATCTAACTTCAAAAACTTAGAACCCTCATGTAAGCTTCCAACCCCCATTTCACCTCCTTTGGGGTGAGTTATAGTTAAATTGCTCATACTGATTATTGTTATTTAAATCAAATAACCTAAATCCCGATTTTCAAGTCTCTAACTTCAAAAACACAGGACTTTCATACAAAGTTACAACTCCCAATTCACCCTATATGGGGTAGATTTTCCTAAAATTGTTTATACAGTTTATTATAACTTAAAACTAATAACCTAAATCCCGATTTTCAAGTCTCTAACTTCAAAAACACAGGACTTTCATACAAAGTTACAACCCCCATTTGACCCTCTGTGGGGTAGATTTTCTTAAAATTGTTTATACAGTTAGTTATAACTTAAAACTAATAACTTAAATCCCGATTTTCAAGTCTCTAACTTCAAAAACTTGGGAGCCCTTACGTAAGCTTCCAACCCCCATTGCACTATTAGGTTAGATTTTCGTAAAATTGCTTATACAGGTTTTTATTATTTATAACTAATAACTTAATTGCCAATTTTCATGTATCTAACTTCTAAAACAAAGTTTCCAACCCCCATTTCAACCCCTTAGGTTTGAATTTTCAAAACCGTTTCTTAGCTGACGTCCACACCATAGAAGGAACCTACCTTCCTAATTTCAAGTTTGTATGCTTTACCAGCGGTCGCCCGCGACTTCGTCCGCGTACAATTCTGATTTCCTATGAGATTTTCCCGCTGCAAAAAGCCTAGGTACATATAGCGGCTAAAACTAATAAGTAATAACCTTAATGCCGATTTTAAAACTTATAACCTAGATGCAAGCTTCCAACCCCAATTTCACACCCTTTAGGGTGGATTTTCGTATTTTTTTTTACACTGGTTATTATTACTTGAAACTAATAACTTATATGTCGATTTTCGAGCCTCTAACTTCAAACACAAAGGACTTTCATACAATCTTACAGCCCCCATTTCACCCTCTTTGGGGTGAACTATCGTAAAATTGATTATACAGGTTATTATAAGTAATTTAAAACTAATAAACTAAATCCCGATTTTTCAATTCTCTAACATCATAAACTTAAAACCCTCATGTAAGCTTCCAACCCCTATTGCACCCCTATTGGGGTAGATTTTCGTAAAATTGCTTATGCAGGTTATTATTTACTTAAATTTAATAACCTAAATGCCGATTTTCTATCCTATCCTCAAAATTTCCAAACTTCAAGTCTGTATGCTTTATAGTTCCTGATATATCGTGATGAATCAGTGACCTTTCGATTTTTTATATATATAGATAAATGCAATAGTGTGTTTGTTTGTTGGTTTAATGGGATGTTGATTTGTCCTAAAATCACGCCGTAACGGAGCAACGGATCGACGTGACTTTTGGTAGGTATAGTTGAGGACCTGGAGAGCGACATAGGTTACTTTTTGTCCCGGAAAATTAAGGAGTTCCCGCACGAATCAAAAAAACTTAAACCACGCGGATGAAGTCGCGGGCATCAGCTAGTATAGGATATTTCCGGGGAAACAATATCCTCCGGGATAAGAGATAATTTATGGCTTTGGGTACTTTATTTTAACCTTATAAATAATTACCTGAGATCATAAGTAGATTGAACTCCTCAATGGGTAATTACCTAAGTAACTAGGAAGAAATCACTTGCAAAAGACAGGAAACTTAATTCGCATAAATACAATGAGGTAGATAAGTAAGTACCATTATCCATTAATCCATAACCAATTAGAGATTTCCTTGGTTACCGCTTTGTTTTCACTTTAGTCAGCCCTATTTAACCCACACCTAGATTAAAATTATATATATCTCTACATTTGATAGGTATATAATTTGTGTGATTTATCGACCAAAAATCTTTTTGATAATCCCTATGAATTCAATGTTAAAATATTGTATTAATGAAGTCACAAGACGAGTTTTAACTGACTTGTTCCCAATCCTTACACGAAAATAAGCTCTTTACATTATGTGACCATTGCCCATTGCAATAAAGAGGTAAATGAACCTATTTTTTTACGATGAAATAAAATAAAGCCGAGAAACGCTTGACTTGCAGATAAGCCAAAATTCGATGAATTAAATTATATAAACATCAGCCATTCTGAAGGAATGACGTCATCAAGCGATGTATGGACAATTGTAGTTTGCACTTTAAGAACGTCGTCTTAAAATACATAATTCACTATAATAAGTGAACAAAGCAAGTTTATTACTCAACCATTCTGTTTGAGGAGGAAAAAAGTAAATGCGCCTCTCGTTTTTATATATATCCAATTGTTTATAAGTATGAAAGAGATAGGTATAGCGCGGTTGCGTCTTATTTCAGTTGGTTGGAGGGAAACGGGGTCATGGCACGTGTTTGAATTTCGAAACACGTCCCGTCCAATGCGATGCGTCTGTATTCACAACACTATCATTGGTTAAGCGGAACCGGTACCACGTAGCCTGTGTATCGTAAAATCGATACAGGAATTTAAGGTTTTGTTTGTGAGGGAACGATACTATCGGTTTTGGTGTATCTTTAGCTGTCTCGTGGTAGAGAGGAGGTCGACGGTGGAATGGGTGTACGGTGTTATCGAAGCAGCCATTTCGTCGTGAAAGATGTCCGATGCGACCGTATTTAGGGCGTTTTGATTCGATTTAAAACAGTTTTTTAAGTGTTTAAACCAGTTCTCGACCGGAAATCAATGATGGTAAGTTTGTTTTGTTGTTTTCTATATCAATATGTTGTTGTTATTGAGTGATAACGTGTCATTGTCGTGAAATAGCGATTGGCTCCCTGTGTTCTATATCGATGTATGTCACTGCACTAAATTTAGTTCAGATAGCTTTGATTGTGACGTCACGGGACTGCATTTCAAATACTGATGTTAGGAAAAAAGTATTTTTTTTTTAAATTCGTATTTTTCGACTTTTCTTCGATGGAATGGATTATATTTATTTGTTTTGAGTAATTTATTGAAATTTTCAGATACAAAAATATAAAAAAAAATCAAGTTGTAAAGTTTTTAGGTCATTGTTTTGTTTATCGATAATGACGTTGCCTTCAGTGTGACAGCTCGGCTATAGGGTCTAAAATCCATTATTTCTTGCATATCATTTTAATGAGAGTAGTCCGTCCCGTTCTACCGCATCGAGGGTATCGCACTTTTGTCTCCTTTACTGATACTACTTATTTATAGAGTTTGCTTGGGATTTGTTGCGCCCCTGGGGCGCTCTATATTTGGCTTAGTGTTGTAATTAATATTGTTTACGTTATCGATAGTTGTCGATATTTAACTTTAGTAGTTTACCTTTGTATTGTTAATAATTAACGGATTATTTTATAATTTAAGCGTACAATTTTTTGTACTTCAAAATGCAATTTTCCTTTTTAAATTAATTTTCGGTATCGATCCTTGAGTAATTCACATAGATTTCTAAAGATCGTAACTTAGCCTTTATGCATTCATTTTGTTCTCCACCTGCCCGTGAAAGTCATATCAAAACCGGTTCAGCCATTTCGAGAATGGGCTCCGACGAAAGGGCCAGGTATCGCAAGTATGGATTACTTACATATATTGTAAATGCAATAGAGTGATTGTCTGTCTGTCTGCTATTCGCTTTTTACTGATTAGCTGATTGTTACGAAATTTGGTATAGGTAGATATAGGTTGAATCCCGGGGTCGGACAGAGGCTATTTTTCCCCAGAAAATCGTAGTCTACTTGGGTGAATTTGTATTTGTTCATCTATCTGTCTGTCCGTCTTATTACTATCTCTCAGTTTTAAGTATTCGCACAGCGCAATATCAAAACTATAAAAGCAATTCATTCCCAAATCCCAAGCTCTCATACCTAACTAAGCTTCCCAAGATTACAAATCATTTCATTCAAATATCATCATCATTTATTTATTTTATTTTATTAAATATATCAATAATATTATCATACAGCCAAATAAAAGGCAGTTAATTAGAAATCATACACATAATTATGTTCATATTTTAATTTTATAGTTTCGTAAAGACCATATATATTTTTAATAGATTAGTTTTCTGATACCAGTAAATTATTAGAAAAAAAGTTATTTCATATCTATTAATTATTATTCTTCTTAATATCCATATCTACTTTATTCAACAATATTATAAACATTAATTGTATTTGTGTTCACGCCAACCAATAACTAAGCTACTCAAATAAAATTAAATATCGATAAATCAATTGTATCAAATTAAGACATTATCACATCACTAACAAAAAATAAAATGTCTGCCGTCTAGCGTAGGGGACTCTATCTATAATAATAAGGCTCTACATCCTATTATCAACGTTATTACTATATACATAAAATTCAATTTCAACCAATACGTAAAAATTCCATTATCATGTATACAGATAAAGAAATATATACCTTATCATGTCGATATAAAGTATATTTCAGCATATAATGTTTTCAGTAGATATTGAACGCTACACAAAAAATATAAGGCAATATTTTGAAGCCGATTTCTAATTTATAGGGCGGGGGAACGGGATGTCATGTCAAAAAGGGACAGCGAAGCAACCAGTGAAGAGATTTTTTATTTTTTCTTTTGTCAAAGAAGAAATGTTTTAGTGTAGTCAGTTCTGCGAAGTTTTTGCCGTTTCTTACGGTTTTTTTGTAGCTTTTTTTGTAAATTTGAATTCCGCATAGATTATTATTTGTTTTGTTGCAAATTACAGTTTAGATTTCGAACAGTCTTGAAGTTTGTTAGTTTTTAAATAAAATAAAAATACCTAAATAGGTAAGTTTATAAAAATAAATTTAGATTAGTTTTTGCACATTGGCGCTTGACAACGAAATTTATTGCTATTTAATGAGGCAGACGCAATTTATCGAACCTACCGAGATTTGAAAACATTGAAATTTATCGTTATACTTACCTATCCCAATTATGTTTTTTGCCTGATTAAGATTTTGCCCTCGCACCTACCTATTCGGGACCTACCTAACTACCTATATAATCTAATCTACCTACCTATCTCAGATTCCGGGCACAACTTTTCATATCCAAACTAATATATAGGCAAGTGCGAAAGTATGTCTGTCTGCTACGCTTTCATGGCCCATCTTAACCAATTTTGATAAAATTTGGTACAGGGATAGTTTGTATCCCGGGGCATAGCACATAGGCTCACCATAAATTATAAATTCCCAATTTGTCCCTGCCGGTAATATAATCCGGGACCTCCCACTTATATGTCCACTGTGCGCACCACTGCATCAAAGAGGTCGTCATAATATTGGACATGACTACCTCTTTGGCTCCTTGGTGCAGTGATCAAAAGTCAAATTACGTTTGACTGCGATCTCACTTGACCCTTTTCAGTCTGAAGTTGCCCGCAAGACTCGTCGCAATAGCATATTTTCGCGCGTAGTACCTATGCACGTTAATTTCGATAGTCTGTGTGAGAGCTGCGCAAAGAAGCTATAAAACATTGGCTAGTCTCCGTTGACATTCCGCCAAAATTAGGCCATTAGGATAATTTATATCACGACTATTAGGTATGGCCAAAATTAGGTCACTAGGACAATTTATAAACTACGAATATTATTTTAACACATTATCATGTCCATAACTCAAAGTTTATTTTATTATTTTACAGATGCAGCAACCAGTGTATCAGCAAGAACAGCAAGGGTACGTTACCTCTACATTATAGGGTATTTGTAGGTACATGTCCAAATTGCCGCTGTCATGAATCGAACTTGGGACTTCCTATAGCGCTCGCTCATCACTGTGCCAGGGAGCCTACTAATTACTTATTATAATTTGTAACCTTTCGAGAAAAATTGTGAGCAACTTCTAGCTAAAACGTGAATCTGTTAAATGATAAATGATTTATTTATTTCATGGAGGACAACTTGTGCCACTTATGAAACGTTAAGACTCTACCACCGGTTCGGAAAGATGTTCTACTGAGAAGAACCGGCAAGAAACTCAGCAGTTGCTATTTTCATAGAAAATAAAAGTTTACAATACGTAGACAACACAACACATACGTTACAAGTACTTATTACACTGACTTGTGTTGCTTCCATGCTACTTTGTCGTTAATAAAATCATCGATAGTGTAATAACCTCGACTTAACAAATGCTGTTTAACACAGTCTTTAAATCTAAAATGATGCTATGCAAATATCTATGCTAATTTATCTTTCATAAAGCTGAGCGTTCACCGGTTCAAGCGTTGACACTTTTAGTTGTTATGAAGCGTTGAAACTTGACACTGTATATTTGCGAAGCATGTAAGTAAACTGCGAAGTTGTGAAACATTAACATTGCGTGTTTGCGAACGTTTTTATATCCTGTAGTTGCGAAGCATTTACACTGCATAGTTGCGAAGCTTTGACGCGGTAGTTGCGAAACATTGACACTGTGTAAGAAGGATTGTAACAACAACTTATTAAGGCTGCAACAGATTTATGATCAGCCCAATGCATTCGACAAGTCTCAGAATATTAGCAAACGCATGCGTTCCTGCAATTGGGTTGGGCCATTGTCTTATCAAGATACTACTTACTCATTGGTCATTGACCAAATCTCAAGGAGAGTAACTAGCTACTCGGTAGCCTAGCCTTATAAACCGGTGTGTAAAATAAATAATCATTTTGATCAACGAGTGATGATGCAGTCATAACCTTGAGGTCCCCTACTCCGGATCTAATAGACGGACGGAAGGAGTTGGGTAATCACCTAGCTAGTAGGTTCCCATCAATGTCCTTTTACCAGTTTTAACGAAGCATCATAGCGCAAATGTCAAAATGATTTTACGGTGAACACTTAATACTACATGATAGTAGTTTTTCTTGTTATTCACAGAGCTCAAGATCAGGGGCAGCAAATGGTGCTATGCCCCGTGAGGCTGGTATACGAGACACAGATGCTGGTGCAGCCAGGTGAGATCACTAGTCAATACGATTACAATAGACAATAGATTCATCAACATTATACAGCCTACAGGGTCTGTAAGCTCTGCAAAGAAGATAAAAGAAGGATTTATGCGGAAGAAGAGCTTTTTCTACGCCGCTGCTATTCCTCAGCGCTCCACTAATCCAGCTAGTCTTGGAACTTGTATTAATGGCTGTGGAAATCTCTTTAAGCGAGATTGAGTTTCTTCATAGGAGTGTAACATATTTGTATATCGTATATAGCACCAGATAGTGCTTGAATATGGAGCCTTAAGTATTTGTCGGTCTGTCTGTCTGTCAAGTCTGTATTTGGACTAAAAACCATTACAATCTAGGAGTCTAGGAGCCTCCAGTCTCCATCGTTCAACAAACTCGCTCATCATAGCTCGCTTAATGTATTTGGCCTGAGCACACCTGGCATAGAGCTGAAATAATAATATAAAACAATATTTCGAACTGCTCTATTTAATGAAATGTTAACGCATGCACGCACGCACACGTGTTAATTTAATATGTATTTTAATTGTTTTTTTTTCTTTCAGGTGATCAAATACATCCAAATCAAACGATACTTATCAATCCTCAAAACACTCCACCCTGGATACAAAACAGACAAGTGCAAAACCAAGTTATCTACGTTCAACATGTGCCAACGAATTATATGCCTCCACATCAACAACACATAGACCAGAATCAATTATATATCCCGAACTATGGTTATCAAAACGTGCCACAAATGTTTATTCAAAATCCACAAGAACAAATACGACCCTTGCAAATGATGCCAAATATGGTCCAAAATATGCAAACACTGCCAACAAACATGAATGCAATACAGAATCAACGAATGGTGTCAAATGTTGCACCAATGCAACAACAAGTAAACATAGTTAATACCCCAAATCAAAATAATATGAATAGACAGATAGCACCAAACCAAATAAATCCTAACGAACTCATGAATAAACCTCAAGAAATAACACAGCAAATTTACAGACACCAAATGCCACAGACTGTCCAACAAGAGCAAAGGTTTCCGATCCAACAAACAATAACTATGGTTCCAAATAATGTACAAAGTGTTCAGAGGGTACCTCAAACATTTGACCCAAATGTTAGCCAAATACGACCAATACAACAACAAACCAACCACAATGCCACAGACTGTCCAACAAGAGCAATTGCACCAAATATACAGCAATCATATCCAAATACAATGTTCAATGTTGATGAAAGTAGAAAATCTAATGCACCTGTAAATAAAGGAACCAATTCGACTAATTATAATGTAGTTAACCCTATTCCTACTGCCAAAAGTTTGCCTCAAACGTATAAACCAATACAACCGAGGACGAACCAAGTTAGAAATAACGCACCTAATTTACTTCCTATGCAACCCACAACAAGTATTCAAGCACAGCATACGATGCCAAATATAATATCCATGAATAATGTTCCTAGAAAAGTTATGCCAGTACCCGTATCAAATGTAAACACAACTCTTAGTAATATAAAAGTTGAAGGTAACAACTTTCAATTTAATAGGAAAAGAAAAAGTGAATCGCCTGATGAGGTTCATAGAAAAGTTTCAAATAATAGCCAAACAGAGGCTCCTATTATTATAAAACAGATACAAAACGAATCGTATAATATGAATAGTTCTGCAGACGTGGGCGTTAACACGAGTCCTGTACACCGGCCATCTGGTAGGATAACGATAAATAACATGCAAATAACTCCATTAAATCCTAATGGCCCCAATTCTAAACTAATAGAAGAATTGGCTAAACCAATCAGAAGTAACACACATAATGCACAGACAGAAGCTCAGAACGTTGTTAGAAATATGATTAATATAGTTCCAGAAAATGCGACTGAAACGATACCGACTGATAAGGAAAAGTTAGTAAGAAACACAGTTTATGTACAAGCTAGGGGTAGAATATTGACTGATAAAGATACTATTCCTGAACCACTTAAAATAGAAACAATTGCCAATAGCCCCCCATCCAATATAACATTGCCTACAGGAAATCCCAAAATGGAAACCGTAATAAACACTCCCGAAACAACAATTACGAAAATTGTAACAACAGTAAACAATCCAGAACCAAATATGTCTATGCCACTACTAAATGAAAACCAACCAGAACAAAGTCTAGACATAATTAAAGAAAAACCAGAAATTAAAAAGGAATTAATAAATACACGAGTAAAAATGCCAGGTAAACTTGAAGATGGTAAAAGTAAAGTTAAAATAGAAGTGAAACAAGAAAAAAGTGATAATGTTTCAATGGGGCCACCTAAAGAGGTTGCTAAAATTAAAACTGAGTGTAAAACTGAGGTAAAGGTAAAAGAAGAAACTTCAGCAGAGGTTAAGGAAGAGAGAGGCTACATATTAACGCATGTGCTTGGTGGATTTGTTATTCAAGAGTCCAATATTGCATTTCCGGTACGTAAATGTCTTATACTTCTCTATATTTTGTACTAAATGATTCCCGCGACTTCATCCGCGTGGATTAAGTTATTTTGATTCCCGCGGAAACTCTTTAATTTTCCGGGATAAAAAGCCCATGTCCTTCCCCGGGACACAAATTTCATCAAAATCGGTTGAACACATGGGCGGTGAAAGCGTAGCAGATAGACAGAAAGACAGATGAACAAACAGACACTTTCGCATTTATAATATTAGTACGGATATAAAGTAAAGCCTGACCCTCTAACTGAACATTACAAACTACATCATATAATTATCCGATTTATTAATCGTTTCACCAAAGGTTGTCTTTAATAGATTGCTTTAGCAATAAGACCGCCTTTGCACGTTTTTATGTAGTTTTACTACTTTTTCTTAACTGTATATTTATGTGTTTATTGCACACATAAATATCACCGATATCAAAATAAATAAATAATTTCAAACAACTATACTTAGTTTGTTCAAAAAAAATTGATTAGTTGTAGTATTGATGAATGAATATTCTAAATTACAGATACGAAAACCATTAAAAGAAAAGACTTTATTTAACAACACCGAAGAATCAAAGAATCTCAACAAAGACATGAAGCGGGATAGAGAGTTTGTAAAAGATAACAGTAAAATTCTAGATATATCGCATCTCAATATACAGGAATGTGAGAATATGGATGCCGACGAGGATGATACCAAAACAATTGATGAAAAAGGTAAGCAAAATCTAGACTAAAAATTATTGCCCAGGCCGAAAATAAAACAATTGACGGCTGACTAATAGTGGAAGGAGGCGCCAACCGAGGCCGTTTTAAGTAATGACATAACGAGGCCGTGAATTGCAGTTTCGCCCGAGACTTGTAATTTTCTCTAATTTGCGAGGAGACAAAATTTTTTACGAAAGCTTTTCTAAATTGCTGATATATGGCGTTGACTCTCCTAACACAGGCTAAAACCTTTACCAAACCGCTTGGTTAGTGTTAAATGGAAATAATTTGATTTCCTATTTTAATCATTGGCAGCAAAAAAAGAGCCATTGTACTCGTACATATTTTTTTTGTATGATTTTTTGTTTTTTTCCGAGCAAGCAGGAGAAAGTCACTTATATATTCAATGTATCTTGGCTGTACAGTATACCTACTGTATGATAATAACGTTGAAAAACCCTACTTATATCTCATTCTGAAAAAAAAAGTTTGGTAAAAAATACGCATACTTAACAAAAAACAAAAAAGTAACAATAAAGTAACATGTTTAAAACGAAAATATTTGATGTGAAATTAACCAAACGGACCTTACATTATTTATATAAATAAATATATTTTAAAGTTTTGTCACGGCGATCTAGTACATCTGCTATCGTTCTGTCCAAAATCCAAACACAAAATTGCTATAGCACTAGTTCATTACAATTTAATTTATTTGACAGGACTTCTTGATAATATAAAATATTTTTGTTACAGATAATCCGTTTAGACATTTGAAATCAAGTGAAGTCAGGACTTGGACGGTAAGCTTTTGTTTTAACAAATCTTTTAACTTTAATTGACACAATCAAGTCAATTAATTATATTTGTTGATTATTTGTTGTTGTTATATTATATATTATCGTTTTGTTGATTTTATAATATTATGTAACTCATTTTAGTATTGAAAAAAATACGTTTCAGTTAATTATATTTAGTTTGTTTAAATTTTTGTGAGATGATTCCCCATCCCAAACAATTGTTACGAAGCTATTGTTTTATAAGCAAAATTATCTAATTATACCCCTTTAAATATTTTTTTTTCACAGGCTGAACAGCTGGCAACACATTTAGCGAAATACAACTGGACGGAGACAGTGTCAGTGTTGCAAGATCACGAATTGGACGGAGAATCACTATTGCTAGTATCAAAGGCTCAACTAGTGACTATAGGCGTTAAGGAAGACCATGCGGAGATCATTTGTGATTTTGTTAAAAGTTAGGCGAAATACCCTCTGCTATATATCATAATCATTAAGAAATGGTTTGCCCTAGCTCTTATAAAAAAAGTGCAGTCTTTGTTCTCTATATACCTATTATGGATATAATTATGTAATTTTAGTAAAAATCGAATTTAAAATAAAGCGTGTGGTCTCCTTGTTGAAAGGCCATTTTTAAAGGACTTCTTCGATTAAGGAATGAAAACTAACATTTTAAAAGGTTTGTATTATAATCTGACAAACGACGTTGTTAAACTATTTGTCAATTTTTGTCGAGAAAATTAGACGCTTGAAATATCAGCCCTGCATACCTGAATAATAAAAAGTTATTGTTTAATTTAAGTTTTTAATACATTTTAAGTTATATTTACATAACTTTAAATGTAAAGTAAAGGGCTGATTTTTTAAAAATTGATTTTTAATCAGACAATTTTCATTATGTAAATATTATATTAGACGTATTTTAATTGTGATGCGTTTAGCTAATTAAGGCCGGTGGGCAAACAGCCTAATACAGAAAATGAGCTTGCAATTTCTATTTTTAAGGTAAAAATTAAGAATTATTAATATGAATAAAATCAATGAATGTACAAAAATGTGCTTTTATTGTATTAAAAAATATATTTTTCTGCCTGAAACATCGAAATATGCGTAATAAATGTGTACGATAAACTACGCCCTTTCGAATTTCCCGCGCTATACCTACTTATATTTTTAAGCACGACTACGTACGTACATTATTTAGCATAAAAATATTTTAAAAAAAAACAATGTAAAGCAACATAATCAAACATTTTATTGCTCTCAAATACAAAACATAAACAAAAGCGTAAAAAATCACCAATCGTAAAACAGTTGTCTCTCAAAGCACAACACTAATTTCTTCTCGGTGTCTTTCCCATAAAATTTACGACTTGAGCGAACGGCGCGAACTTACCGCGCCTGTTTCTTTTTTTTAATCCCAGTTCGGGCAAAATGTCATCGGACTCGGCCGTGGATTCCACGTTTTTGGACCCGACTTCCTCAGATACATCCGTATCGTTTTTCTCTACGTATTCGTCTCTGTATTTTCTACTGTATTCAGGCTTCACTAGATTCTCGCGATGGTGTTTAGGGTCTGGAGTACAGAATTTTGTCTCGGTGGGTTGACACATCAGTGTGTCGTAGAAATATCTGTCAGCGCGACCGTCGGCTTTGCGATCTTTCTGTTCTTCGTCTGAACTTTCGTTCGAGGATTGAAGATGTGGACTGCCTGGTGATGGCTTTCTGTGGAGTTTTGCACTGAAATTTAAAAACAAGCCCTGTTTTAGAGTTAGCTGTGTCTATTGTCTAAATGCCTGCATGGCGTGAGTATATTTTATTTATTTGATGACAGGTTAGTTAAATTATAAAATGAGAGACGAGTGGCCTAGTTGTGACGACGCATATCAGTACATTGCGATTGCTAAGCAACATTGACCCAAGTCGGTAACTGGTTGGGCGACCGAATTTGGCCTTTTCGTTCCCTCCATGCCTAGGAGAGCACGTTAAGCTGTCGATCCGAGTTTATTATCACTAAAATGATAATAGTCGTGTATATAATAAATAACCCACCGCATTTAAAACCTATCCCTAGAAAATCCTTGCTATTATGTGATTAATAGAAAGGGGTCAAAACCCTCGATAATGAGGAATACGATACAGAGAGAGAGAGAGAGAGAGTTCACAAAATCAAGAAAATGGTTCAGTTAATGGCTTGTTTCGAACACATTGCAACACATTTGCACACATTTCCGTGGTTTTTAGCTGTCGGCAAAAGGGATTTATACTATAATAGGTACTGCTTCAGTCTGTCTCACTCTAGGCCCTCACTTTTGCTATACACCTCCCATCTGTCAAAATTATTATCCTATAGACAAACCATAGACGATTGGAAATCGATATGAAAGTCATACCATCGTTTGGCGTCTCCAATCAACACAGGTATGATACCCTGGCGCGGAGACACCGATGGATTCGCGCCCACGGCTGCCGCTTCGTCTCCTATACCCTGAAAACATATAGGGAGAAAGTTTTATTACATTAGAGAACAGACTGCCTCGTTGGTCTAGCGGTTAGCGTAGTCCACTGCGGATCACGAGGCCCAGGATTCGATTCCCGGTGGGCATAAAAACTGTTAGGTATTGGGTTTATCGATTAGAAAATTCTCAGTGCCAGTCCGGAGTTGAAAGTTGGCGGTGTTTCACACCCGTGCCTCGCAGAGCACGTTAATCCGTCGGTCCCGGTTATCATCACTAACATGATAATAGTCTTTAAAGCCCACCAATCTGCATTGGAGCAGCGTGGTGGGTCCAAGCTCCAATTCCCTTTCTCCTATATGAGTGGAGGCCTGTGCGAACGGGACGTTAATAGGCTGTAGTGGTAATGGAAAAGAAACAGTTAATTTGGCATAGATGTAATGCCTCGTGCCTGGTGAAAAATTGGAGTTAGGTGTGCCAACTTCTTATGGGTTCTTACGGGTTAGACTTACAGACCCAATAAGTCTAGCAATTTTTTCTAATATGAAATGCGTATCTAAAGTGACATAGCTTGGAGTATAGCCGGCGCCAATCAAATAGAGGTGACACAGGCTACTTTGTATCCTGAAAAATTAAGGAGTTCCCGCGGAAATCATAAAAACTTAATCCACGCGGACGAAGTCGCAAGCAGCATCAGTATAATATTTTAAAAAAAGGTGAATGACTGACTGATCTATCAACGTACAGCTCAAACCGGGCAAATCGGGCTGAAATTTGGCAAGTACAGGTAGCTGATGACGTAAGCATCCGCTTAGAATTTTTGAAAATTTAACCCCTACGAGATTTGATGTTTGTATAGAAATCGAAACTAACGTGAGCGAAGCGGGCATTAGCTAGTTTTCTCATAAATCTAAGAAAATGAGTCTTTTATTTACTTTGCCAGCCATATGGAAGTAGCAATGGGTGACCCGTTCCACGTCGGCCCACGCGACCAGGTACCGCGCCATAGTAAGAGGGATCTTCGGCAGAAAGTTCGAATGGAACTTCCCTTGGCAATAGATCGTGATCACGTCTGTGTCCTTCACTTCGAAGATGATGCGGAAGATTGTGCCTGGAAGGATTGAGAAAATTACAAGTTGTGAATTTATTCAATTTTTATTAATTAACATACGTACTTAAACAATTTTACATTAACAATATTATGGATTTTTAGAGATAGAATTGGAAGGCAGATTCACGAAGCTGTCAAAGTAAACATTGGCTATCAACTAATAAGCAAAGGCAGCAATATTAAATAAAAAATCTTGTCTGAAGTGACCAATCCACTAGGATTTTCTGAATTTTCTATGTTCTGGGTATGTGGCATGTTACCACGTCAAAGATGTGCCGCCAAGCGATGTAGTGTTCTGGTGAGATGCTAGAGATTTTTTAGGGGTATGGGTTTAATATGCCACATCTATGGGAAACATTATAAACGTCTACCATTTTATGCATCACTAGCTGACGCCCGCGACTTCGCACGTGTAGAGTGAGGTTTTTGAGGAACTCTCCAATTTTCCGGCATAAAAAGTAGCTTATGTGTTATTCCAGACCATAATCTATCTCTGTGAAAAGATTCATTCAAAGATTTCATCTAGATCCGTTCACCTTTTCTGGCGTCTTTGAGTAACAATGTTTGTTACTCAATCACACCATCCATCCATCCATTCAACTTTCACACTTATAATATTTTAAAGAATAGTAAGTACAGTATAGAAGTATAGATTGCTTACCATTCACAGTCAAAGGCTACCTAGATTAAAAAACTGGGCTTTATCCTAGCGTTGGACAGTCACTAACCAGGCACAAACATATTGTAGTTAGTGTCGAGGTTCCCACTGCCGATCCACACACCGTTCCGCCTCGACAGCGATATGATGTTGTCGCGATGGAAGCGGACATCAAAGTGAAGAACTACGTCGCGAGGCTCCTCACCCTCTTGAGCGCAGAGGTTTACCGACATTCTGTGAAATAAAAGTAAGCGGTGATACGCTCGACTTTCGAGTCCCAGGTCGGGCTATAATTAAGTATTGGGTTTTTCTTACTAGAAATGTTGTCTTTCTTCTGTTTGGTTTCGTTTGTATTGTAAAAGAACTTTTTAAAATTATGTTGTCTTGACCGAATTACAGCCACGGCGCTGTCAATCTCCGCAGAGAACAATCAACTGTACGGGAGTGCGCTTACACAGGTGCACTCTCAGAGATCAGCTGTGCAGGACCGACGCGACGGCTTTACGGGCTGTTGCTGTACTACTTACATAGATAGATTAATAATTCATATAACTACTTACTATGAATTATTATATAATAACATGGAAAAATACGTAAAGGAATCTAATAAGGGTGAAAAATGTGAGAATGGGTTTACTTTCTTGCATTTTCCTTGATTTTTCCGCCGATTTCTATTCTATCACCAATCTTCAGGACTCCAGGAATATTGGCTGTGAATACGGGCATTTTGGAATCAAAAACAAAGAAAGAATATTCGCCCCAGCTCTATCCAGGTCAGGGCCGGTGATATCCTTGGTCATTTTGGACGAACAATTTATGCATAACACCGATTTGTGTATATTAAATTAATTTGTGTTTTCGGCGAGTTGTACCGACATTTGCCAGAATGACGGTTACGTTTAAATTATCTATGCTGGTATCCTTGAAGGTAGTTTTTTTAGCATTTATGTGCACAAGAAGTTTTTATATAAATATAAAACCGATTATATATAAGATTCTTCAGACAGTTTTATATCTTAAAAGCTAGTTCAGTGCTTAAACTGAGTTAGTATAAAGCAAATTAAATTAGTCACATGAGATGCCGTATAATCCATTAAACCGTGCCGTATAGTCCATAGTAATAAACTTTTTACCGGTTTTGGCACATCCTTACTAGAATCGTATTTCATAAAATCCAATCCATTTCTTACTCTATGAATTCATGCACAATTATTGCAACGTCAGAGGTGACATTTGACGTTATCAATGTCAAAACAATCAAATGTCATTTGATACGGAACAGCAGGGCGACCGCGTATCTTCTGCATCAATCATTGTTACAGTATCAATTGTTGTGATTGGCTGAATTTATGGTATTCTTGATGCGTCAATGGGTTTTGTCCAATAGTGGAAGAGTGTCAACCAATCAGAATTGATTGCGATCGTTACACTGTAGCTGTCAGAGAGACGCGGTCGCCCTGCAGCACAGAGACAAGTTATCACAGAGTACATTATGGTACATTATATTGCAAGTTAAAGTGTGGAGGTTTGTGCCGCCGTGTTTTTCATAAATAACCTATTTGTTTTATTTTATATTGTTAATTAGCACTAAAATTGTTATCTTTCGAGTGCCTTATCGTTCATTGTAAACTATTTTAAACCACAAAACAGGTGAGTTTTATACAAATTGTGACAGCCATATGACAAAATAGCCTGCCTTCTCTTGGGACTATATAGCTCCTAACTCGAAATTTAGCAACTTCAAAATAGTAAATGTAACTGAAAATTATTTTTCGATTACTAAGTACTTAAAAATATTATTTTCTACCACCACTTCTTTTCTTAATGGTTTAAGAGCCGGTTATACCTACTACGACCTTCACTGATCTGTTAACCAGATGAAACATATTTTTTATTTTTATTTAACAATAGATAAATATGCCTAAAATAGCTTGCCTAATCCTGACCAGGCTATTGTTAAATTAATAGTGTTAAATAAACATAATTAATTATTTTTTTGACAGGTTTATTGTAGGCTATACCATCGTGTTTGTTATAAAATTACCTATATTTTGATAATATAACTCAAGCGGTTCAAGTATATCCAGCTCTTAGACCAATACTAAAATTATAGGTAAATGCGAAAGTGCGTTTGTTTGTTGATTTGTTGTAATATTGGTTTGTTGATTTGTCCTTCAATTGTTAATAATTGAGCAACAGATCAACGCAATTTTTTGTATTGGTATAGATGAGTTTGAGGTTAAAAGAATGCTGAATACTTTTTAGATCAGGGTGCATTTAATAATCGTTATTTCTTCATAAACGTGAAAGTTTGTCTGTCTGTTTATCTGTTACCTTTCAACCAATCTTACACTTGTTGCACAGCACATCTGTGCAACAAGTGTAAGATTGGTTGAATCCTGGGAAAGGACATATCCTACTTTTTAACCTGCAAAATCAAAGAGTTCCTGTGGAATCTTCTAGAAATATACTTTTACATGCAGATGAAGTCACAGGCATCAGCAAGTGTTATTATAAAAGAAAAAGAAAAACCTTCATGCCTGAGTGTTCTTCATAATGTTCTCAAATGTGTGTGAAGTTGGTCAGCGTGGTGGACTATGGACTATGCACCTTCTCATTTCAAGAAGACACTTGTGCTCAGTATTGAGCCAGCCATGTCGATTTCATTTCATTTATTTATTAATTGCAAGATTTTATAAAGTATACATAAGATATTATAAAAACACAGGAGAAATTACAATCTGCCATGCAACGGCGCATAATTTTAAATATCTTAATTTCTAATATTTTTACTGCATTTTACTGCATACTCTTACTTTTGATATAAATAAATTGATGATGATGATAACTAATAATTATTTTCAGTCTAACTAATCATGGTGGTGTCAGAAACCCAACCCCCAGTGGAAGGAGACACAACCAGCAAGAAGGCTGCCAAGAAAGCTGCCAAGGCTGCTGAGAAACAACAGAAAAAGGCTGAGCATAAGGTACCACCACCACCACTACAGCCCATTAACGTCCCACTACTAGGCACAGGCCTCCAATCTCATAGGAGAGAGAGCACTGCTCCAATGTGGGTTGGCGGCCTTTAACGACTATTAACATGTTAGTGATAATAACTGAGACCGACGGATTAACACCACCAACTTCTGTACTCCGGGCTAGTACTGAAAATTTCTAGCCAGAAAGACTCAACACTTGATTATGGCCCGACCCGGAACTCAAACCTGGGACCTCGTCGGCCGCAGCTGAACATGCCAACCACTAGACCAACGAGGCAGTCATAGCATAAGGTACTGCTAGCTTCAATTTTAGGAAATGGTTTTTGAGCCCTTGATTGCAATCTTTCCTAATGGTAAGTGATAATGCAGTCTAAGATGGTAGCGGGCTAACCTCTTAGTATAGCTGTTAAATATTAAACCTAGGGCATCGAGCCCGGTTTTACCCGGACCGAAAGAACCCGGGTTTTCCCGGTTCTGAGGATTACAAAAAAACCCGGGTTTGATTTTTAAACCCGGGTCGGGTTTTTCGGTTTTTTCTACACTATAATATTATAAAGAGGAAAGATTTGTATTTTTGTATGTAACGAATAAACTCAAAAAGTACTGGACCGATTTTAATAATTCTTTTTTCATTAGAAAGCTGATGATGATGATTTCCTTTGCCGAGTTCGGCAACAGCGACTGAATCTCTGTTAGGTATTTGTATTTGAATAAGGGCTTCGTTCATGTGCCCTGATGTGACTTATGTACCCTATTTTAGCATGGAATAAACGGAGCATGGAGTGAGGACATGAGAGGGTACCATCAACATAATTGTAAGTAATATTGGAGGGTGGTCTACTTTTAAGTTGTTCACGGTAAATGTCCAGATCTAGCCTCCTTTTACTCTCGAATTCAGTGATATTCTGCTGAACCAAGTGCCTCCAACCCCCTCGGTTTTCAGCCAGACTTTCCCAAAGAAAGAAGTCGATCCTGCACCTAGTCATATGCCTCTTTTGCACATCTTTGTATCTAAGGAACTGACCGTCTTGTTTCCGCTTTCCGTCCTTCAATTCAGAATAAAAGATGCGCTTGGCTAGTCTTTCGTGGGGCATTCTCACAACATGTCCGCACCAACGCAATTGTCGCCGCATAAGGTATGCCTCAATGCCACTGACTTTTGCCCGCCGCAGCACGTCTGTGCTCCTAATGCGGTCAGACCACTTGACGTTTAGGATGTCACGAAGACATTTGAGGTAAAACCTGTCCAGAATACGAATATTCTTGCGATAAAGCGTCCAAGTCTCAGCGGAATAAAGAAGATTCGGTAATACTATCGCCATGTACACATCTATTTTCGTCCTCAGCTTAATTCCGTGCGATCGGAATACCTTCTCTCGGAGTTTGCCAAATGCTGCTGAGGCAGCACAAATTCTACTTGTTATCTCCGAGTCTATGTCCCCTTTAGATGTTAGGGTGCTTCCGAGATATTTAAATTTGTCAACCTGCTTGAGCTCAGTATCTTGAAGTGATACCCTCAGTGGAGCTTCAACCGATTCCACGGTGTTCATAGCCATTTCTTCTGTTTTTGCGATGTTAATTTTTAGACCAAACTTCACACATGAATTATGAAGGTTCATGACAAGCTCTTGTAGGCCGTCTGAGGTATCCGCCATGAAACACAAATCATCTGCATACAAGACTTCTGTGACAAGATCGTAAGAGACTTTGGTATGGGCCCTTAAGCGCCTCAAATTGTACAGCTTACCATCTATACGATAACGACTAGATACACCTTGAGTGTTACATTTTAAGGCATCGTTGACTACTACGAAAAAGTACAAGGCAAAAAGTGTAGGTGCTAAAACGCAACCTTGCTTTACTCCACAAGTAACCGAAAAGCGCTCAGATTCCTCGCCTTCTACTGATACAAAACAGCTCATATTATCGTGTAACAGCCGTAACGCTCTTACAAACTTTTCCGTACAGCCAAGCTTGTCGAGTACCATCCACAAAGCCTCACGAGGCACACTGTCAAAAGCTTTCTCGAGGTCTACAAAACAGAGAAACAAAGGCTGACACTGTTCTCTGCTCTTTTCCTGTAATTGACGAATCGAGAAAATTGCTTCGCAGGTACCTCGTTTGGGGCGAAACCCAAACTGGTTTTCTGGCAGAATTCTTTCCGAAATTCCAACTAAACGATTTAAGAGAACTCGAGCAAAAATCTTCCCAGGGGCTGATAACAGCGATATACCCCTGTACGAGTTGCAATCAGCACGATTACCTTTGTTTTTATACAACGTGCAAATTTTGGACACTTTAAAGTCTTCGGGTATCCACTCTTCATCCCACATGCGTGAGCAGAGCTCCCAGACTTTAGATTGCAGCCCATTCCCGCCATATTTAATGAGTTCTCCAGGAATTTCGTCTACACCAACAGCTTTTTTGTTTCTTTGCTGTTTGATTGCAATAGTCACCTCACTGAGTGTAAGTGGACTATTCAAGGACATATCTTTAGGGTGTTCAGGCAAAGATCTAATGTAGTCTAGATCAGCTAACCGATCGACGTTCAGCAGGTTATTAAAAACATTATCACTGAGTAACATAGGCTATATTTAGTACTAGATTACTATAGAAATCTTTAGAAATTCCTATTAAAACCAACCGAAGGTGTAAAAAAATTAGCCATAAAATGTCTTTCATCGCATACGCTGCGAAGAGTATTAATGATAGGACAAAAAAATGTACGACAATATTATAGAATATATCAATATCTACAAAAAACTTCGCGAGACTATGTGTCTAACTATTGTAGTTACGTCACTATAACTACTTTTTTACATTTAACAAATACCATTTATAAATTTTTATCCAAATAAATAATTTAATATTCAAGACTGTCTCAATACCTGATGATTACTTTTTGAATTATTGAAATCGGACATTCCATTCAAAAGATATCATGAAATTAAAATAAAAATTGCAGATATTATTTTTATTAGCTTTTAAATACAATAAGTACATGTTACCAAAATAATTCATTTATTGTTAAAACTAATCTCTGCAAGTCTGTGATTAAAAAGACTAGATTACTTACTAAGTTTTAAGATATTCTAAAGAAAAAATTAATCTTTAACACTTTTTTAAACATTAAAACTGGTTTTCATATTTGTAAAGTGATGTTTCATTTATTTAAATTCTTCCTCATCCTTTATATTTTATATTCATTGTAAGAAATCGATATATAAACGCCGATTAGTGTATTTAAAAAAATTTCAATAAAAAGATCGAAATGCTCGAAAAAACCGGACTACCCGGGTTTTGATTACTCTTAGACCCGAAAACCCGGGTTTTTAAAATTGAACCGAGTTTCGATGCCCTAATTAAACCATACCCCAAATCGGTTTCAAGCATCATACTGGAATGCTAAATCGCTTTGTGGTACGTCTTTGCCGGTAGGGTGGCAACTAACCGAGGCCAAAGCTTTCGCACACCAGGTAAAATTCGGAAATTATAAATGACCCTGCCGAGGATCGAACCTGGAACCCCGCATGTTAAGACAACAGTGCTCAATGCTGTGCCAGGTAGGTCGTCAAAAAAGATACTCCTAACCTCAATTTTAGGAAACGCATAGATGCCAAAAGGCTTTGTGTTTGGGAAAAGTTACCTATGTACTTCCCCAGGGACATAACCTACCTCTATACCAAATTTCATCAAAATCTGTTGAAAAGATCTGTTGAAAAGATGGTTTGTCAAAGTGTACCAGACAGAAAGACACTTTCGCATTTATAATATTAGTATGAATAAAAAGCAAAGCATTTTTTTTAAAGGACTTATAGTGTATTAGATGATGCCTGCGACTTTGGCCCCGTATGTTATTGGTTTTTAGATTCCCGCGACAACTCTTTAAGGGCCCATATATGGATATGATGCTTTCCCAGGTACCATTTATAGATAAATGGAATAACAGCTGTTGGGATATTATGGTATTAAATTAAAGTTAATTTATTCATCTCTAGATAATAAAAAATGCACACTCTCATACAAATTATAGGAATAAATACGTTTTTACGAACGCAAGAACTGCTGAAAATGGCGAAAAATTGGGTCTGGATAGGAACCCATAAAGCTAGATCAGCTACATATTTTAACTTGAAAATAACAACAGAGTGAGGCTTATATAGTCCTCTACCCAAATGCTGGAACATTATGCATCCAAATAAATACTTTGTCATTTATTCACAATGGTGTCACACAAAAAATTCTTCATACATTTTTCTATGGAAAGAAGCCGGCCGCTTAGCGTTTGGCGCTCAGTACGCACTACGCGCTGAGACGCGCTCATGGACGGGTGGATGTATCGCTTTTTTGCACGAAATTGATTACGACATAATGAACACCGTGTTGTATGCTGCGCTTGATAAAACTTGATATTTTTAACCGACACAAAGAAGAAAGTTCTCAATAGGCATGATGACTGATTTTGAAAAATGGTCAGATTATGTTCGGAAGTATCTACTATATCGAAAAAATATCTTATTTCAGCAGAAAAATAAGGTTTAGTAGATAAAATTGGCATTTGAAATTTAAATTTTAAAAATCACGCCAAAACGCTCGCGGGTGTCATGGCGTCGTTTGTGACGTCACTATCGTTTTTATGTATGTACTCTAATGTACTGCGTGCAGTAAACAACAAGTCTTCGTGCAACAATTTAGATATTTTGTGTGAATAATATGAATTCTAAAGTGTGTATGTAAGTAGTGTGCGGTCCCCCAGTGTGATAACACATCAAAATTAACTCCAAACAAGTTATTTATCTAAATTCTGCTATTTATTTCTGCGAAGACCACTTGACGTAAGTTTTTGCTTTATTCTTATACTAGCTGATGCCCGCGACGTTCCCGCAGGAACTCCTTAATTTTCCGGGACAAAAAGTCCATATAAATCTTCCTCTTAAATCATTCTATCTATTAAAAAACCGCATCAAAATCCGGCGTAGTTTTAAAGATCTAAGCGTACATAGGAACAGACAGCGGGAAGCGACTTTGTTTTATACTATGTAGTGATGCTGTTTTGCTTATAGCACAAATAACTGCAAAAAGTTAGATGCGTGCCAAGAATCGAACCCCAGACGCCCCGAATAGGAGGCAGACGTCATATTTACTGGGCAATCACCGCTCATATTAAGTTAGACGGTATAGTTTTAAAAAACAACATTTCATTAACATAACCTCTAATAACTAAGTACCATGAAGTGCTTAATATATAAAATAACAGATTTTACGGGTTTAGGACCTATAAATTATTATGTTATTATTATTGTACTTACATGGAAGTTTTGACGTTGCGAAATTCTGCTAAACAAAAGTCTTTGTTTGATGCAAGATACTCAACCAACATCAACAAATCAATCCTGGGCAAATTAGAGCTAGTAGCTTTGGTAAATCCTTGATCCCTGGCTAAGGATTTTTAATTTCTTGATTTTGGATTCGGTATAACAAAGCTAGATTATGGAAATGATCTTAAGGAAACAAAGAAACACGAAAATACTTGATAAACATTTCAAACACCTGTACTTATAGAGATTGTTTGCCGATTGTCAAAGCTCGAAAACAATTGTGACGTCATTCGCTTCAGTGGTGTTTTATACAATATGGCGGATTGCTGTATTTTATAGTTTTATTTTATCAAAATAAATAACAATCTCACTCGAAATAGAAAAATGAATAAGTTTTTTATAATCCATGAATCCTATTTCATTACATAAATTCATAATTTCATCGATTCTTGGATACTGTCATCATGCCTATTGTACGCGTTTTTTTACCCGATTACGGCAAAGCCAAAAGGAACGGGTACGATCTTAGGAGTCTATGTATGTTTATATGTGTGTGCGTGCGTGCGTGTGTGTGCGTGTGTGTGTGCGCGTGTGTGTGTGTGTGTGTGTGCGTGCGTGCGGGTGTGTGTGTGTATGTATGTTGGATGTATATATGTGTGAATGTATTAATTGAAGTCTATGTCACTCCAAGTCCAGGGCCATAACTACACTCAACTATTACTATAGCCAACTATAGTCTATACCTATGCAAAAAATTAGGTCAATAGTCAATACGTTACTTTGTTACGGCGTGATTGAAGAACAATCCTACAGACAAACCTACTTTTCACAATAATTTTAGTACGGTAAGCGCCATTTTGAAATTCTTTATTATGGTACCAATTTCATTCAAAATCGATATCCTGGGGTTTCCTGGGATCACAAAACAGAAAACTTTACCCAAAATTTAAAATAAGTCAGCGCCATTTTTAAATTCTTTGAATGAATGATATTATGTTACTTTTTGTTTTTTTTAATCATTATTTTACAATCTCGAAAACTCAGTATTATTGTGACCGCGAGTGTTGTATCGGCACATAAATATTTACCGCGGCCAAGCGCGGCGCGGAAGGTGGCGTGGAGGCATACATAAGTGCTAATTCTCAGATTTCGTGCAAATCGGACGAAAATGAGAGAATTTTTAAAATGTTGAAATTGCTGATCCAAACCAAAATATAGGTAAAATTAGACATAGTCACCAAGTTATAATGAATTGCACCAAAGGATTTCCAAGATAAATGCATTTGAAACTTTATGTCACTGAAGGTAATGAGATCTGCTGTGCTAGTAATGATTTTGGTGAGGAAAGCGTTGATATTAATGTGATGTTAATGAAATGAAACTTCACCTCCAACAATAAACCCATTTTTATTAATCAAATACATACATAATTTAATAAATATATTAGCAATAATCGAAAATACTGTCGCAAATTCGCAATGCTTCGAAAATTTTAAGACAACAACCAATAATATTGCTAAAGGGACTCTTATCTTTCTTATTTAATGCTTCAGAACCCTCTTTTAATTGTTTTGTAAGATTTTTTTCATATATTAATCTCTTTTTCACTTTTCTTTTTTACCCTCATTTATATTATTGTCTATTAGGCCTATCCTATTACACTGCACTCTTTACAGGTCCCTGTGGTAAGGGTGGCCGCTAGATAGATCATCGCTTATTACACAGCAATAAGGACCAATTTAGGGACCCTTTCTCTCTAAATTATATTACACTACACTGATTCAAGTGTAAGGGTCCCTGTGAAAGGTGCAGTGTAATAGACCTATAAAGCGTCCACCTTACTTTTTGTTGCTTGGTTCTCTTTTTGAGACTTTTTTTTCCAGTACTTTATACAGCCTTCTCTGTATTTGATTTGTTTCCATTAGCGCTTTTTCAAGTTCATTTTTTTAAACATCTTTTTTGTTTATGTGTTACGTATTCTTTTCAACTTTTTCTTCTATATTCTTGTCAATCGGTACATAAAATGTTTCGCTCTTGTTCTTTTTCTTTCATTGTCGATGGTCCACTAAAGGTCACTCTTTCTTATTTTTGCTGTATGCTTTTTTAAATTTTCATGCCTATTTTTCCTTTCTAGTCGTTATTGTCTTGGAGTCATGTCTTTAATAGATTCAATTTTCTTTTCTTATTTGCGTTTTAAATATCTTAGTCTTTTTTTTCTTTCTTTCTCGCATATTTTTCCGGATCCTTCTTTAATTCTTCGTATTTTTGTCTTTTGTAGTACCTAAAATCAATATGGTGTTATATTCATATTCAAATACGAAGCACAACGATTTTAAATAGTAATTAGGTTAGTTGGTACAGTTTGTATTATACGACTTGGCCGTCAAAAAAGTACAGCAATATTTACTGAAAAATTCATCATTTCCTTCAGTTCAGCATAATTACCTTCAATTTTAAAACTGAAGGTAAATGAAGGTAATGATAGTGAGGGAAGTGAAATTTTGGCATTTTTACCAATTTATCAGCGTACTTATTTTAAAAAGCAATAAATATAAATAATAAAATACATACTCACATCGTTTAAAGTTCAATAAAGAAGATAAAATTAGTAAGAAAAACTAGTTACTTATCCTAAAATGATTACGACGGTAAAGAGTGATTAATCGTGACAAACACCATCCTCGGACATTTAAACACGAAAATAACTTTGTTTCAACAAGCGCACGGCCACTGTCTGGGACGTGCCTAGATAGATTGACTAGCACTTAGCATGGGGCAGAGGGGAAAGAAGTGCAATAAGTACACTGCAAGGATATTTTGGAATATTAGTTTTTATCCGTGACAAACTCTTGTTATTTTTTTATAAATGAATAAAGGGATTCGTACGTGTGAATATGCAGTTATATTACTCCTCATAGTGTAAGTTATAATGTGTGAAAAATTTAAGCTCGTTTAAAATTGGTATCTTGGAAAATCATAATGATGTATCCTAAGACTCTTGTTTTCCCCCCTGAAGGTGCTGAGTTTTAGATATGAAAATCGTGATTTTTTTAATAATCTTTTATGTTACAATTTAGATTTTTGTGGCACTCTTAGCTGATTATATGAGAGTTCATTTATAATGCAATTCACATTTTTAAAGTAATTGGTTATTTTTTTATTCGAATTGAAATGCGATTTGCACGAAATCAGAAAACTAGATAGTAAATAGATAATCATCTAATATTTTCAAGTAACAAAATTGTTGTAGTTGGCTATAAAATCGAGCGTAGAGCGTAAGAGCTATACGAACTTGCAGAAATATATTGTATTGTGGCGAGTTAAATACCTACAGATTTTTACTATAGGGCCTTAATTTTCGGGATAGATATAGCCTATGTCCCGGCATGTAACCTATCTGTGTACCGAACTTCATAATGAAAAGATCGGCCGTCAAAGCGTAGCAGACATACAGATAGACAGGCACACTTTTGCATTTATAATATGTATTTGTATGTATTCTACATTTCTTTTCAGGGAGCCGCAGTCCAGAACGAGCCATCAGAACCGGATATATCAGAGGGGAAGTATGGAGTTCTGAAACTGATACAATCAACTGGTGAAAATAGAGACAGAGTGTATGTTGATGTGAAAGACTTGGGTGTCGCTTTAGAAGGCAAAGATGTGTGGGTTAGAGGTAAGAAGATTTTAAAGTTTTTACTCTGGCACTCAAAGGGCAAAAACGTAACATAGACTACTATAGTTAGTCAAATCAGTAACTTTTTCAAACGTCAAAACGCGCCACTAGTATGGGATTTTGTATGAAATACTGAATTGTGGGTTGTGACTTCATAAACTAAAATGACAGCTCTATTTGTATTGTATTATATGCGTCGTATTCCTCATTACTGAGGTTCGTGACCCCTTTCCATTAAATAAATAAATAATCATTTATTTGAAAGAATATTTGTAGGTACATAATGTTGTTAAGATAATAATCTGTTCATAAACATTCAACAAAATTAATAGTGTGCAAATATTATATAATTAGTAGGTAAGTTAATTAATTAGTTAGGATTTCAGGTGAAAAATATCAATTAAATTAATTAAATTCAATATAAAATAAACTAATGTCAGAGAAATTACAGGAAATCAAAATCAAATAAATTATACAATACCATTTATCAAATAATGGTAGGAGTTTTTCGGGATAATAATGCGGTGGGTTCCCACGCGCGCCTACGTTGCTTAGCAATCGCAACCGACTGATATGCGTTGTCACAACTGGGCTACTCGTCCTTCAATTTATATTGCTATCCCTTTCATAACACTCCCTGCGGTAAGGGGCAGCTATAGATTTGGAGATGCCAATAATCCAAAGTTTAGTTAAGATTAAAAGATTGTGTTAAATGGATTTGGCTATAATGCCACGTATTTAAATTAATATTTGTCATAATAACTTGTTAGAGCAGGAAAAAAGCAATGCTTCTCAACATTGTTTAAGGATAACGAAGCAATGTTTATATGTAGAACGTTCACAATGTTCGCAGCTCGTCTTCAAACATCACGCGGAATTGGGAAGCAATGCTTCGCCGTGCTTCGACAGAACTCCAGTACGGTGCAACTTCTGATGCGGGTCAGCGACAGAGTCAGCAAACAGATGGTCAAGTTTACCGGGAAGTGAGTTTACTGAAATACTAGTTGTCTAGCCCTGAACCTAGAACCGGATTACAGCGCCACCTACCAATCCAATTTTGAATATCTAAACTTCAAAACTAATATTATAAAGAGAAAAGATAGATAGATAGATGAACTTGCACACAATTAAAACCACCACTACCACTACCACTATAGCCTATTAACGTCCCACTGCTGGGCACAGGCCTCCACTCTCATAGGAGAGAGGGAATTAGAGCTTAGACCCACCACGCTGCTCCAATGCAGGTTGGCGGGCTTAACGCGTACTCCGAGGCACGGGGGTGAAACACCGCCAACTTCCAACTTTGGGCTGGCACTGAATATTTCTTAATTGAATAACCCAATAAGTACCTAACAATTTCTATGCTCGACCGGGAATCGAACACAGGACCTCGTGATCCGCAGTCGACTATGCTAACTGTGGTAGAGTCGTAACGTTTCATAAGTGACACAAGTTGTCCTGCATGAAATAAATAAATCATTTATCATTTATCATTATCATTATCATTTAACCGCTAGACCAACGAGACAGTTGAAAACAAAAACAATTTAATCAAAAACAATAATCAAAACAAAAAGATAAAAACGAAAAGGCTGCAAAAGCAGTCTTATTGCTAAAGCAATCTCTTCCTGACCTTTAAGGAGAGGAGATTATAAAACAAGAGCGCGGGATAGTGCAAAAACTAAACATTAAAATATATAATATATATACATACACACATACATATATACATATAAACATAAATGCTAAATAATTCTAAGTTAAAAATAAATAATAATTAAAAAATAATAATTCCATATTGAAAGATTTATTAGATGGTTTGTTTGTTTGTAATGGATAAGCTCAAAAACTACATTACCAGGGAGTAACATAGGCTATATTTTATTTTTAAAACTAGAGATCCGTACGAATATTGCTATAATGTGAATTAAGTCAGAAAAAGTCGTCTCATCTGAGGCGTGCGCTGCGTAAATAGTTAAAGTTACACAAAAAACAATGTTTGGTGGAATTGTTCCTCTTAAAAAGTTATAAAAAAAGTCCGCGATATATCTATCTTTTAAGGTTGTCACACAATAACCATTTTTATGATATTCTAATTTGGTCCAAAAAAAGCTTTACTTTCGAAGGTGTTTTGACTGACATAGTATTCATCCTTATCAAAATAAAATTGTTGGTCATCTCCATTATTTAATATAAAGCAAATTCGCCCTTTATACCATTTAATTTAGATGAATATCATAGAAATAATGTGAAGTGCAACTGAAAATGATTAAACCGCGGCCGCGGGCTTGGTTGAATGATTTTTTAATGAATAATTGTTTTTTAAGTATTTGAAGTGTGACTTTGGCTAGAGTTCCTTCATTATCTTGAACTTTCTTTTTTAACATGGTAAGTGATGCAGTCTAAGTTGGTAACGGGCTAATCTGTTAGGGGTATGGTAGTTATATTAAACCCATGCCCCTAGTCCGTTTCTACACGACATTGTACCGGAACGCTAAATCGCCAGACAAATTTTGCGGTTTTAAACGTGAATAAAGTTTTCAAATGCGTACGACAAAATTGCGGCAAAATTCGTCGCCAGCTCTCCGACTAAGTGTTGCAGAGGGAGACCTAAGCCTCCTTAATTTTTGTAGCATAACAAAAGAGTCGATAGTGGACATATACGCCACAGTTGTGAAGACCTCACCAGCGGTGGAGTCCTGTACCGTACAGGACGTGGAGCTCGCAGGGCTCCAAGTGTGGGTAGTGTCCAGTGCGAAGCCCCAACTGCCTCTGCAGATAGAAGACGCTTCCAGACCGGAGACCGATGTGAGTTCACCGTTTCTCGTGTTACCATAATAGTTCAGTTTAGGAACACTCATATTGTGTTGCTTCGATCCTATCCCGCAGCTTTCTTTGGCCTTAGCTCTAATTCAGATATCGACTTATCTCTTTATCTATACTTACTGAGTAGTCTATACTATTTGCTATACTATCTATACTATTTACTATACTATCTATACTATAATATTATAAATGCGAAAGTTTGGATGTATGTATGGATGGATGGATGGATTGTTACTCAATCACGCCAAAACGGCTTAACAGATCTGGGTGAAATTTGGCACAGAGATAGATTATATACTGGAATAACACGGGTTTCTTTTTATCCTGGAAAATTAAAGAGTTCCCACGGGAACCGAAAAACATCAATCCATGCGGACGAAGTAGTATAGATAGTAAGTAGATAAATTATAGATATTTTGCTGTAAACTGCTAATAATTGCATGCCATATTTGATAGTACAATGATTCCAAATGCGGAAGAATGCGGGAACCCATCGCAATATTTGATAGAACAATGATTCCAAATGCGGAAGAATGCAGGAACCCACTGCTATATTTGATAATACAATGATTCCAAATGCGTAAGAATGCGAGAACCCACCGCATTATTATGCTAAGAAAACTCCTACCATTATGTGATTTAAGAAAAGGGACGTGACCACTTTCCATTCTGTCCATACCCTCAGTAATGAGGAATACGACGCAAAGAGAGAGAAAGAGATTCCAAAAAAAATGTAATTCTTGCGTATTTTCATGCGTATTTTTGCAAAAAATACATATCTTATAAAATAAGGCATTTATTTTGTCATATCATTATACAAAATTTTTATTTTAATTTTATCCTATCATCTTTCAGGACCCCGAGGGACTCAAAATCCGCGTCAACCAAGACACTCGTTTGGACAACCGTGTGTTAGACCTGCGTACTCCGGCCAACCAAGCCATATTCAGACTCGAAGCCGGTGTGTGTAGACTGTTCAGAGACATTTTGACTAAGAGAGGTAAGATGTTTATATAGATAACACACACATATACACACACACACATACACATTCACACACATTCACTTTTTGAAATTTACCTTCGTATTCTAATGATGTAGCAGTTTTTCATTGCCTGAAAACACGGATAAAACGACATTTTCTAAAAATGAATCCTAGCTAGATTGCTAGCTTCATTTATCGCCCCCCCCCCCCCTGCATACTAAATTTAATGTGGAGCCGTTTCCGAGATTCAAATTATGTATAACAGATACATGTGAAAGATTGCTCGTTTAAAGGTTAGATCACTAACGATAGTTTAAATGTTTATTACAGGTTTCGTAGAAATCCACACGCCAAAGATAATATCGGCGGCTTCGGAAGGCGGCGCTAACGTTTTCACCGTCTCGTACTTCAAGTCTTCGGCTTACCTCGCCCAGAGTCCACAGCTGTATAAACAGATGGCGATCGCGGCCGATTTTGATAAGGTTTGTGTGAAATTATAGGTTTTACTAGCCGTTCGGGGGCTATCGGCAAATATGAATTTAGAATTATAGGTTTTAGATGTATTAATGAAGTTATAGGTTTCTATGAAATTCAAGGGTTTTGTCTTGTGAAAGCTAAGTGCGAAATCGCGGCAAATAAAAAAAATTGGGTATATTAGAAATACACACTCGGTGAAATTTTCAACGGCCTACTTGTTACGGTTCTGGTACTTGGTAATTTGGTCCCTTTTGCGCCCTTTGTGTATTTAACGCTAAAAAGTATGCAAAAACCCCAAGTGTACACTTGGGATGTTGCCTATGTCAAAAATAAATGACTTTTTCGCGATTATTAAATAGAAAAATAGTGAATAATAACGTCTTTTAGGATCTTCTTCTTCTTGGTGATGCGGCTTTGCAGGGCTCTGTAACGAGACCCAGTATCACTTTGACCTCTGCCGATCTATTGTGATTGCCACTATCTAAAGTTCCTGACTAATACTGCTTGCTGCTAGAAACAACAGCAGCTTTTGTCACTTGATCCACGCGGACGAAGTCGCGGGCATCATCTAGTTAAAAACTGATGCACAAGTGCTTAATTTCTTTTTTGTAGGTGTTCACAGTGGGAGCGGTGTTCCGAGCCGAAGACTCCAACACTCACCGTCACTTGACGGAGTTCGTCGGCTTGGACCTTGAGATGTCTTTCAAGCATCACTACCACGAAGTGTTGGACACTATTGGACAGACCTTCACTGACATATTCCGAGGACTACAGGACCAGTGAGTAAAGTATCTCTAGGGCTCTAGCTTTAGGTTAGGTTAATCATAAAAATATGAAGGAAAAAACCTATAAAAAATGGGTCGTAATTCAGTACAAATATGGTTGTATTCTTAGTTGCAAAGATATATTTCGCGCATTTCCTAGTGATAAAAAAGCCTATACGTTCGACGCCTTTAAAAATTAAAAAAAAAATATGTGTAAGTAACTATGTGTTTGGGGTAAATATAGGAATGGGGTAACTATAATATTGAAAATGGGAGTAAAATAATAATAATATAATAGAACGTCGAGATGTCGTTCAAGCATCACTACCGCAAAGTGTTGGATACTATTGGACAGGCCTTCACTGATATATTCTGAGGGCTACAGAACCAGTAAGTAGATTAGTAGGTTAATCTATATATATATATATATATATAAAAGCGAAAGGTCACTGATTCATCACGATATCTCAGGAACTATAAAGCATACAGACTTGAAATTTGGAAGATAGGTTCCTTCAATGGTGTAGACGGCCGCTAAGAAACGGTTTTGAGAAAATTCACCCCTTAGGGGTTGAATACTATGAAATAGTTTGGACGTCGAGATGTAGTTTTCGATATGTTTGCAAGATGGCAACCTTCAGCCATAGAGAAGGCAGTAGGCGCAGTAAATGTATCAAATGTCATTTCTGAAAGTCACTGTCAAAATAACGTGTTTTTCTTTTGAAAACGTCAAAATATATGAATCCGCCATTGTTACCCACTCATGTTTAGTGTTGCATATCGTGGAAAGATTAAATAATTTCACCACTGAAATTACGACGAATTCGTAGATTTGAACGATCAAAACTGGTCTAGTATTTTTTTTCTTTCATTCCTCATTAAAAGGATCGGACCCACGCCCCATACAAACCTGAACCGTCTCCTTTCAGCCCGATCCGTCTAGTGGTTTGGGCTGTGCGTTGTTAGATCAGTCAGTCAGTCACCTCTTCGGCACTTGGCGATTTTTTTTAATTGCTTGATAGGCTTGCGCTTCTCTACAATCATGCTTAGTGCAAAGCAATGATGAGGTCTAAGTTGGAGCGCGCTTGCCTAGAAGATGCCTATTCACTTTTGCCATGAAGGCACCTGAGTTAACTAAAAATGTAATGATAAATGATAAATGATTTATTTATTTCACGTAGGACAACTTGTGTCACTTATGATACGTTAAGGCTCTACCACCGTTTCGGAAAGCTTTTCTACTGAGAAGAGCTGACAAGAAACTCAGTAGTTGCTACGTATACGTAACGTTACAAGTATTACACTGACTTGTGGGCCACTGGATGCGAGGCCGGTTGCTTCCATGCAACTTTGTCATTTAGAAAATCATCGATACTGTAATAACCTCAACTTAACAAATGCTATTTAACACAGTGTTTAAATTGATGTAATAGCAAATCCAGAAACTCTTTTGGAACTATGTTATAAAAGCGTACACTGAAAGAGATGAAAGACTGCGCGCGTAAAGAGATGAAGTCATCCATATATATGCAGGTACTAGATGGGCCCTTGTATAGAAAAATGTTGGGCGTCCGACTTGTGGTGCATGCCCGTCACCTGTATAAGCTTGTCATTATCCCCGCCATAGCGCTGTCCCGCTTTTCAGAGATGGCGTTAGTAAAATAAGTCTACATTCTTTGTTTGACAGGGCTCGTTTATGCGAATTGAGGTCGTTGGACGTAGTCGGTTAAAAATAAAAAAAATATTGTCACCAGGTACGCATCAGAGATCGCGACGGTGGGTCAGCAGTTCAGAGTGGAGCCTTTCAAGTTCCTCGACCCCCCGCTGAGGCTGGAGTTCCCTCAGGCTATTGCCATGCTGAAGGAGGCTGGTGGGTTAAATGTTCATATTCATTTATTTTGCACTATCTGATGCCCGCAACTTTGTCCGCGTGCAATAAGTTTTTGAAGTGAAAACCTCCGACTTTTTGGTAGGGGGTAAACTTGTGGATTCGCGTCACCGACATGCTCGCGTTTTTACGAAGACAAAAGGTCTTAAATGTAAATGTACTACATTCGAAATTAAACTCTAATGCCTTAGAATTAAAGTTTAATTTTTTTGTACAAGACCAGTTTCAAAAAAAATGATTAAAATAAATCGTTTTCACTTCTATCGGCAGTCCCTATGGCTGCCAATTATTTTTATTCCCACGGGAACTCCTTATTTTTCCGGGATAAAAAGTAGTCTATGTCACTCTCCAGGTCCTCAACTATACACATGCCAAAAATGTCGATCTGTTGCTCTGTTGCGACGTGATTGAAAGACAAACCAACAAACAAACACTAATATTACTACAACTAACACACTTATATTAGTACTTATATTACCCCATACAACCTCACAAACTTCACCTCTTTATAATTGGGATGATGACTCAATTAAATCAGCGACTCTGAAAATGCACTTCTAGTATGGAAGTTGTATGAAATTCACAGTTGTGACGTCATCAAATTGCAACGCACTTTTCTAAAATATATATTTTAAAATGGTTATCAAACTTAAAACTAAGGTATTTTAGAAGACCCTCTATTTATTAATTACTTTATACTAATTACTAAATAATTTATTTTCGATATAGGCATCATCCCTATTTTAGTATAGATAGTCGGCTACAGCCTGCCTTGAAGGCTACGGGCCCGAATCTTACTAATATTATAAATGCGAATCTTACTAATATTAACTCAAACCACGCACACGAAGTCGCGGGCATTCACTAGTATGTAGATAAAGTATGTAGTGCATCAAACTAGATGGCGCCACTGGCAACTTGCATCGCGCTACGGATCAGTTCCCATGCGATTCTAAATAGAAGCCGAACTAAACTTTCTTTGACGAAGTCCGGGTATTGGCATAATTTATTATCCAATACACATGTAAATGCGAAATGGATGGATGTAAAAACTATTTTTGCAGTGGGTAACATACCTACAAGAATTACCGTAACCTCTCAGAAGTGAGAATAAGGAGGGTATGGACATAGTCCACCACTCTGGCAATGCGGATGAAGAACTCTCGGGTTTCATCACTATGTTTTCCATCACCGTATGAAGCAAGTGAAATTTAATTTCTTAAAACGTACATAACTATGAAAGTAAGAGATAGATTGCATGATAGCAGACTAACAGACAGACAGACGCACTTTCGCATTTATAATAAAAAAAATTAAAGACTGTGATAATACAGCATTTGTTAAGTCGAGTTTATTAAATAACTAGCAGACTTGCCCGACACTTCGTTCGCGTGAAATAAGTTTTTAAATTCCCACGGGAACTCCCTTATTTTTCGGGATAAGCAATAACCTATGACACTCACAAATAATACTCACAAACTATTGGTGCCAGAATTTTCAAAATAGGTTCAGTAGATCCAGAGATTACGCCATAGATAATTATTGGATTTTACCCCTACAACGTCACAAACTCACAAACTTTACCTCTTTATAATATTAGTATGGATTTTCTTAAAGACACAGTTGCATGGAAGCAAGTCACATGTACAACTCAGTATAATACTTGTAATGTAATGTATGTGTTGTGTAATGTTTACTTATTGTAACATTTTTTTCAAAAGCAACTTTTGAGTTTCTTGCCGGCTCTTCAGCTTTCCGAACCGGTGGTAGAGTCTTAACGTATCATAAGTGACACAAGTTGTCCAGCGTGAAATAAGTAAATCATTTCATTTAATTTCTCCGAAATTAAGATGGGCTGCATGATAGCAGACAAACAGACAGACGGACAAATGCACTTTCGCATTTATAATACTAGTATGGATAAAATTTGACAATAGGGTGGATTCATGATGGCAAAAATAGTTTATTTCAAAAATAATTATTACATAGATGGTCTTCCAAAATACCTAAAATTCACATCCTCGGCGAGTTTTAAGTTTGATTACCATTTTAAAATATAGATTAAAGGAAAAAAAAGTGTGTTGAAATTTGATGACGTCACAACTGTGTACTTCGTACAAACTTCCGTACTGGAGTTGCTCATTTGATTGAGTTGTCATCATCCCTGTTTCAGGAGTGACAGTAGGCGAAGAGGATGATCTGTCAACACCGGATGAGAAGTTACTCGGGAGGTTGGTGCGAGCCAAATACGACACAGACTTCTATATACTGGACAAGTATCCGCTGGCGGTGCGGCCGTTTTACACAATGCCCGACCCCAACAACCCGGTCAGTATGCAAAAAGACTTGGTATAGTTTATTTTAAAAAAAAGGATTTGACATCGATTTAACCGTTACATCCATAAGATAACAGACACACAAACACACTATCGTATTTATAATTAATTATCTGATGCCCGCGACTTCGTCCGCGTGAATTGAGGTCTTTTTCCCGCGGGAATTCATTAATTTTCCGGGATAAAGAATAGCCTATGTCCTTCCTCGGGATGCAACCTACTAAATTTCATTAAAAACGGTTGAAAAGATGGGTTAAAGCGTAGCAGACAGACACACTTTCGCATTTACAATATTGGTCTGGATTTTAATAAGTTACTAAGAAGGCAGTATGCATAATGACTAGTTATAGTTTATTTGAAATAAATTATTACTTAACTGAAACAACTTAATTGAAACAACATTATCTATCATTATTTTGTTAAAATTATAATCTATTTATTTATTCACCTGTCGTCTATTACCTATATCTATTACATTTATTTTCATTTTATAATTTATTCAATTTAGGTTCACTTAGGTACACATATTGACGTCCATTCTTACTTTTTTATACTCTGTATTTATCCTAAATATTACTACATTATACATTTCTGTGATTATATAGGCCTTTAATCACAGAAATAGTGGATTTATATGTAATAGGGATAATGACAACTCAGTCAAATCAGCAACTCTTTATCAAACATAAAAAGGCGCTTCTAGTATGGAAGTTGTATGAAAGTTATAGATCAAATTTCAACTTACTTTTATTATCATTCAATATTTCAACATACTAATATTTTTCTATAATCTATAGTTTAAAATGATTATCAAAAATAAACTAACCGAGTAAGTGAATTTTAGGTATTTTGGAAGACCCTCTATTAAATGATCAGTAAGAAATAATTTATTTTTGTCATAGGTAACGTTCCTATTTTATGTAACTACTAGATGATTACCGCGACTTCGTCCGCGTGTATTAAGGCTTCTGATTCCTGCGGGAACTCTTTAATTTTCCGGGATAAAAATTAGCCTATGTCCTTCCCCTGGATAAAAACTATCCCTGTAACAAATTTCGTTAAAATCTGTTGAAGAGACAAGTTTTTTATCGCCGCGGGAGAATTTTCCGGGATAAAAAGAAGCCTTTGTCATTCCCCTGGATACAAACTATTCCTATACCAAATTTCATCGGAATCTTTTGAAAAGACAATTTTTTTTTATTCCCGCGGGAACTCTTGAATTTTCCGGGTTAAAAAGTGGCCTCTCTCCTTTCTCAGGCTCTAGAGTCTAGACTATCTCTGTACCAAATTTCATTTAAATCGGATCAATAGTTAAGGCGTGTTTGCGTAACACACAGACACTTACTTTCGCATTTATAATACTCAATACTCAATATAATTTATTCAATATAGGTATACAGTAGGTAAACTTATTGACGTTAAAAGTTACTTACTTATAAAACATGATGGTGATAATCGGTTACGGTATCTTAAAACTAAAGCTACGAGGGTTCCAAACGCGCCCTGGTCTGAGAAGAGCCTACAACAAACTCAGCCGGGTATTTTTTTTTTATGATCACCATCTCACAAATCATCGTAACTAAGTAACTATCAGAGCCATATTATTGCCAAGCTTCCTTGTCCTTTACAATAAGTATTTATAATCTAATATATAAAATTCTTGTGTCACAGTTTTAGTGTTTATACTCCTCCGAAACCGGTTTGACCGATTTTGATGAAATTTCATATGTATATTCAGTAGGTATGAGAATAGGTTTATGACTGATTTTTACACCCCTAAGTGTTAAGGTTGGTTTACCCCAAAAAAAATTTTTTTTGTTAAGTATTTTTTTATGGTGTGGAATTGAAAAATACATTAATAGGCCTATTACACTGCACTTTTTACAGGGCCCTGTGGTAAGGGTGGGTTTGGCCGCTAGTTAGAGCGTCGCTTATTACACTGCAATAAGGACCAAATTAGGGACCCTTTCTATGGGTAAGTGTAAGGGTCCTTGAGAAAAGTGCAGTGTAATAGGCCTATTAGTCCAAAATTTTTAACCTCCTACCACCGACCCCTATGTTTTGATAGCATTTTATATTTTTCAACCCTGGTCGATAGCTGATCAATGGGGTCCCGTTTTGCCAAATTCCTCCCCTTGGGAGCACCATAATAGCAAGTTTAATCATTCATATGGCAAAACAACGTTAGCCGGGTCAGCAAGTATAAGTATAGATTTGTTTTCCAGAAATCATCGAACTCGTACGATATGTTCATGCGGGGCGAGGAGATCCTTAGCGGGGCTCAGCGTATACACGACCCTGAGTTCCTGACCGAGCGAGCGAAACACCACGGCATTGGTGAGTACACGGATGATGACTATTATTGAAATGAAATGAAATGAAATGAAATGAAATGATTTGAAATGATTTATTTATTTCATGTAGGACAACTTGTGTCACTTATGAAACGTTAAGACTCTACCACCGGTTCGGAAAGCTAATTCTACTGAGAAGAACCGGCAAGAAACTCAGCAGTTGCTCTTTTCATAGAAAAGAAAAGGTTACAATATGTAGACAACACAACACATACGTTACAAGTATTACACTGACTTGTGGGTCACTGGATGCGAGGCCGGTTGCTTCCATGCAACTTTGTCGATAATAAAATCATCGATAGTGTAATAACCTCGACTTAACAAATGCTGTTTGACACAGTCTTTTAATCTATGTAATCAAATAAGGCAAATCCAGAAACTCTTTGGGAACCACTATCTCTATACTTCTCTATACTACAGGTGTTAGCATGTCGTTAAAAACTGTTAAACGGTTAACGGCTTATGGTTGAAAATATTAGTAAATAATCTTTACTCGTGTGCATTAGCGAGTGAAAAAAAAACATTTATTTTTTTTTACTATCGTTTTTAAACGGTTAGCGATTAACGTTAGTAAATGATCTTTACTCTTTTTCTACAATCGTTTGTTAAACAGTTAACGGTTAACGTTAGCAAACGATCTTTACTCCTGTGATTTTTTTTTTCTACCGTTTACAGCAGTTAACCTTTAACCGTTTAACCGTTTAGCGATATGCGAACACCTCTACTCTATACTAGTTTATGCCCGCGACTTCGACCGCGTGGTTTAACTTATTTTTTTATTCCCGCGGGAACTCCTTAATTTTCCGGGATAAAAAGCAGCCTATGTCACTCTCCAGGCCGTCAAATGTACCCATCACCAAAAAATCACGTCGATTCGTTGCTCTGTTGCGGCGTGATTGAAGAACAAACAATCACACTTTCGCATTTATAATGTAACCTAGATGATGCCCGCGACTTCGTCCGCATGGATTGTTTATTCCCGCGGGAACTCCTTAATTTTCCGGAATAAAAAGTAAAGCCGTCGGTCTTGCGTCTGATCTCTCTCCGGTCGTGTCAGATATTCCGTCCCATCGGGCTATGAGAGTAAAAGATCAGAGAGTGTACCTGTGTAGGTGCACTACACACTTGTGCACTAAAACATCTCTCGCGCACATGGCTAACCTCTCTAGAGATAGGCCGCCGTGGCCGAAATTCGGTCGGGAGGACATTCTTAATAGGTATAATAATATTTTTTTCAGATATCAGCAAAATAGCTGCCTACATCGAATCCTTCAGGCTGGGCTGCCCGCCTCATGCAGGTAACTTTCTTGATTTAACTTACACTATTGAACACGAGTCTCCTCTCGGAATGTGAAGGGTCCGGCCATAGACTACCACGCTGGCCAAGTGCCGATTGGCAGCTTCGCACACCTTTGAGGACATAATTAAGAACTCTCGGGCGTTTAGGGTTCCTCAGAGTCTCTTCTCAGAATGAGAAGGGTCCGGCCATAGTCTAGCTACCACGCTGGCCAAGTGCCGATTGGCAGCTTCGCACACCTTTGAGGACATAATTAAGAACTCTCGGGCGTGCAGGGTTCCTCAAAGTCTCTTCTCAGAATGAGAAGGGTCCGGCCATAGTCCACCAAGCTGGCCAACTGCCGATTAGCAGACTTCGCACACCTTTGAGGACAATATTAAGAAATCTCGGGCGTGCAGGTTTCCTCAGAGTCTCCTCTCAGAATGAAAAGGGTCGGCCATAGTCCACCAAATCCACCGCGTGAATGAATTACGTTTTATTGATTCCCGGGGGAACATTTTAATTTTCTGGGATAAAAAGTAGTCCACGTCCTTCATCGGGATGTAACCTATCCCTGTTGGGCCGTGAAAGCGTAGCAGACCGACAGACACACTTTCGCATTTATAATATTAGTATACAATATACATACATTTACTCAAGAGAAAAGGATAGAAGGCTACTGTAATTCTTGGATGGATGTATGGATGGATGTTATTACTCAATCACGCCCCAACGGCTGAACGGATCTTGTTGAAATTTGTCACAGAGATAGGTTATAGTCTGGTATAACACATAGGCTACTTTTTATCCCGGAAATTAAAGAGTTCCCGCGGAACCGGAAAACCTCAATCCGCGCGGATGAAGTCGCGGACATTAGCTAGTAGTATCATAAGAGGAAAAAAGAAACCTATTTCTAATATCCTAATAGCGTTTGTTTTGGGTTATACCTGACTAACATTTTGCCATTTTATGTCCCCACCAGCTTATCTGATCAATTGGAACTATTTATTAAAACTGTTTAGTTTTTGTTTTTACTTTATTTTTTATAGATACTAGCGACGCTAACACTTAGACGTTAGATACGGGACTATAATATACTAGCTGATGAGAAATTTCTTTTATTCCCGCGGGAACTTCTTAATTTTTCGGGGTAAATAGTAAGTCACTCTCCAGGTCCTCAACTATACCCATGCGAAAAATCACGTCGATCCGTTGCGGCATGTTTGAAGGACAGACCAAAAAACAAGCACTTTCGAATTTATATTTGTATGATATTTACTAGCGACGCTGACACCGGGTCGGTTATGTTTCTTATAACAAGCGTATTTAAAAGCATGCTAAAACTTTTTAGTTTAACGTCCGTAGCGTACTATGGATTTATAGCAGTTTTGAACAACTAGTTTGTGGGAGTATAATATTATTATTTCAAGTACAGTTGTATCGCATCAAACTAGATGGCGCCACTAGTAACTTGCGTCGCGCTACAGATCAGCTCTGAGCCGATTGTAAATAGGAGCCGAACCAAGCGTTCATTGACGAAGTCACGGGTATTAGCATAATTATTTATGCGATACTTATAAATGCGAAAGTGATGTTTGAATATTTTTGAAGTGGGCAGTAAAGGCCTACAAATAAGAAAAACTATTCCTCTCAGTATGAAAAGTGTATGTCCCCATGGTCTACCACCCCGGCAAATTGCGGATTTGCACAATTATTTTATAGTTATTTAATCAATATTCAATTTATATAAAAGGAAAAAAAACGTTGACTGACTGACTGATCTATCAACGTACAGCCCGATCCGTCCAACCACTGGACGGATCGGGCTGTAAGGCATACAGATAGCTATTATGACGCAGGCATCCGCTAAGAAATTATTTTAGAAAATTCCTAAGTGAAAATAGGGCTTTGAAAATGAAAAATCGAATTTAACGTGAGCGAAGCCGAGGGCGAAAGTTAGTTCGAATATAACATTATACTCATTATTTAGTATATAAATGACAGCATTCTAATTTTATTTTATCCACTACCAGTTAGCCCTTGACTGCAATCTCACCTCATGGTAAGTGATGATGCAGTCTAAGATGGTAGCGGGCTAACCTATTAAGGGCATGGCAGTTATATTAAACCCATACCCCTATTCGGTTGCTACACGGCATCGTACCGGAACGCTAAGGCTGCACGTCTTTACCAGTAGGGTAGTAACTAGCCACGGCCGATGCCCCCCACCAGACCAGACCAGGCAAAATTCAGAAATTATAAATTCCCAAACTGACCCTGGTGGGGATCGAACTCGGGGCCTCCGCACGTTAAGACAACACTGCGCCACGGAGGTCGCCATGTGTAGCAAAAAGGTGAGAGTAAATAGTTTTTCTTTCTTTCCTACTTGCGGTGATGAAAAACATAATATCGATAGAATGAGCACGACCGAAAGTTCTTCATAATGTTCTCGAAGATGTGTTTTTCATAATGTTTCTTGCTGGTTCTTCGCGGCAGGAATGTCATTTCGAACCAATTGTAGATTCGCTCGACGATTCAAAAGCACTTTTATTATGGGTAAAAAAATTATGATTTTCTGTTTCTGAAGCCTGCCAATCCGCAGTTTGCCTGATTAGGGACTATGGCCATACCCTCCTCATTCTGAGAGGTATAGTTATTAGTCTTATATTCGGTAGGTTTCTTTTAACCCACTACAAAAATATCTATGAGATTTATCTTTCGCTTTTATATATATATATATAGTAAAATCAGGTCTAACCCGTGACTTCGTCGAGTAGAGTTTGAATCAGTTTCTATTTACAATCGCATGGGAACTGATCCGTAGCGCGATGCAAGTTGCCAGTGGCGCCATCTAGTTTGATGTTTACTTTATCTACATACTTGGCAAAAAACCATAAAAGTTGAACATTTAAAACTTACTATGCTGAGCTTTTAATTAACAATTATGGAAACTTTTTAAATAACAGATTAGTAATGTGCGTTTAAAATATGAAACTCGAACTGTGAAACAAGTGTGAATATTATCGCGCTAAACTAACAAACACAATTCTATACCCTATGACTTATGAATACAGAACCCTAAATATCGAATTTCGGAACTGGTAAAGGTGGTTGACAGACATACAGACAGACAACGAAGTTATCCTGTAAGGGTTCCTATTTTGGAGTAAAGTTGGACGGACGGATTGGACGATGCGGAAAGGTACCTTAGCCGGCAAAAAACGTCCGTAACGCGTGGAGTAAGATTTTTATGTATAGTTTATTCGAAATTAATACTCCTTAACACATTAAAGCATTAGTTTAATTTTGAATGTAGTATATTTATATTTAAGACCTTTTGTCTTCATAACAACGTGAGCATGTCGGTGACGGTAACGTGAATCCACAAGTTTTAAGTTTATTTGGTAGGGACCAAAAATACTCAATACGGCTATAGTACATTATTGCAAAGGCTGGGAAATAGGCAATTGCCATATCCGCCGAGGCATATAATATAGTGCTTTTCTCAAAAGAATGCAGGGAAGTAAAACATACTTTTTATGTTATACATTAAATTTAATTTACCTTTGTCGCTAAATATATATCATCTGGGGCTTTAATTAAAAATTGCTTTATGTTTTCGCCAGTAAAAATTTTCGATTTCTTGCTTTTGAATCCGGTCGATTGTCGTTTAAGAAAAGTAGTTAAGTTCCCATAATATTTCAAGTTAATGCCGTTTTTAACATGAACTGTACATTTCAGCATGGAATAAATTGCACATAATGTAGATGGCATTTTAGTTTTAGCAATTTCATTAAAATACGCCAAAAATACTGTTTCGGAGAAAATGTTCACTTTTTTCTCGTTTTTCCAACTCATCAAATTTTCATATACTTTCATGTATTTTTCTTTGGACTTCGCTGGAAGCAGGTTTTCCATTGCCAATTTGGCTTCTGATCTGACATCTGGTCGAGTACAATCAATCTCCATTTCACTCTCTGAAATCTATATTTATTAAGTATGTAAATCTAAATTATTCTAAATATATATATTCTAATAATAATTATTCTCTAAATTTATATTTATTAAGTATGTAAATAACAAATCAAGACGAATTTTCAGCTTTGCCGCCAATTTTTTTTATCATCTGTGCCGACAGGCAAACGCATTTATGGCTATACAGCCATCAATTTGTACTAAGCAAAGAGACTATGGTATGCCAAGAATGACAAAAGAGATCCGATCAAAGAGTATTTAATAACCCCAGCACGCCGTTTCATACAACATTGCAGGAGCGTTGTAATGTTCCAAATTCAAAAACGCTCCTGCAATGGATTTGATTTTCTTTGTCCGAAAATTCGATACTTCGCGTGTTCTTTTTTCGAAAATAATGACAATATTTCCATGCATGTTTGAGAAAAAGAAGTTTTTACTTCAAAAATCATAATAAAAAATTTATATCTGAATAATTATTTCCTTTTTACTTCGACTAGAACTTGAAATTAATATTTATGTAATAAGGTACTTTGTTCCTATCTGGTGTCCCACGACACCACACGTTTTTTCCTCGTAAGTTATGGAGCCCTAAAATCCTCAGTTATAGATATATATTTAATTATTACTTGTCTGTTCCAGGCGGTGGTATAGGCATGGAGAGGGTAGTGATGCTGTATCTAGGTCTAGACAACATCAGGAAGACGTCCATGTTCCCGCGCGACCCCAAACGCGTCACACCTTAAACTATGCCTAGTGGGAGATTCTCTACACACTCGATCGCGATAACGTTAACTACGATTTGTATAGGATTGGGATGATGCCTATATCAAAAATAATTTATTTCTAACTGATTATTAAATAGAGGGTCTTCCAAAAGACCTAAAACTCACATCCTCGGTTAGATTTAAGTTTGATAACCATTTTAAAATATAGATTATAGAAAAAAAGTGTGCTGAAATTTGATACTAGTAGAGCGTTTTCAAGTTTGATAGAGAGTTGCTGATTTGATTGAGTTTTTATCATCCCTATTGTCAAGCTGAATCACAAAAGGACAGAAATATAAATCTGCTTATTAAAGTCCGACAACCTTATCTGGCCCGGTGGCCAAAATTGGAACTAATTTGTATGCCTGTTTATTTTTTGAAGTGATACTTCTTTAGAATGGTTGTGATTTGAAAATTCGATGAAACGACGAAGCGACACTAAAAAGGGACACACATATTCATAATAGGATTTACCCTGCGAGAGAATGAGATAGAACACAAGTTATATAATATGTCTCATTCCCTCGTAGACTACTTTTCTGAAGTTTCACTTCTGCCGTGTATGAATTGCACACACACTTTTTATAAGTTAGTATGTAGTTATATAAATGGTGTTAACTACCATTTATATAACTACATACTTGTCGCGATCCAAAACGTAAAACAACTTCCACTCGGCCTACAGATAGGACCTGTTAAAAATAAGCGTAAGCGGTTTATATTGTACCAAAAGTTTATAAATAAATGTATTTTAACTTTTATTTGGCGGTTTTACTGCATTTTTCTCTCCTATACACTCCCCATTTATAGTAGTATTAATTGTAGACACAAACATCGATAAAGGTATACCCCAGGTGCCCTTATTTGCATATGACCTTTCAGGTTAGCCTACTTCTTTATTAGACTGCATCATCTAATACCAGTTACCATCCAAATGAGAATTCAACGCAGCCAAGGCCGCATGGAGTTGATATTAGAATAACATAAAATGTACTTACGCCTATTAGGTAATGTAGAAATCAAATGGGTAGTTCTAATTTGACGTCCGGGGATCGATTCCCGGCAGGGTCAATTTGGGAATTTATAATTCTTCTGAACCTCAGGTCTGGTCTATCTACGTCAATCGTGGACCTTGGCGAAGGACTTGTATAAGTTTTCTAACCAATTATATTTCTGGGGGTAGATTGAAAATAAAACGAAAGAAGTTTGTACGAATAATCCATATATTACAATATAGTTTTCTTATCGTATGTCCGTATATCACACTCTGCTCCAACGAGCACTTACGTATCCAAACTGTCTTCCAACATTAAATATGCTGGCAACATTATTATTTCACGATCTCCCTGGCGCAGTGGTGACCGCTGTGTTTTACAAGTGGGAGGCCCCCAGGTTCGATCCCGGCAGTGTCAATTTGGGAATTTATAATTTCTGAATTTTCTCTGGTTTGGCGTGGTAGGAGGCTTTGGCCGCGTCTAGTGCTGGGATAGACGTACCGCCAAGAGATGTAGCGTACCGTTAGATGTCGTGTAGAAACCGAATAGGGACATGAAGTGCGATTATGTAACTTATGTTCAGTGATGGATATTAAATACGATTGTCATTGATCGTAAATACGAAATTCGAATTACGTAAAATTGACGATCTAATGATCTCATAAAAGTGTCCGATCGTATAGAAACGTATTCATGAAAATGCGTTATATTATGCAATTAGGATCAGTAAACTCAATTTTAATATTTATTTTATTTACGTTACACACAAAAAATGTGGTTTTACAAGCTAATATAATAATTTTATCATAAAAATGATTTCTAATTATTTAAAACATAAATTGTGACGAAAATTATCTCTATGGTTTTAATATAACTGCCATGCCCCTAACAGGTTAGCCCGCTACCATCTTAAACTGCATCATTGCATACCATACAGGTGAGCTTGCAGTCATGGGCTAACTTGTAGTGGAATAAAAAAAATTACAACCCTCACGTTCATCTTTACGTTACTTCCGTTTGAATAAAAGATCTGTACCCTTAGTCTGAGTTTCTACATTGCAAAATACGCGCCGAATTGAAAACCTCCTTTTTTGGAAGTTGTTAAAAATCGATTGGTCGTAGCGATTCGATCAAATTAGCGTCAAAGTAAAATAACCTTAGCTGCATTGATTTAGAGCTCAATTTCTTGTATTCACAGCCAGCGCTTCAAACGATACGTTTTGAAATTAAAATCAGTTGCACTGAATTTGTGACTTTAAATCAAGAGCGATTAGGTCCATTTTACGTATAAACTTAGACTAAGTGTAGAGTCGCATTCACATTGCATTTTATAACGATCAGTAATGTCGCCAGCATAATTAAATTCACATTCTACCAAAAAATACATCATGATTCTTTGAAGGCGAACACAAAGTTAAAATTCAAATTAATTAATTAATCAAACCCCTAAATTAAACACTTAATTAAACTTAAGTTTATTAATTTTCACTTAAATACAATAATAATTATCGTAACATTTAAATCAAAAGTTTAATTAAAAAATAGAACAGGTAAAAGCTACCATGGTACATAAACGCAAAATTCATTTATTTAATACTTAAATGCTTTCAATTTTATTGTATTTTTCATGTACTTAATTACATTACACAAAAGTTGGTCAAAAATATGTAATTTTATCTCAAATTGGCAAATAACAAAATCACCGAGTACCAGCAATTTGAATGTAGACATTGCAAAAAAAAGCTAAACCGTTTTTGAGCATCTTACACTAAACTAGTTTAGTAGTGGATATTTAAGAAGGTATCAAAAAATACATAGATAGATTTCAACCCCAAAAATGTCAAAAATCGATTTATTAAATACATTGTAATTAGTGTTTTAAACAACAATTTAATTCCATGTATCACCACATTTTAATGAAATAAAAAAGTGAAAAATCAAGCTCTTTAAATTTTCACTTTTCTAACTAATTTCATTTATTTACAAATGCACTTTCACAATAGTTTGATTTAATTTTAAGTAATTTTGTTGTATTTCTAAACATATTTCAAGTTAAATTCGACCAATTGAAAAACCAAAGAACTTTAAGCTGTTAAGTTAGCCTCCAATAAGTTGACTTTAAAAGATAAATCCTTATAATTATTAAGTGTAGGAACTAAGTACTGTTTAACTTAAAATTTAGCACCTATTGTTTACAATATAATCTCGAAAATAAAATTATTTACTAAATTAAAGTAAGTTATATTTAATAACGGGACAAAAATATTAAGTATAGGGGTGCTATAAAAATGATGGTCCTGGATTTAATGTTTCACTTTTGACTGGATTTAATTTTACAACTTTTATAATTAAACAAAACTTATTATTTTTATATTAAATGGTTTTAACTTTTAATGTCATGTAGTAAGTATTCAATAGTATTTCACTTTAAATAAATATTAAAGAGTTTCATGGAATATTAAATAATCAAGCGATACTAAACTAAATAAAGAAGCAAATTTATAACATGTAAGTAGATTTTAATACTGGTTTTAATGTTCTTAACTAAACAAAGAGGCAAGGCGTATCTAAGAAGTAAATATTTAACAAATATTAGTTTTAGTGAAGTTACCTTAATAATAATGTACAATGTACCAGATTAATTAAGAATATTCGAGACAAAAATAAAAATATTAAGTAGTTTTGTACCAAAAATTGAATTAAAAAATTAAGACAAAAATGCAATTTATTGATGAAACATTACATTTGCCCAGTTCACATAACATAGTATTTTTTACATAATATATAAATATTTCGTTACAAGTTCTTTCGTTAATGTCTAAAAAATGTAATCAGCCGTACAAATTACCATAGTAAGTACCAGTTTTGAGTGTAATTTTTGAGAGATCAGATCATATATATATAGATGTGTGATATATATATACAACTGTTGTAAGATTTTCATATTTTCACCAACCATCGTATGCACTGTTGTTATTGTGTTTATAAAAGTAAATTGCACAAAATCAATGAGACAAATTACCAACTGTTTACTGTTACAACCTATTTAGAATTCAGTGGTTTCGTAGTTTTAACTCAAAAATTGACACTCAAAGCCTAATGTTTTATGAAAAATAATTTTTGAGCCTTACCTAAGTACATCACATATTTTAATATAATATAACGAATTATTTCTCAGGTAAATTAAAAGGTAAACAAGTTAGTTTTTCGGAGAAAGGCATAAACGACGCTCAATGTCTAAAGCGCCGCACCGTCGCATACGTGTTTGTTTTAGTAATTTGTTTACATTTCAAGTCAGCTAAGAAAAAGTAGATAATAAGTACACAATAAGTAGTATTGTTTCCGCGAGTCAATATGACTCGAAAATTTTCACTTTTACCACTTTCACTTTACCTATTCACTTCTTCACTTAAAACACTTGGTTTTTTATTATCACTTATGCGAATGTTTCGAGTCACTTTCTGTTGAGAATGGTTGTTGATTATGTCAGTTCACTTTTTTAATTGACCATTATATAGTTTTATTATACATAGAATATATAGTGCTGGTTAAGTCAAACGTTTTATGAGACTATAAAAATGAGGAGGTTATCAATTCGACTGTATGTTTTTATTGTGTGTATGTTACGCGAACATTCCGCTAATTATGAATCAATTTTGATGATTCCTTATTTGTTTGGTAGATCATACTTCAGAGGTGGTCCCATATAAATTTTATCGAAATTGATTTAACGCGCTTTGAGAAAATCAACATAAAACAAAATATATTAGGTATAATGTTTTTTACTTTTTATTTTAAGGTGGTACTCATAGGTATAGTTTTGAAGTCAGTTTTAGAATGAAAGCGAATAATAATTAAACTTCAAAGTTCCATCATTCATGGTTTGATTGAAACGGATGTCCAATTTGGAATATAGTCAGTAGAATGTCCACAGGTCGATGAAAATAAAGTGAGTTTAGTCCCACGAACTTATCTGGCCCGGTGGCCAAAATTGGAACTAATTTTTATGCCTGTTTCGTTTTTATTTTATCATACTAATATTATAAATGCGAAAGTGTGTTTATTTGTTGGTTTATTGGTTTGTCCTTCAATCACGCCGCAACGGAGCAACGGATCGACGTGATTTTTGGCATGGGTATAGTTGAGGACCTGGAGAGTGACATAGGTATACTTTTTAACCCGGAAAATCAAGAAGTTCCCGTGGGAATAAAAAAATCTTGAACTAACTACGTGGATGAAGTCGCAAGCATCAGTTAGTTTTTAATATAATATACTAGCGACGCTGTCACCGGGTCAGATAAGTTTGTGGGACTATACAGTGTACGATATCTAATGAAAACCCTCTAGGCAAATTTAACTTTTAAATAACATAATCAACAACCAAATCCCTTTTACACTGGGGATACTTAAAGTTATATTTATATTGTCTTCAACCGAACAAACTCTTCAGGTCTTCCTCGTAGAGTGCTATGACCAACATTATGCCTATGCCAGAGGCAAGCCCCATCAGTTGGAGTATGCATTGGCAAAGCGTACCTTCCTTGCTGTGGGAGGTGCTGAGTTCTGGCATCTAGAAAATTAAACAAGCAGTAAGTATTGTGGGTGAGTGACATGTACTCGTCCGCACCAATAGGAAGATCTTCCTCCGGGCTGGTGTTGTGCCCGGAACGGTCTATATATTATGATATTCTCAGAAAACTTCGATATCGTGATTTAGGCTTGTATGTAACTTATAAGTTTTCAGTAGATAATCTTATCGTGCGTCATAGATACAATTAGCGCCATCTAGTTTGCACTGTGGTAACCACTGCAAGTAGCTTAAGGATACAAGACTTTTGCCTGGAAAAGATACTGGTCACTTAAAGAAGTCATGAAAAGTAAACACTTCCTTATAGCAGCCAAAAATGTGTCAAACTTGGGCCCTCTCGCAAAAAATCCTTCAGAAGCACAGAACTTGTCAAAGGGGAATGGAGAGAAGTATGCTAGGGTTCACTTTAAAGGACCGGAAGAGAGCGTGTGACATAAGAAATACCACTAAAGTGCAAGATATACCTGGGACAGTGAAAAAGTTATAATGGAGATGGACAAGGGAGAGTAATGAGAAATGGACGCAGATAATAACCGAATGGCTACCTCGAGATGGGCAAAGGAAAAGAGGTAAACAATATAGAAGATGAGCAGATGATATAAGAAACAAGGAGGACCAACATTGAAAAGGATAGCGAGGGAAAGAGAAAAATAGAAGACGCTGGAAGAGGCCTGTGTCGTGAGGACACGCTGGATTAACCGATAATACAATATATACAATGAATTTGTTAGGTTTAGGTGATAAGGAAAAATGTTGTGGTTATAATATAAATTTTGATTAAGATAGATTAAGAATTTAGATGATAAGGAATATATTGTACAGGCTGTCAGCAATAAAGGCTTTATTATTCTTATTATAAGTATCATACTGATATTATAAATGCGAAAGTGTGTTTCTTTATTGGTTTAGTGTTTGTTGGTTTACTGTTTTGTCCTTTAAACACGCCACAACAGAGCAACACATCAACGTGATTTTTGGCATGGGTATAGTTGAGGACCTGGAGAGTGACTTTTTATCCCGGAAAATTCCCGCGGGTATCAAAAATACTTAAACCACGCGGACGAAGTCGCGGGCATCAGCTAGTTAATTATAAACTGTAACACGACTATGGAAAAAAAACCGCTAACTGTTTTGGATGTAAAATCTGTCATATTGATTTTGATTGTGTAAAATGTAGCCTATGTCAACCGGACTCTAATTAGGAATTGATTGACACCTCATTCATTAAAATCGGTTCAGTAGTTTAGGCGCTACGGTGGAACACAAATAAATACAAACATACATACACACATAGACTGCAAAAATCATAAGCCTTCCTTTTGGCCTTGCCGTAATCGGTATGATTTCACTTGTCATGAGTGTAACGTAACAATGCTCAATGTGAGTGTAGTATGATTTAATTTTTCATGTGTAACAATGCTCAATGTGAGTGTCGTACGATTTCACTTGTCATGAGTGTAATGTAACAATGCTCAATGTGAGTGTAGTATGATTTCACTTGTCATGAGTGTAATGTAACAATGCTCAATGTGAGTGTCGTATGATTTCACTTGTCATGAGTGTAATGTAACAATGCTCAATGTGAGTGTAGTAAGATTTCACTTGTCATGAGTGTAACTTAACAATGATCAATGTGAGTGTAGTATGATTTCACTCGTCATGAGTGTAATGTAACAATGCTCAATATGGGTGTAGTATGATTTCACTTGTCATCAGTGTAACGTAACAATGCTCAATGTAAGTCTAGTATGATTTCACTTTTCATGAGTGTAACAATGCTCAATATGGGTGTAGGATAATTTCACTTGTCATGAGTGTAACTCACCATGTCAACGAGCGCGATGTACAGGAACATGCCAGCAGCCGCCGCGAACAGCCAGCGCGTCGCGTTGGGCGCGTGTCCGGCAAGCACGCCGCAGATCATGCCCGCAAGGCACAGCGCAGACGATAGTACGTTGTAGCACACCGCTCGCTTTACTGACATGCCCGCTTTTAGGAGCACCGCGAAGTCTCCTGTGGGAAAATTGAAGTATTATAATCCATACTAATACTATAAAAGCGAAAGAGTGTCTGTCTGTCCGCTACACTTTCACGGCTCATCGGTTAAACCGATTTTGATGAAATTTGATACAGGGATAGGTTGTCGGGGAATCCCGGGGAAGGACATAGGCTACTTTTTATCCCGGAAAAATAAAGAGTTCCCGCGGGAATGAAAACACTCAATTCGCGTGGACGAAGTCCTAGTTCTATATAATACTAGAGGTCGCCCACTTCTTACTTAGGCTTCGTCCGCGTACAATTTCTGATATCCTAAATAGCGGGAAAATCGAGAATATAAACCCTACAAAAAGGTTTATAGAGTTATTAGTAGCGTTTATAGAGGCCGAGCTAGACAGAAAATGTGGCATTGCCAGACTTCCCTAGTAGTAATTGAGGAAATAATATGTATATCGTTACAAATAAAGAGTTTAATGCTTTTATGCTGAGATCTATAGAGCGTACTTTGACTTTGCTCAAGCTGTACTTACGTGTGTATCATAAATCTGTCTCATTTTAACTCGGTCTTAAGTTATGCTAAGTTAAGCTAAGCTAAGTCTATGCTCTAAAGATCTCACACTTAGTCGAGTCGTATGCGGAAGGACGTGGGCACCGACCGCATTATTATCCCAAGAAAACTCTTACTATTATGTGATTAATGGAAAGGGGCCACGACCTTCAGCAATGAGGAATACGACAGGTTCCACACATACCTAACTCATGCGGCAGTTCGTGGCACAAAACGGCGATAGCTGTTGAGAAACCACCAGCTATATTTGATGCGAAGGCAGCACCTGTAAACAGAATAAAATCTATTTCAAACTCAAAATCTAAACATCTTTATTCAAAATAGGTACCTACAAAGTACATCTTCCGAACGTCGTATTACAAGGAATAAGAATTAATTAACTACGGTATCTTAAAACTAATGCTATGAGTGTTCCAAACGCGGCCTGGTCTGAGAAGAGCCCACAACAAACTCAGCCGTGTTATTTTTCATTATCACCATTTCACAAATCATCTTAACTAAGGAGCTATCAGAGCCATTAGATCTTTTCAATGAGTTTATGTTTAACATTAACTTTGAACTTATCATCAGAGACATCCATTGCAGAACAAATTCAACATTTTCCAAAAAATGAATTGCTAGTTTTACTAAGCCTAGAAGCAGGCATTACAAGTTTATTTTTATTTCTAGTATTGACATTTATTATGACAATCACTTTTCTTCTTGAATTTATCAATGTGTTTATGCGCGTATACTGCATTTTCAAATATATATTGGTTGTGCACTGTCATAATTTTTCTCGTTCCTTCACTCTCATGGCCCGATGAGACGGAAAATCCGACACGACCGGAGACAGTTCTGAGGGCATACTGCCAACGCTTAAATCCATATTGTTTCATTATTGTCGATTTTCGTGTTTTAGAATTATAAGCCTTATTTTAGGAATGTCTAGGGTTACGTGACATCAAACAGTCATTTTGAGTTATATTGCTTAAGAATTGCTTTAAGCGTTGGCAGTTGGCAGCTTTACTTGCTCTCCGAGGCACGGGGGTGCCTCGGAGAGCACCGCTAATTTCCTAACTCCGGGCTAGAAGTGTTTCTTATCAGAAAAACCCAACATGTGTTATGGCCCGACCCGGGACTCAAACCCGGGACCGGTCGCAGTCGAAAATGCTAACCACTATCTAGATCAACCAGGCAGTCGTTAAAAATAAGTTACTGAGAGGCTGGGTGAAAAGCTGAAGAGTGAAGATCCTTTCTTAGCTTTAAGAACACTTTAAGGCTAAAAACTCACGAGTTTTTAGCCTTGATACTTGAAAAGGATTTGTTTTGTATCACGATACGTAAAAAATCCTTTTCCCTAAAAAAAAGAGCCATCTTTCGCCACAGTTTTTTTTTGTACAGGATAGAACTTTCTAACTAGGCTGTGTATTTAGATTTGATTCTTTTATAGTCCCACAAACTCATCTGACACCGGTGACAGCGTCGCTAGTAAATATAAAAAAAAAAGTGTGTGTGTGCAATTTACACACCGCAGAAGTGAAACTTCAGAAAATAGCCTACGAGAGAATGAATTATATTTCTTGTATTCTATCTCATTCTCTCGCAGGCTAAATCATATTATGAATATGTTTGTCTTTTTTTTGCGTTGCTTTTTCGCTTCATCGAATTTTCAAATCACAACGATTCTAAAGAAGTTTTACTTCAGCTCTAACAGGCATAAAAAATAGTTTCAATTTTGACCACCGGGCCAGATAAGTTTGTGTGAGTATAAAAAAATTTCATTTTTATCTATGACACTATCGAAAGCCTTACAAGATTCAATATGTAATAATATGATGCACAATTGAATGTCGTTATCCGTTTAAGGAGAAGCCTTTTCAGCCCAAGTACGGTTTTATTGAGCCTTGGCGTTAATAGCTTAATGTGGTTAGAGGTAATCTTATGACATATACTATGTAGAGTTCAAAAAATTTACATTGGTACGTATTAAGAGAAGCTTTATTTAGTAATCAAGTATGAGGTTTTAATAGACAATTGGGCCTCTGGGGTGCGATCAGTGGCGTGCTGTCATAGAGGCATTAAAGCACTGCTTACCCTAGTTGAAATACCTCTATTCATTTTATTCCCGATGTGCTAGCTACAGTTGTTCAACACTGTTATAAAACCAAAGCACTACAGGCTATAAACTATAAATTGGTAGCATGCTTTTAAATATGCTATAGCACGCATGGAAGAATACGACGTACTCTCACAGCAGCGCGTTACGCGAGACTGATTACGGTCGGCCAGCGCGCTACCGGCAGGCGGGCGCCGCTACGGGCGCTACGAGTGCTACGAAACGAACTACGAAGCACCGCGCGCGCTTGCGCGTCATAGCACCGTAGCAACATAGAGGCTCCTCAGATAGCATGCTGTCCCTGCTATGGAAAAAAAGCGTGCTATGCTTTAGTGCTAAGTGCTTTATTAACCACCTCTAGTCTTAGCAGTGATTAGGTCCCTACCAACAAATGCCTACCCTGCCTTCAAGCCCTGTGTGGGCCCTGTCGAGTATTGAGTATTGACAAAATCCAAAAATGTAAACTACAGTGTAACGATCGCGATTACCTCTAATTGATATGTCATATATCACGAGCGAAGTGAGCCACACTTACCGATCGCCATGCCGTCAGTGAAGTTGTGTAGTCCGTCGCCCATGATGACCATCCACGCCACGGAAGACATGGACGACGGAGGCGCGTGGACGTGCCCATGAGAGTGCGAATGGCCGTGATGCGCCCGAGAATGCTCCCTGGAAAGCGAAAAACATTCTCAATATACTAATGTTCATGAAGAGAAGAAGTTTAAATCGCTATAATCCGCGACAATAGGCAAATCTATGTGGTACAGTGCGTATCCCGCACTTATAGCCCGCGATATTCACCACACCACAGAAATCTTCCAAATTATTCTCAACGTGCGATTCACTCCGACACCGGAGCATCTTAAGGAGGTGTTGACTCGACAATGCACGATTCTAAAGTGACGATCATGTCGAAAATTCCTTCAATATCATGGACTTCCGCAAAGTAACGCCTGCTTCTATCCAATATAATAATGTTCATTATTTGCTTCACTCACTGACTGACTGACTAATCACGATATCTCAGGAACTATAAAGCAAACTTAAAATTTTGAAGGTAGATTCGTTCTATAGTGTAGAGTGTAGACATCAGCTAAGAAACGGTTTTGAGAAGTTTTCGAAAAAGCTAGCGTGAAGGTTCTAAGTGAAAATCTACATTTATGTTATTTGTTTTAAATAATAAAAACCTGATAACGCTATAAGTAGGACTTTTGCAGCGGGAAAATCTCATAATCTCATAGGAGATCTACGATTACATTATAACTCTTTTAAGCCTATGAAAATACACAATGAAAGTTAATAGGAACATTAAATTCAAATTCTTACCTAAGTATAACGGTGTAGCTGTCCCCATCCTTCATATCCTTAGCACCATCTTCTTTATGCTTAATATTATTCATTTCAACCACAGCCGGTGTCGATTCTGCTTTCAACAACCAATCTTTAGCAGTAGGCTCATTCTCTTTACCCTCTGGGTTTAACGCATTGGATGAAACCACGCTTACTGAGTTATTATGTTTGTTATTTGCTTTAGGACTTGGCGGTAGCCCGTCTCTTAAATGATGATCATCATGTGTGTCTGTATCGATTTCGTCATAGCAATACGGATATTCTGAATACTTATGTTTGCATGTCTTAGTTGTGGGATCACCCTTTTCGTCTCTTTTAAAAATTTTCATCAAAGAATTCGATGTTGTGTTTGATAAAGGTGCTTTTGCGCCGGAGCAGCCACCTACAGTTTCATCTTTCAAAACTCTTACTCTTGTAGGTAGTTTATCATCTTCCAACTTTTGGCGGCGTTTCCTCCATTCTACTACTACTGTTAAACCTTTTTCTGTGAAGTAGAAGAACACTACACCTAACATAGCCGCCAGTCCTTTCCACATACCATCGTTATGTGATACTTTTGCATCTACCGCCGTTTCACTACTATGATCATGTGATGGGCTCATTGCATGAGGCATTAGATGTAATAACGCATCCCCACACAAAGTTCCTACAGCCAACGCTACTAAGAATTGTAGTAAATGATTATAATAAGTCTTATGCATAATAGGAATAACGGCTACTCCAAGTAAACCGCACGCACTGATCGCTGTTATACTTAACGAAGAATACAACCATACTGCGAACATATTTTTGGAATACGCGTTTTCTGTTTCTACGTGCTTATCTATACTATTAATGTCTTTATGATTTCCTCTAGTTTTAGAGCTAGATTCTATAATACATCCTTGTATTTCTATGGATGAGCTCGCAACTTTCTGGTACAATAGTATGGGGCATATAGTTTTAAGTGTGTCCTCAGAAATGAGGTTTTCTGTTTCGTGGTCATGATTAGTATCGTGAGTGTGTTCGTGTGGTTTTAACCTAGTGTTCACTGTTGCTATTAGTTCGCCGCTGCTTACGCACTGAAACAGAAATTAATTAGATAAATATTTTGTCTGTTTAGAAAATAAATATATAAAAGGAACAGGAGACTGACTGATCTATCAACCTACAGCTCAAAACACTGGACTGACCGGGCTGAAATTTCACATACAGATAGTTTTAATGGCGTAGGCATCCGCTAAGAAAAGATTGCTTAAAATTCAAACCCTCAGGGAGTAAAATAGTGGTTTCATTTATGTTGTCCACGTGGACGAAGTCGCGGACATAAGCTAGTCGTTTATATATGGGACTCTATTTTTTTCATTTAATTATTCATTTGCAAAGGTCGAAGCCACACTTTTTCTGTCACATTTTGTATGAGTAATGTATATGGAGGGTAGAGTAGAGGAGTAACATCTCTGTATATAAAAAGTATCCGTCGAAATGCATTAAACCGGGGGTTCCACTTTAGCATCAGGGAAATTTTAAAAGGAAGCGCCAAATATTATTAGAGTAGGTTTGAGAAATAAACAAGGAAAGAAAACATTCATCATTATTTTGTACAACGTAAAATAATGAAATTTTCAATATTAATTAAAATTTTCTATTTTAGTCGATAATAATAATATATTTTTTCTTAACTCTGCATACTTCACTTCAATCTACAATTGCTACATTCATACCATACCCTTTGCTACACCAGCGCCACTGGAAGGTTTTTGAACTGTTTTTTATAGCAACCACTGGACATTTTTTCCGAGCCACGAAGAGCACGTTAAGCCGTCGGTCCCGGTTATTATCACTAACATGTGATAATAATCGTAACAAAAACCTAGAGCTTAAATACTCATAGTCGAGTCGTATACGGGAGGACGTGGGAACCCACCGCATTATTATCCCAAGAAAACTCCTACAATTATTTTATTAATGGAAAGGGGTCACGACCCTCAGTAATAAGGAATACGACGCAGAGAAACCTGGAATACTATAATTAAGTTTCTACTTTTGCTTAGATACTCACATTGACAATTTCTTCTCTAACCTCGCCATTACCATACAAATACTTCTTGTTCTCGATCTTCAGCTGCCCTCCCTCCACCAGTTTATGTAGATCCAGTCCTTCCAGCAGTCTGTTGAAACCTTTTATGTTCATCGTCATGGAATCATTGCTGCCGTACTTTTGGAATATCTTCTCTAAATATTCGCTAGGGTTCACGCTTCTGATTTCCCTTCTCTGTCTGATTTTTTGTAGTCTTTGATCGTATCTAGAACGACAAAAATATAAAATCTACCATTATCCATACTTAAATTACTGCCTAGGGTGACATTATACTACCAATAGACTGGAGACATCTATGGTTTGTCAAATTTAGGATGATAATTTTGGCAGATGACGTTTGCATAGTACTGCTTCATCTAGCTAGCTTCACTGCTAGTCTCACTCTAGTCATTCACTATTGCTATACACCTCTCATCTGTCAAAATTATCATCCTGAAAGGGTTTGCTGATTGTTGTATGGAGCCTGGCCTACCTACTGAACCGCCATTTTATTTTATTTTCGAAATAACGATCTCTCATGAAACCTGTATTAATGAATAGCTGGCATCAATACAAACAAGTATTTTATGAGACTAAGGCGTCAGGCACGAAACTAGCGACGGCGACAGCGGGGCGATGTGGTCCGAGAGCTGGCGACGAATTTCGGGAAGGTCCTCTAAGCTGAAATTGTGATAAAATATAATTTCGTCAATTGGCGAATCCAGGCCTACTAGTCTGGTACAGCGTTTGCGGTTATTTCGCTATTGCGCAGCATATAACATTTGCAAAAAAAATCCAAAAAATATTTTTATGGCAACTTTTTTGTTTTGTTTTATCTTTAAATTTATTACTTATAGAATACGAAAAAAATATCCCAGACGTTTTTGTCGGTTAAATGTATAAGCAGACCTCTTCAAAAATATAACTAATCGCGTCGCCCCGCTCTCGCCATCGCTAATTTTGTGCCCGTACACAAAATTCTAATTGTGTGCCGTTTTGTGCGTCTTCTAAAGTGTCAGATTACCGAGATATAAACTATCAAAGCTGTGTTAGAGGGCCCATCATCGTGTACTTTGGTACTTTGGCAGCTTATATCTCGGATGCTTATGAAGATTTTGTCTCATATAATATTTACTTGTATACCTTAATACCACCTATTGATTGCTACAGGTTTTATAAGTGACCTCTATTTAGCAAAAATTAAAAATGGCGGGACGGTATGTAGGCCAAAATATTCAAACCCCTAGAGCGTTTTTAAAGACAGTAACTTTTAAAATAGATCTTTAAGGACCTATGACAGACCATTGATGGACGGTTGATGAGCGAACAATATAAGGAGAATCGTGAAATGGCTGGATGAATGCTGTATGTGGAAGGCTGAGGACTCGGTATAACTTTTATTATTATCTACATGAATTTAACTCTCACACCCGCATACAAAATAAATACATATATGAGGCCTTATTATTATTATTATTAAAGCCGCATAATTATTAGGCCGCATCCTCTAAAGCTACATATATATATTCCTCTAAACTCTAAAGCCATATTAAATATATTCAAATTTTTTTTAACTCTTTTTTAAATATAGATGTATGGTGTACTTTTTTTATAACTCCTGGTAGCAATCATTAAAGAAGGCCTATGTCCAACAGTAGATATAGGCCGATATAATGATTAATTTTATGAATTATTAGTATTTTTATTATACGACTGCCTGAAAAAAGGAGTATATTGTTTTCAGGGTTCATGTATGTATGTATGTATCACAAACATACATACATACATGAACTGAGTTTGTATATTCCACCATAACTTCTATACGCCTGAACTGATTTTGATAATTGAAGTATCGTTAGAATCCCTAGCTTATTCCGGGTGACATAGGCTAGTAAAATTAAAAAAAAAAATGATGGGGTGACCATGGTGCCGCATTAAAGACTGAAGTTGAAAAAAATTATTCGAAAATAAGATTAACTATATAATCATCATCTAGAAAATGATGAGTAGATTCCAAAAATATATAACACTATAGTTCAATATCCAGCGATTCACAAAAAAATATCAATTAATAAAAATGTGAATAAGATCCTAATTTAACTAGATTAATTTAGATCGTTTTTTGGCAGGGCAGTCGTATTTTTAAATTTTTTAAATTATGACTTGTATAACAATTACCTTAATTTCGACTCTATCCTTCTCTTCGCAAAGTTGAAAGTATCTATCTGCAGCGTAGGTTCGTATGCCTGTAGGTCGACTTTAGGGTCTATATGAGATCCGCAGGTGTGCGCCGCGCATAATAAGCATATGCATACTGTTACTAGGTGATGGGACATTTTGACTTATAATTAGTAGTTCTAGTGGTTTTAGTCGGCTTGTATAGGTTCACGAGTGTCTTTTTCTCATTGCTTATTGGATCTGTGGACAAGAGAAAAGTTTATTATTAGTATAATGTGAAAAATAATCATTGATACGAAATTATAGGCCGAATTCAGCCACGGCGGCCAATCCTAGCTAACTACGCAAGATGTTATTGCACACAAGTAAGTGAAACTGCCTCATTGGTCTAGTGGTTAGCATGTTTGACAGCCGGCGACAAGATCCCGGGTTCGAGTAACGGGTCGGGCCATAATATTAAGTAATGGGTTTTATGACTAGAAATTCTCAGTATTAGCCCAGAGTTAGGAAGTTGGCGGTGTTTCACCACGTTAAGCCGTTGGTCCCAATTATTATCACTAACATGACAATAGACGTTAAAGCCCGCCAACCTGCATGCGGAGCAGTGTGGTGGGTTTAAGCTCTAATTCCCTCTCTCCTATGAGAGTGGAAGCCTGTGCCCAGCAGTGGGACGTTAATGGGCTATAGTGGTGGAAGTGTGTAAACAGTCTATTCTCTCACTCTCACTCTCACTCTCATAGTCCGACAGATCACAGGACAAACAGCTATACGTTTTCTCCGAGGCATGGGGGTGCAGCAACGCCATCTGCCTAATTTCAGGGTTATAATTTCTTGTCAAAAAACCTAATACCTTTCAAGCTTCCACAGGGACTCGAACCCATGACTGTGTGAGTGTCTGTAACATTTCTACGGTATCTGTACGACCAATTTTGCCAAAGGTACAGAAATTTTGGTTACTGGCATAAAAAGTAGCACCTTTTAAGTGTCAAAGTAAGTGTCTTGTGAGAAAATCAGACGGAGCCTTTGGAATTTATAAAAACTTAATGTAAAGGCGAAGTCACGGGCGTCATTTAGTAAGTATATGTTTCATACTATACGTCATCTAGATATAATCTCAGCGCAGATGATTTTAGCCCACAAAGGCGGTTGCATCTGATAATCAAGTCGTTACGGTCGAGAGACGCCGCGGGCTATTCCAATCTTGATATATACATCGATCATATCTCAAGTCTATAATACAGTACAATCTATATTGTACTTTTAAAAAATCGGCCGATAATATTTTCGATTATAAATATATGTTAAGTTGAAGTTTTAATTATAACATTAATCAAACTTAAAAATGTAATTTCTTACATTTTTAAGTGTAACTTAATGTACTTGTAGTGTGGAAGTTTGTATGCAATACATAGTTGTGACGTCATCTAATTTGAACACACTGTTATTCTTTGATCTGTAGTTTAAACTGATCATCAAACTTAAAACTTACAAAAGATGTGAATTTAGGGCTTTTGGAAGACCCTTTATTTAATCATCAGAAAAAAAAAATTGCCATAGGCATCATCATATTACCACTAAGAGCTGAAATGACGTGCCACCTCCGATATTTAAATTGAAAACCAAATACTACCGACTGTGGTATGGTATACCAACTATTTTATTTTCCATAAATAGCAAGGAAACGAACACGCAAGTCAGATAGAAGAAGATGACCATTAGCAGCATCAGAGGAATTATCAACGTGTTGTTAGTCGTTAAACACTTTGTTTATCATATCATATGTTGTTTTGAAGAAAATATGAAACACTAGGCCCTCTTGAACCAAACTGCTACAAAATATAGTAAAATTTTAGATGCTGTCCATTTTTTATTCCACATGTTTATATAACAAGGTTTTTATTGTTAGGATAAAAAAAATTACTTTAACCCATTTTATCTGGATAGTGCAAGTGGACCCTAGTGAGCATGTTTAGTCATTATTTATATTTAATCTAGATGATGCTCGCGACTTCGTCCGTGTGAATTAAATTTTTCTATTCCCGTGGCTACCTACTCCTTAATTAGCCTATGTCCTTCCCCGAGATGCAACCTATCTTTGTACTAAATTTCATCAAAATCGGTTGAAAAGATGAACCATGAAAGCGCAGCAGACAGACAGACACACTTTCGCTTTTATAATATACAACTTTAGCAGTTAGATTGACACATCGCCGATTTGTACTTTAGTTATTTAATACACCTCCATTTTTCTTAGCTTTGTTGGATATTTCTATACAATCAGAGCATAGACGGGCCGCAAATGAAAACGATACCCACTTAATTAGTATTAAATACATGTAATCAATGTGATTACCACTCATACAGAGGTCATCTCGAGGGTCAGTGTAGATTGACGAATTGATAATTTGTAGAGGCATTTATCTTACTTAGTTACTTGGACCAAAGAATCTATAATCTATACGTACTAATAATAAAACGCTTGGCCGTTATACATTGGCCTAGTTGTGACAACGCATATCGTTGCGATTGCTAAGCAACGTTGACCCAAGTCGGAAACTGGATGGGTGAATGATTTTGGAGTTTCAAATTTGGCCTTTTCGTTTCCTACGAGCCTCGGAGAGCACGTTAAGCCGTCCGCGTCGGTCCCGGTTATTATCACTAACATTGGATAATAATCGTTACTGAGTTTAATACTCTTAGACGAGTCGTAAGCGGAAAGACGCAGGAATGGGAACCCACCGCATTATTATACCAAGAAAACACTACCATTATGGGATTAATGGAAAGGGGTCACGACTCACGACCCTCAGTAATGAGGAATACGACGCAAAGACAGAATAAGGTGCTTGTGTCAGTGGAGATTGGCCGCCCGCGCCGTGGCCGAAATTCGGGAGGATATTTAATAAAAATTATAATACAAAATAACGTGGCACCCATTATCAGAGCAAACGATACAAATCGATACTCGGTAATCAATCGTTTAGCGAGACTAATCGTTTCGTTGTATCGACAGATATGTTCCATTTGGGCCTTGATTGATACATCAAGAAATCCTTCTAGAAAGTTAAACCGGAACGGATAAATAATTAATCTATGTAGCAATCTACTCTAGGTCCAGGCTAAATAACTGAGAAATTAATGTTAAGTAAGTTATGAAAGTAAATAAGACCGACAGGAAAGTAAAATTTATTTTGTAGTAGTATTAAAAGTAAGTACATCGTACTGGTTAAAAAAGCTCCTATGATATCTGTATATTTTGTTTATACTTTTTTCACGACCTCGTGAGCGCTGTTGTCTTAACGTGCGTAGGTCTCGGGTTCGATCCCCGGCAGGATCAATTTGGAAATTTATAATTTCAGAATTTTCCCTGGTCTGGCCTGGTGGGAGGCTTCGGCCGTGGCTAGTTACCACCCTACCGGCAAAGACGTGCCGCCAAGCGATTTAGCGTTCCGGTATGATGCCGTGTACAAACCAAATATGGGTATGGGTTTAATATAACTGCCATGCCCCTAACAGGTTAGCCCGCTACCATATTAGACTGCATCATCACTTACCATCAGGTGAGATCTCAGTCAAGGGCTAACTTGTAGAGGATTAAAAAAAATACAGCATCAAGTGGAAGGTATCAGTTTCAGTTCTATAGAGCAGTCGACTCATGGTTCGAGTTTGGACCGTCTCGTCTCGTAAGTGGCACAAGGTCGGTCAGGGAAAAGTGGTCGAAGATGATACGCGGTTGCCAATATCACAGTAAACAGATACAAATATGCCTTCACTATCAAGGAATTGTGTTGTATATATGCTATATAGCATATAGTATGCAGTAACGTGTAAGCATCGTTTAGGATTCTTTAAAGGAATTTCCTCAAAGGGAGACTTGTAGTCTAGTGGAATAAAAAACCGGCCATGTGCGAGCCGGACTCGCGCACCGAGGGTTCCCTACGATCCTGTAGTAAGTTTAAAATTATGAAAAATATTTTTATTATATGATGTAACAAAAAATTTGTGCTTTTCGCAATTTTTTCTTTAACTGTGCTTTATGAAATTTCTTCGTACCAGATTTCTGAGTTCACGGGAAGTACCCTGTAGGTTTTGATTCTCTTGCGAGTGTCGAAAATTTGCAGGATAAATGGCTATATCTTTTGATTGCGTTGGCTTAGAAGTTTGATTTTTTTCACAGCTCCAAGGGACAGTAGACCTTAGTATTTGATATGAATTTCAGCTTGATACCTCCATGCGTTCCTGAGAAAAAGGGTCTTGACACACAGACGGATGGACAACAAAGTGATCCTATAAGGGTTCCGTTTTAATTACATTTTCCGTTAAGGTACGGAACCCTAAAAAACAACGAATACTTCCCCGGCACAATGGTGAGCGCATTGGTCTTATCGAGGGAGGACTCGGGTTCGATTCCCGGCAGGGTAAATTTAGAAATAATTTCTGGTCTGATGGTACGGTACAACCGTGGAACCATTTTACCGGCAAAGATTAAGCATTCCGGTACGATGCCGTGTAGAAACATATTATGGGTGATGTGGGTTTAATAAACTGCCGTACCCCTAACAAATTTGCCAGCTACTATCTTAGACTGCGCCATCATTTACCATCAGGTGAGATCGCAGTCAAGGGCTTACTTGTAGTGCCGTAAAAAAATAAAGAACGCGTCTCACTAAGCGTCATTAATGTAATATGTAACTAGATGATGCCCGCGACTTCGTCCGCGTGGATTAAGATTTTTTGATTCCCGCGGGAACTCTAATTATCCGGGATAAAGTAGCCTTTGTCCATCCCCGGGATACAAACTTTCTCTCTCTCTCTCTGCGTCGTATTCCTCATTACTGAAGGTAGTGACCCCTTCAATTAATCAAATAATGGTAGGAGTTTTCTTGGGATCATAATGCGGTCAGTTCCTATGAATACAACTATCCCCATACCAATTTTCACCAAAATCGGTTGAACAGATGGGCCGTGAAAGCATAGCAGACAGACTTTCGCATTTATAGTATTAGTATGGATACGTCATTGTTTACATTTCCGAGTTATCATAGTTACATTTTCAGTGTCATTTACGCACTAGTTATTCAACATAATATTGGATAAGAGCAGGCGTTACTTTGCGGAAGTCCATGACAATGATTAAGAAACTAGAAGTTTAATTCGCTGTAATCCGCCACAGAAGGCAAATCTATACGGAACAGTGTGTATCTTGAACTCGATGCCCTCGATATTCACCACACCACATAAACCCTCAAAAATACCCTCAACGTACGTTTCACTCCGATACCGGAGCATCTTCAGGAGATGTTGACTCTACAATGCACGATTGTGAAGACACACAAGTTCAAGATACGCACTGTACCACCACATAGATTTACCTACTGTAGCGGATTATAGCGAATTAGACTTCTAGTTTCTACATCAACATAATATTATCAACGGTAACATTGATTGATGCAAGTTTTACATGATACTTGGTATAGCTTTGGGAACGTAGCTAAACTGAATAAAGGTTAACCACAGGTTTAACGCACACAGTAAAGTCACGCGAGTCTATTTTAACGCGGAACGGATAGGAGACGTCGCGGCGGAAAGGTCACGGGTTCAAATCCGTGGCGTAACATTCCACCACTGCAGTACAGGGGCCATAATGCAAACGCTTAAAGCGTTAAATTGTTTCATTATTGTTGACTTTCGTGTTTTAGTCCCACAAACTTAACTGACCCAGTGCCCAAAATGGAAACAAATTTTTATGCCAGTTTAGTTTTGGTTTTCATTTTATTTTTCAAGTTAAGTTTGTGGGACTTCTACTATTAGTCTAGTCAACAAGTGCTTTTTGGGTCAAACTTTTTCTCCAACCTCCGAAAAATATGAACAATATGTCATTCGATTCGGAATAGCGTGTAGATTATTTTCGAAAAAATTCAAGAGCCGCTTGCAAAAATTGCAAAAGTTATTAACAATTAACTGAAAAAAATGGGGTTTGGTTTTTTGCAAATATATCAAAAACTATTTGACATTTTTCAAATTTGAAAAAAGATTCAAAAAGAGGGGGAAACTTGCTTGATGCCAGCAATTAAATAAAACAGGCTTCATTCTTGACGCGGATTGTGCCGCTGGTTTTTTAGTCGGTAAATTGGAGTGAGTTCCACATAGTTAGCTTAGTGCGGGATGCGTAACAGAATCTTTCCAGCGATTAAAAATAAATTAAACGCCTCTACAAACACATTCAAATTTCAAACCCTGTCAGAGAACAGTCAGCCGAGAGAAACATCCCGCACAGCGCTGTGTCTGTGCTCGAACCACAGTCATAGCATAATGCTGAGTGGAGTCCATTTTGGGATCACACAACTCATATTTCTGTCTCATATCTTTCTACTATAATTATTGTATTGTGGTTCCAAATAAACGCTTTTTCGTTCTTTCTTTCTTTTTTTAACAAGGAATCGATAGGTGGAATCGCTCCTAACAGTTGGAAATGGAAACCATAAATTCAGTCATAAAATGTTCGGCAGGTACTTACACATTTCGCGAATAGCGATATCCTGATAGGAATTGCATAAATTACATGCATCAGAGGGAATACTACCATCCCTTGAAGCCGTATTGTTTTAATATTGATCGACGTTGACGTTTGAGTTTTAGAATTATAATCCTTATTTTAGGGACGTCAGGGTACGTGACATTAACCTGTCATTTTGAAATAATACTGATTTAAGCGATGGCAGTATCCCCCGAGGCTTTGTAGACCTGATAACAGTCAACCGAAGAGAGAAACATTTGTGCCCGCACATTGGTGGAATCGCTCCATAAAGAGAAACATTTGTGCCCGCACATTGGTGGAATCGCTCCATAATAGTTGGATTCAATCATAAAATTTTCGGCAAGTGAACTGTTTACTTCCGATAATACCTAACTTACACATTTCGCAAATAGCGATATCCGGACAGGAAATACGAGAAGATAAGTGTTTGTTTGTTTGCGCTACTAACATGAACGCATAAAATGAAATTATTTTATAAATTCCAAAATTCACTATCGTATTTTAATTAGGTAAGCAAATTACTTGAAACACTATTAAAACTCAGCAGATGGATGGGCAGACAGATATTTAAAAAAACATAGCCTATGTGCTATTCCAGACTATAATCTATCTCTGTGCTAAATTTCAGTCAGATCCGTTCAGCCGTTGGAGCGCGATTGAGTAACAAACGTCCATACATACACACATCCATACATCCATCCAAACTTTCGCATTTATAATATTAGTAAGATTATTTTTAAGTATTGAACGCCATGACAATGGTAATACACTTATCTTTTTATCTATAGTAACACCTTTGTAATATTATGTGTATCATATAATAAATAATTTCAGTCTGATTCCGAGTTGCCAACGCCAGCCACATAAATAACTAAACATTACATTATTTTACCTATTTAACGACGTCTTCATTTATTCTGTCTCAACAGAAATTACTAGCAATTATACTAGGTTGGCCTTAAATATTTCAGACGATAAAGCACGTATAAACGGATGCCTGTCTAATTTTCGCTTTGTAATCTTATCTATTGTTGTGCTCACAATAGCATCGGCTTGTTCACATTTAGCTTCTAAGAAATGATCCTTTAGGGGGTGGGTAAGAGGGCTAGGTATACCTAAACTAATATCATCATCAAAATGGATCATCCCTTGATGATGATATTAGATGACAACTTAATCAAATCAGCTACCGCGCTTCTAGTGTGGAAGTTTTTGAGAAATACATAGTGGTGACGTCATCAATTTTCAACGAACTTTTTTCTTTAATCTTTTTTATTTTATTTATATAGCGAGCAAACGAGCAGGCGGGTCACCTGATGGAAAGTGATTACCGCCGTCCATGAACATTTGCAGCGCCAGAGGAACCACCAATGCGTTGCTGGCTTTTGAGATATTTTTTATCCGCCCTTTGAAGAGCCCCATATTAAAATCATGAGGGAACACAGAAGATGGAAGCTGGTTTCATAATTTGCAGGTATAGTTTATTATGGTTACCATGTGCATGGTACCCATACCGAGCATGTAAATTTTAGGTCTTTTGGAAGAAACCTTATTCAACAATCAGTAAGATCAGCAAAAAATAATTAATTTTTGACACATTCGAACAACATTAATTAATTAATTACGTGTAGGTAGGGCACTTAATTACTCATTAAACTAAACATGTATTGGAAACGAGGTTGGTGCAAGTATACTTACCTTGAGGAACCCTCTACCCATAACGATGGTTAGTGATTGGTAGTTGAAAAAGGTACATGATGTTGGATCATACAAGTAGCTTGATTCATGAAACCATAGAATTGAGAATCCGCTTCCTAAAACCACGGCAATTCAACGTATTGAATATGAACGACCGTCGACCGTGTCAATAGCTTGACATTATAAATATCAATTCTCAATAAAATAGTAGGTAATAAACAACACAAGCTAAATGGTTTTATGTCCACTCCTTACCAATGTTTGCTAATATTAAGTGGTAAATAATGAACGCGAACACCCAAAAAAGGACATGAGAGCTAAATTTAAGAAGATCTGCTTACGCAATGTAAGTAAATAATTTTTTTTTATTGAATTGAAATGCATTATAAAATATAATGCATATTATATATAATATGTTGCTTAAAGCTTTTAAAAACAAGGTAAAATACAACAAGTACTTTACGCTATATTATCGATCGATAGGTATTATTTTCAATTTCCTGTAACGTAACGATATAACGGCGATCCGCCTGTAACGAGTTAGCGACGCTCTCGAGTCCCAAGGCTTCAGTATTCGTTAGATAAAACCGTTTATCAATTGTTATCTCCTGTTAAACGAATAAACAATAAGTACTTTATTATCTTTGAGATGCATTATATATGAGTTATCATTCCACTTCTTATATCTCTTTCAAAATTTTACAACGGTAGGTGTTGCCACAGTATTAAAAACCGGTGAAGTGCGAGTCAGACTCGCTCACAGAGGGTTCCGTACCACTTGATACCTCCACCCGTTCCCGAGAAAAAGGTAGTTAACACAGACACCTTTTTTCCTCTTGAGGTATGAAATTCTAAAAATGTGAATTTGTGTTATAAATGTGAAAGTGTTTATTTGTTTGTTTGCCTTTCAATCATGCCGCAACAGACCAAAAGATCGACGTGATTTTATGCAATAGAGGACCTGGAAATTTACATAGGCTAATTTGTATCCAAAAAAATCAAAGAGTTTCCGAGATTTTCAGATCAAATCAAGTTTTTTATTCAAATAAACTATAAAGTGTCTTTTACTTAGTAAGCGATAATATTATTGCTTACTAAGTAGTCGCACCAAAACGGTTCATTCTGTACCACTTTGGTACGGAGACCTGATGCCCAATTGTCTAAGCAAATCATTTGACAGCTTAAAACGTATTACTCGAACTGTTTTAGGAGTTCATACATGCTTTGTGCAGGCATCAATGAACTCCTTAAACAGGTCAAATTATACGTTGACAAACGATTACGATTTCTTTCCTTACACAATCGGGGGGCTGAAATCTTCCAATTCTATTCTTTTGAATAGAATGTATTAGATTCTAGATCATTGCATCAACACAGGCGTTATTTTCGTTACGATGAGTAACGCCCTAGTGTCAACAGCGGGTAACGAATCGAGATGACACAGGCGGATTCGTTATGACTGGCACTTTCCGCCGGATCTGCCCACGCTGTACTTTGAGAGCTGGTGGATTATTAAGTGGGAGTATCTGCACGAGTTTCACATTACTATAATTCTGAACACGAAGTGATAGCGTGGGTCTTTGTTAACCTTAGAGATTTATCAGACTTCACAATACTACACGCTAAGTTAGATTTTGATTGGTTTCTAAGCCTTATTTTACTCCCTGAGGGGTTGAGCTTTCAAAAATCCTTTTTTAGCTGATAACTACGCCATAATCTTACTTATCCATTACTCCATATCTTATGACCATGTAAATGATTACTTAAATGACAAGGAAGCTTGGCAATGATTTGATCTAATGGCTCTGAGTTAGTTGAGATGATTTGTGAAATGGTGATAAACAAAAAAAAAACCCGGCTGAGTTCTTTGTGGGCTCTTCTCAGACCAGAACCCTTGTAGCTTTAGTTTTAAGATACCGTTACTGATTATCACCATTGTATTTTATAAATAACTGTGGACGTCAATAAGTGTGGTGTACCTACCTAAATTGAATAAACATTATTTGACATTGACTTTAAGAACTATTTCTTGGGATACATAGATTGTACCAGAACATTGTATCACGCGGGCGTTATTTTCGTTACGAAGAGTAATGGCTAGTGTGAACAGTGGGTGCGATGACGTGGACGGATTCGTTGCATATTTTCCGCTGGGTAAAATCCGAAATTGGAAAAATCTCTTTTTTCCAGCTTCGATCCAATATTAAAAAAACTATTTATTTAGAGTGTACTGCAGTCTAGATAGAAACAGAATCATTTCATGCGGTATTTTCTTTACGATGACATAAGGATAATAGAATAGAATTCATTATGGCATTTTCCACAGGATCCGATTCGATATTAAAAAATCAATTTATCCGAAACATAAAAAATACCTAGTTTTCCTTGTAGATTGTAATAGAATAGAACATTGGTACGGGCGTTAGCTTCGTTACAATGACTTATGGATGGCTAATGATAATAGAATAGAATTTGTTATGGCATTCTCCACTAGTTTTCCTTGTAGATAGTACTAGAATAGAACATTGGTACAGGCGTTATTTTCGTTACGATGAGTAATAGCTAGTTAAGTAACGAAACGCGGTGACGCGGCTGAATTCGTTATGGTATTTTCCGTCGGATCTGCCCACGAACGACGCTCGCCCAGGCCGTTATAAGCCCAGAGCTGTTGTTCTATAGCATATTTACAACGCACATAACTCCGAAATGCTCCGAAATGAATTCGAAATACGAATGAATGAAAATAATTATGCATCCCCGGGGATTGGACCCCGACCAGCCAAATAGGCCGTAACCGGGCGCCTACAGTCTACACCAAAAAGTTCTCACCGCTTACCAATACAGTAATAAAGTTATGTCCTCCAGTAAGTTATGCCGAACACGACGACATAATTATCTCCAGAGAGATTAGCCATGTGCGCGGGACACACAAGTGTGTGCGCATACACAGGTCCACTCTCTGTTCCTTTACTCTCATAGCCCGATGGGCCGGTAAATCCGACACGACCGGTGAGAGATCAGGACAATGGAGTAATGCGAGTGATGCGACACTTTGGTTTGCCAAATTTACTGATGCAGTACTATGCATAGTACTGCATCAGTCTGTCTCACTCTAGTCCTTCACTATTGCTATACACCTCTCATCGTTCAAAATTATCATTCTTTGACAAACCATAAGATCAATTGCGCCACTCGCTCTTACACCGTTATGCAAATCGCGTATATTTACCGCCAAGGCCGTCTAAAATTATAATAAGTTAGCAACAAAAGTCAAGGCGAGCAGACTAGTCGTTTTTTAATTAATTCGTTTACGTAATTTAAATCGTGAATCGTATATCTTTTAGTAATTTATTTCTATACTAGCTGATGCTCGCGACTTCGACCGCGTGGACTGAGGTTTCTTGGTTCCCGCGGGAACTCTGATTTTCCGGGATAAAAAGCTATTCCAGACTATAATCTATCTCTGTGACAAATTTCATAAAGCCATCCATCCATCCAAACTTTCGCATTTATAATATTAGTATAGAGTATAGATACGGACCCGTAGTTAGAAACTCCTCTTTTAAGCTATCTCTCTCTCTTATCAACCCATTGCCGGCTCACAGCTGAGCACTTGTCTGCTCTCGGAATGAGAAGAGTTCGGCCAATTAGAGTTCGGATTGGCAGATCTTTTAAGCTATAAGGTATCCATACTAATATTATGAATGCGAAAGTTTGTCTGTCTGCTACGCTTTCATGGCCCGATTTTTTCAAGCGTTTCAACCGATTTTGATGAAATTTGGTACAGAGATATCATACAAATTATGTATCCCGGGGAAGGACATATAAAAAGACCGATAGAAGTGAAACGAATACTTAACTCTTTTTTTAAAATATAAACCTTAACACTAAAGCATTCAAGTTTAATTTCGAATGTTGTATATATTTATATTTAAAACCTTTTATCTTCGTAACAAGGAGAGCATGTCGGTCACGCGAATCCACAACTTTACTCCCTCCCAAAAATCCGACTTCACAAGACCGATTCCTCAAAAGAATATTCAGTAATAAAAATAATAAATTCATATATCAATACACGAAATTCATACAAAAAACTCGACGAAAAAAGAACATGAGAGTCAAATTGCAATGGACGATGCTCAAATTGTTCGCAGAAGACACTCAATACTAAAGCTTTGGTCGCACAGAACGCGCGGTGGGAGAGACCATACTTCATACTAATGCGAAAATGTATTATTTATTTGTTGATTTATTGGTTTGTTAGTTTGTCTCTTAATCACGCCGTAACGGACAACGGATCGACATGATTTTTGCCATTGGTATAGTTGAGGACCTGGAGTGACATAGGCTACTTTTTATCCGAAAAAATTAAGGAGTTCCCGCAGGAATCAAAAAAACTTAAACCACGCGGACGAAGTAGCGGGCATCAGCTAGTTTACAATAAATTAATGTGAAAATTAATTATTCAAGAAATTTTTCAGAAGAACTGGCCCAACATACTATGTATGTGTTTGAGTAGGGCCACATAGTTTGAAGATTTTGGGACATTTAGGCCCGTACCTATTAATAAAGCAACATCAACTAAGAACACGCTCTCAAGTATCTAGAGACTTGAGATTGAGGACCTGTTCTTAGCTGATGATGATTTATTAATACGGGCCCCAGTGCTGGCAGTCGACATTAATCGAGTCGTACGGAACCCCTAAATAAATCTTAGGAAATATGGAAGTAACTACTACAGAATCCACGCGACTGTTTGCTGTTAACCAGGTTTTAGTATTTATGAACTGTCACGTATGACGTATCTTTCCAAGTTAGCTCGCTTCCATCTTGATTGCACTATAACCTTCCCCAGATAAGATACCACATAAAATCGTCCATAATCGAAGGCTAGCTTGTATCTGAATTAATAAATCTGAACGCCGCATGTTGCCGCTACAAGTCTTGTCTGAGCAAGCATTTATACTATACCAAGAATCGTTATGCAGACGCGCAAAAAATTGTCTGTGTGTCCTTCCCAACGTCCGTTGAACCGAGCGTGTGCCACATTTTTTTGCATATTCATAGTAAGTATTAGAATCCTAATATTGACCTTAGTTTAAATTGGAATAAGATCCCATTTTAGTTGACGCGTATCGCTAATAGATTCTTCAGACATGCCAACTTCCAACACCATAGATGGATATTACGTGATCGGTTTGTTTGGCATCAGTACAATCGTTATGTAACAAGAAAGGTATTGGTAATCAAAATTGGGCAGTCATTTGTCAAATTCTACGAGATACCATACTAGGCAGTGGCGTGCACTTCATAGAGGATAAAGACACTGCTTACCTAAGTGGAAATACATCAATGCTGAAAATCAAATGCTGCTATCACTGAGTCATGGCAGTCGGTATTTACTGACAGATATTCTGACTAACTGATACCTTCCCTAGTTTCAAATCCTGTGCACGCCAATGATACTAGGTGACGGACAGGGCGAAATGTCCTCAATAAACTCAATTTATTTATAACACGTAGGACATACATACAGGTACAGGTATCTCTTAATTATGTTACGTCATGTTTTGACTCTACCATCGGTTCGGAAAAGAGGTTCTGCTGAGAAGAGCCCGCTTGAATCATTGAATCACGTATGCGGTAACACGTATGGTTCGGTCGTGCATGTTTGTGCAAGTCCATATTCTAAGAATCATCAAATCGGTGAAACACTAGCAAGTATTGTGAAGAACACAACTACATGTATAGACCGCTTCTAGAGCAGATGGAATACAAGATTCCTTAATAAATAACTCTGTTATTTTAAACTCTTCAACAAACTTAATAAGGACTAAGTTAGTGTAAAGATTAAAGTCTTCAAATTTATAGCATTTAATCTATATTATTATCCGAATAAAATTGAACTTAATACTTTCGTGTAACTATAATCGAATTTCCACATGCCCAATAAATGGACTATAGGAAGTTTTAGATATGATTGTCAGGTTAGGCTAGTAACACAAACATACAACATATAACATCTTACAAAAGTAACTCAACTTAATGATCAGCCGACTTGTTGGCACATCTGTAGGAGGTTTAATAAACATCATGCAACCAAAATGGGTGTTGACATTTAACTCTTGCACAAAAATAACCATATTTAAATACATAGGTATTGGTTTTTCAATACTGAATTTAATGCCATAGTAATAATGTAAACGTGAATATATAAGACATCATTCGCTAAAGATCGTTGCATAGATAATAATTTATGTCTCATGCCAAAAGTTCACGTTCATACTACAAAGTGATTTCAAAAACAAAAATGAATCATTTCTTCTATTTTAAAGTGGTAACAGATTTTGTGTTTATTTAAAACACATAATGTCAGAAACCACTAGACAAATTGAGAACCTTTCACAGTTAGAAAGCATTAAGGCAAAGTATCTATTATTTATTCTACCTATTAACTTCACACAAAGCTGAAAAGATTTTTTAAAAGATTATAGCTGTGGATAATAACAATAAATTAATAAATAAAAATACCTATAGCTTAAGTAGCCACAAAATACACGGTTTTAGTACTGTATTAGTGTCTTAGGTACATACTAAGTAGTAGGTTATCGCTTTCAGAGTGAAAGTGGAGCAAACATACTGTGCGTTTCAAAAGTGAAGATCATTTGCAAGGTACTTTATTTATCGTGTGGGTATCTATATATCTTAATTCTTAACTAATTTGGAACAATTTGGTACAGAGATGGCATACATTTCGGATAATAAAGATATACCTAGACCACTATTTATCAACCACAGGCTTTTACAAAACAAAGTCGCGCGCATCATCTAATTTAAAACTAGGCGATGGCGCAAACCTAATACTATAGCGATGGTCCTCACAGATGAAACTCATGGTACAATGTATTTATCTTATGCTTTATTGCCGCACTCAAAGCAAGGCTTTATAAGTCTATACCACACGAGATCGAGAATCAAACAAGGCAGTTTATTAGTACCAAAATGCTATAACGATAAAACACGGAATGCGGTTTGATTTGATACCTACATCATAATATTCCTCGAAAGAAGATACCTTTGATCAAAGCATAATAATAATCTCAAGATCGTCATGAAAAAAGATTTATGAAACGTATACCTAAATCAAATTTTGTTGCACCCTTTTTTAGTGAACGAGGTATATAGTTGTTTGTTTTCTTTTTTTAGTAAAGTCCATACTAATAAAATATTATAAATGCGAAAGTGTGTCTGTCTGTCTGCTACGTTTTCATGGCCCAACTACTCAAACGATATTTATGAAATTTTGTACAGAGATAGGTTACATCCCAGGGAGGGACATACTTTTATCCCGGAAAATTAAGGAGTTCCCGCTGGAATAAAAAAAACTTTAACCACGCGGACGAAGTCGCAAACTTCACTGCTTGAACTTCTTAATTTTTCGGGATGAAAGGTATATGCCCATGTCCTTCCCCGGGATGTAACATGCCTCTAAACCAAATTTCATCAAAATCTGTTGAACAGATGGGCCGTGAAAGCGTATGAGACAGACAGACGGACATACACTTTCTAATTTATAAAATTAGTATGGATGTTATGTTTTTATGTTAGTTGGGATAATTGGGGTCGATTCACATAGCACTTATGTGAAATTAAAAATTAAAAACCACCCGTAACCAGTATATATATAACCTTGATACCGAAGTTATTATTTCCAAAATACCTCCAAATCAATAATAGCTTTGCTCAGAACACAGCATATTTTATAAAATACATACACATAATGGAAATAGGTTCACATACATACATATATACATAATGGAAATATTCTTAATTAGCAATTTCTAAACAAACATTCTTCTAGCACCACAGATAACGACTACAGAACACAGACTAAAACAAATCAGACACGTCAAATAAATTCAAATAAAAACATGTAAGTAATATAAGTAATAAAAAGAGTTTCCGCTCACCGACACGAGTTGGCACCGCTGCGCCGAGGCGGGTTTAAAATTAGAACGCGTCGAGGCGCACGCGCAGCGTGAACGGTAGCGTTACTCCGAGTTTTTACATTGCAAATTCGATTGATCGACGTGAGAGCTCACCTCGCCAAGTGTAAGCGAATATTTCCATACCATGAGTTTATCAAATGGGCACGTTTTGTTAAAGTGAGTAAACGGAGTTAGTAAATCGTATGACAAAACGATCGCAACAATTGTCTCTCTCATACATTCGCAAAAAACTGAGACAGATACATGCGGCATTTTGGCATTTTTCATTGCGTAATTTGACAGTTTTTTGGCAGTTTGACACTGACAGCCTTGCGCACACTATGGTACGTTTCTTTATGGTAGAATGTCATAAAAAAGTATAAATGCCAAAATCTTTATTGTCTCTAATCAAAACATTCAAAAAGCTTGGGGTTTCCAGTGTTGCCACTTTAGCGAGTTTTTTTATTATTTTAGGGAGTTAAATTTAATGTTTAGCAGCTAAAAATATTCTGGTGCTCACATAGGTATTGATTCCGTTCAAAATCGATATCTGAGGATCCTGGCAACTAGCCGGGAGGTGGCTAAATTACAAAACATGAAACTGTAACCAAAATTTTTTAAGTCAGCGCCATTTTGAAATTCCTTGTTACTGTACCGATTTCTAAATCAGTAATCAATATCTAAATCAGTATTTCTAAATCAGTATTCGAATCAAGTTTGTAACTATCATTAATAGAATCAAATTAGTATCAATTAGTGGAGCATGTTAGTTAATAATTTTGGTAAATCATTCGAATTATTTGTATAATCAAATAATTCGAATGAAATCATTCAAAGTCGCCGATCGCTAGGATAGGCTGTGTGATAGGCCCGCAGAGTTGCCAGACATATGAGAAATCTGTCAGAAATCAGCACATTAATAAATTCATTACTCATCACTAGTTGTCATTAAATGCAAGATGCCTACGTTATGTCTTTGAATCCCCGTTATATGTATTTCTATGCAACTATTTATCCGCAGGTGAACTACTGGGGAATAAAAACTCAGTGGAACTAGTATTAAGTACCCTCGAGGTACCTACCCCAACCAAATGCATACAACATTAATTATTAATAATAATAAATAATTCCAATCTGTCTCCTCAGGGGGACAGATATCTCCCGCGAACATGCAAATCGATGCTGAAAAGTGTGATTTCAAGGAGTGGGATATCGGACGTACGTACTACGAGGGAAAATAGCAGCCAGTACCGCCAGACCACACTTGCCTGTTGCAGTCCGAGGCAGAGAGACTTGTCCTCTCAATTGTTGCCATTATAAGAAAATCATGGATGTAAGATGTAAAATGCCACAATATTTCAAAATTCATGTCTACTCTATGTCAGTCATTATTTTAATCTTAAGTCTGTGTTTTATCTATCCACGGGATCATGGTTCCCAACTTAGGGCTTTTGGCCCCAAATTTAGGGCGTAAACAAATGCGAAGGGCTTCTTTTAGGGCCCTTATATTTTTAGGGATTTTTTGGCTTCTTATATTTTTTACCTATTTTTTATTTCTTAGATCTATCATCTACTACCGATTCTTATTATTAAGAATGCGGAGTTGAATGAATAACAAGTCAAACAAAATATTGGTTGTATAATTATTATAATTTTTTGAAGTTACTTGTTCAATATTTAATTTTCTAAAAATAATGTTTATTGTAATTTTTTCTTACGATCAATAAGAAAACCGTAATTCCAAAATTAAGATTTTCATTATTAGCGAAAATTTGAATCATTCATTGTGAATCTTAATGTTGAATGTACGGTAAACAAGTGAAATTAATTTAACGAATTAAAAAATACGACTGCCCTGCTATATTATTTTCGGAGTTTACCTCCTTATGAAGCGATTTGCATGCCTTTGGAGTCTTATTCACATTTTTATTAAATGATATTTGTTTGTGAATCACTGGATATTGAACTATAACGTTATATATTTTTGGAATCTACTCATCATTTTCTAGATGATGATTATACAGTTGAATCTTATTTTCGATTTTTTTTTCAACTTTAGTCTTTAATGCGGGACCATGGTCACCCCATCAATTTTTTTAAAAATTTTACTAGCCTATGTCACCCGGAATAAGCTAGGGATTCTAACGATACCTCATTTATCAAAATCGGGTCAGGCGTATAGAAGTTATGGTGGAATATACAAACTCACATACATACATACATACATACATACTTACATACATACATACATACATGAACCCTGAAAACAATATACGCCTTTTTTCAGGCAGTCGTATAAAAAATATATTTGGGGCTTTTTGACTTATGTTTTAGGGACAAATATTTTCGAGAGTTGGTAACACTGCTCGTGATATTGACCAGCATTTTTGGTCGGTATTCTACATCAATCATTGTTACAGTATCAATTGTTGTGATTGGCTAAATTTATGGTGTTCTTGCTACTTCAATGGATTTTGTCCAATAGTGGAAGAGTGTTATCCAATCAGAGGTGATTGCGATCGTTACACTGTAGCTGTCAGAGATACGCGGTCGCGCTGTAGTATCATAATGTACTCTGGTTTATTTACAATTAATAATTTTCGTTTCGGCTCCTATGTAGTGGGTAGTGGTATTCGGATTCACCGGTTTAACTTGTTTTTTAATTATAATTGATTGTACATGGAGGGAAAGCGAACATAAACTGTGCCTAAAAGTAAGTAGATGCGAATGCAAAATGTAAACTGAACTAATTTTCTCGACAAATCTTTCTGTTTACCTATTATTGATATTAAATTAATATTTCATATTTATTCAAACGTGTTCGTCTATTTTTATCGCCATAATCAACTATTATTCTCTTCATTTAGATCAAGAAGCAACAAATAAACATCTTAGTCGCCATACGACCACCAAGCCACTGTGGTGAGTTCACAGGACTGATAAGCGCCAAAAGAGCGGACTTCCAGTGGCAAATACCTAAAGATATCCTAAAAGAGCATGGGCCAGACAGGACTGTCGAACACTGAAAGCGGGTAAGATCACGACATATTACAGTACTTAAACTCAAGTAAACTACAATATACACAAAATAAAATGATATACAGTGGCATGCAGTTCATAGAGGCATAAAAGTACTGCTACCCAAATGGACATAAGTCAATATGTATTTATCATCAAAACAGCTAGTAAATAGGTATTCTGACCTACTAATGCCTACTCTAGTTTCAAACCCTGTGCATGCCACTGTTGATATATACTAATTTTATCCACAAGAAAGTTGCAGGTACATAATAATATTATATTTTTATTTGCAGACTTACAAAGATTTAAAAAAAGGTGCCCGCACTGAGAACACTGCAGCAGTTCGGGCACTCAGTGCAACTGGAAATGCGGAGACCCCACTGTCTCGGAAGTTAGCACCAAAGTGCTTAATGTAATTGGGCACAAGTCCTCAATAGTCTATCGGCATTGGGCCAGAATAATCATTGATTAGTTAGCCAAATGTGTCTACTCATTTTGTTTTAATATTGTGTTGTGTTTGTAAAATAAATTGAAAAGGTTGAAAAGGTAATCATACAAATATATTTTAGTTGAAATATGTATTGATTAATCTGTCTCTTTTGTTGGGCAATTGTCAGCAGCCTTGTTTGATCCACAAAAGATGCGATGAGAGGATTGTTCACTTCACTTGTTACATCAGAGTTGTTATCCGTGGGCTGTTCCATTGGAATTCTGAAATATTCAAATTTAATAAATAATTAACACATTTTTGTTAAAAAAAAATTAATATACACAACAGACAAACTAGAGGCAGATGTGTAGGATTCCAGTAAACAATTTTATGAGTATCAGTGTGTTTTTTTTCCCTTAAATTATGTAAATTAGCCCGTTAGATATTGTGGCCAATTCTGTTTAACACAATATCTAAATTAAAATGACAGCTTTAAATCTATTGCCAGTCAATTCCACAAGAAAAATAAATATAATGTAAAAGGGATAGCAACTTAAATAGAGCTGTCATTTAAATTTAGTTATGGTGTACAACCAGTGGCGTGCAGTTCATAGAGGCACAAAAGCACTGCTTACCCATATTGAAATACATCAATGCTCATTTTTCATCATGACAGTCAATAAATAGGTATTCTAACTAATGCCTACCCTAGCTTCAAACCCTGTGTACAACAGAATTGGCCTCAATTATTTGGTTTGCTAAAGAAAATTAATTTAAAATATCATACCTAAAAGATAGTATTGCCTGATTTACATGCAGGCATTTCAGTTTCAAAATTGGAGTTTTAACTTTAGCTTAAAGATGAACTGATTGTGGAATCATACTGGGTATCTTGGGTTGATGTTAATGATGTGGCAGTCAACATCCACAGCCTGTAACATTTAATCATGAAGTAACCACCAATAGCTCAATGGTTAATGGTTGTAAGATCTATCGCAGGTCTATTGTTGTACCTATTTCTAGCACAAGCTTTATGCTTATTTTCAGGGGAGAGGGAAGTATATGATTATAACACTATAATCCATACTAATATTATAAATGCGAAAGTGTGTGTGTCTGCTATGCTTTCACAACCCATCTACTCAACCGATTTTGATGAAATTTGGTACAGGAGTAGATTGTTTTTTTTATCCACTACAAGTTAGCCCTTGACTGCAATCTCACCTGATGGTAAGTAATGATGCACTCTAAGATGGTAGCAGGCTAACCTGTTAGGGGCATGTCAGTTATATTAAACCCATAGCCCTATTCGGTTTCTACACGGCATCGTACCGGAACGCTAAATTGCTTGGCGGCACGTCTTTGCCGGAAGGGTGGTAACTAGCCACGGCCGAAGCCTCCCACCAGTCTACCTGTATCCTGGGGATGGACATAGGCTACTTTTTATCCTGGAAAATTAAAGAGTACCTGCGGGAATCAAAAATCTTAATCCACACAGTCGCGGGAATCATCTAGTTTTTTTTATATACATATTTCCTAACCACATTAGGATGGTTAAGTGCCTCTGTGACTTCATGCACATATTTGCTCAGTTTGCTGTCCAAGATGACAGGCCTCACAAACCATCCTCTGATAATCGCCATTGGCATAAAAAAGCAGTGCACTAAGCAGCTGTAATTTGACAGAATTATGTTTTAGGTAGGTATTTAAGTGTGTATGAACCTTTGTATTTTAGTACAAATGTAGGTAGGTAAATGCATAGCTCTACGTTTAGTAGATAAGTAGGTACGTTGCGTTGTTAATACAGCGACTTAGAGTTACTAATAAAATAAATACATAGTTCTTGGGGCTGCTACAATAAATATAACCTAAATACTATGTGGAATTAACAATACTTTCCAAATGAATTGTCATACGTACCTTCGTCTCCAGCGATACTCTTTGCGAGCCTTTGAGGTCACTGTTTACCCTCAACATTTTGCACAAATAAATAAAAGCTCTGCCGATATAGCTGAACGAAATTTTTTGTCTGAGACGCGGTTAACTTGAGCCTTATCACGCCTGTCTTCACGTCGGTCATTCCGCAGCGTCCATTATCTTTTTCCAAGCAAAATAAAGCCTCGCAGTCATAATCGAGTCCCAATATAATAGTTTATCACTGGAATATTTTCGGTGAGTTATGAATCCGCTATCGAGTGTGAAAATGACGTCATTCTCGCACTTTGAGATGTCAATCTGTGTAAAAAGTAACACTCGGAGTGCCAAAATAACAAATGACATTACTCATAACGTATTTTTTGTACGTTTGGTGAGTTAAAGACTCGATCTTTCTCATCGAATTTCACTTGGAGTGGGAATGACTCGGTGACTTTTTGTTCACCATGTTGCCGCTTGGAGCGCTGGCTGTAGATGTATGGAGGAGCTCACTCTCACCTCACTTTAGTGAGACGTATTTCAAATTCGATCAAACTCGGAGTAACCGTACGGAACACGACGATAAGCAATCGGCCCGCGATAAGCGGCGTTACCACGTAACTAACGACGAGCGTTACGCGGCAAAGACTACGAATTGCGCAGATATGACGTACACTTTATTTCCTCGTTCTATACCGATTTAGCGACCTACATTAAAAGTATAATATTTCATCGTTTTATGCAACACGTGGTGGTAACAAACAGGCTATAAGCAGTATTAATAACTTTGAACAGATTTATTTACTTATTATAATGAAGAACGTGACTTCGTCCGCGTGGATTTTAGAAAAATATCGTGGGAACTCCTAATGTTTTTTGGATGAAAAAGTTGTCTTAGTCCTTCATGCAACTATCTATGTGCCAAATTTCGCCAAAATCTGTTGAAAAGATATAGTAAAAGCGTAGCAGACAGACAAACGGATACGTTTTCACATTTATAGCACATTAGTATGGATTTAGTTTAGTATTCGCAGTATAGCTAGCGGCCACGATAAACAGTCGTTTCATGACGTAGCTAACGACGTTAGCATAACGTGGCAAAGAGTAAGCATCTGTAGATCGGATGGTATATATTTTGGTTTTATACCTACACACCACGTAGTGGCACCCATTGCTGTGTTCTAGATAAGACGCATGCTTTTCGAAGTCGTTTTATACCTACATACCGCTAGCTGATGCCTGCGACTTCGTCCGCGTGGTTTAAGTTAAAAAAAATTAAATGATTAAAAGAATATCGTGAGAATCTAACCACCGCTATTCTATCTATTTATTCCAATCCATAGTTTTAGTGAATAGGTATCTTCTAGGCAAGCGTGTTCCAACCTAGACCTCATCATTGCTTTGCACTAAGCAAGATTGTCGTCAAGCGCAAGCCTATCACGCAATAAAATAAAAAAAGATCCGGAATAGCCTATGTCACTCTCTCTTTTTCTTTCTCTTAGGTTCTCAACTACACCCATGCCAAATAATCACGTCGATCCGTTACATTGTTCAGACGTGATTAAAAGACAAACCATCAAACAAACACTTTGGCATTTATAATATTACTATGAAATATGATAGTCATGAAGTTATAGTTTAGAGTTGATTATTTGACGGGTTATTTTGCTGTCGGCAACGATAAGCGGCCGTTACGATAACTTACATGATATAACGTAGAAAAACAGTATCCCATCAAAAACATAAATGTAAAATGAGAGCCAAGTTCAAAATTGTGATATATATGCCTTGGTTGTTGACTTCAGCGACAAAAGGAGTGAGATCTAAATGGGTGCCAAGTTCAATGGTCAGTCCTGCAATTTATATATCCCATCAAAAACATAAATGTGAAATGAGAGCCAAATTCAAAATTGTGATATATATGCCTTGGTTGTTGACTTCAGCGACAAAAGAAGTGAGATCTAAATGGGTGCCAAGTTCATGGGTGGTCAGTCCTGAAATTTATTTATAACAACATATAATATTTTATAACAACTTAAAATATCATTTCTTCTTATAACGTAGTATAAAATGTTGAAGACTAAGGCTTTGGCTTGGCTAGTTTTCATATACGAATTATAGCGTTCACAAGTTGTAAAGCTGTAAGTTCTTATTTTATTCTTCCGAAAATTTGGCTTGCTGGTAGAAACTGTACTTTTAGGTACCTACTTAATAATAATTCGTATATGGAAACTAGCCAAGCCAAAGCCTTAGTCTTCAACATTTTATACTAAGTTATAAGAAGAAATGATATTTTAAGTTGTTATAAAATATTATATGTTGTTATAAATAAATTTCAGGACTGACCATTGAACTTGGCACCCATTTAGATCTCACTTCTTTTGTCGCTGAAGTCAACAACCAAGGCATATATATCACAATTTTGAATTTGGCTCTCATTTCACATTTATGTTTTTGATGGGATATATAAATTGCAGGACTGACCATTGAACTTGGCACCCATTTAGATCTCACTCCTTTTGTCGCTGAAGTCAACAACCAAGGCATATATATCACAATTTTGAACTTGGCTCTCATTTTACATTTATGTTTTTGATGGGATATCATTACTTTTTGTACAGAAATTATTGAACTCAATCTCAAACTCAAAACATATTTATTCAAAATATGTACCTACAAAGTACACCTTCTGAACGTCATGCTTACAGAGCATAAGACGTGATGGTGATAATTAACTACGATATCTTAAAACTAAAGCTACGAGGGTTCCAAACGTGCCCTGGTCTGAGAAGAGCCCGCAATAAACTCCGCTTTTTTTTTTATTATCACCATCTCACAAATATTTGAAATTATATATATGTACTTATAATATAACATTACATAATCAGCCGTTGTAACAATTCATACCCATGCCTTGCTATCATTCAAATAATCCTTTACACTGTAATAGGACTTTTCTATTAGTTTAGTTTACGTTTTACATTAGTAGGTACTTATTATTTGGTGTAAGGTCAGTGTGTCACCCACCAGTAATTCTATTGTACGACTCATTGTACAAGATAATTAAAGACGAGAATTCTCAAGAAAAATATATAGTGTACCTAGAGTTACACTGACATTGACAGATTACATCTATGGTCAGACTACCTCTACAGCACATTTTTACATCTCATCAATTTTGATTGCAAAAGTTCAAAATCAAAAGTTTTTTGTGAAACATTGAAAACAAGCACGGTAAACAGTCGATATCACTAAAACCACTATAAACAATGAATACAAATCACAATGACTGACAGCTTGAACTGACGACTTCAAATACGTTTCTTCTTCTTTTCTGTCAATGACGTTTCGTTGCACAAAATGTATGAATACGAAGGTAAGGTTTTAATGCAACTATATTATTATTCATTATTATTTACATTAAAATAATAATTATGTGTCATTTTCAATAGTTAAGGAGTTACTACCACCGCTCAAAGCAGTATTGTTTCAAACTAACGGTTGAATGTCACGTACTTTGACGTCCTTAAAATAATGATTATAACACTACAACATAAACGTCAACAATATTAAAATAATACGGCTTTAAGCAATGGTAGCATGCCTCGTGTCAGAGTTTTGATCTATCCTTTGATCATAAAAATGACGATTTTTGTACGTTTATATCTAAATAACCATTTGAGGTGTGCTTATGAAATTTGGAGCACATATGTATCTCACGGGTCTCAATATATGCGCCAAATTTGACATGTTTATGTGAAATAGTTTTTGAGTTATGAGGGGGTCAAAAGTGGCTCCAAATGGTTCGTGTAATATTACACACGGTGCTGCTCGCCAGTTTTTTTGAACTTTGGCTGGACACGCTTCCGCGTGTCTTGATGTTGTGTTGTAGATATAACGCAAGTTTAATAAAACTGTAGGTTATTATTCGTTCAGCCATTTTATAACGAAACTAACGGCGCGGCGTAGCATTGATTTAAACAGATTTGTTCTGTCAGGAAATATATTTTACTTCTTTTAATTCCTAATTATCTGATGTCAGAGACGTTGTCTGCGTGAAATAAGTGGTTTTTAATTCCCACTGGAACTTCTTAAATTTTCAGGATAAAAAGTAGCCTATGCCACTCTCTAGGTCCTCAATTATACCCATGCAAAAATCACGTCGATCCGTTGCGGTGTGATTGAAGGACAAACAAAAACACTTTTAGACTTATAATATAAGTAAACATATGTTATGTATGATACACAACAGAATTAGCTACATATGTATATAGTTGTTTGCATTACCCAAGTAGTATTAAAATGGATAAGACAATATTAATAACAATAAATAATTACTAAAAATAGAACTCGGACTTTACAAAACATTGTGAAGATCGAAAGGGCAAAGTAATTGAAAAGATAAAATATATATTAGTAGGTATGTGATACATCCTACTATTATTATGAATGCGAAAATGTGATTGCTTGCCCTTCAATGATGATACGCTGGCCGCAGAGCAACGGATCGCCGTAATTTTTTGTCTGTAGCCATGCCCTATTATGTAAAAGTTGCATCAATGATTGTTACAATCTCGATTGTTGTGATTGGCTGAATTTATGGTATTTTTACAGCGACAATGAATGTTCGCCACTACCGAAACATTAGCAAATCAAAGGCCATTGCGATCGTTAGACTGTAGCCATCATTTTTATGTAATAACTTATTAACACCCTTAGATCCTGGCTCGATAGTAACATATAGGCTCAATTTTATTTCGGATAATCGAACAGTTCCAACAGGATTTTTAACAAACGAAGGCGTAGGCATCGTCTATTTCTAATTATATAATACCTAAAATACACAAATATATTATGGGTGTCTAACAAGCTGACAGTTCTTTTGCCTCTGAGAGGAAAAGAGTACTTTCCTGCTAATTAGAATCCCTGTATTAATATTTTATTCACACACATTTTACACGTAAGGAAAACCGAAGCGAACCAACCTATCGAGGTCACATATCGTTATGTGAGGCCGTTAACATTACTTCCATGGTGAATCGACACATACGTAGTACATTAAGCATACACACGTACATCTCACATATTGCTTTTTTTAAGTAAAACTTTTTTAGGCACTGGACTATGCAGTAAACTTGTTTCGAGAGTAGGTCAAATATCGTTTTATATACGACTAGTGGGCCCGGCAGACGTTGTCCTGCCCGATCTTTCTCGCAATTTTTACATGTTTTCTCACCGTTTAAACCTTCCCTGGACTATGACAAACATTTCAAAACCAAAATCAGCTAAACCGGCCCAGCCGTTCTCGAGTTTTAGCGAGACAAACGAACAGCAATTGATTTTTATATATATAGAAGATTATACAGTTAAATAGTTTAAAACTTTAATTCGACATATATTATGTAGTACCTACATTGCATTTTTTTAGAAGAAGGTAGAAGTTCTTTCGTTGCGATTTGATAAAACTCAGATATTTTTTCTTAAGGAAGTAACGCGAACAATACTTCCCTTCGCACCTATTAGCAATGGCCAGTAGCCACTCAACAGGGCACCTGTTTTGAAGCGACCATCTTGTATCGATGTGTAGACAGATAGAAAGAGCCATAGATAAATAAAGCTCTAAAAACTATTTTTTTACTTAGTAAACCTTTGGACTCGTTGACTCGTTTTCAAAATGTAAAAGGCATAACTATTTATTTCAAAGAAAATTAATCAATTGCGTTTAAGAGTTTGAAGTGACATTATTAGTCTTATAAATTTACTTATTTGGCTAAAGTTTTGATTACAACATAATTATCAAAAAGTTTATATTTAGGTCGCCAGGTTTCATTTATTTGAGACATTGTGTAACATCTGCGAATGTTATCAGTAAATCTTTGATAAGCTATAAAATGTACAAGTACAAAAAAATTTCTTTTTTATACTTTTTTTTATCCACTACAAGCTAGCTCTTCACTGCGATCTCACCTTATGGTAAGTGATGATGCAGTCTAAGATGGTAGCGGGCTAACCTGGCAGGGGCGTGGCATATATGTACATATTAAACCCATACTTACCCCTAATCGGTTTCCACACGGCATCGTACCAGAACGCTAAATCGCTAAATCTATACGTCTTAAAGACTTATCCTGACTGACTGGCTGATCAATCAACGTTAAGCATAAACCACTGGTTAAACGTTATGATCCCTTGGTATTTTGCAACCTGAAATTCGACGGTAGATTCTTTAGACGTTTGGGATCAGTACTCACTAAGAAAGGATTTCTGGAAATTCTACCCCTAAATACTCCGTTAGGGAATAAAAGCTTTGTATACAATTACATCTTTTTTCAAGTTATATCTGTCACCGTAAGATTGTAAAAACCGTTAGATTATAATCTAACTCGAGAAATTGTAAACTGTCGACAGATTGTGAACCGTTCAATGGTCTGAGATTTTTGAAATATTAATTGTATTTACGTTTTCTTGTGTCTTTCTTGTAGGTTAGGTTAGTGTTCGGCATATACTATAATCAGGTAGGCATTTAGGTTCTATCGGGTTAATACACTTAACAGATTACAATTTAACGAAAAATAATGCGATAAATTTTAATCTTTCGACAGTTTGCAATTTCGCGAGTTAGATTATAATCTAACGGGTTATACAATATTACGGTGACATGTCCGTGAATATACTATGTAACGGTTGTAAAATCACATCATACTCCGCCAAAAAACGTGAGTTAACAACTGTTAAAATAATACATGGTATATTTTTTGTAATGAAAAGTACTCACGAACCACGATAGTTAAAACGTAAATCCATGGAAATAAAATATTATTTGCAAATATCACCAGGATTTTTGGAAATTTCACCCCCAAATGATTTTCAGGAATCACCAGAGTTAAGGGCACAACACACACAAGGGTAGAGACTATTATATTTAATAGAACCTACGATTGTCTTATAAATAATGATACCCAGATTACAGGCGAAGTAATATTTTGTACTCAATCAATGCAAAGCAAAGGATTTGATATGAATCAAGTAAGTTATTAAAACTTCAGTAATCCATACTAATATTATAAATGCGAAAGTGTTTCTGTCTGTCTGTCTGCTACGCTTTCACGGCCCATCGGTTCAACCGATTTCGATTAAATTTGGTGCAGGGGATTTTGGTGTATCCCGGGAGAAAACATAGGCTATTTTTATCCTAGAAAATTTGAGTTTCCGCGGGAAACATAAAATTTTATCTGTTTAACCGATTTTGATGAAATTCGGTACAGGGATAGATGGTATCCCGGGGGAAGGACATAGGCTACTTTTTATCGCGGAAAATTCAAGAGTTCCCGCGGGAATTAAAACCTTAATCCACGCGGACGAAGTCGCGGGCATCATCTAGTCATACATAAATTATTAATTATTAGAAACAATTAATTATTGATTACGTAACAAACTGCAAGTAGTTGAAGTTAATGTGAACGAACACCGTTGGAGGTAATTTTATACTTTTAATTTTATTTTAACCATTCATTATTTTATTTTATTGTTTACTATTAACGATGGGTTATTGCCTGAAATAAATGATTTATTATTATTACATTTATATAACTAATTAATTCTTAATTTACTTGCACTTTCTCACATCTATCTAAAAAACTCAAAACATTTCTTTTCATCAAATCACAACATAAATCTAAGATGGTCGTTGTAAAAGTCGATTTTATTTAAACTTACCAATATTAAAATTTCAAATAGAAACTATTAATTAATCTTTCATTTTAATACGTAATACAATAATTATAACTACACTGGCCACTTTTATATAAAAACAGAACTAATTAATGTAGGTATCAACTTGGCACCTAAATATATAGGAAGAATTTTCCTCCTATTTTCTACAGGCTACTTTCCCCGTAAAAACTGCCTCTACTTTTTTACCTTACACATAATTAAGCATCAGCTATAATTTATTCATGTATTGTAATTTTGACTCAGTGTAGATTTTTCTTTGAAGTGAAACTTCTATAAAATCGTAGTGATTTGAAAATTCGATGAAACGAAAAAGCGACACCGAAAGAGACAAACATATTCATATTAGGATGTAGCCTGCGAGTTAATGAGATAGAATCCAAGCTATATTTATCTCATTCTCTCGTCGGCTAGTTTCACTTCTGCCGCATGTAAGTTACACACTTTTTTCTTGACTCTACTTATAGCTTTATCTACTTTTAATCAACATCCAGACAATGTATTAACTTTATATATAAATTCTAATATATACAGAGATTACATGGTAAATTCGATTGACCTATTTGTATTGCTATTTATAATGGGGCACAATTATTGATGGCAATTAATTTACTTCCCTAGGGCCTTGATTTTCGTCATTTATCGTAATAATAATCTATATATATAAAAGCGAAAGGTCACTCACTGATTCATCACGATATCTCAGGAACTATAAAGCAGACTTGAAATTTGGAAGATAGGTTACTTTTATGGTGTAGACGGCAGCTAAGAAACGGTTTTGAAAAAATTCAAGGGAATTGAAATGGGGGTTAGAAGTTTGTATGAAAGTCCTTTGTTTTTGAAGTTAGAGACACGAAAGTTGGCAATTAAGTTAATAGTTATAAATAGTAAAAACCCACATAAGCAATTTTACGAAAATTCACCCCAAAGAGGGTGTAATGGGAGTTGTAAGTTTGTATGAAAGTCCTATATGTTTGAAGTTAGAGACCTGAAAATTGGCATTTAAATTATTAAATTTAAATAAATATTAACCTGCTTATGCAGGTTATTATTTATTTAAATAACCTGCTTATAACCTGCATATGCAGGTTATTATTTAGGCAATTTTACGAAAATCTACCCCAATAGGGGTGCAATAGGGGTTGGAAGCTTACATGAGGGTTTTAAGTTTTTGATGTTAGAGACTTGAAAATCGGGATTTAGGTTATTACTTTTAAAATTATAATAACCTGTATATTCAATTTTACGCCAATTAATCCCAAAGAGGGTGAAATGGGGGCTGTAAGTTTGCATGAAAGTCCTTTGTGTTTGAAGTTAGAGACTTGAAAATTGGGATGTAGGTTATTAGTTTTAAATAATAACCTGTGTAAGCAATTTTACGAAAATCCACCCTAAAGGGTGTGAAATTGGGGTTGGAAGCTTGCATGTAGGTTATAAATTTTTAAAATCGGCATTAAGGTTATTACTTATTAGTTTTAGCCGCTATAATACTATAACCTAGGCTATTTGCAGCAGGACAATCTCATAGGAAATCAGAAATTGTACGCGGACGAAGTCGCGGGCGACCGCTAATATATAATAGTTATGTATATGCGGAAGGACGTGGGAACCCACCGCATTATTATTCCAAGAAAACTCCTACTATTATTTGATTAATGGTGAGGGGTCAATACCCTCAGTAATGAGGAATACGACTCACAGAGAGAATAAATAGAAAGTCAAAATTAAATATATATGCACTGGGAAAATAAACAAATGTATACATACATGTACCTACAGCGTACATACATACAAATCTAATCATCTATTCGCGATTTAGCGATCCTGTATAATGCCATGTAACCGATAAGGACTAAGGAGTATAGAAATAATGTACCTGTCATATCCCTAACAGTTTAGCCCGCTACCACCTTAGACTGCAACATCATAATATACCATCAGATGTTAAAAAAAAATAGCAACGCTTTGGTATCCTTCGGTGTCTCGTATAATATGAACCTGTGAAACCGATACAATATGGCGTTGGTGTTCTGAGACTTGGTGAACTGACAACAGCAAATTGTACTCTTAATGGTACAGCGTTATTTGAAACGGCTTCATATCTTATGCGGCGGCGGTAGGTCCTAGGTAAAGCTGGGTATACACTAGTTCTTTTTTATCCACTTCAAGTTAGCCCTTGACTGCGATCTCACCTGATGGTAAGTTATGATGCAGTATAAGATAGTAGAACTAGCGGGCTAACCTGTTAGAGGTACGGCAGTTATATGAAACCCATGCCCCTAATCGGCTTCTACTCGGCATCGTACTGGAACGCTAAATTGCTTTGCGGCACGTCTTTGTCTTTAGTGTGTGTGTGTACCAGACCAGACTAGAGAAAATCCACTACATTATAAATTCCCGAATTGATGCTGCCGGGGATCGAACCCGGGACCTCCCACGTTAAGACAATTCAGCGCTCAACACTGCGCCAGGGAGGTCAACAAATGCTGATGGAAGATTTCAAGCGAGTGGCTGGGAACCGCTGGATCCAGGAGGTGCAAGACCGCGGTAATTGGATTGCAGAAGTCCTTACAAGAGACTCATGTCCAGCAATGAAGGTCTATCGGTAGACGACAACATCGACGACGACGGTAGGATATGATGATGCCCAAGGTAAAGTAGAAGAAGAGAAGATACCTAGTCACTCTTCATCACATCTTCTTTCATAATATGTAAAAGCACTCACCAAATTTAGCGTCAATCCGTACAAGCGAGGTCAAATCCAAACACACAGCACCTTAACCTAACCTAACCACACCGTCAGGGGATGGCAGCCATCCCTTAACTGACCACAAAATTCTGCAAGCACTAGTATTTATACAGAACGAACGACCAATGCGGAAGCAGGAAGGATGAGTTTTTGTGACAGTTCCAATTTCAAATTACGCTCCATTAGGCAGGATTGTGCGCGCCCTATTGTTGAGAGCGGATTAACTTTTTTTTCTTAAATCTAATTAGAGGCGAAGATCGATGGTGGTACATCCTTATGATACTCATGGTTTTTGTTAACAAACTTTGGCTTATTGAAAGGGCTTTGATACGCAGGAACTAGGTACCTATTATGGGAATCAATTAAAAGGGTTTGCTGAGAATACGAAAAATAAAAATACATCACCCTAAATTCAATATGGCGGACGATAAAAGCATGTTTTTTTTAATGAATTAAGAACTAAACTCAACCAAGAAAGGTAACTAATAACTATTTTGATTTATTTTGTAAGTACATTTCGTATTTATAGCTGCTAATAAAGATATTTCTATTCTGTTCCATAAATGATTAACTGATGCCCGCGACTTCGTCCGCGCCAACTCCTTAATTTTCCGGGAAAAAGTAGCCTATATTAGCCAGTATTCCAGACTATAATCTATCTCTGTGCCAAATTTCATCCAGATTCGTTCAGCATTTCTGGCGTGATTGAGTACCAAACATCCACTATCCAAACTTTCGCATCTGTCTTTCGCATCAGCTCACCTGTTTAACCGAATTTGATGAAATTAGGTTGCATCCCAGGGAAGGATTATAGAGGAAGGAAAGTTATAGAGTTAACGCGAGACTTAATCCAAGCGGACGAAGTCGCGGGCATCATTTAGTTTATAATATTAGTATAGAACTATAGATATTAATATACGCTGATAGTTGAAGAAGAGCCACCGTGTCCAATAGTAGTAGTGGGTGAACCGTCCACGTCACTGAGGATCTTCATATTGAAATCAACCGACCCATTGGGCCGGGTGCCAAAGCCCTAAAATATATCAAATCGCGATTTTCTCAAACTATTTTATAATTATACCTATCTTGACAAACCGTCCTCTTCGTCAAATTTCTCGCCCAAGTTTACATTTTCTTTTATCTAAATATATAAAACTAGCGGATGCTCGAGACTTCGTTCACGTGGAATAATTTTTTTTTAATTCTTACAGCCACTGCTTAATTTTCCGGGATAAAAAAGGGTAGTCTATACCACTCTCCAGGTCCTCAAATATACCCATGCAAAAAATCACCTCGATCCGTTGCTCTGTTGCGGCTTGATTGAAGGACAAACTAGCCATTTAACGTCCTTGGTAATAAAATTTTCAAAAACTGTGAAACAGGTATTTCTTTATTTTATTTCTAAACCAGAAGCCCAAATACCAACTTTCAGGGGTACAACTTGAAAAATGAAGGTTTTCCAAAAAAACTTTCAACCCCTATTTTACCCCTTTGGGGGTGGAGTTATGTGACACACGTACTTCCTTATTTTTACCGAAAGCCAAAATACCATCATTCGTTGATATAACTTGAAAAATATCTTGAGAAATTAAGGCCTTTCATACCAACTTTCAGCTCCTATTTTACCCCTTTGGGGGTCAAATTTTCAAAAACTGTGAAATTCTTATTTCTTTTGTTTTCAACCTGCAGCTCATATACCAAGTTTCATGGCTATAACTTGAGAAATGAAGGACTTTCATACAAACTTTCCACCCCTATTTAAACCTTTTGGAGGTAGAATTTCATGCAAACTTTCATCCCCTGTTTCACCCGCTAGGGGGTAGAATTTTCAAAAACTGTTAAACAAACTGTATATCTTCATTTTCAACCAGCAGCTCGTACACCAAGTTTCATGATATAACGTGAGAAATGACGGACTTTCATACAAACTTTCACCCCCTTGGGGGTGGAATTTTGAAAAAATCCTTTCTTAGCGAGCGCCTATGTCACAAAAGGAACCTACTGTCAAAATTTCAAGTTTCTAATCCCAGCGGTTTAGGCTGTGCGTTGATTAGTTAACGATTTTAACGACGACCCTCAGTACTGAGGAAGACGACGCAAAGAGATAGATATTATTATACGCTGATAGTTGAAGGAGAGTCACAATGTCCAATAGCAGTAGTGGGTGAACCGTCCACGTCACCGAGGTGAATGAGGTTCATCATATTGACATAATCCAACCCATTGGGCCGGGTGCCAAAGTCGTGGAGCCCTAAAATATATCAAACCGTGATTTTCTCAAATAATTTTATAATTATACCTATCTTGACAAGCCGTCCTAGACCTGAAATTCCTCGCTCAAGTGTTAAGATACATTTTATTTTATCTAAATACTAGATGATGCCCGTGACTTCGTCCGCGTGGATTAAGAATTTTGATTCCCACGGGAACTCTTGAATTTTCCGGGATAAAAAGTAGCGTGTCTTTTCTCGGGATACAACCTAACCATGTACCAAATTTCATCAAAATCGGTTAAACAGATCGCGAAAACGTAGCAGACAGACAGACAGACACACTTTCTGCTACACTTTCACGGCCCATATTTTCTCATCTAGGTATAAGTATGCCAGAGTTTAGCCCGATCTGTCCAGTGGTTTAAGCTGCGCGTTGATTGATCAGTCAGTCAGTCAGTCAACTTTTCCTTTTTAATAACGTACGACAGACAGTACCTACGTGATATCAATCAAGTTCAATTATATCCACATTCGGATTCGAACCGGCGACCTCCCGGTCACGGCCGCCAGTATTTCATTGCCAGCCGATTGTTATTCAATCACCGTCATAAGTGCTCCGCTTCTTCATTTGATGTGAGGGAAAATGAATGGTTGGTATATACATATATGTTATATGTATGTATGTTTGTTTCTGTATTAGCACAGTGTAAGCGAAACAGTGTGAACGAAAACGCGCCAATTTTTTATCCCACTTTAGCCTTTGACGGCGATCTCACCTGATGGTAAGTGATGATGCAGTCTAAGATGGTAGCGGGTATGGCAGTTATATTAAACCTCATACCCCCAGGTGGTTTCTACACGGCACCAAACCGAAACGCTAAATCGCTTGGCGGTACGTCTTTGCCAGTAGGACGGTAACTAGCCACGACCGAAGCCTTTCACCATACCAGACCAGAGAAAATTCAGAAATTATAAATTCCCAAATTGACCCTGCCGGGAATCTAACCCGGGACCTCGCATGTTAAGACAACAGCGCTCAACACTGCGCCAGGGAAGTCGTCGAAAGTATCAAACACTAGCTGACCCCTCACGTGGCCTCACGTTGTCGTGTAGACAAGCTTGTCATTTTCTGTGGCGTCGTATCGTATCGCGTCGCTTTTGTCACTCACCTACGGATCAGGATATGCTTTATTTCCTACCAGTCGTTCGACGGAGATGTCTAGACAGATCACTCTAATAAAAAAATGGTTTCAATGTTTTAGTATGGAGCCTAGCCTACCGTCCCGCCATTTTTTTCGAAATAATGACCACTCATAAAACCTGTCCTAATTAATAGCTACATATTTTGCAAAATACTAGCACTGGTTCGAAATGCTTATTTTAAGTCGTCCTCGTCGTCGTCTCAAGCTATAGACGTCCACTGCTGGACTTAGGTTTCCTGCCTGGATCGCCACAGAGCACGGTCTTGTGCCGCTTGTTTCCAGACTTGTTTTTCTCTGGAAGACCTTAACACAATGATCAATGACCTCAGCAGTTTCTCAACAGGTGGGCCTAAAAATGAACATGAGCAAGACGAAGATCATGTCCAATGCACATGTTCAGCCACCCAGTGTTAGTTGAGAATACTGCACTCGAAATTGTTGATGGGTACATATACCTGGGACATACAGTCCAGTTAGGTAGGCCTAATTTCGAGAAAGAGGTCAACCGCCGAATCCAACTCGGATGGGCAGCGTTCGGGAAACTCCGCGACATCTTCTCGTCCAAAATCCCTCAGTGCCTGAAGACGAAAGTTTTCGAATAGTGCGTGTTGCCAGTGATGACTAACTTATTTTAAGTATCAGATACAAATTATTTCTATAGTCTCTAATCAATGAAACTTTTAGAGGTATGTCTTTGTATACAATTCATACCAAATTGCAAGAAACGAGATAATTGTAAAGTCTGAAAACATATAATAAAAGATTTTTCAACTATATTATTGTAACAGATGAGATAACTCATCCCAAATCACCAAAAAGCGGTCATTTGACTACTTTTCTGAGAGCTGTGATACGCTTGATGGTTAAAAAGCACATTTAAGTTTATTTTGATAATCTTTCTATTAAGTATGATTAATTCTTATTTGAAATTTATAGATTTGCTCATTTATTACTTAATTATTTATTACTAGCTGATGCTCGCGACTTCGTCCGCATGGTTTAAGGGTGTTATTCCCGCGGGAATTCCTTAATTTTCCGGTATAAAAAGTAGCCTATGTCACCCTCCAGGTCCTCAACTATACCCATGCCAAAAATCACGTCGAACCGTTGCGCCGTTAAAGCGTAATTGAAGGACAAACCAACAAATAAACTGACTTTGGCATTTATAATATTAAGTATGGATTTACAAGAATTATTCTTGTTTGACAACGAAATAACGAACATTCAAATCGGTTTCAAGGTTGGGCCTAGAAAAAGAAACACTGAGAAGCATACTTTCGCATTTATAATATTAAATAACTACCGTACTCAGAGTCGCTGACTTTAATAATTACTTAAGGGATTCCTTAGTTCAGATTTCAATACAAAATAACCTTTTTCCCAGCCCGATTTTACCAACTCCGAGTAACGTTTGACCTAGGATTTTTATGTTTTGACAGACATTATCTGTCAAAAAAGATTCAAAATTCCTAGAAAAGGCATTCTGTCAAGTGTTATATTATCATAAGTGAATAAAAGAAGTCCCTAAAAACCGCTCTACGTTTCGAGTAAATCTCATCAATCTGTGTACAATTTATAGTTTCCAAGAAAACTAGACGTCCAAAGAGACAAGTAAAAAATCTAAAAACACACAATTAGCGGTGCCGCCGAGCGTAAAACGAAGGTTGGAAGAAAAAGGCTCTGCAGTGAATACCTACTGTGCTTTACTTTTAGCAGGAAAAACTTTTTATTGACTTTTTTTGGAAAATATACTACTATTTTGCTTATTCCTACTCTATAGGTAAACTACTCTAGGGTAAGCTAACTACCCTTGTAAGAGAGGTACATATTAATTATATACTAATTATACTTTATACTGATATTATAAATGCGAAAGTGTGTCTGTCTGCCCATCTGGTTGCTACGCTTTCACGGCTCAACAGACTTTGATGAAATTTGGTATGGGGATAGTTTGTATCGCGGGGAAGGAAATAGGCTATTTTTTATCCTGGACAATAAAAGAGTTTCCGCGGAATCCATAACGGACGAAGTCGCGGGCATCAATTATTTATCTATACTAATATTATAAAGAGGTAAAGTTTGTGAGTTTGTGACGTTGCAAGGGATCTGTGGATCTACTGAACCGATTTTAAAAATTCTGGTACCAATAGAAAACCTCATTATTTGTGAGTGTCATAGGCTATAAATTATCCCGAAAAATAAGGGAGTTCCCGTGGGAATTTAAAAAACTTATTTCACGCGCACGAAGTGGCGGGCAAGTCTGCTAGTATAATATATTTTTATCCACTATACCTATGTTAGCCCTTGACTGCAATCTCACCTGATGGTAAGACATGATGATGCATTCTAAGGCAAGGGGCGTATAGCAGTTATATTAAAACCATAAAGCTAATCGGATTCTACACGGTATCGTATCGGAAAGCTAGTTCGCTTGGCGGTTTGATGGTAGGGTGGCATCTAGCTTACAGCCGAAGCCTAACACCAGACCAGGCCATATTAGAGAAAAAATTCAGAAATTATAAATTCCCAAATTGACTCTGCCAGCAATCGAACCCGGGCCTCCCGACCACAGCGCTCACCACTGCGCCAGGGAGGTCGTCAAATATAATATGAAATAATAAGGTGATTTGTCTCAAAGTCAATCCATCGACCCATTGTGCCTGTTGTAAGGGTTCAAGGGTTCTATTATGTTTAATTTAATTCATTCATTCATACATACATACAGCAAAATGATCATTTTTTATTTCGGTCACAATCGATTCGTTTCATTTCCGTTCTAGGAATCGTAGTTTTACGAATTACAATCTTATTTATTTGCCGGCTCATGACCAGCGTAGTGGACTATGACCAAACCCTTCTCATTCCGAGAGGAAACTCGGCTCAGTAGTGAACCGGCAATGGGTTGATAGTGATACTATTTAATGCGAAAGTGTGTTTGTTTGTCCTTCAATCACGGATCGACGTGGTTTTTTGCTAGGGTATAGTCGAGGACATGGAGTTTGACATAGGCTACTTTTTATCCCGGAAAATTCAGGAGTTCCCGTGGGAATTTATAAATCCTTTTCGGATGACACGGGCATCAGCTAGTGGTTTGATAAGATGATATCACTTTGCGAAATCACACGATGTCCAAGAACGTCGCATTCCTACCGTTTGCCAACACATTAATATTTTATTTTCCCTTGCGAATACACTCGTCTAAGTAACGTGAAATTGTGTAATAGGTACCAGTCCAATGATATTGTTTATCAAGTTTTTTTCCTTTTCTTTTATTTTCCTATTATTTTGTACCATATACATATATATTTTAACTCTATGTTGAGTACCAATGAAAAGTAGGTACTCAATATAATTACAATCTAGCCAGACTATTTGGCTATTAAGTAACCTAAACTTATAAATTATCTTACATCCTAAGAAATGCCTTTCTTGTTAGAATAGACACTTTGTTCATGTGTTATTTCATAACAAAAGAAAAAAAATTTGATAAACACGACTGCCCTGCCATATTGATTTTTTCTCTAATAAATGTCACCACAGTCACCAGTGTCACTCGGGATGATGTAACGATATCCCATTCATCCGAATCAGTTCAGGCATTTAGAAGTTATGGTGGAATAAAAAACCTCACATACATACATGAACCCTAAACACATTACACTCCTTTTGTGGACAGTCGTGTAATAAAGAGTTGTGGTTGAAGTGAAATCTAGTTAGCATGAATTGCTCTCGTAGTTAACACTTAACACGTATACGTGTACTGTGTAGTATGTACTTACCGCTTGAAATCCAGTTAATTAGCGAGGCTTCATACATCACTGTATCTCTTTTGACTAGGCATGGAGTTTTCATCATACATACTATATAATAAATATTATCCATTACACTAATACCGTAAATGCGAAAGTGTATTCGTTTGTCGTTTAATCACGCCGAAACAGAGTTACGGATGGACGTGATTTTTTGCATGTGTATAGTTGAGGACCTGCAGAGTGACATATGCTACTAGTTATCCCGGAAAATGAAGGGGTTCCCTTGAGATTTAAAAAAATCTTATTCAATGCGACATTAAAAACAAGCACAGTATTTACCACGGCGCCAAAGAGGTATTGCATTGTATATTATGTCACCGTAAAATTTTAAAAACCGTTAGATTATAATCTAACTAGCGAGATTGTAATCTGTTAGGTATATTAACCCGATAAAACCCGCAGGCCCTAACTAACGCAGGTCGAACCCTAACCTAACCTACAAGAAAGAGACAAGAAAACGTAAATAATATACAATGAATATTCCAAAAATTTACTCTTAGAACATTGAATGGTTCACAATCTTTCGACAGTTTACAATCTATCGAGACAAAAACCGTTAGATTACAATCTAATGGTTTTTACCATTTTACAGTGACATATATATGTCACCGTAAGATTGTAAAAACCGTTAGATTATAATCTAACTCGCGAAATTCTAAACTGTCGAAAGATTAGAATTTAACGCATTATTTTCCGATAGATTGTAATCTGATAAGTTTTTAAACCCGATAAAACCTAACCTACTTGATTGTTTATGTCGAACCCTAACCTAACCTACAAGGAAGAGACAAGAAAAGGTAAATAAAATGAATATTTCAAAAATTGACACTCAGAACATTGAACAGTTTACAATCTTTCGACAGTTTAGAATTTCGCGAGTTAGATTATAATCTAACGGTTTTTACAATCTTACGGTGACATATATAGATTGATTCATCTACCTACCTATTAATTACTTATTATTAATCTCTATTAAACTATCAATGCAACAGCAACATCGTCCAAATATAAACAGTTTTCGCAATGATTGTATCGTATACATTGCGCGGTGGGCGTGCCGTATAAATTTGCGATAGGTCAGTTGGCCGGCGATGTAACGTCACCGACCGGATCGGTCGTTTATTTCTAGACTAATGAGACTGTCGACATCACTTGCCGCGTCATTAGGTTGTGTGTTACTGAATGATTTCCGCGACTTCGTCCGCGTGAAATTAGGTTTTGGTAAGGTAAATTTAGGTAGGTGGACCGAATTTAGGCCATGGCGGCCAGTCTCCATAGAGATTAGCCATCGCGCGGGAGATATTATAGTGCACACGTGTGTGCGCAAACACAGACGCACTCTCGTTCTCATAGCCCGATGGGACGGAAAATCCGACACAAGCTGAGGGAGATCAGGCGGAGGACCGACGGTTTAACGTGCTCTCCGATGCACGGGGGTCAAACACTAATCCTAACTCCGGGCTAGGACTGAGAATTTCTTTTCAGAAAAACCCAATACTTAATTATGGTTCATGTGTGTATGTATATGAGTTTCTTTATTCCACCATACCTAACTCCTAAATGTCTAAATAGATTAGATTAATGGGTTATTTATATATATGTCACCGTAAGATTGTAAAAACCGTTAGATTATAATTTAACTCGCGAAATTATAAACTGTCGAAAGATTGTGAACCGTTCAATGTTCTGAGTGTCAATTTTGGAAATATTCATTGTATTTACGTTTTCTTGTCATTTTAATGTAGGTTAGGTTAGGGTTCGACATAAATCAAGTAGTGGCACTTAGGTTATGTCAGGTTTAAATAACTATCAGATTACAATCTACCGGAAAAGAATTCGATAAATTGTAATCTTTCGACAGTTTGCAATTACGCGAGTTAGATTATTATCTAACGGTTTTTACAATCTTACAGTGACATATATAATCCTTATGTCATCGAGTGGCCCTGGCTATAAATAAAAAAAAAGTTTTTGTCAGGGCAGTCGTATTTTTTTAATAAATTTTCCTTGTTTTATTTATTTATTCCGCTACAAGTTAGCCTCTGACTGCAATCTCACCAGAAGCGCTACCCTGTCAGGGGCACAACAGTTTTGACATATATTGTCTCTCTCGGGATTGAATCTGGGATCTCTCACTCTGTAATTAAATCGACAACGCTCACTACTGCGCCATAGCTTCTGTCAAGCTCAAAATAAATTTGTATTAATTAGTCACTCAACAAGTGATGACAATCTAGTCCTAGAAGTTATCATCACAACAATCTATACTAGAAAGATGAATAACTATTATAATTAAAGAGTAAAGAAAACTACCTATAAATTCTAAGTATTGTGTCATTTAATTTTGGCAACTATCCAATTTTTATCTGTATGTTGTTTGTATACCGACTGTATTTTAGGAATTCCCCTTAGAATTAAATGAAATATCATTCTGAGGAATAGAATTTGTACTAATATTATAAATGGGAAAGTGTCTGCTATGCTTTCATGGTCCATCTTCAACCAATTTTGATGAAATTTAGTATAGAGGTAGAGATTGCATCCCAGGGAAGGACATGCGCATACACATTACATCACAGAAAATTAAGGAGTTTCTGTGGGAATCAAAAAAAACTTAATAAACACAAACAAAGGCATCATCTTGTGTTCTATACTTAGATAAAATGCAATTTGATGGTCATTTTGTTTCAGTTCAAGCTTGTCCATCTACAGATCAGTCTATATTATTCAATAGTAACTATAGACTCAACAATAGTTACAACCCACACATAAAATATTGATGTTAGGATTTTATTGCATTAGAAATATGCATTTAACTTATAATAACTAGCTGATGCCTGCAAGTTCGCTTGTATGGAATAAGTTTATTTTTAAAAAATTCCTATGGGAACTCTTAAATTTTATAGCCAACAATATGTCACCCTCCAGGTCCTCAACTATATCCATGCAAAAAATCATGTTGATCTGATGCTTTGTTGCAGTGTGATTGAAGGACAAACAAACACATTTTCGCATACATATAGTATTAGCTACTTCGACTATCTAGCTACTGATCAGTTGACTTTACTTTCTCTCCAAGTTTGCACTTTCTATATCTAAAGTTAAATGTAAATATTATCATAATATTGATGTTGTGGGTCAATGGAATTCAATAAATGGGATATTCTGTTTTACTACTTAAGTAGCAGAAATTTTTAGAAGAGTTCATACTTATCTATATCTTTACTAATATTATAAATGTGAAAGTTTTGATCGATGGATGTATGGATAGATGGATGGATGTTTACTACTCGATCACGCCAGAGCCCCTGAACGAATCTGGATGAAATTTGGCACCAAGACAGATTATGTCTTTGTCTTTTATGAAAGTCTTTTTAGGAATACATGAAGTTCTCAACTTTTAATTAAGCAAGCAATTTTAGTTAGTATTGTGTGCAAGGACGTAGTAGAAAGGACTTACTTAATATGTTATTTACGAAAACTTTTATCCCTTAAAAATAAGGTCTGTGAATGTAAGTAAATATTGAAATATATACAACTTGTAATATGTACTTGAGACTTATGACAAAAATGTGGTAATGAAATCATTTCTAAATTACTTACTACAGGTTTATCTTTACTCACTTTATTAAATTCATCGAAAGTCGTAGTTATATTTACCCGCGTAACGCGACTATAAAAGATTATAAAGAAGAGCGTGGGTTTTTTTCCGTTATGGAAAAGATATACTTAAAACACTACAGCCAAGAAAAATAAGCCGTATTTTAGCCAATTGATACCGCTGGAGCAACGATCCGGCATCCAAATAAAGACATTGAGAAAATAAATTAAGACTGACCTGTTTACATAGAAATATTGCTAGCCGGCGGCTCGGCGTAATCCCATTCAACAGTTTACGTAATAAACACAAATGACAACAAATACTGTTAATTCACACACTAGCCATTTGGTTTTTTTACGATTTTCTTTTTGTGACACCCGCAAATCGCACAGCTAGCCGGTCGAGCGAAACGCAATGAGCGCAACGCATGCACCATAGACAATACAAAAATTGTCACATTTCCTTTAAACTTAAGGGCAAAACACACAAGACGCGGGCGCGGATCGGGCCGAGTTCCTCGCGTGAGACGCGCTGCTCGTTGTCTTCAGGATTTTTAGTTTATAACAAATAAATATATCAAGGAACACATTCTATAATTTTTCTATTCAAATCCTTTTTCAAAATGAACTATGTTTTGTAAATAAATACAAAACCAACCGCCGACACGCGCCGCGCACGACCCGCTCACGCGTCAATGTGAATGCCTATCGGAGAATACGTGTGACGAATTCGCCCGCTCGCTACCCGCGTAAACCGCGCGCTCAGCGCGTTCTGTGTGCATATAAATACAAGGAATTCAACCCGCCGCGCACACGACCCGGCCGGCGTCCGACCCGCACCCGTTCCCTGTTTCGGCTTTTGCCCTGAGGCTCAAATACACTTCAAATACAGCTCAAACGCTCAACCACAGGTTAAATTAATTCATGACAAGAAATTTCATAGCAATAACAAAACGTCCCAATTGTGTTATTTTGTTGTGTTTAAATTATTGTTTCTATTGCTCTTAATTTTTCTAAATTTTCTTCTATGATAGTTCACTTGATTCACGTTAACTAATTTCTTAGGAGCACGAAGCAAAAACGAATGATTATGCCATAGAGAAAGGAAGTGTCAAATGTCAATGTCAAGCTGTCATGACATCTAAATGTCAAATTTTAGGCAAAGAGGCGAGAGGCAAAGTTTATCCACAAATCACAATTTGCGGTCCAATTCATCGATTTGAATATTCTATTTGCTAACATTATATTAGGATTTATAAATGAAGTAGGAAGCAGCGTAAATAATCAGTTCAACTTACAAGTTTAAGTGCACAATGATTAAAGCGATTCTAGTGTTCAATAACCATGGGAAACCTAGGTTATCGAAGTTCTATCAATATTTCGTAAGTGAAAGTGTTTATTGATTTAATGATAATGTTTATTTATTAATTGAATACTCTAGCTGATCATCCCCGGCTTTCGTCAAGTAGAATTTCTGTAAATCCTTTCGTAGTAGGGTTAGAGCATTGGATGTTAAAGTTTTCGATAAAACCTGCATGGAATATTTCAGACCTAGTTTCATAAGCTGTACGTTGATATTGATTCTCCCTTGTATACCTTTAACTCCTTTATGTGTACAATATTTAACAATACTAGCTGATGACCGCAACTTCAATGGATGGTTAAGTTTTTTTCAATTCCCGTGGGAACTCTTTAGTTTTCTGAGAGAAAAAGAAGCCTATGCCACTCCAGGTCCCCAAAATGCTAACAATGACATAGACCCGTTGCTCTGTTGTTCAGTTTAACAGAAGTTATTCATAAGGCCTATGCACTGCGAAAAACATTGCGCGAATTTTATCCTCGCGAGTTATATTTCGCGTACGGATTCATCTACTCCGCACTGTGAATGGGGTGAGAGTCATACAAGTCCATACTTACAGCACAAAAGATTCGCTCGAATATAATTCTTACTGCACAACTTGAAATTTGTATCAAACCAGAGTTTGTTTTCACACAAATTTTGTTCGCAAGCGCAAGCCTATAATGAATTTAAAAAAACTACAAGTTATCAGATGATGTTTTCTGCGTTTTCAGAATGAAGACATGCAGCAACAGATAATAAAGGAAACATTCCAGCTGGTGTCTAAGAGGGATGACAATGTTTGTAATTTTCTGGAAGGTGGCAGGTCTGTGAAGACTAATATCCATTTTGAGATTGCACTGTAGTGTTATAAGGTTGTATATGATGGACAACTGGCCTAGCTGTGTAAATGCATATCAGTCTAGATGGGTGACCTAATTTGGAGGTTCAAATTTTTCCTTTTCGTTTCCTTCGTGCCTCGGAAAGCACATTAAGCTGTAAGTCCTGGTCATTATCACTAACATCTGGTAATAATCATTACAAAGCAGAGTTTATTTCTGGTTCTTCATGGTAGGAACAGAATTCCAAACCAGTGGTTGATTCAAACTATTCAAAAGCACTTGTTAAAAGTCTACTTGAATTAAAAAATATTTGATTTGATTTGAAAAACTTAAAGAGTTTAAATACTCGTAGTCAAGTCTTATGCGGAAGGACGTGGGATCCCACCGCATTATTATCCCAAGAAGACTTCTACCATTATTTGATTAATAGAGAGGGGTCATGACGCTCAGTAATGAAGAATACAAGGCAGAGAGAGTTTCGGACATGATGGATGATAGAGAGAGAGGTTAAGTACTTACTTCAAATAAATATTACTATGGTAATATATATTTCCGTTGCAGTTTGATTGGTGGTTCAGATTACAAGCTAATCTACAGGCACTATGCTACCCTATACTTTGTGTTCTGCGTGGATTCATCCGAGAGTGAACTTGGGATATTGGATCTCATACAGGTACATATTAAAAATCTTATCATCATCAAATTAGTAGGTACTTTAAAAAAACCTATAAATGTAACTTGTTGGATAGTTTCTTTTTATCAACTACAAGTTAGCCTTTGACTGCAATCTTACATGATGGTTAGTGATGATGCAGTCTAAGATGGTAGCGGGCTAACCTGTTAGGGGTATGGCAGTTAAATCAAACTCATAACGTATCCTATACCCATGCAAAAAATCACGTCGATCTGTTGCTCCGTTACGGCGTGATTGTATGACACACCAACGAACCATCAAGAACACACAAAATCAAACAAACATTTATAATATAATCCTTAGTACCTCCCAGCTATCACGTATAAACCGTGTCTCCTCAATTCCACGCGCCATTGGCGGGGTATATTGTACCCATCTGGTACAAAAGCAAGCCATAAACCAAGAATTGATTGTTGAAAAAAAAGTATCAAATTACAGGTCGCACGAAACTTCTACCCATAGATTTATGTCATTGAGTAGGGCCCCCAAAAATTCCCACTGTCTCCTTGTCTATCATATTAGTTTCTACTAAAGTTAGAGAGGAATCAAGATAGTATTTAATATATTTTTAAGAAACAAAAACCTTCGCATCTGCGTACGGCGCGTTGCGCCATACAATACATGACCAGATACTGGTTAATTACCAACTAACCCCGAAAACTACTTTTGACCAGCATCTGGTCATTTATCAGTCAATGGGATCCCTTTGACTGCCTTTCACAGCCCTTTTATAGTCCTACAAACTTAGAAAGAAAAATCTATATATAAAAGCGAAAGGTCACTCACTGATTCATCACGATATCTCAGGAACTATAAAGCATACAGATTTGAAATTTGGAAGATAGGTTCCTTCTATGGTATAGACGTCAGTTAAGAAACGGTTTTGAGAAAATTCACCCCTAAGGGGTTGAAATGGGGGTTGGAAGTTTGTATGAAAGTTGTCTGTTTTTGAAGTTAGAGACCTGAAAATCGGCAATTAGTTTATTAAAGTTAAATAAATAATAACCTGCTTAAGCAATTTAATGAAAATCTACCCCAAAAGGAGTAAAATAGGGGTTTCAAGCTTCCATGAGGGTTTTAAGTTTTTGATGTTAGAGACTTGAAAATCGGGAGTTATAAATTATAATAACCTATATAATCAATTTTACGAAAATTCACCCTTAAGGGTGTGAAACTGGGGTTTGAAGCTTGCATGTAAGTTATTTTAAGCGTTCGGCATTAAGGTTATTATTAGTTTTAGCCGCTATATGTACCTAGGCTTTTTGCATAGGAAATCAGAAATTGTACGCGGACGAAGTAGCGGACGACCTCTAGTAATAAAATAAAAACAAAACCTAAACATGCATATTTAGTACAGTACACTTGTAGCGTGCGATTTTCACCACACCAAAGAAATCTACCAAATTATTTTCAACGTACGTTTCACTCCGACACTGGAGCATCTTCAGGAGATGTTGACTTGACAATGTAGTGTACAATCGTGCATTGCAAGATATACCTACCACATAAATTTTCCGTCTTTCTTTATTTCACTAGTAAAATGTACACATATTTTTTGGTTTCTTCGTGCTCGTAAGCGCTTGACGGCTTGCCTGAACACTGCACATTCCTCCATGTTTATTATCTAAATACCTATGTAGGCGTATAACGTGTCATACTAATATTATAAATGCGAAAGTGTGTTTGTTTGTTGGTTTATTGGTTTGTTGGTTTGTCCTTCAATCACGCCACAACGGGGCATCGGATCGACGTGATTTTTGGCATGGGTATAGTTGAGGATTTGGAGAGTGACATAGGCTACTTTTATCCCGGAATATTAAGGATTTCCCGCGGGAATCAAAAAACTTAAACCACACCAGGTATCAGCTAGTAATTATATTATATTCTAATCTATGGTGTTAAGTATAATTTAAGATAGATTTAGTCATTGTGGCGGATTATAGCGAATTAAACTTCTAGTACTTTCATTATCATCGACGTTGCTTCTATCCATATACTTATATTTATCGGATATACCATGGAGAGTGCTCAGGAACTACACGACCTTATTCTTCCTTCTCCGTTCTAACAGAAAACAGCGAGAAACCGACAGCGTTGGCACCCTTATGTGGTTGACGTCTAATCTGCTCGCACGAAGCATTTTTGCTCTACGTTTCTGATCCGAACCGCTAGGGTGTGGAGCACGTGTTTCCTGCCACGTATAACTTAGGTACCTTCAAGGCAAGAGTGAATAGGCATCTTCTAGGCAAGCGCGCTCCAACCTAGACCTCATTATTGCTTTGCACTAAGCATGATTGTTGTCAAGCGCAAGCCTATCACAATAAAAAACCGGCCAAGTGCGAGTCGGACCGAGGGTTCCGTACAAACCTGTAGTAAGTTTAAAAGTATTGAAAATATTTTTAGCATATGATTTAACTAAAAATGTATGCTTTTCGCAATTTTTCCCTTATCTGTGTTATAAGACGTTGATCCGTACCAAATTTCAAGATGCTGAGTCCACGGGAAGTACCCAGTAGGTTTTGATTCCCTTGCGAGTGTCGAAAATTTGCAGCATAAACGGCTGTATCTTTTGATTGCGTTGGTTTAGAAGTTTGATTTTTTCACAGCTCCAAGGGACAGTAGACCTGAGTATTTGATAATAGTATTGAATTTCAGCTTGATACCTCCGTGCGTTCCGGAGAAGAAGGGTCTTGACAGACAGACGGATGGACAACAAAGTGATCCTATAAGTACTTATAAGGGTTCCGTTTTATTCCTTTTGAGGTACGGAACCCTAAAAAAGGAACCAATATTTGAAGATCCCTTACAAAATTTTCCAGGTGTTCGTGGAGACGCTGGACAAGTGTTTCGAGAATGTCTGCGAGCTGGATCTGATCTTCCACGCGGATGCTGCTCACCAGGTCTTGGATGAGCTGGTGATGGGTGGAATGGTTCTGCAGACAAACATGGCTGATATACTGTGCCGGCTGCAGGAGCAGAACAAAATGCAGAAGGCTGAGGTAACCAGGAGGCAATCCACCACCACCATACAGTCCATTAACGTTCCACAGCTGGGCACAGGCCTCCACTCTCATAGGAGAGAGGGAATTAGAGCTTAGACCCACCACGCTGCTCCAAAGCGGGTTGGCAGGCGATAACGACTATTATCATGATGTCAGTGATAATAACCGGGACTGACGGCTTAACGTGCTCTCCGAGGCACGGGGGTGAAATACCGCCAACTTCCTAACTCCGGGCTAGTACTGAGGATTTCTAGTCAGAAAAACTCAATACTTAATTATGGCCCGACCCGGGACTCGAACCCGGGACCTCGTCGGCCGCAGTCGAACATGATAACCACTAGACCAAAGAGGCATACTACCATTGCTTAAAGCCGCATTATTTTAATACTAGAAGATGACCGCGACTTCGTCCGCGTGGATTAAGTTTTTTTGTATTCCCGCAGGAATGCCTTAATTTTCCGGGATAAAAAGCCTATGTCCTTCCCCGGGATACAACCTAATTCTGTATCGAATTTCATCAAAATCGGTTGTTAACAGATAAGCCGTGAAAGCGTAGCAGACAGACACACATTTTGGCATTTATAATATTAGTATGAATTAATTAACATGTGTGTGTTTGTGTGTCTCGATGATTTTATTGATGACAAAGTTGCATGGAAGCAACCGGCCTCGCATCCAGTGACCCACAAGTCAGTGTAATACTGTAACGTATATGTTGTCTACATATTGTAACCTTTTCTTTTCAATGAAAAGAGCAACTGCTGAGTTTCTTGCCGGCTCTTCTCAGTAGAATCATCTTTCCGAACCGGTGGTAGAGTCTTAACGTTTCATATTAAATTTTGTGCATCTAATTTTTTTTTCTAATTCTTTTACTTTTTATCCAGTTTTATTTTTAAACAGTAGTTATAATAAATGTTATATAATTATTGATAGTTATTTTCATTAATTTTTTATAGTCTTGTATCACTAATCTTAATTATTTATTAATAATTCCCCAATGTATTCTTCTGTCAGTTATGTACTTTTCCTATGTGCATGGTATAACTACCTATAAATTGAATTGCTTGTTACCTATTGCCTAAGCCATTCAACATTTTGTATTCCTACTACTTGTCATTCTTTTGGTAGTTCAAATAAAAAATAAAAAAAATAAGTGACACAAGTTGTCCTACATGAAATAAATAAATCATTTCAGGCGGGCATGTCAGCGGCTCCGGCCCGCGCTGTCTCCGCTGTTAAGAGCATGAATCTTCCGCAGCAGTTGAGGGATATGCGGCTCCCCGACCTGCCACAAGCTATCAAGGTAACACACCCGACTCTACCCGCCACGTAACCACAAACCCGCAGTACGGACGGCTTTCCTATGGAGGGTAGAGTAAGGAGTAACATCTGTTATGGGAGAAAAGTTGAAAAAGTGTCCAGTGGTTGCTATAATTACTATGGAGGGTATAGTAAGGAGTAACATCTCTTATGGGAGAGAAGTTGTGGTTGCTATAATTACTATGGAGGGTAGAGTAAGGAGTAACATTTCTTATGGGAGAAAAGTTGAAAAAGTGTCCACTGGTTGCTATAATTACTATGGAGGGTAGAGTAAGGAGTAACATCTCTTATGGGAGAAAACTTGAAAAAGTGTCCAGTGGTTGCTATAATTACTTTGGAGGATAGAGTACGGAGTAACATCTCTTATGGGAGAAAAGTTGAAAAAGTGTCCAGTGGTTGCTATAATTACTTTGGAGGATAGAGTACATCTCTTATGGGAGAAAAGTTGAAAAAGTGTCCAGTGGTTGCTATAATTATTATGGAGGGTATAGTAAGGAGTAACATCTCTTATGGGAGAGAAGTTGTGGTTGCTATAATTACTATGGAGGGTAGAGTAAGGAGTAACATTTCTTATGGGAGAAAAGTTGAAAAAGTGTCCACTGGTTGCTATAATTACTATGGAGGGTAGAGTAAGGAGTAACATCTCTTATGGGAGGAAAGTTGAAAAAGTGTCCAGTGGTTGCTATAATTACTTTGGAGGATAGAGTACGGAGTAACATCTCTTATGGGAGAAAAGTTGAAAAAGTGTCCAGTGGTTGCTATAATTACTTTGGAGGATAGAGTAAGGAGTAACATCTCTTATGGGAGAAAAGTTGAAAAAGTGTCCAGTGGTTGCTATAATTACTATGGAGGGTAGAGTAAGGAGTAACATCTGTTATGGGAGAAAAGTTGAAAAAGTGTCCAGTGGTTGCTATAATTTCTATGGAGGGTAGAGTAGGAGTAACATCTCTTATGGGCGAAAAGTTGAAAAAGTGTCCAGTGGTTGCTATAATTACTATGGAGGGTAGAGTAAGGAGTAACATCTGTTATGGGAGAAAAGTTGAAAAAGTGTCCAGTGGTTGCTATAATTACTATGGAGGGTAGAGTAGGAGTAACATCTCTTATGGGCGAAAAGTTGAAAAAGTGTCCAGTGGTTGCTATAATTACTATGGAGGGTAGAGTAGGAGTAACATCTCTTATGGGAGAAAAGTTGAAAAAGTGTCCAGTGGTTGCTATAATTACTATGGAGGGTATAGTAAGGAGTAACATCTCTTATGGGAGAAAAGTTGAAAAAGTGTCCAGTGGTTGCTATAATTACTACGGAGGGTAGAGTAGGAGTAACATCTGTTATGGGAGAAAAGTTGAAAAAGTGTCCAGTGGTTGCTATAATTACTATGGAGGGTATAGTAAGGAGTAACATCTCTTATGGGAGAGAAGTTGTGGTTGCTATAATTACTATGGAGGGTAGAGTAGGAGTAACATCTCTTATGGGAGAAAAGTTGAAAAAGTGTCCAGTGGTTGCTATAATTACTATGGAGGGTAGAGTAGGAGTAACATCTCTTATGGGAGAAAAGTTGAAAAAGTGTCCAGTGGTTGCTATAATTACTATGGAGGGTAGAGTAGGAGTAACATCTCTTATGGGAGAAAAGTTGAAAAAGTGTCCAGTGGTTGCTATAATTACTACGGAGGGTAGAGTAGGAGTAACATCTCTTATGGGAGAAAAGTTGAAAAAGTGTCCAGTGGTTGCTATAAATAACCGTTCAAAAACCTTCCAGAGTGGCGCTGGTGTAGCAAAGGGTATGAATGTAGCAATTGTAGATTGAAGTGAAGTATGATGAGTTAAAAAAAAAAATTGACAACTACAATAGTTAATTATTGAAAATTTCAACAACTTACGTTGTACAAAATAATGAATTTTTTCTTACCTTGTTTATTTCTCAAACCTACTCTAATAATATTTGGCGCTTCCTTTTAAATTTTCCCTGATGCTAATGTGGCGCCCCCGATTTAATGCATTTCGACGCTTTTTATATACAGAGATGTTACTCCTTCTACTTTACCCTGTTTTACGTATTAGTGTATTCATTTTAGATTTTAAATTTGTATGGGGCGTGGGCCTGGTCTATGTTCAAGCAGTGAAAAGAAAGAAAATAAAATATCTAACCACCTTTGATTGTTTAAATCCACGAATTCGTCCTAATTTCATTGGTGAAATTATTTAATTTTTCCACGTTTAGCAACACTAAACATGAGTAGATAACAATGGCGGATTCATATTTTTGACGATTTCTGTCAAGTGTCAAATATTATGAAGGAAACTAACACCACAGTGACTCACGTCTCTTGTCAGAAATTACATTTGACACATTTCGCGCCTACTGACCTATTTTTTTTTTGCACGTTATTGTTATTCTAACATATTTTATTTTTAACAAAATCTATGTATTTTAATCTATTCACGAGAAAGTGTACAAGAACTACACCCAGAATGATTTAACGACTACTATCATGTTACTGTCATCTTTACATAATAAGGCACCTCACTTGTCACGCGACACAAGATACATACCTACGGCGGCGCGTACCGTCGACGGCACTCCTATCAGTCGAGTGTCGCAACGCACTGTGTTATACGTTTAACTTTGCACGTTCTCTCTCTCAGGACATTATTCATTACAAGAAGTTAGAGGACAACCCTAACGCTTCACGCGCCGCGTCAGAAGGGGTAAGAACTAAGAGATGTGTATATGGGGATGTGTAGACTGTAGGTACTCAAATGGTTTCGCATACAGCACTGTGCGAGCTGAATTGCACTTTATTACGTCGTATAAGAGCCGCTACTTACTTAAACGTTTTTGCGGTGTTATTCTTCTGTACCTGAAAGGTACTATTAAGTATTCTGTGGTAGAGATTAATTACGATAACATGGCATGACTCTCCAAGGTTAAAAAAGTTTTAAAAGTATATATGAAAGTATTCATAAAGTGCCACCAAGACTCACAACGCAAGTGTGCGTGTTGAGACGGCCGTCAAACAAGAAAAAGTGTGTGTGCATTTCACAAACGGCAGAAATGAAACTTCAGAAAAGTAGCCTACGAGAGAATGAGATAAATATAACTTGTATCTGTCACCGTAAGATTGTAAAAACCGTTAGATTATAATCTAACTCGCGAAATTATAAACTGTCGACAGATTGTGAACCGTTCAATGTTCTGAGTGTCAATTTTTGAAATATTCATTGTATTTACTTTTTCTTGTCTGTTTCTTGTAGGTTAGGTTAGAGTTCGACATAAATAATCAGGTAGTGCACTTAGGTTCTATCGGGTTAATATACCTAACAGATTACAACTAGTACCTACCGAGTATCTACCGAAAAATAATGCGTTAAATTGTAATCTTTCGACAGTTTGCAATTTCGCGAGTTAGATTATAATCTAACGGTTTTTACAATCTTACGGTGACATATCTCATTCTCTCGCAGGCCAAATCCTAGTGTGAATATGTTTGTCTCTTTTTAGTATCGCTTTTCCGTTTTATCGAATTTTCAAATCACAACGATTCTAAAGAAGTTTCACTTCAATAAATCCAAGGCTTTGTTGTTCGACTAGCAGCGTGACTGCATTAAAACATTAATTTAGAGGCGTGCCATGTTATCGTAGTTAGCTAGTACTATGAACGTATATTATGCCCGGGTTACACGAGTTTAGTTTTCAAGCTAGTATAGCAAGCTAATGTTAGTAAGCTAGCAAGTTAAAGGATCAGGCACTACTCATACCTACTTCAAGCAAATACGTACGTCCTACGTATACGTCCTATTACCATGTAAAGGATTACTTAAATGACAAGGAAGCTTGGCAATGATCTGATCTAATGGCTCTGATAGTTCCTTAGTAAAGATGATGATAGAAAAAAAAACCCGGCTGAGTTTGTTGTTGGCTCTTCTCAGACCAGGGTGCGTTTGGAACCCTCGAAAGTATTAAGATACCGTTACCGATTATCACCATTATATTTTATAAATAACTGGAAGTCAATAAATGTAGTATACCTACCTAAATTGAATAAACATTATTTGAGTTTTTTTACGTACATTACCAACAACAAAATTTGAACTAAGATTTATGCCTGTTTAGTTTTTGTTTTTATTTTATTTTCAATATATACTAGCGGTTCTGTCACGTTGGTCATATAAGTTTGTGGGAATATAATAATCGCTATCCCACTTCGACTAGCAAATTAGGAGTTTCAAATTTGTATCTAACTTGAGCGAAGCCGCGGACAAAAAGCTAGTTTTAGTATGTGTATAAATCCAATTTTAACATTCCATCGTTCCAGGACTTGAAATTCTGACCGATACAACAGGCGTACCCCGCCTCCCCCGTCGCCATAGCAACCAACATCCTCAACACGATCTACCCTCAAAGCGAGAAATACCAGAATCTCCAACGCACGGACGCCTTAACCAACAAATTCTTCGGATCCGAATCGCTGAGCACGAAATTCTCCGAAACTTTCTCCGAAAATTATCAACAAACTGAGGGTATAAATTTTCCGAATTACGAAACACACAAGTCAGATGGTTACCAGGATTTGAGCGGGACGGTTGATTGTAATTATGCGGACAGGCGGAAAAGGAAGAAGAAGAAGAGTAAAAATTGATAACTTTGCCACCTGCATAATACCGCTGCTGTTGACTTTGCATTACTGGGGCCATACTGCCAACGCTTATAGGAATACTTATGTAATATTACTCAAAATGACAATTTGATGTCACGTACTTTGATGTTCCTAAAATACGGATTATAATTCTAAAACATGAAAGTCAACAATATGGCTTTTAGCGTTGGCAGTATGGCCCCTGCACAAAGTATCTAACTTTGCAAAATTTGTCAATAGATAAGAAATAAAAGTTTTCTTTGCATTATTCTTCTGTTTCTACTTTCTTTAGTTTTGTCTATCATAGAAAATCTCTTTCTATTATTAATTTGCGTAAGTAATTTTTCTTCTTTTTAATTAAATGAAAATTAATCACACGTTTATTTATTTGTAATAAGAGGTATAATATCAAAATAAAAGAATATTCTTTAAAAAATATAAAAGCATAAGATTTATTATTTTTGTTTATTAGAAAACTAGAGATTAATAAATAAATGTTGCATTCCAAAATTTTTGCTAGAAAACTGTCAAAATGGTTATTCTTTTTGAATTGCAAAAAAAGCTTCTACGAGCTCCTATTTTACCTACTTCAATGTATATTTTAGGTATATTTTAGTTTCTAAGAAATATATTTTATGTTAAATTAATATTGTTGTTTTATTTTTTCGACTTATAACTATGAATCGAAAAGTAAAAAATGATTGAAGCAAAAACATGGGAGTAAATAGTAATTACTGGGGAGTAAAATAAATATATTCAGGATAATTCGTTTCGTTGAAAATATGAGTAGAAAAAATAAGTACACTAAGAATCTTCAAGTTAATTATCCGTTTGGTTCAAAATATTTTTACAAGTGGCATCTTATGACTTGGTGCTGGAACTATCTAGTTTTAATTTTGCAGCTAGCGCCATCTGTATGTGACTTATTGAACTAAAGAGTTAAATAGCGCCATCTATGGTTGCTAGTAATAATATTTCTACTTGACAATAGATGGCAACACGCATTTTGCAAATGTTTCTGCTACTCTTTGATAGATGGCGTTGCAAGTAGCAATATTTTATAAATTAAAATTGAATAAAAAATTTGGAGATATGGATGATTATAATATTGTACCCACATCATTGGGGCCGATTCTGTATAAGACAATCTCTAAATTAAAGCTAGTATTCCATATAGCAAGTGCGGAAGTAGTAGTAGTAGTAGTAGTAGTAGAAGTAGTATTTGTTTGTTTGTCCTTCAATCACGCTGCACGCAGCATCATCGTGAATTTCGCTCCCTGTTCTAGCCCAAGCTGCTGTGTTATAGCTGACGACCCAAAGAGTCGTCATCTTCGTGGGCGTGGGTCTGTCAAAAAATTTATTTGCATTTATTTCTAAACTTTACATTGTATTCATTATTTCTATTTTAACGAGAAAGACTAAGATACGTCATTGGACATTTTCTTAGGTTATACGGTCTATTATCTATTAAATTTAAGTTAAAGTAAAATTACTAAGCTACCTAATATTCTGGCTAGTTGGAGATTATAATTAAAAAAAAACTGACGCTGGACGCTGTGATTATTAGTAGGCAAGTATGGATCCCTACTAATATTATAAATGCGAAAGTGTGTCTGTCTGTCTATCTGTCTGTCTGCTACGCTTTAGTGGCCAATCTTTTCAATCTATTTTGATGAAATTTGGTGTAGAGGTAGGTTACATCCCGGGGAACACCGGGGAAGGACATACGTTCTATTCCGAAAAATTAAGAAGTTCCCGTGGGAATAAAAATTACCAATTCCACGAGGACGAAGTCGCGGGCATCAGCTAGTAAATTAATAAATACATACACCAATTTGCAATAAAAACATGCTTGATATGCCAAACAAAGAAAACCAAATAAAAAGACAAAAAAACATACAATTTTCTCAGTATTTGTTACCAGAGGTTGTGGTCAGAAGTGGTCATGTGGTCAGATGCACCGGAAGTCACCTGGCGGTGTGGTCACCGAAATTGTTGACCGATTGTCCTTATAATAACATTGATGGCTGTTGAATTATAAAAATTGGTGGTTTAAGATCTTGCAATGCAAGACAATGTATCGATAGTCTTTATGTGGCGTTGTTTTTGACTTGGCCATAGCCTTGCATGGTCGAGGGTGGTACTCTCTGATTTATCTTTAACTAGCTGATACCGGCAACAAACATACATCCATCTAAACTTCCGCACTTATAATAATACTAGCTAATGCCCGCGAATTCGTCTGCGTGGATCGAGGTTTTGTTGTTCCCGCGGGAACTCTTTAATTTTCCGGGATAAAAAGTAGCCTATGTGCTATTCCAGACTATAATCTCTATGCCAAATTTCAGCCAGATCCGTTCATCTGTTGGGACGTGATTGAGTAATCATAAATCATAAATCATTTATTTTGCAAAATTGTGGGTAATAACAGCTGTATAATATAAGTAGAATCTTCCCGTACACAATCTACTGTCAGAGACAGTGTGCAAAAATTATATTACATTAAAATTTATATATAATATCAAAATTCTATGCCTAGTTTACAAAATATAATTTAATGAAATATTGGTACAAGTTAAAATGTTTAGTTACATTTTATACAGTTATTAATAAAAGTTGCTGTAATGTCAAACAATTTAAATAATATTGGCATGTTAGATTAATATTGACTTATTTAGTTTTACAATAATTATGGATAGTTGTACTAGGTAGGTATATTATAAATTTATCAAACAGCACTATGTTACAACTTTTCCCTCTCTCTTTTAGAACAAACATGTATTGCACACACAGATTACACATCACAAATGCATAATCATAGGAATTTCGCTATCTCCGATATATTCGCTAACACTATAGTATTTTTTTTTGTTGAGAATTTAGGTAACAAACATCCATCCAAACTTTCGCATTTATAATATTAGTAAGATATTATTATGTAAAGTAGGTATAAATTGATGGTTGTTGAATTATAAAAATTGGTGGTTTAAGATTTTGTAGGTAGAGACTCTCCAGTAAAAGCTGGGACGTCTGCAGGCTTAACATCGCGAGATACGAGATATCTCGCGACGAGAGAGAAAGAGAGATGTTGTTGTTGTCGGCTAATTTCTGGTTAACCCTAACATGCACAAAATCCGGAAAGTACAACAATAAAATTGTCGGCATGCAAGGATTCATACAGAGAAAAATGCCACAGATAAGAAATATTACTTTTATCTCTACTTTTGACGTAACGAGACAAGTAACCATATGTTAGCTTCGGTAGATAAATAGGGATAACGAGTAGACATAATTTTACTTGTGCGCATGCTAGCCCTACTGAAATCCGGTCATTTAATGTTTTTTGATACTGGCCATACAAGTCTTTTTCTCTGTGTCGTTTATCCTCATAGCTGAGGGTCGTGACCCTTTTCCATTAATCACATAATAGCAGGAGTTTTCTTGGGATAGTAATGCGGTGGATTCCCAGGTCTTTCCGCATACGAGTCGACTAGTACTATTTCAACTCTCGGGTTTCTAACGATTATTATTAGATGTTAGTGATAGTAACCGGGACAGACTGCATATAAGATGGCTTACGGAAAGGTGCTTCTACACAATAGATGAATTCCTAAATTTCAAATAATAAATAATATAAACAAAATAAGTAGGTAATTTTGCATGCCTTATGAGGTGAAACATTTATACTGAAAACTAACAAATAACATCTCATTGTGAAGAATGTTTCTGCAAATAAAGAATTTTTAATTTTGAATTTTGAATAATATCTACTTACTTAATTCTATAGGGCTGCCTAGAGTAAAAAAGGAACCCAACGAACACTTCGTTGTCTGTCTGTCTGTCAACCACCTTTTTCCCGGGAACGAGTGGAGGTATCAAATTGAAATTAATGTCAAATACTTAGGCCTAAGGTTCCTTGGAGCTGTAAAATAATCAAGCTTCTAAGTCAATGCAATCAAAAGATACGGCCGTTTATGCCACGTGTATATTGTTTTCAGGGTGCATGTATGTATGTATGTGAGTTTGTATATTCCGCCATAACTTCTATACGCCTGAACCGATCTTGATAAATGAGGTATCGTTAGAATCCCTAGCTTATTCCGGGTGAAATAGTCTAGTAAAATTTTTAAAAAAATTGATGGGGTGACCGTGGTCCCGCATTAAAGACTGAAGTTAAAAAAAAACAATATATGACTAACTATATAAACATCATTTAGAAGATGAGTGAGTAGATTCCAAAAATATATAACACTATAGTTCAATATCCAGTGATTCACAAAAAATATCATTTAATAAAAATGTGAATAAGATTCTAATTTAACTAGTTTTTTGGCAGGGCAGTCGTGTTTTTAAATTTTTTAAATTAAGACTTGTTTGCATATTTTAACACTCGCCAATAAATCAAAACCTTAGGGTACTTTCCGTTGACCTAGAATCATGAACTTTGACAAGAAAAACGGTCTCACAGCACAAGTATAGGAAAAAACCCGCAACTCAATTAATTCCGTACTCATAGGGTGTCGAATTGTTTGTCAGGTGCGACCAGATACAAGCCATATGCAAGCCAGTTATTTCACAGCTGATTACGTATTGTTATGACATCTCTTCTGGTGGTACGGAACTCTTTATTCTTTATTACGCCCCCCAATCGGTTTCTACAGGGCATCGTATCGGAACGCTAAATCGCTTGGCGGTACGTTTTTGCCGGTAGGGTGCTAACTAGCCACGGCCGAAGCTTTCCACCAGGCAAAATTTGTACCTACCTATTGTATCAATCAGGATTCAAACCAAAGACCTCTCGCAGCGCAAACTTCACTATTGCGATAATGACTTAAGAGACCATTACAATACTATATCGTAACTTGTATGAGACCACCCATACACAAACATACCGCGTGACAAATGACAGGTAGAACTTTAAAAAAAAAACGATTTTTTCTTTTTTTTTCAAAAAGGCGCAAAGATGCCGCTGGCTATAAATTAGGGCTTTAATAGAGGAATGGAAATGTCAAAATATTTTGTAATTGTGTTCACTTTGGCGCGTGATTTGTGGGTTTTGTGATGCGGGTGGTTTTTTTTTTCATTTTCGTGTCGGTGCGGCGTCAAAGTGTGTGATTTTTTTTTTGCTTTGGCAAAGGTAATATTTTATTGTGCCTTGTGGAAATTATGTATTTTTGCAAATTTTATGGGATTTTGAATATTAATTGGACAATTTTTGAATCAAACGATGCTTTAGTTTTTTCTTTGTTGACGGGAGGGAAACCTTCTTAGTATACCCGACCTCTTAGGGGGGAAGACCGGGTTATGTGGAAAGGCTCCGGGAACTCTTAAAGCGCCGGTGTTTCAGACACCTACTTATCGCAAGTCACTATTGAAATGGATAATCTCTGTCTAGTGAACTGTGAAAGCTAATAGTCAGATTTTTTGACAGCATTAATACAGATGGAAATAATATAGATGGATTATGATTTGATATTATAATAAACAAAACTCTAGGCTAAACAACAAAAAATCAGTAGGTACAGCCTAGTTACTATGGATTTTTTGTTTTTTAAATATATAGGCTAGCTTTTGGCTGCAATCAGACCTGCTTGCAAGTGGCCCTGTCAAACAAAGAATGTGAACTTATATTACTAACGCCATCTAGCCTGAAAAGCGGGACAGTGATATGGCGGGGACAAGGACAGGCTTATACAGGTGTATAAGCACCACAAGTCGGATGCCCAATTTTTGCAATGAAAGGACCTATCTAGTACCAACATATATATCGATGTTTCCGTGTAAAGTTCTTAAGAATGGTACAATACCAGTTAAAGCTTAAATTTAAATAAAAAAACAAAAATTTCATAATATAATGCAGCGTTCCTACGAATGCCCAACGCTTGTCTGTTGGGATGAACTTAGACAAGACCATATGTGTCATGTTCAATGAATTTGTCGTTCGGGGGCCGATTTCTGTCAACGGATCTATTCTCGAAACTGTCCAAGAATACACATACCTTGGGCAAATTTTGCAAGTAGGAAGTAACAGTTTCAAGAAAGAGATAGAACGGAGAATACAGCTGGGCTGGGCAGCATATAGCAAATTCCGTCGAGTCTTTTCGTCGCCTATACCGCAATGCCTGAAGACCAAATTCTTCAATCAGTGCGTCCTGTCGGTTATGACTTACGGTGCCGAAATGTGGAAACTGACATCGAGACTAGTTCACAAACTTCAAGTTGCTCAACGCGCTATGGAAAGAGCTCGGAATTTCTTTGAGGGATAAAATCCGAAACAAAGTAATTCACCAAAGAACCAAAGTAATACCTAGTAAACCTATAGTAAACCTCTCAAGGTTAGCATGTTGAAGTGGCAGTGGGCTGGTCACGTTTGCCGTAGGACCGACGGCCGCTGGAGTCACAGGGTCCTAGAGTGGAGACAGCGTCTCGGCAAACGGAGTGAGGGGTGCCCCCCGGCTAGGTGGAGCGACGGCATCCGGAGAGTGGCTGGCATCAAGTGGATGCTAACAACCAAGGATAGGCAAAGTTGGCGCAATCTTAAAGAGGCCTATGTCCAACAGTGGATGCATATTGGCATTTGGCTGATGATGATGATGATGATGATGATGACAGGTTCGCCTAAAACAATCTTAGACTGCATCATCACTTACCATCAGATGAGATCGCAGTCAAGTGCTAACTTATACTCTCAGACATGCAGGTTTCCTCACAATTTTTTCCTTTACCTTTAAAGCGAATGATATTTTATATTTTTTTTAAAGAAAGAAAAAAAGAAAAGAAAATGCCCATACTCCGAAAAGTTGAAGGTGCGTGCCCGGGGATCGAATAGCCGACCACCCGGAGAGGAAACCGGGCGTTTGACTTTGAGCCACTAGGCTTAAGGCTATCACCGTTTTTAATCTAGTCCATACTTCCATACCTATATTGTAAATGCGAAAGTGTGTCTGTCTGCTACGCTTTCATGGCCCATCTTCTCAACTGATCCTCGCCGTCCTCCCAGATTTCCCCTAAAAAACACCTTTATACCAAGCTTTTCCAAAAGTAATCTTGGCAAATATTCCCCAATTAGTCGATTTATTAATTATTATAACAATTTGACGGACCTTGACATTGATATTTTTCACGACACTTTATCTAGCTGTATGAAGAAACTTTATTCGATGTAATAAATTGACTGTAACGGTAACTTTATGGATGAAATGTTTTTAATTTTTTATTTAATTCAATCAATCTTTAAATTATCTGTGTTAGTATAAGATCTAATTTAATTGTAATTACATAAATTAATTTTATTGTTCCTAATTTATTAATTTAATTTAAATTAACTGTATAATATTATTAATTCCTAAACTCTGTTTTAATATTCTTTGTTTTTGTACTTAAATATTTAAAAAAAAATGTATATTGACCGGATATTCTTTAATGCTGTATATGCCTATAATTAAATATTGCATTAGAACTAGACATTATTGTATTATTTTAAGTTTATTAATTGTTTGTGCAATATTTGTTGGTATATCAATAAACAGAATAAAATAAAAAAAACTGATTTTGATGAAATTTGCTAAAGGTTGTATCCCGGGAAAGGCTTATTTTTATCCCGGAAAATAAAGAGTTCCCGTGGGAATCAGAAACCTTAATCAACGTGGACGCAGTCGCGGGCATCATCTAGTAGTTACATAATTCCCAAAATCTTCTTTAATCGCTTTCCTCGCACCCATAAAACATAATCTCTCACAGCGAGGCCGCTTTGGTAATTTGTAGAAACAGCTAAATAAAAAAAAGAAAAACCATAGATAATATAGAGTCATCGTGGCTCATAGATTATATGAAGTCATCCCGCGGCAAAGATTGTGCCGCCATTTGGTATACCTATTGAAAAAAAACTTAAAGCAGCATGGCGGATAGATTTGACAGTAGGGTGGATATGTTTGATTTATTTTTGGGTAGGATATATCTCTCTGTGCGTCGTATTCCTCATTACTGAGGGTCGTGACCTCTTTCCATTATTCACATAATGGTAGGAGTTTTCTTGGGATTATTATCGCAATTGGGATTGCGGTGGGTTCCCACGTCCTTCCGCATACGACTTGACTAATTAGTATTAAAACTCTTAGGTTTTTGTAACGATCAGGTGTTAGTGATAATAGCCGGGACCGACGCCTTAACGTGCTCTCCGAGGAACGGAGGAAACGAAAAGGCCAAATTTAAAGGTCCAAATTAGGTCACCCATCCAGTAACCGACTTAGGTCAACGTTGTTTAACAATCGCAATCGACTGATACGCGTTGTCAGACTAGGCCACTCGTTCCGCAATATAGATAGGATAGGAATAAAGCTGTTTTTTTTATTAACTGGCTATACGGTTCTTGGTTCTGAGCCTAAAAAAGCCGTAAAAAAGGATAGAATATGTAGAGTTAGTTATGCCTGACAAACAATTCAACATCTTATGAGTACAGAACTTTAATTATCGATTTTCGGAGACCTTGCTTCTTGCCAAATTTCATGATTCTAGGTCAACGGGAAGTACCGTATAGGTTTTGCTTTATTGGCGAGTGTCAAAATATGCAAAATATGCGGCATAAACAGTATCTTTTGGTTGCGTTACGAGTAACTTAGAAGCTTAATTTTTTTTACAACGCCAAGAGACCATAGACCTAAGTATTTGATGGTAATTTCAACTTGATACCTCCACGCGTTCCAGAGAAAAAGGGTGTTGACAGACAGACAACGAAGTGTTCCTTTAAGCAAAGGTTCCTTTTTTCCACTTGAGTTCCGAACCCTAAAAAATTCGAACGCGAAGCGAATTTGGTACAAGCGTAGGTACATTACAAAATAATTGAATATCCTATTCGGGAATTCTAGGGGTTCAATCGGTTACTTATGTGCGTTTTAATTTTGTATTGAAAATTCAGCCAGTTTCCTCCTTCACGTCCCTGTCACGCAGCGTTGCTCTGGCTAGATGCCTCCGTCGAACGACTGGCAGGAAATAACGTAATAGATACCTCCAACTGGTATTAAATGATAAATGATCACTCACGCGTAGGACAGTTGTGTCACTTATGATAGTAATTGAGCATTTAGGCGGATTATATGGTCAGATTTCACTTTCAGCGTCTAACAAAATATCAAAGCTTCATGAACACAAACTCCTTATATCATTGAAAAACTACAACAATTAAAAATAATATGTCGATGGAACAATTCTATAATTCTATCAAAAAGAATATTTAAAACTGCCACATTCCAAAGAAATAGGTCTCACATTATTACAAAGTGACAAGGACGAAAGCACTAATAATGAAAAGGAATAATTATTTAACCGACTTCAAAAAAAGAAGGTTATCTTTCGACACGTATGTATATGTCAGCGAAAGATTGTAAAAACCGTTAGATTATAATCTAACTCACGAAATTCTAAACTGTCGAAAGATTTGAATTTAACGCATTATTTTCCGGTAGATTGTAATCTGATAGGTATTTAAACCTGATAAAACCTAAGTGCTTGATTATTTATGTCGAACCCTAACCTAACCTACAAGAAAGAGACAAGAAAACGTAAATAAAATGAATATTTCAAAAATTTACACTCAGAACATTGAACAGTTTACAATCTTTCGACAGTTTAGAATTTCACGAGTTAGATTATAATCTAACGGTTTTTACAATCTTACGGTGACATATATAATACTAGTAGGACTCCAAAAAATTTACATAATCTAAAAGGGCTTTTAAACAAATATACAAAATTTCATAGGTGTATGTATGTTTGTATGTATGTAAATTTGGCTGCGGATTTCTCTAAAACTATTAGTCGGATTATGTCCATTCATTTTCATTGGCTTACATTTACTTCGACTTAGGGAACAGAAAATCGGTACAGTAGTTCTCAAGATATTGAAGTGTGTGGTGAAGTTGGTTTAACTTTCAATCTTTTAGATTATACTTTAAATTTTCAATGAGATTAGATTGTTAGAAAAAGATATACTAATAAAGATATAATAATTATAAAATTACTTATTTCTATTGGAATGGAACGTGGCTGTTTTAAATATTCGTTGTGATAATGAAAAACTATAGTTATAAAATAAAAACTTATTATTATTTATTTATAGTTAAGTTCGTTTATAAAAGTGTATCTTGTAGTCAAAAATGTTGAAAGTTGATTTTGTTGTTTAAAAATATTATAAACAACTTTTTAAATATTTTTTTGTTTTTTATTTCTTTTTAATAGGTACCTTTTGTTTGTCTAAAATGCAACTAGGTACATAACTTACGCTAATTTAAATATATATACAATAATGTTGATAACTTAATGCCAACAAAACACACATGCATCCAAAAAGGTAGAGCTTAAAGGACATATTATATATTTTTTCGGACGTAAGGGACAATCTATCTTTGTAACTAAAGCTTTTACGTATAAATAGATTATATTAAGTATTAGAGGACTAAAAGTTGAACAGAAACATATACTCACTTCAATATAGTCTGAAAAAGTAAAAAGTTATGACCACATTTCCAAAAAAAAATTTTTTTGGCTTTCTTGTAAAGTAGCCATTTGTCCCTTACGTCAAGTTAGATTACGGTCGACTAAATTTTGTTTAATATCAAAAACAACTTGCCTTTATAATAAACTATCATTTTGTCCATCTGTTGTCCACTTAACAATAACATTAATATTGCATTACAGGTCGCTTACACCGTCGCTTGAAGCAGTATTATTTTAATATTGTTGACGCTCTGATTTCAGAATTATGATCCTTATGTTAGCGACGTCAAGATACGTGACATAAAACTGTAATTTTAAAATAATACTGTTTAAGCGATGGTAGTAGGCCTCCAGAAATGAAATTAATCCTACATTGCAATTTTGTCCATATTTCGACTTTTTTCATACATTAAATGACTTGCAAACCATACGCGGTGATTTGGTCAGCGAAAATTATTACTTTTCCACTGTAAATAATATGATATTTTGGCTTGTGGTTTTGGTAATGGCGATCGTTAACAGTCATGCTGCAAATAGTGGGTCTATAGGACCCAGGCAGTTGTGAATTTACTTTAATAATTTTTTCATACCTTTACCGGTTAAGACTAAAAAGGACAAAACCCTTTGAGTTCGTGCATAGTGATTAGTGATAGTGTAGTGATGTGCTGCCTGAACGAACACATGAACAAAGTGTCAATAAACTATATTAAGTTGCTTGTCGAATCTATGAAGATCTAATGATGAGATTTATAGAGCGTACTTTGACTTGGCTCAGACTTTACTTAAAAATAAAACGAGATGGACATAAGTGAGTAACATAAATCTGTCTCGTTTTAACAATGTCGTAAGTCTAATCAAAGTCAAAGTTAACTCAATAGATTTCACACTAAGTCAGAGGCCATGTCACGAAAGAAGTCCCTTGGCAGAGTTGAAGTCGCATTTTTGTGCAATAAATTAAAGTTGGTATCGCTAATTAATTACTACAAAAAACGCGGTTAGGGATAAGAGGTGGAATGGGGGGAAGCCGGCATCTTAGCAGTGGATTTTAGAGGAGATAGGTACCTACTTCTAAGATCCTATGTAACTGTTAGGTATTATTTAAAAATTACAACTCTTGTGGCAAAAGTATTTAACTTTTTATCCAAAAAAAATACACGCCAAATTGAGAACCTCTTCCTTCTTTGGAAGTCGGTTAAAAAGCGTTCACAGAGTTCAAACGTTACAGACTATATCTACATACAAAGGTAAAATACCACAGACATATAAATAACAGGAACAATTGCGCTTAAAATCAAAAGTTATTATGTAATTCATAATGATCGCATAGAGAAACTCCGAGCATAATTGATATATATCTTTGAATGCTTGTTGGGTCTTTTATACACAATAACCAGTGTTTAGGGGTTCTGATAATAAGTATTTATTACTGAACCGTCTTCTGGTTACGTGCGTATTGACCCTGATGTACTTAACGTCGTTGACTTAGCGGTATAAATGCGAGGTAGTGATTTTATTTGTGTGGTGTTTTTCAGCTTTTGTGTGGTTTTGTTTGATGCATTAACGTGCAATCAGTAATGAATTGTTCTTATTTTTTTCTTTGTGTGGTGCGAGGCTTGGGCTGTGGGTAACTAGACATGCATATAAACGATTAAGCTTTCCGTTTCATTCATATGAATCCATAAGGATCGATTTTCATCCAAAAATTTGAGAAATTTGAGAGATTTGAGTTTGTTTATCCGCCTTTTGAAGAGCCCCATATTGTAATCATGAGGAAACACAGAAGATGGAAGCTGGTCCCATAATTTGCAGAAGACCTGGAATAACGGGAGGTGGAAGAGGACCAAGCATACAGGTGGTGAGGATGAAATTTGTTTCGACGAAGGATGCGACTATAGAACACGGAAGGTGGTATTAGATTAAATAACTCTTAAAAGAGCAATCCCCGTTATAGAATTGTTGATGGATTTTTGTTTTATTGCCATAGAACTAACAGGTAATCATCTTAGATTGCAATCATCACTTACCACCCAGATAAGCTTAGGTAAGTAGGTAGGTAGGTACGTATTTTTATATGAATTTTAAGTAAATAAATTATTAAAATTAAACTCATGGTCCCCCTACAATAAGTTTGACAGAATAAAAAAAACTAAACAATCTATAGATAATTATTATTTTACAGTGCCCAAGTAAATTATATGTTTTCTATTCGGCCTTAGGCGAATTACCCAAAATATTTAGACCCTTAGGAAACCCTTAATACCTTTTATTTCTAGGTCATTTTATATCGGTTTCGTTTTATTAATATTGTATCCACCATTTTGGGTGTGCGACTGAGATAGATAAAGTTATTAACGTGCACTAGAAAGGAATGGGGAGATCTTTTTTTTTTGTTATTTTATCCGAAGCGTATGGGCGGCGTTCGGTTAGTGATTATTGTTTGTAACATGTACATGGTGTCTACTTTTATATATTATATATAAAACTATTTATTAATAAAACAAAGGATGCATACTAATATTATAAATGCGAAAGTGTGTCTGTCTGTATGTCTGCTACGCCCCATTCAACCGATTTTGATGAAATTTGGTACAGGGATAGTTTGTATACCGGGGTAGGACATAGGTTACTTTTCATCCCGGAAAATTCAAGATTTTCCACGGGAATCAATTACATCAGCATCTTGTCATAGATACATCATCTAGTTTTTTAATAAAACAATGGTTTATATTATATTTGATTTGATTAAAAATTGTATCTAATATTAAATTTTAATTAATAATTATTTTAATAAATTTCATGATAAAAAATAACCAATAATATTTAAGTTAACCAGGAGCAGCCTGTGTCTCCTCTCATAGAATATAATAGAATATTATAATTGATTTGCCACGCGTGAAACAAGGAAGGCAAGAATTTGTTACATAGTCCATCATGCTGGCCGAGTGTGGATTGGCAGGCTTGCCTGACCTTTAAGTACTTCAGGCACGCAGGTTTTCCTCATGATGTTTTTCCTTCACCATTATATAGCAAGATATATTATTAAATTTCTTAAAACGCATATAAATCAGAAAATTCAGAACTGCCCGGGGTTCAAACCCGCGTCTCCGAGTTCCGACTAACCACATTACCACACATTACACCATTACAGAGTGACTAGGCTAACATATTATTTCGCAGTAATGACAATTTCCTGACCTTTCTCCAGTCGTGTCCATCCCATGACCCATCGAGCTATGAGAGTAAAGGAACAGAGAGTGCACCTGTGTTTGCGTACGCACTAATTGTGCACTATAATTATAATCTCCCGCGCCGATGGCTAACCTCTGGAGATTGGCCGCCGCAGCCGAAATTCTATCGGGACGATAATAATAAATATTATATTCGATGATGACCGCGATTTCGTCCGCGTTGCTTAAGGTTTTTGTATTTCCGTGGGAAATCTTCAATTTCCCAAGATAAAAACCTATGTCCTTCCCCGGGATACAACCTATCCCTGTGACAAATTTCATCAAAATAGATTGAATGGGGCGTGAAAGCTTAGCAGACAGACAGACACACTTTCGCATTTATAATATTAGTAAAGTATGGATTAAGAATATTTTATATCTATGATCAGCCTGTATATAGCAGCATAGAGCTAACAAATGGGATAATCTGTTCTCGCAATCACGCACACAGACGTAACGCACACGTACACAGCCATAGACTAATGTTTTTATTTATTGCTCGGATAGTTTATTAGGGTTCCGCTGAATGGGCAGGTAATTAAAATACATAAATCTATTATCTACATTTATCTACTTAAAGAGTAGACAGTCCTAATGATTATACCTAATAAGGTATAACCTACCTAGACACTGTTTTTTTATCCACTACAAGTTAGCCCTTGATTATCTAAGATGGTAGCGGGCTAACCTGTTAGGGCATGGCAGATATAATTAACCCATTATAGGAACTCCTTATCGGTTTCTACAGGGCATTGTACCGGGACGCTAAATCGCTTGGCGACACGTCTTTGCCGGTAGGGTGGTAACTACTGCCGAAGCTTCCCACCAGGCCAGACAAGAGAAAATTCAGAAATTAATGATTCCCAAATTGACCTTGCCGGGGATCGAATCCGGGGCATCCCACGTTGTGACAACAGCGTCCAACACTGCAAAAGGAAAGTCGTTTGAAATAACGTTAGAAATCTTAAATCTTCCAGGACAAAAACTAAAAAGTAGACTAGCTCCGTCGCCTTTCGTAAAAAAAAACCGGTTGAGCCGTGAAAAGATACAAAAACCGACAGACAGACACACTTTTGCATTTATTACCTATACTTCTATACTAATTAAATAAATGCGAAAGTTTGGATGGATTTATGGATTAATGGACGGATGGAAGTTTGTTGTACTCAATCATGCCAAAACGGCTGAAGGGATTTGGATGAAATTTGGCACAGAGATAGATTATAGTCTGGAATAACACATAACGCTACTTTTTAATCCGGAAAATTAAAGAGTTCCCGCGGGAACCAAAAACCTCAATCCACGCGAACGAAGTCGCGAGCATCTTCTAGTATTCATATATTTATGTATAGGTACATACCTATACATAATTAATATATGAATATGTTTGTAAGTAGGTATCTCTTCTTGCTTCTATACATATAGAAGCAAGAAGAGATACCTACTTACAAACATTACCACTAAAGCATAATAGCGTCCCACTGCTTGGGCACAGGCCACCACTCTCATATGAGAGAGGGAATTAGAGCTTAGACCCACCACGCTGCTCTAATGCGGGTTGGCGGGTTTTGACGACTATTATCATGTTAGTGATAATAACCGGGAACGACGGCTTAACGTGCTCTCCGAGGCACAGGGGTGAAACACCGCCAACTTCCTAATTCCGGGCTAGTACTGAGATTTTCTAGTCAGAAAAACCCAATATTTAATTATGGCCCGACCCGGGACTCGAACCCGGGACCTCGTCGGCCGCAGTCGAACATGCCAACCACTAGACCAACGAGGCAGTTAAAAACATTATTACTTAACAATTTAATAGTAGGTAGGTAGTTATATTACAAAAACTCCCGTGGGATCCCTAGAATACGGACGCCCAAGATGTGTTTCTAATTACGCTCCCAAATTATTAATTTTTTGTCTATTATTTTATATCTGAGTTGCAACGCTTTTTTTAGTTCAAAATGAGTTGTAACGGCTTATTCGGCTTTCAAATTAAGTACATATCTTTAAAAAAATAGTGTCTATGGTCTATGAAAAACCCTCTTTAGTAAATATTTAATCAATATATACCTAATATGTAATATTAAATATGTATGCGACTATTTAAAACAAAAAAGTAATAATGCTAACAAAGATCTTTATAGTCCCACAAACTTATCAGTCCCGGTGGCTAAAATTGAAACTAATTTTTAGATGTTTTATCTGTTCAGTTTTTGTTTTTATTTTATTTTTAATGTATGATGCGACACTGTCACCGGGTCAGATAAGTTTGTGGGACTATTAAAATAAACTTTATTAAAAAAAGAAATTAAGTTGAGATACTTACCTGCTGAATGCAAATAAGTTGGTAAATACTTTATCGCAAAACGAGGCGAAAGCTGTCGTCTTAAATTATTGAAAAAAAAAACGATTTGTCTGCAGTCCCCGGGATTTGAATTTGGAATCATTTTTTTAAGCGAACAATTATTGTTTGAACAGAGGGTGTGTTGAGACGTTTTATTTATTTAAAATTTTATTAATCACAGTAAATAAAACATGGATTGGATTTTATTTCATAATTATTGTTCTATATCTCCTATGCATATTAGGTACTTACCTTATCATGACTGACTGGCAGAAAATACACAACCTTATTTTGAAATTAAACTTTTTGGATTGAAAAACGTGGATCTAGAATCCAGATATAAAAACAAATAAAACCTAAATGAATTTTATTAAAATAATGCTAGTTGAATTACTCTATTATCTGAGTTTCGAATTACCAAAATAAATATAAAATAATACAGTTAATTGTTTTCTTGCTTATCGTAAATTATGGTTATTTAGTATTTAAAGAAAAAGGTAAAGGAGTGTATCCATACATCCCGATTCCCGAGTTCCAAGTAAAGCTTCGAATTTCAAAATTCGGAAGGGCATTACACGTATCGCTCGCGATTTCTCACTGGCCGCCCAAAAAAAGAAACATTTTTGGGTTCTTTTTAATGCAACGATTGTGGACGTTCACGTATTATTAAAGAACTGGATGTATAAAAAAATGATAAATAACTAAGTTAACCGTTTCCGTTGGCAAATAAATTCAGACATCAATGTCAATTTCAAATTATTTATCGCTCTTGAAATCATAAATATGAGAATTGATTTGATTTGAAATTACGCGAAGCTCTCTTATTATAATAGGT